>CM061538.1:16375299-17007080 GCA_030864215.1 Capsicum pubescens | reverse complement strand
TGTTTCACCCGTTTTACCATCCAAACCGCCGAGAAAAATTAGCCCACACTAAGCTGCTCCCCAGCCTGCCTTGGGCAGCCCAGTCGATTTTTGGCAAAAATTACGCTCGAAAGTTGGGCTCACTCCTGAAAAACCCGTGGGCTATAAAACACCGATTTGTCCCAAAAATGCCTAATTCACACCGTTTTGCCCTTTTGACAACCCAAACCGCCTAGAAAACCAAAATGGGCCACACTAGGCCACTCCCCAGCCTACCTGGAGAAGCCTGGTCAATTTTTGGCCAAAATCTCGCTCGAACCTCGGGCACACCCCAAAATCGTGGGCTATAGCACACCGATTTGACCAAAAAATGTCCGTTCGCATCGTTTCGCCCGTTTGACCACCCAAATTGCCAAGAAACTAAAATAGCCCAGACTAGGCCTCTCTCCGGCCTTTCTAGAAAGCCCAGTCAATTTTTGACCAAAATCCTGCTCGAACCTCGATCCCACCTCCAAAATCGTGGGCTATAGCACACCGATTTGGCTCAAAAATACCCCGTTCGCGCTGTTTCACCCGTTTGATCTCCCAAACCATCCAGAATACCAAAATGGCTCACACGAGACCGCTCTCCAGCCTGCCTAGGGAAGCTCGATAGATTTTTGGCCAAAATCACTCTCGAATCCCAGGCCTACCCCCAAAACCGTAGGTTATAGAACACCGAGTTGGCTCGAAAATACCCCGTTCGCGCCGTTTCACCCGTTTGACCATCCAAAACGTCCAATAAAACAAAAAGGCCCACACTAGGCTTCTCCCCAACCTACCTGGGAAACCCGATCAGTTTTCAACCATAATCACACCCGGAACCCTGGCCCACCCCCATAACCGTGGGCTTCGTTTGCGCTATTTCGCCCCGTTGACAACCCAAAACACCCAGAAAACCAAAATAGCCCACATTAGGCCGCTCCCTAGCCTGCCTGGGGCATCCCAGTTGATTTTCGACAGAATCACGCCTGAACCCTGGGCCCACCCTTTAAACCGTAGGCTATTGCATACCGATTTGGCCAAAAATGCCCTGTTCGCGCCGATTCACTGAATTGACCACCTAAATCGCCCAGAAAACCAAAATGGTCTACACTAGGCCGATCCCCAGCCTGCCTGGGGCAACCCGGATGATTTTGATAAAAATCACGCCCGGGGTCCGAGCCCACCCCCGAAACCGTAGGCTATAGAACACAGATTTAGCCCGAAAATGCCCCATTCATGCTGTTTCGTCCGTTTGACCACCTAAGACGCCTAGAAAACAAAAATGGCCAACACTAAGCGCTCCTCAGCCTGCGTGGGTTGCCCGATCGATTTTTGGCAAAAATCACGCCCGAACCTCGGGCCAACCACAAAAACCATGGGCTATATTACACTGATTTAGACCAAAAAATGCCCCATTCACGCCGTTTTGCCCATTTGACCATACAAACCGCCCAGAAAACAAAAATAGCCCACACTAGGCCGCTCCCCAGCCTGCGTGGGGTAGTCCGGTCAATTTTTTACCAAAATCACGCTCGAAACCCCGGGCCCACCCCTGCAACAGTGGGCTATAGCATACCAATTTGTCCCAAAAACTCCCCACTCGCGTTGTTTCGCCCGTTTGACCGTCCAAATCGCCCAGAAAACCAAAATGACCTACACTAGGTCGCTCCCCAACCTGCCTGGGGCAGCCCGATTAATTTTTGACCAAAATCTTTCCCGGTTCCACCTACGAAACTGTGTGCTATGGCACACCAATTTGGCCCAAAAATGCCCCGTTTGCACTGTTTTGCTCGTTTTACTACCCAAACTGTCCGTAAAACCAAAATAGCCCACACTAGGCCGCCCCTAGCCTATTTATGGCAGCTAAATTGATTTTCGGCTAATATCACGCACGGACCATGGGCCCACCCCAAACCCGTGGGCTATAGCACATCAATTTGGCCCAAAAATGTCCCGTTCGTGCTGTTTCATCCGTTTGACCACCCAAACCGCCCAGAAAATTAAAATGGCCCACACTAGGCAGCTCCCCGGTGCCTGGGGCATCTTGGTCTATTTTTGGCCAAAATCACGCTCGAACTTCGGGTCCACCCCCAAAACCGTGGGCTATAATAGACCGATTTGTCTCAAAAATGCCCCGTTCGTGCCGTTCCGCCCGTTTGACCGCCCAAAAAAAGAAGATGGCCTACACTAGGCCATTTTTCATTCTACTGGGGCGGATCGATTAATTTTTGGCCAAAATCACACTCGAAACTCAGGCCTACCCCCGAAATCGTGGGGTATAGCACAATAATTTGTCCCAGAAATGCTCCGTTCACACCGTTTTACCCATTTGACCACCCAAACCACCCAGTAAACCAGTCACGCCCGTACCCCTAGCCCACCCCCTAAACCGTGGGCTAGAGCATACCGATTTGGACCGAAAATGCTCTGTTCCTGCTGTTTCGCCCTTTGGACACCCAAACCGCCCAAAAAAACAAAAAGAACCATACTAGGCCGCTCCCCAGCCTTCCTGGGGAAGCCAGGTCAATTTATTTCCAAAATCGCGCCCGTACCCCGAGTTTACCTCGAAATCGTGGGCTATAGCACAACGATTTGGGCAAAAAATGCATCGTTCGCGTCGTTTTGCCAGTTTGACCATCCAAACCTCCTAAAAAACCAAAATGGCCCACACCAGGCCGCTCTCTAGCCTGCGTGGGGCAGCCCGGTCGATATTCGGCTAAAATCACGCCCGGACCCTAGAACCACCACCGAAATCGTGGACTATATAGCACACCGTTTTGGCCCAAAAATGGCTGTTTTCACCGTTTCATCCGTTCGACCACCCAAATTGCCCAGAAAACTAAAATGGCCCACACTATACCACTTCCCAGCCTGCCTGGGGTAGCCAGGTCAATTTTCGATCAAACTGACGCTCGGACCTCGAGCCCACCCAAGAAATTGCGGGTTATACATACCGCTTTGGCCCGAAAATGTTTCATTTGAGCTGTTTCACCCTTTTGACCACCCAAACCGCCCAGAAAACCAAAATGGCCCATACTAAGTCGCTCCCCAGCCTGCCTGGGGAAGCCCGGTCGATTTTCAGCCAAAATCACGCCCGAACCCCAGGCCCAACCCCATAATTGTGGGATATCGCAAACTAATTTGTCCCCAAAACACCCCGTTCGCATTGTTTCACCCGTTTGACCACCCAAACTGCCCAGAAAACCAAAATTTCCCACACTAGGCCGCTCCCCAGGCTGCCTGGGGCAGCCCAGTCAATTTTTGACCAAAATCACGCCTAGACCCTGGGCCCAGCCCCAAAACTGTGTGCTATAGCACACCGATTTGGCTCGAAAATGCCCCGTTCTCGCTGTTTCGTTTGTTTGACCACCCGAACATCCTAGAAAATAAAAATAGCCTACACTAGGCCATTCCCCATCCTACCTGGGGCAGCCCGATCAATTTTCAGCCAAAATCATGCCCAAATCCCGGGCCCACCCCTGCAACCGTGGGCTATAACACACAGATTTATCCCGAAAACTCCCCGTTCATGCCGCTTAGCTCGTTTGACCACCCAAACCGCCCAAAAAACCAAAATGGCCCATACTAAACGGATCCCTACCCTGCCTGAGGCAGCCTGGTTGATTTTCGGCCAAAATCACACCCGAACCCCGAGCCCACCCACGAAATCGTTGGCTATAGCACACCCTTTGGCCCAAAATGTATCGTTTCCTCCATTTGACCACCGAAACCACCCAAAAAACCAACTTGGCCCACAGTAGGCCTCACCCCAGCCCGCCTGTGGCAGCCCGATCGACTTTCAGCCAAAATCACACCTGGACCCTTGGCCCACTACCGAAATTGTGGATTATAGCACACCGCTTTGGCCCAAAAATGACCCGTTCGCGCTGTTTCGTCCGTTTGACCACCCAAACCGCCTAGAAAACTAAAATGGCCCACACTGTGCCGCTCCCCAACCTACCTGGGGCAGCCTAATTAATTTTTGGCTAAAATCTTTCCCAGACCTCGGGCCCACATCCGAAATCGTGGGCTATATCACACCGCTTTGGCCCGAAAATGCCCCGTTTGCGCCGTTTAGCTCGTTTAACCACCTAAACTACCTAGAAAACTAAAATGGCCCACACTAAGCTACTCCCCAGCCTGCCTGGGGCATCCCGATCGATTTTGGCAAAAACCATGGTCGAACCTTGAGAGCACCACCTAAATCATGGGCTATAGCTCACCAATTTGGCCTGCAATTGCCCCGTTCGCCCCTTTTCGCCCGTTTGACCACCCAAACTGTCCAGAAAAGCAAAATGGCCCACACTAGGCCACTCCCCAGCCTGCCTGGGGAAGCCCGATCAATTTTTGGCCAAAATCATGCTCGAACACTGGGCCCACCCTCGAAACTTTATGTTATAGTGTACAAATTAGGCCCTAAAATGCCTCGTTTGCGCCGTTTCGCCCGTTTGACTCCCCAAACCACCTAGAAAACCAAAATGGCCCATACTAGGCCGCTCCCAGCCTACCTGGGGTAGCCCAGTCGATTTGCGGCCAAAATCATTCCTGAACCCCAGGCCCACCACCGCAATCGTGGGCTATAGCACATCGATTTATCTTGAAAACTATCCGTTCATGCTTTTTTGCCCGTTTGACCACCCAAATCGCCAAGAAAACCAAAATGGCCCTTACTAGGCTGCTCCCCATCCTGCTTGCAACAGCTCGGTCGATCCTTGAAATCGGTGGCTTTAGCATACCATTTTGGCCTAAAAATACCCTGTTCGTGCCGTTTTATCTGTTTGACCACATAAACCACCCAGAAAACTAAAATAGCCCATACTAGGCCGCTCTCAAGCTTGCCTGTGGCAGTCCGTCCAATTTTTAGCGAAAATCAAGCCTATGCCCCAGGCCCACCCCCGTAACCGTGGCCTAGAGCACATCGATTTGTCTCAAAAACTCCCCATTCGTGCCATTTCACCCGTTTGAACACCAAAACAAGCCGAAAAAACAAAATAGCCCATACTATGCGCTCCCCAGCCTGTTTGGGGTAGCCCAATCGATTTTCAGCCAAAATCATAGCCGGACCCCCGGCCCACCACGAAAATCGTGGGCTATAGCTCACCGATTTGGCCTAAAATTGCCCCGTTCGGCTCGTTTCGCCCGTTTGACCACCCAAATCATCCAGAAAACTAAAATGGCCCACAATAGGCCACTCCCCAGCCTGCCTGGGGTAGCCCAATCTATTTTTGGTCAAAATCACGATCGGACCCTGGACCCACCACCGAAATCGTGGGCTATAGCACACCGATTTGGCCCAAAAATGCCCCGTTTGTACTGTTTCGCCCGTTTGACCACCCAAACCGTCCAGGAAACCAAAATGGCCTACTGTAGGCCGATCCCCAGCCTACCTGGGGAAGTTCGATCAATTTTAGACCAAAATCACGCCCGAACCCTAGGCCCACTCTCAAAATCGTGCGCTATAACACATCGAATTAGCCCAAAAATGCCTCATTCACGCCGTTTTACTTGTTTGACCACCCAAACCGCCCAGAAAACCAAAATGACCCACACTAGGCCGCCCCTAGCTTATGTAGGGCAGCTCGGTCGATTTTTGGACAAAATCACACCTGAAACTCGGGCCTACCCTCAAAACCATGGGCAATAGCACACCGATTTGGCCCAAAAATGCCCCGTTAACGCCGTTTCGACCATTGACCACCCAAATCAACCAAAAAACCAAAATGGCCCACACTAGGCTGCTCCCCGACCTATCTGGGGCAGCCTAGTCAATTTTCAGCAAAAATCACGCTCGAACCCCGGGTCCACCCCCGAAACCATGGGCTATAGCACACCGATTTGGCCTAAAAATGCCCCGTTTATGCTGTTTCACCCGTTTGACCACCCAAACCGCCCAGAAAATCAAAATGGCCCACACTAGGCAGCTCCCCGGTGCCTGGGGCATCCCAGTCGATTTTATACCAGAATCACGCCCGAACTCCGGGCCACTCCCAAAACTGTGGCCTATAACAGACCGATTTGGCCTAAAAATACTCTGTTCGTACCGTTTTGCCACTTTGACCACCCAAAATGCCCAGAAAACCAAAATGGCCTACACTAGGCCACTCTCCAGCCTACCTGGGTCAACTCAGTTAATTTTTGGTCAAAATCACACTCGGACCCCAGGCCCACCCTCGAAATCGTGGGCTATAGAACACTGATTTGGCTCAAAAATGCCCCGTTCACGATGTTTCGCCCGTTCGACAACCCAAACCGCCCATAAAACCAAAATAGCCCACACTTGGCCGGTCCCCAGCCTGCCTGGGGCAGCCCAGTCGATATTTGACCAAAATCAAGCCCAGACCCCAGGCCCACCCTTCCAAACGTCGGCTATAGCAGACCAATTTATCCAAAAAAACTCCCCGTTCTCGTCGTTTCGCCTGTTTGACCACCCAAACAACCCAAAATATCCAGAATAGCGTACACTAGGCTGCTCCCCAGCTTGCCTGGGGCAACCCGATCAATTTTGATAAAATTCACGCTCAAAGCCCAGGCCCACCCCAAAAACCATTAGCTATAGCACACTGATTTGGCTCGAAAATGCCCCCTTTGCGTCGTTTTGCCCGTTTGCGTCGTTTTACCCGTTTGACCACCCAAACCACCAAGAAAACCAAAATGACCTACACTAGGCTGCTCCCCAACCTGCCTGGGTAGCCCGGTCGATTCTTGGCTAAAATCATGCCCGAAACTCATTCCACCCTCAAAATCGTGGGCAATAGTAAGCCGATTTTGTCCAAAAATTCCCCGTTCATGCCGTTTCGCCCATTTGACCACCAAACCGCCCAGATAATTAAACTGGCCCACACTAGGTTGCTCCCCAGCCTGCCTAGGGAAGATCGATCAATTTTTGACCAAAATAACGCCTGGACCCCGGGCCCACCCCCAAAACCGTGGGTAATAGCACACTAATTTGGCCCGAAAACTCCTCGTTCACACCGTTTTACCTGTTTGACTACCCAAACCGCCCATAAAACAAAAATTTCCCATACTAGGTCGTTCCCCAGCCTTCCTGGGACAGCCTGGTCAATTTTTGGCAAAAATCACGCACGTACCCAGGTTCATCCCATAGAACATGGGCTATAGCAGAACGATTTTGCTCGAAAATGCCCTGTTTGTGTCGTTTCGCTCGTTTGACCATATAAACCATCTAGAAAACCAAATTGGCCTATGCTAGGCTGCTCCACAGCCTGCCTGGGGCATCTCGGTCAATTTTCAGCCAAAATCACGCTCGAACCTCAGGCCCACCCCCAAAAACATGGGCTATAGCACACCGATTTGGCCTAAAAATTCTCCGTTCGCGCTGTTTTGCCTGTGTGACCACCCAAACTGCCCAGAAAACCAAAATGGCCCACACTAGGCCCTCCTCAGCCTGCCTGGGGCAGCCCGGTCGATTTTCTGCCAAAATCACGCCTGGACTCCATGTCCACCCCCAAAACCGTGGGTTGTAGCACACCGATTTGGCTCAAAAGCTTTCGGTTCACGCCGTTTTGCCTGTTTGACCACTCGAACCGCCCAGAAAACCAAAATAGCCCACACTAAGATGCTCCCCAGTTTGCCTGGGAAGCCCGGTTAACTTTTGGGAAAAATCACGCCCGAAACTTAGGCCCACCCCCAAAATCGTGGGCTATAGCACACCGATTAGACCTAAAAAAGCCCCGTTCGCACCGTTTTGCCCGTTTGACTACCCAAATCGCCCAGAAAACTAAAATGGCCCAACTAGGCCGCTCCCCAGCTTTGCTGGGGAAACCCGATCAATTTTTGGTCAAAATCACATCCAGACCCTGGGCCCACCCACGAAACTGTGGGCTATAGAAAATCGATTTGGCCCAAAAATGCCCCATTCACACCGTTTCGCTCGTTTGATTACCCAAAACCACCCAGAAAATCAAAATGGCCTACACTAGGCCGCTCCCGAGCTTGCTTAGGGTAGACTAGTCAATTTTCGATCAATTTCACGCTTGGACTTCGATCCTACCCTCGAAACAGTGGGCTATAGCATACCGATTTGGCCCAAAAATGCTCTGTTCCCATCGTTTCACCTGTTTGACCACCCAAACCACCCAGAAAACAAAAATGACCCATTCTAGGTCGTTTCCCAGCTTGTTTGGGGAAGCCCGCTCGATTTTTGACCAAAATCACGCTCGAACCCCGGGCCCACCCCCTAAATCGTGGGCTATGGCACACCGATTTGGCTCGAAATTCCCCATTCACGCCGTTTCACTCGTTTGACCACCCAAACCGCCCAGAAAACTAAAATGGCCCACACAATGCCGCTCCCTAGCCTGCCTGGGGCTGTCCGGTTGATTTTTACCCAAAATCACGCTTGGACGTCGATCCTACCCCTAAAATCGTGAGCTATACATACCGCTTTGGCTCAAAAATGCCTCGTTCGAACCGTTTTGCCCGTTTGACCACCCAAACCGCCCAGGAAACCAAATTGGCCCACACTAAGCTACTACCCAACCTGCCTGGGGTAGCACGATTAATTTTCGTCTAAAATCACACCTGGACCCCAGGCCCACCCCCATAATCATGGGATATAGCATATCGATTTATCCCGAAAACACCCCGTTCGCATTGTTTCACCCGTTTGACCATCCAAACTGCCCAGAAAACCAAAAAGTCCCACACTAGGCCGCTCGCTAGGCTGCCTGGGGTAGCCCGATCGATTTGCGACCAAAATCACTCTGGAACTCCGGCCCCACCCCCAAAACTGTGTTATAGCACACCTATTTAGCCTGAAAATGCCTCGTTCTCGCCGTTTTGTCCGTTTAACCACCCGAACATTCCAGAAAACCAAAATGACCCAAACTAGACTGCTCCCAGCCTACTTGGGGCTGTCCAATCTATTTTTGGCCAAAATCACACCCAAACCTCGGGCCCACCCCTTCAACATAGGTTATAGCACATCGGTTTATCCCGTAAACTCCCCATTCATGCCGTTTCGCCGTTTGACCACCCAAATCGCCTATAAAACCCAAAATGGCCCACACTAGGCCGCTCCCTAACCTGACTGCGGTAACTCGATCGATTTTCGGCTAAAATCATGCTCGAACCCCAGGCCTACACCCAAAATCGTGTGTATAGCACACCAATTTGGCTCGAAAACACCCCATTCACGCTGTTTTGCTCGTTTGACCACCCAAATTGCCCAGAAAACCAAAATAGTCCACACTAGGCTGGCCCCAGCCTGCCTGGGGCAGTCCGGTCAATTTTTGTCCAAAATCACACCCGTATCCCCCGAACCACACCCAAAGCCGTGGGATATAGCACACTAATTTGGCCTAAAAATGCCCTGTTCGTGTCGTTTTGCCCGTTTGATCACCTAAACCGCCCAGAAAACCAAAATTCCCCACACTAGGCCGCTCCCTCAGCTTGCCTGGGTAGCCCTGTCAATTTTTATTGCCAAAATCACACCCGAACCCCAAGCTCACTCCTAAAACCGTGGGATATAGTACACCGAATCGGCCCAAAAATGCCCCGTTCGTGCCGTTTTGCCCATTTGACCACCCATACCGCCAAGAAAACCTTAATGGCCTACACTAGGCCGTTCTCCAGCCTGCCTGGGCCAGCCCGGTCGATTTTTGTCCAAAATCACGCTCGAACCTCGAGCCCACCCCTGAAACCATGGGCTACAACACACAGATTAGGCCCAAAAATGCCCCGTTCGTGCCATTTAGTCTGCTTGACCACCCAAACCGCCCAGAAAACTAAAATGGCTCACACTAGGCTTCTTCCCACCCTACCTGGGGCAGCCTGGTCGATTTTCAGGCAAAATCATGCTAGAAACCCAGGCCCACCCCCAAGACCGTGGGCAATAGCACACCGATTTGGCCCAAAAATGCCTCATTCATGCTGTTTTGCCCGTTTGACCACCCAAATTGCCCAGAAAACCAAAATGGCCCACACTAGGCCGCTCCACAGCTTATTTGGGGCAGCCCGATTGATTTTCAGTCAAAATCACGCTCGTACCTCGGGCCCCCTAAATCCTGGGCTATAGCATACTGATTTGGCCCAAAAATATCCCGTTCGCCTTGTTTCGCCCATTTGACCACCCAAACCGCCTAGAAAACTAAAATGGCCCATACTAGGCCGCTTCGCAACCTGCTTGGGGAAGCTCGGTCGATTTTCTGCCAAAATCACGCTCGGATCCCGTGCCCACCCCCGAAACTATGGGCTATAGCACATCAATTTGGCCCGAAAATGCCCCGTTCGTGCCGTTTTGCCTGTTTGACCACCCAAATCGCCCAAAAAACAAAAAGGCCCACACTAGGCCGTTCCCAATCCTGCCAGGGGCAGCCCGATCGATTTTCGGCCAAAATCAGGCCCGAACACCGGGCCCACCCCCAAAACCGTGGGATATAGCACACCTATTTAGCTCAAAAAATGCCTCGATCGCGCCTTTTCACCCGTTTCACAGCCCAAATTGCCCAGAAAATCAAAATGGACCACACTAGGTCGCTCTCTAGCCTGCCTGGGGGAGTTAGATCAATTTTTGTCCAAAATCACACCCGAACCCTGAGCCCATCCCCGAAACCATAGGCTATAGCGCACCGATTTAGCACAAAAATTCCCCATTCGCGTCGTTTCGCCTATTTGACCAACCAAACCTCCAAGAAAACCAAAATGGCTCTTATTAGGCCTCTCCTCAGCCTGCTTGAGCATCCCGATCGATTTTTGGCTAAAATCACGCCCGGACCTCGGGCCCACCCCCAAAAGCTTGGGCTATAGCACACTAATTAAGCCCTAGAATGCCCCATTCGCGCCGTTTCGCCCGTTTGACCACCCAAACCACCCAGAAAACACAAATTGCCCACACTAGGCCACTCCCCAGCCTGCTTGGGGAAGCCCAATCAATTTTCATCCAAAATCACACCCGAACCCCGAGCCTACCCCCGAAACCATGGGCTATAGCACACTGATTTGGCCTAAAACAACCCCGTTTGCACCGTTTCGCCTGTTTGCCCACCAAAACCGCCCAGAAAACCAAAATAGCCCACAATAGGCCACTCTCCAGCCAGCCTGAGGCATCCCGGTCAATTTTCAGAAAAAATCACACCCAGAACCCGGGCCAACCCTTGAAACCGCAGGCTATAGCGCACCGATTTTTCTCGAAAATGCCCCGTTCGGGCCGTTTTACCTGTTTAACTACCCAAACTGCCCAGAAAATAAAAATGACCTACACTGGGTCATTCCCTAACCCGACTGAGGCATCTCAGTCGATTTTTGGCCAAAATCACACCCGCATTCCGGGGCCACCCCCGAAACCGTGGGCTATAGAAAACTAATTTGGCCTAAAAATGCCTCGTTCGTGCCGTTTCGCCCGTTTGACCTCCCAAACGTCCAAAAAAACAAAATGGCCCATACTAGGCCACTCCTCAGCCTGCTTGGGGCAGCCCAATCCATTTTCGGCAAAAATCATGTCAGAATACCCGGCCCACCCCCAAAACCGTGGGCTATTACGCACCGATTTGGCCCAGAAATGCCCCATTCGCGTCGTTTCGCCTGTTTGACCAACCAACCTTCCTGAAAACCAAAATGGCCCAAACTAGGCCGCTCATCAGCCTGCCTGAGGCAGCCTAGTTGATTTTTGGCTAAAATCAAGCCAGGACCTCAGGCCCACCCCCAAAACCGTAGGCTATAACACACCGATTTAGCTCAAAAATGCCTCATTCCCGCTGTTTCACACGTTTGACCACTCAACTGCCCAAAAAACAAAAAATGGCCAACACTAGGCCACTCCCCGGCCTGCTTGGGGAAGCCAGGTCGATTTTCAACAAAAATCACGCCCGTACCCCAGGCCCACATCCAAATTCGTGAGATATAGCACACCGATTTGGCCTGAAAATGCCCCGTTCGCGCCGTTTTTCCCCATTTGACCACACAAACTGCCCAGAAAACCAAAATGGCCCATACTAGGCTTCTCCGCAGCCAGCTTGGGGCAGCCCGATCGATTTTCAGCAAAAATCACGCCCGACCGCGGGTCCACCCCTGAAAGCGTGAGCTATAGCGCATTTATTTTGCTCGAAAATGCCTTTTTCGCGCCGTTTCGCCCGTTTGACCACCATAACCGCCTAAAAAACCAAAATGGCCCACATTAGGCTGCTCCCCAGCCTGCCTGAGGTAGCTCGGTCATTTTGTAGCCTAAATCATGCTCGGACCCTAGGCTTACCCCCGAAACCATGGGCTATATCACACCGATTTATCTCGAAAATGACCTATTCGGCTGTTTCGCCCATTTGACCACCCAAACCCCACCTAAAAAACAAAATGGACAACACTAGGCGGCTCCTCAGCCTGCTTGGGGCAGCCCGGTTGATTTTTGGTCAAAATAACATCGGGAACCCTGGCCCACCACCGAAACCGTGGGCTATAGCACACCGATTTAGCTTTAAAAATGTCCATTTTGTGCTGTTTCGCCGGTTTGACAATCCAAACTGCCCAGAAAATCAAATTGGCTCACATGAGGATGTTCTCCAGCCTGCCTGGCAGACCGATTGATTTTTGATTAAAAAAATACCCGAACCTCGGGTCCACCCCCTAAACCGTGGGCTATAGCACACCGATTTGGCCCGAAAATGCCACGTTTGCGCCGGTTCGCCAGCTTGACCACCTAAACCACCCAGTAGGGGTGTACAACCCAAACCGTCAAGTCCAACCGGACCGACGAATCAAATCAAACTGAGAAAAAAACCCGACTTATGGTTTGGTTTGATTGGTTTGGCATTAGAAAAAAAATCGACCATTCTTGGTTTGGTTTGATGTTGACCAAAAAAAGGTCAAACCGAACCCGAATCAAATCGACATAATATATATATAGGTATATATATGTATATATGTATATATATATATAATATATATTCAAACTTTTTTATACATAAAATATTAATTATAATTTACTTTTTAAATACTTTTCAACTAGTTTTAGTAATTTTTAATAATTTGAAAGTAGATGTAGATATATATTTAGAGTTGGGCCTTTAAGTTGTAATATTTGTCCATTAGTTGTTAATTAAATGATCCAAAACCCAATATAAACTTAAAACCTAAATTTCTCACGCTTCATCTCACTTTTTAGTTTCAATAGAGTTTTTTGCTCCTCATTTTTTCATAATTACGATTTTTCATTAGCAGATGAGTGAAAACATATTTGGTCTAGTTTTCGATCACAATATAATTGTAAAAACTAAATATTATAAAGAAAAAAACGAAAGAAATCAAAAAACCAAAAAAACTGAAAAAACCGACTAAAACCTAAACCGAAAAAATCAATTTTATGTTGGTTTGATTTGGTTTATAGTTTTAATAAACCGACATGATTGGTTTTTTTTTAATAAAAACCAAACCAACCCGACCTATGTAGACCCCTACCGCCCAGAACACCAAAATGGCCTACAGTAGGTCGATCCCTAGCCTTCTTGGGGCAGCCCTGTCGATTTTCGGCCAAAATCACTCTTGAACCCCGAACCCTCCATACAAACCGTGGGCTATAGCATACTGATTTGGCCTGAAAATGCCCCGTTCATGCTATTTCGTCCGTTTGACCAACCAAACCTCCCAGAAAACCAAAATGGCCTACGCTAGGCCGCTTCTCAACCGTCCTGGACAGCCCGGTCGATTTTCGAACAATATCACGACCAGACCCCGAGCCCACCCCCAAAACTTTGGGTTATAACACACCAATTTAGCCTGAAAATGCCCCGTTTGTGCCGTTTTACCTGTTTAACAACCTAAACCGCCCAAAAAGGTAAAATGGCACACACTAGGCCTCTCCCCAGCCTGCCTGGGGCAGTATGGTAAATTTTTAGCCAAAATCACGCTCGGACCCCGAGCACACCCCCAAAACCGTGGGCTATAGCACATCGATTTGGCCTTAAAATGCCCAGTTCGCGTCGTTTCGCTCGTTTGACCACCCAAACCTCCCAGAAAATCAAAATGACCCACACTAGGTCGCTCTCCAGCCCGCCTGGGGAAGCCCGATCAATTTTTGGCCACAATCACTCTCATACCCCGGGCTCACCCCCGAAACCGTGGCCAAAAGCACATTGATTTAGCCTGAAAATTCCCCGTTTGCACCATTTCGCACGTTTGACTACCCAAACCGCCCAGAAAACAAAATGGCCCACATAAGGTCTTTCCCCAGCGTACCTGGGGCAGCCCGGTCAATTTTCGACAAAAATAAAGCCTAAACTCTGAGCCAACCCCCGAAATCATGGGCTATAGCACACAGATTTGGCCCAAAATGCCTCCTTCGCGCCATTTTTCCCGTTTGACAACCCAAACCACCCAGAAAACTAAAATGGCCCACACTAGGCCACTCCCCAGCCTGCCTAGGACAACCCAATCAATTTTCGGCAAAAATCACGCCCGGACCCTGGGCCAACCCCCGAAACCGTGGGCTATAGCACACCGATTTCGCCTAAAAATGCCCCGATCGCATCGTTTCACCCGTTTGACCACCCAAACCGCCCAGAAAACCAAAATAGCCCACACTAAGCCGCTCCCCAAACTTCCTGGGGTAGCCCGATTGATTTTCGACCAAAATCACGCCCGTACCTCGAGCCCACCCAGAAACCGTGAGCTATAGCATACCGATTTGGCCCGAAAATGCCCCGTTCTCGTCGTTTCGCCCGTTTGACCACCCAAACCTCCCAGAAAAACAAAATGGCCCACACTAGGCTGCTCCCCAGACTTCCTGGGGCAGCCTGATCTATTTTCGGCCAAAATAACGCCCGAACACTAGGCCCACCCCTGAAACCGCGGGCTATAGCACACCAATTTAGCCCAAAAATTCCCCTATTTGCGCCGTTTCGCCCGTTTGACCACCTTAACCGCCCAGAAAACAAAATGGTCCTGACTAGGCCGCTCTTCAGCCTTCCTGGGGTATCCCGATAAATTTTTGACAAAAATCACGCGCGTAGCCCGGGCCCATCCCTGAAAACAATGGTCTATAGCACACCAATTTGGCCATCCAAACAGCGCAGAAAATCAATATAGCCCACTCTAGACCGCTCCCCAGCCTGCCTGGGGCAGCCCAGTCAATTTTTGGCCATATTCACGCCCGGACCCCAGGCCCACCCCTGAAATCGTGGGCTATAGCACACCGATTACTCCCAAAAATGTCTCGTTCATGCTGTTTCGCCCGTTTGACCACCTAAACCGCCCAGAAAACCAAAATGGCCTACATTAGGCCGCTCCCCAACCTGCCAGGGGTAGCCGAGTTGAGTTTTAACCAAAATCACGTCCGAACCCCATGTCTACCCCCGAAACCGTAAGCTATAGCACACCGATTTGGTCCAAAAATACCCCGTTCGCACCGTATTGCCCGTTTGACCACCCAAACCGCCCAAAAAAATGGCCCACAATAGTCCGCTCCCCAACCTACCTGGGGCAACCCTATCAATTTTTTGCTAAAATCACGCCCAGACCCCGGGCCCACCCTCCAAACCATGGGCTATAGCACACCAATTTGGCCCGAAAATACCATGTTCGCGCCGTTTCGTCCGTTTGATCACCCAACCCGCCACAAAAAAAATAGCCCACACTTGGCCGCTCCCCAGCCTGCCTAGGGCAGCCGGTCAATTTTTGGTAAATATCACGCCCGGACCTTGATCCTAACCGAGAAACCGTGGGCTGTAGCATATCGATTTGACCTAAAAATTCCTTGTTCGTGTTGTTTCGCCCGTTTGACCTCCCAAACCGCCCAGAAAACAAAAATGGCCCATATTAGGCTACTCTCCAGATTGCCTGGGCAAGCCCGATTGATTTACGGCAAAAATAACGCCCGCACCCCAGCCCCACCCTAGAAATCGTGGGTTGTAGCACACCGATTTAGCCCAAAAAGTGCCCTGTTCGCGCCGTTTCGCTTGTTTGATAACCCAAACCACCCAGAAAACCAAAATGGTCTACACTAGCCCGCTTCTCAACCTTCTTGGGGCAGCCCGGTCTATTTTCAGCCAAAATTATACTCGAACCCCGAGCCCACCCCCTAAATTATGGGCTATAGCACACCGATTTAGCTTGAAAAAGCATCGTTCGCATTGTTTCGCTTGTTTGAACACCCATACCGCCTAGAAAACCAAAATGGCCAAAACAAGGCAGCTCCCCAGCTAGTCTGGAGAAGACAGGTCAATTTTTGGCTAAAATAACGCTCGAACCCTGGCCCACCCGTAAAATCATGGGATATAGCACACCGATTTAGCCAGAAAATACCTCGTTCGCTTTGTTTCGCCCGATTGACCACCCAATCCGCCCAGAAAACTGATATAGCCCACTTATAACGCTCAATCTACAACTCTCGTAGGAGTGTAAAGCGGTCGTTAGCAAATATAGAACCCAACCTGGGTTGAGTATCGATCCCACAGGGAATAGCTTGGTCAACAAGTAAGCAACAATTACTAGACTTTTAGTGCAAGTCTCGTAAGAAGGGGGGTTTGTAATGTGTAACCAAATTATTAAAGCAAAAACTGAAAATAGCAAAGTAAAAAGAAAGAATGTTTAGTAGGTTGTGAAACAATGAGAATTGAGGAGTTGGGGTTATGTCCACCTTTTGAGTTATACGTCTCTATTGACTATGAGTGTGTTGAATTCAGACATGCATGTGCTTATAGAGAATTGTATTCGATGGTAAATCCAGGCGTCTTTCGACCTATTCGAGGATTATTTCACTTTAACTCTTTCGAGCTTAAAGCGTGTCTAACTGTACGAATTCTCCAAGAGGTTAATCCAGTTACGGCACTAACTTTTTAATAGGGGATGGGACCCTACTACCTTGACATTATCTCTTTTCCAGACAGATAACCTTTCTTTCGAACAAGTTAAATGTTATACTGGCGTATTCTTGCGTTTGCAACCACAAAGAATTTAGATTAAGATGAAGAGAATAATGATATTAGCAACATACGTGTCACGAACTCACAAACTCACAGCAATAGATAGTATCTCATTCGGCTTCCATAACCCCAACAGGGAAGTTTAGTTACCCATGAGTGCGAAGGAAATCACAATTGACATTGTTGTTATACCACAATTGAGATTTCACATTTATAATGGTGTGGTAGGCGTTTAGGCGTGAATTCCTTAGCAAGGTAACGTTTCTCTTGTTGCGGAATTTAAGAATTGAATAGATGAGTAGAAGAAGAAAAATAGAATTAATGGAAGAATGATTGTTTAGAACTAGAATGTCTTAGAAGTAGAATAGAATAGAATTGAATGTAAGAAGATGTCAGGAGATGTTCTAAAATCTCTAGCAATATAGGGTATTTATAATACCCATATCCTATTCCTACTAAGCTAATGAAATGCTTAACCAAATCCTACTAAGCTAATGAAATACTTAACCCAATTGTACTAGGTTAATGTATCATTATCCTAATCCTAACAAGCTAATGTAATACTTAAACCAATTGCACTAGGTTAATGTATCATTATCCTAATCCTAATAAGTTACTGCTAGTCCCCAAAGTCTTCAGAAATGTTGTTTTAGCCCGTGACAGATTTTCCATGCGCCATCTTTAGTCCTTGGCGTACAAGATTGGCTTTTCTCCTTTCGTGAAGCTTTCTTTGGCATCAAGTTATCCATAAAATGCTGAATTTTGCATCATTTATACCTGAAACTTTGCTAATCATGTTCGTTAGCTCACTTACAGGAAAAAGGACTAAAAGTGCATGAAATATATAATTTGTTCTCAAAACTAGGCTAAAATATGGGCAAAATATAGTGCTATAGGTGTGTAAATTCGCCTATCATCAACACCCCACACTTGAAGCTTTGTTCGTCCTCGAACAAAATATCATGTCCCTCTAAACATCAACTTAGGGTTTCACAGCAACAACACAAAATATTCGTCAAGACAAGCACAACAATTATCAACAAAGAGTAGTTTTTTTATCATTAGTAGAAACAGTTTAACCTCTAGCATAGACTCGTGATGGTGGTCTACTCATATTTAAAGGTTAAGGCACAAAGAATCATACACGACTACCCAAAACTCATCAACCATGTGTGTCTCACAATATATTACCCATAATCACTCACAAGTATAGCATATTTTTCAAACATGGGTATCAAAATATCCTTGCTCTCGCTCTCACAAAGAATTCATATGAAGCAACTGATGACCATAGGCTTGCCCTTAGTGTAATGCTCCACTAAATGTCAGAATGCCAAGCTTAGGATCAACTAGGTCTTTTGATGGTTGTAATGTAGGCTAAGGGACAGGTAGGACTATTTTGGCCAGAAATAGTGACTATGTTCCTAAGCGCTTTAATACATCACATTGTATCATTAACACTTTTCTTTCAAACAACCTTTCTACTTTCTTTTATTCTACCACTCTTTTTCTCCTCTTTTGTTTTTCAATTTTAAACATAACTAACTTTTCAGTTTTCCTTTCCTTTTTCTTTTGATAACATACCTCTTATGATAGCACTTTCTTTTTCATAACTCATTCAAGCACCAATGCATTCTAAAGCATCATACTCACCCAATTTCCTCTTATTTTGTCACATGACTTTTTCACTTTAAAGCACTTAGGAATTTGGATCAAATTATGGTCTTGAAAAAAATGGATTAGGCTTACATACGAGGTTTGTCAAAGAAAATAGGCTAAAGGCTCAAAAGGGTTTAACTAGGATGATGTCCATGGGTAGGTAAAAAGAAGGTAAATAATCATAGGTTGCCAAAGAAATGCCTAAATCATCTCCTAGACTTGCACTCTTTATTTTCGCTTTACATACATACCAGGCAAGTTCTAGCATCAGCCACAAGCACAGAATATACTATTATCTCACACACACAAGGCACATGGTCGACTTTATTGGGAGTAGTATAGACTCTTGACCCAACAGATGAAGGAATTAAACCAAACAATATCACATAGTGAGTCAAAATTAGAGCCTAAATGTCTCAATAGTCATGATTTTAGCACAAACTCTTGTCATAATCTCATGCTGCCTATTAGAATAATTTCATGCGAAGCTAAGTTAAAAATTTAACTACTAAAAAAACAATTAACTACTAACAAAACAAACAAACATAAATAAATGCAAATGTGGATAGAGAAGTATAGCATGCAAATACCAGCACCCCACACTTAGACGGGACACACTGTCCTCAGTGAAAAATAAATAAGAAGAACCTGGTTAGTCGGACTCATTCTCTATGTCTGGGGTCATACCCCTTGCATCGGAATCATCATCAGAGTCGTCATCCTCAGAAGTTCCTCATAAGTATCCCACTTAATTCCAAGAGTGAGTCGAGGTATTTGCAGCGAGGAGGGTTCTCCTTGCTCTTTCCGGCCTCTTTTCTTGCCTTTTTGTGAAGTGGTAGCCTTATCTTTGCCTTGTCTTGCTTTGGGTGCCATTGTACCTGAGACTTAAAACAATGTTCATGTTAGCATCATATCGATGGATACAATCTATAAACAAGCAGTAGTGGCACCACCCCACACTTAGTTTGTTGGTACAGACTAGTGAAGTGAAAGTGGTCGATTACTCAGACTTCATCGACATACGTTTTAGGGGCTATATTCCAACAAGAAATTCAGATATGTAATACTTCTTGCAATCTTTGCAATACTTTCATGTTAGGTATATCAAGACTTCTACATAGGGATTACATCGTGGTATAGTTTCTATCAATAATCACAATCTCCTATGTCGGTAGGCAACTATAAGTCTTATTCCGATGAGCGAGACATCCCAACATGTAAGTATTCAAGTGACAAGAGTATGCAATGTTCATGACTATAGCAATTCCGCAAGTAGTATGACAATGCATCAAAATCGAATTGAAGTCGGAAACAAGTTAAGATCATCCTAACGTATATGTTCACTCACTTGGTTGTGTATCAACAATTCAAACACATTAACATCACCAATCTTTATTCAAGATGTAGCAATTCATAATAGACATAGCAACGTAGCACTTACGAAAAATAGATGAAGAACAAAAGAGTACTTATGTGATTGAAGCCTTTGGAGATGTTCTTGTGAAGTGGGAGAGCAAAAAGAAAAGTTTTGAGATGATTTGGAGAGTATGTGCGGCGCCTAGGTCAAGTTTTCAATGTGTTTGTGTTTCAAGACTAAGTCTCCTTTATATAGGAAAAGAATGGGTCGGGTTTTGACCCATTTAAAATCAGTTTTGGAGACAAAAAGTGACCATAGGCGGCGCCTTTAGCTTTGCCTATGGTGACCATAGGCGGCGCCTAATGCAAAGCCTATGGTGAGCATAGGCGGCGCCTAGTGCAATGCCTTTAGTGACCATAGGCGGCGCCTTTAGCATGGAATATGAGATTCAGAGACCAAATGCTTTAGCATAGGCGGCGCCTATGCTATGGCATACTTGAGCATGGGCGGCGCCTATGCTATAGCACACTAGATTCCGAGACCTTGGGCTATAGTATAGGCTTTGCCTTGTTCGTGGCCTAGTTTAACCTAGGCCTAGCTCGATGCCTATTTTGTCATGAGAAATGCTCAATCCATAGCCTTATGCATCTTCATTCCTAACTCACCACCTTTACCATGTAATACATCCAAATCGTCATTTGAAATTAATCTCCTCGTTTTATACCTCTTGCACCTACATTTTCTCAAACCAATAAAAATGATTAGTACGATGGGTTGCCTCCCACCAAGCGCCTTAGTTTTGGTTGTGGCACGACTCTTATTTTTGGATTTTTATTTATCAAAAACAAAACACGTATTAGAACGAAAGAAAAAATGAAAAATGATAAACGATGGGTTGCCTCCCATCTAGCGCTTGATTTATTGTCGCGGCACGACATAGTTACCTCGAGTACTTAGACTTCGTCGAGATAGATGGTGGATCGTTTTCTAAATGGATTCAGACGATAATGAGGCTTACTTGTAGGCATGCAATCTTCTTCGAGATGACCCTTGTGCATGCCTATCCCAGGAGGGATACCAATTATATCATCAATAGTCCAACCCATAGCTCTTATGTATCTCTTCAGAGCAGAGATAAGAGCCTCTACGTGTTGTTTACTTAAATCATCTGCACTCACCGGAAGTATATTTAGACTTTCCAAGAACACATACCTTAGATAATCGGGGAGCTCTTTCGATTCTAGCATTGGTGGCTCTTCAAGGGAAGTCTTCGCTGTTGGTGATGGTTGATTCTTAAGATCACGGTCCGGTTGCTTAGGAGTATGGGAATAGGACTCTATTTCTGTTAGAGCACCCATAAGTTCTTCATAATCTTCATCGTCCTCATGCTCAACATTCAGTGGCGCAGCAGACAATGGCTCATCAGTAAGCTGTTTCTCTACAGATAGTGCTTTCTTATTCTCATGATGAACATCAGCTACAGAGAACACATTCATATCGCTGGGCTGCTTCATTGCTTTGCATATATCAAAGCGGACCACTTCGTTATTCAACCAAAATAAAAGCTCATTAGCTCTCATGTCAATAAGAACACTTCCCGTTGCAAGGAAAGGACATCCCAAGATTATGGTTACTTCAGAATCCACCTCGCAATCCAAAATCACAAAGTCTGCAGGAAAAATAAAGGTAGACAAGACCAACACATCATTCAAGATACCCACAGGTCGTTTTACTGACCTATCCGCCATCACGAGCCGCATATTAGTTGGTGTAGGGTCGCCCAACCCCAACTTTCTGTAGATGGATAGTGGCATCAAATTGATGCTAGCTCCCAAATCACACAATGCTTTGGAAAATATCATAGATCCAACCGTGCAAGGAATAGTGAAAGCACCAGGGTCTGCCTTCTTCTGTACTAAGGACCTTGTGGCAATTGCACTGCAATGATGAATATTATCTGCCGGCTCATAGCTTACTGCCTGCTTCTTTGTCAAAAGATCCTTCATAAATTTCGCATACCCAGGCATTTGTTCAAGTGCTTCCACCAATGGAACATTAATGGTCAGCTGCTTTGACATAGTCATGAATTTGCTGAACTTCGTATCATCCACCACCTTCTTCAATCTTTGGGGAAAAGGTGGTGGTGGGTATGGAATTGTTCTCTCCACGGATTTCTTCTCCTCTTGCTTCCGTTTTTCAGCTTTTCCAGGCTGTACGTCGTGAGGAGTGACGTTGAGGACGTTAGGATCGGCTGCTGCGGCATCTTCCCCTTTCGTCTTATCATCAATTTCCGCTTCTTCATCAACCACTTTCTTGTCTTTTTCTGAAGTTTCCAGTACCTTACCACTTAGGGTAGTGATGGCCATGCATGACCCATCATTCCTTGGGTTTTGCATAGTATCGCTAGGTAAAGTGCCAGCCTTTCTTTGATTGAGTGCTGCTGAAAGTTGGTTCAATTGCTGCTCTATTTGCTTGATTGAAGTGGAATGTGAATCAACTAATTGCTTCATAGAGGACAAATCATTTATTACCTCTGTTACTCCCACGCTAGTAGCTTCCACTCCTTTCAGTAGTTTAGCCATCATGTCTTCCATACTTCCAGAACTAGATGTGGTGGCGTCACGTCTTCCAGGGGGAACATACAAACCACTTTTGTCATTCTTGTTCTTCCAACTACCTTGGTCCTTGTTTCCATATTTATCATAATAGTTCCGACCTTGGTTTCCTTGGGTATTGCCTCGGAAACCCCCCTGATTGTTCAAGTAGTTGGCTTCCTCTTCCGAATCAGATTCGTCTCTTTCTTTTGACGCAATAGCTTTCACTTTTTCGATCTTCCCTGATAATAAATTCTTTGTAAGAAGATCCACTTGTGTTTTCATGTGCGCCATATCTTGATCACGTTTTTCTTCTCTTCTCCTTTGGTCTGCAGTCATGCCTATAGATAAAGTGGGGCTTGCTACCTCAGAATCCCTGGTATGCCAAGCTCTACTTTGTTTCGTCATACGATCTAGCATATTGCTTGCTTGACCAAAGGTGAGATCCATAAAGGATCCTCCAGCCGCATTATCCACCACTGGTTTAGTTATTGAATTCAGGGCTCTATATAATATCTCCATTAGGTGAACATTAGTCATAAGATGGTTTGGGCACCTCGCTAGCTTTGTCTTGAACCTCTCCCATGTTTCATGAAGAGCTTTAGTGGGAAGCTGACGAAAGTTGCTGATTTCATCTCTCAATTGTGCTCTTTTGGATGGCGGAAAGAATCTTTCTAGGAAAGCGTCTCTCAATTGCCTCCAATTTGTAATAGAATCAGGAGTCAGCCCATTCAACCATAGAGTTGCCTCCCCAGACAGAGACAATGGAAATAGACATAATCGAATTGCATTCTGACCAACTCCAGGATTGTCAAACGACTTGCATGTAGAAATAAAGTTGATGAGATGCATATTCGGATCATCGCCTGTTAGTCCACCAAATAATCCCTTGAGTTGCAATAACTGAATCATGGTGCTCGTGATGTTGAACTTGGCTCCGGGTGCCAATGGTGGAGGAATAATGGCTCCTGTGGCTCCGGCTCCATCAAGATCATCATCATCATCGTCGAAAGCTGGCTGCATAGCTTGGCGTTCAGGCCTAAACCTAGCTTGACGATCTCTTCTATTGGCAGGTGTTGCGATCTCAGCGGCATGCCTAGGGTTTAGTAGCTCGTCATCACCTAGATCTTCATCGTCAGGATTTGTTGGTCGCCCAGGGTTATCAATATTCTGTTGATGCACTTGAGCGGAGGCTAGTGCAGCTAGTCTCGCCTGTTCCTGTTGAGCAGCCATCCTTTCAATTGCATGTTGTGCCTCCATTCTGCGAATACGTTGTGGTTCAGGATTGATAGGTAATAACGGTTGACCAGAACTTCGGGTATGGGGCATGCACTGAATAAAAACCTGCAGTAAACAAAAACAAAAACTAAAAGTAAAAGTACGAGAATCTTAGACCAAAGGGTCTAGTAATTATTACGAACTTAATTGACACTTGTATTCCCCGGCAGCGGCGCCAATTTTTGATAACGCTCAATCTATAGCTCTCGTAGGAGTGTAAAGAGGTCGTTAGCAAATATAGAACCCAACCTGGGTTGGGTATCGATCCCACAGGGAATAGCTTGGTCAACAAGTAAGTAACGATTACTAGACTTTTAGTGCAAGTCTCGTAAGAAGGGGGGTTTGTAATGTGTAACCAAATTATTAAAGCAAAAACTGAAAATAACAAAGTAAAAAGAAAGAATGTTTAGTAGGTTGTGAAACAATGAGAATTGAGGAGTTGGGGTTATGTCCACCTTCTGAGTTATACGTCTCTATTGACTATGAGTGTGTTGAATTCAGACATGCATGTGCTTATAGAGAATTGTATTCGATGGTAAATCCAGGCGTCTTTCGACCTATTCGAGGATTATTTCACTTTAACTCTTTCGATCTTAAAGCGTGTCTAACTGTACGAATTCTCCAAGAGGTTAATCCAGTTACGGCACTAACTTTTTAATAGGGGATGGGACCCTACTACCTTGACATTATCTCTTTTCCAGACAGATAACCTTTCTTTCGAACAAGTTAAATGTTATACTGGCGTATTCTTGCGTTTGCAAACACAAAGAATTTAGATTAAGATGAAGAGAATAATGATATAAGCAACATACGTGTCACGAACTCACAAACTCACAGCAATAGATAGTATCTCATTCGGCTTCCATAACCCCAACAGAGAAGTTTAGTTACCCATGAGTGCGAAGGAAATCACAATTGACATTGTTGTTATACCACAATTAAGATTTCACGTTTATAATGGTGTGGTAGGCGTTTAGGCGTGAATTCCTTAGCAAAGCAACGTTTCTCTTGTTGCGGAATTTAAGAATTGAATAGATGAGTAGAAGAAAAAAAATAGAATTAATGGAAGAATGATTGTTTAGAACTAGAATGTCTTAGAAGTAGAATAGAATTGAATTGAATATAAGAAGATGTCAGGAGATGTTCTAAAATCTCTAGCAAGATAGGGTATTTATAATACCCATATCCTATTCCTACTAAGCTAATGAAATGCTTAACCAAATCCTACTAAGCTAATGAAATACTTAACCCAATTGTACTAGGTTAATGTATCATTATCCTAATCCTAACAAGCTAATGTAATACTTAACCCAATTGCACTAGGTTAATGTATCATTATCCTAATCCTAATAAGTTACTTCTAGTCCCCAAAGTCTTCAGAAATGCTGTTTTAGCCCGGGACAGATTTTCCATGCGCCATCTTTAGTCCTTGGCGTCCAAGATTGGCTTTTCTCCTTTCGTGAAGCTTTCTTTGGCGTCAAGTTATCCATAAAATGCTGAATTCTGCATCATTTATACCTGAAACTTTGCTAATCATGTTCGTTAGCTCACTTACAGGAAAAAGGACAAAAAGTGCATGAAATATATAATTTGTTCTCAAAACTAGGCTAAAATATGGGCAAAATATAGTGCTATAGGCGTGTAAATTCGCCTATCATCACCCACACTAGGCCGCTCTCCAGCCTACCTGGGATAGCCCAGTTGATTTTCAGCTGAAATCACACCCGGACCTTGGGCCCAGCCCCAAAACCGTAGTCAATAGCACACCGATTTAGCCCAAAAATGTCCCGTTCGCACCGTTCCACCCGTTTGACCACCAAAATCGACCAGAAAACCAAAATGGCCCACACTAGGCCGCTCCCCAGCCTGCCTGGGGTAGCCCGATTTATTTTTGGCCAAAATCAAGCCCATGCCCACCCCCAAAATCGTGGGCTATAGCACACCGATTTGGCCCAAAAATGCCCCATTCGCGTCGTTTTGTCTGTTTGACCACCCAAAATGCCCATAAAACCAAAATGGCCCACTCTAGGCTGCTCTCCAGCCTGTCTGGGGCAACCTGATCAATTTTTTAACAAAATCACGCTGAACCCCGGGTCCACCCCCAAAACTGTGGGCTATATAGCACACCGATTTGGCCCAAAAATGCTCGGTTTGCATCGTTTGACCACCCATACCACCCAGAAAACCAAAATGGCCCCCACTAGTCTGCTCTCTACCCTTCTTGGGGAATCCCGATCGATTTTTGCCAAAAATACACCTGGATCCCGGGCGCACCCCCAAAACCGCGGGCTATAGCACATCGATTTGTCCTGAAAATGCCCTTTTCACTCCGTTTCGCCTGTTTGACCACCCAAACCATCGAGAAAACCAAAATGACCCACACTAGGCCGCTCCCCAGCCTGCCTGGGGCAGCTCGGTCAATTTTCAGCAAAAATCACTTCTGAATCCCGAGCCCACTCCCATAATCGTGGGCTATAGCACATCAATTTGGCTCGAAAATGTCCCGTTCACGCCGTTTCACCCGCCTAACTACCCAAATCGCCAAGAAAACCAAAATATCCCAACTACGCTGCTTCCCAGCCTGCCTGGGGCACCCCGGTCGATTTTTTACCGAAATCACTCCCGGACCCCAGGCCCAAACCCAAAACCGTGGACTATAGCACACCAATTAGCCCCAAAAATACCCTGTTCACGCCGTTTCGCCCGTTTGATCACCTAAACATCCCAGAAAACTAAAATAGACTACACTAGGCCGGTTTCCAGCCTCCCTGGGGTAGCGCAGTTGATATTTGACCGCAATCACGCTCAAACCCCGAGCCCACCCCCAAAAACCGTGGGCTATAACACAACAATTTGGTTTGAAAATGCCCCGTTTGAGCTGTTCACCCGTTTGACTACCCAAATCGCCTAGAAAACTAAAATGGCCTATACTAGGCTGCTTTCTAGCCTACCTGGGGCAACCCTGTCAATTTTTAGCCAAAATAACGCTCGAACCCCGGGCCCACCCCTAAAACTGTGGGCTATGCACACCGCTTTAGCCTAAAAAAGCCCCGTTCATGTCGTTTTGCCCGTTTGACCACACAAATTGCACAGAAAACCAAAATGGCCCACTCTAGGCCGCTCCTCAGCCTACCTAGGGAATCCCTGTCGATTTTTGGCCAAAATCACGCTCCGACCCCGGGCCCACCCCAAAAACTATGAGCCAAAGCATATCGATTTTTCCCGAAAATGCTCCGTTCGAGTTGTTTTACCCGTTTGACTACCCAAACCACCCAGAAAACAAAATAGCCCACACTAGGCCACTCCCCAGCCATCCTAGGGCAGCCCAATTTCATTTTTAGCCAAAATAAAGCCTGGACCCCGGGATCACCCCCAATATTATGGGCTATAGCACACCGATTTTGCCCGAAAATCCTCTTTTAGCACCGTTTCTCCATTTTGACCACTCAAGCCGCCCAGTAAACCAAAATGGCCCAGACTAAGCCGCTTCTTAGCCTGCCTGGGGTAGCCCGGTCTATTTTTTACTAAAATAAGGCTCGGACCCCGGGTCCACCCACAAAACCGTGGGCTATAACACACTGATTTGGCTCTAAAATGTCCCGTTCACGCCGATTCGCTCGTTTAACCATACAAACCGCCCAAAAAACCAAACTAGCACACACTAGGCTGCTCCCCATCCTTCCTGGGGCAGGTCAGTCGATTTTCGTCAAAAATCACACTCGGATCCCGGGCCAACCCCTAAAAGTTTGGGCTATTGCACACCGATTTGGCTTGAAAATGCCTCGTTCATGCCGTTTTGCCCATTTGACCACCCAAACCTCCAAGAAAACCAAAATGGCCCACACTAGGCCGCTCTTCAGCCTGGCTGGGGCATCCCGATTGATTTGCAGCCAAAATAACTCCCGAACACCAGGCCCACCCCAAAATCGTGGGCTATAGCACATCGATTTTACCCAAAAAAAGCCCCATTTGCACTGTTTTGCCCGTTTGACCACCCAAACTGCCCAACAAACAAAATGGCCCACACAAGGCCTCTACGCAGCCATCCTGGACAGCCCGATCATTTTTTGACCAAAATCACGCCGGACCCCGAGCCCACCCCCAAAATTGTGGGCTATAGCACACCGATTTGGCCCGAAAAAGCCCCGTTCGTCTCATTTTTCCCGTTTGACTATCCAAATCGCCCAGAAAACCAAGTTGACCTATACTAGGCCTCTCCCTAGCCTGATTGGGGCAACCCGATTGATTTTCAGCCAAAATAACGCTCGAACACCAGGCCCACCCCCAAAACCGTGGGCTATAGCACACCAATTTAGCTCGAAAATTCACCGTTCGTGTCGTTACGCCCGTTTGACCACACAAATTGCCCAAAAATCCAAAATGGCTCCCAACAGGCTGCTCCCCAGCCTTCCTAGGGTAGACTAGTCGATTTTCAACAAAAATCACGCCCGTACCCCGGGCCCACCCCCAAAGTCGTGGGCTATACTACACCGGTTTGGACTGAAAAATGCCCCATTTGTGATGTTTCCCCCGTTTGACCACCCAAACCGCCCAGGAAACCAAAATAGCCCAAATTAAGCCACTCCCTAGCCTGGCCGGGGCAGCCCGGTCGATTTTCAACAAAACTTACGCCTGGACCTCAAGCCCACCCTCAAAACCGTGGGCTATAGCACAATGATTTGGCTCGAAAATGCCCCGTTCCTTCCATTTCACCCCTTGACCATCCAAACCGCCAAAAAACTAAAATGGCCCATACTAGGCCGCTTTCCAACCTTTCTGGGGCAACCCGGTCGATTTTCGGCCAAACTCACTCATGGACCCCCAGCCCACCCTCAAAACCGTGAGCTATAGCACACCGATAAAAATACACCGTTTACGCTGTTTTGCTTGTTTGACCACCCAAACCGCCAAAAAAATAAAAATGGCCCACACTAGCCCGCTCCCCAGCCTGCCTGGGACATCCCGGTTAATTTTTGGCAAAAATCACACCTGAACCCTGGGCCCACCCCCAAAACCATGGGAGATACCACATCGATTTGGCCCAAAAATGCCCCGTTTGCCCCGTTTCGTCCGTTTAACTACCTAAAGCGCCCAGAAAACAAAAATTGCCCATACTAGGTCGCTCCCCAACCTGCCTGGGACAGCCCAGTTGATTTTCGGCCAAAATCACGCCTGGACTTTGGGCCCACCCCCAAACGTAGGCTATAGCACATTGATTTGGCCCAAAAATAATCCGTTCGCACAGTTTCACCCGCCTGAACACCCAAACCGACCAAAAAAACAAAATGATCCACACTAAGCCGCTCCCTAGCCTGCCTGGGAAAACCCGATCAATTTTTGGAAAAAATCATGCCCAGATCCTAGGCTCACCCCCGAAACCGTTGGCTATAGCACACTGATTTGGACTGAAAATGCCTTGTTTGTGAATGTTTCGCTTGTTTGACCACCCAAACCACCCA
The DNA here is from genome assembly GCA_030864215.1 of Capsicum pubescens. NCBI lineage: Eukaryota > Viridiplantae > Streptophyta > Magnoliopsida > Solanales > Solanaceae > Capsicum > Capsicum pubescens. The sequence goes on along the minus strand of CM061538.1, from coordinate 16,977,862 downwards.
GAAAACTAAAATGGCCTACACTAGGCCGCTTCCAGCCTGCCTGGGGCAGCCTAATTGACTTTCATCTAAATTAAGACCCCAACCCCGAGCCCACCCCCAAAACCGTAGGCTATAGCACATCGAGCCCACCCCCAAAACCATGGGCTATAGCACACCGATTTGGACTGATAATGCCCCATTTGCGTCATTTCGCCCGTTAGACTAACCAAACCGCCCAGAAAACTGAAATAGCCCACACTAGGCTGCTCCCCAGACTTCCTGGGGCAGCCCGGTAGATTTTTGGCCAAAGTCACACTAGAACCTGATCTCTCCCCTAAAACCGTGGCCTATTGCACAACGATTTGGCCAAAAAATGACCCGTTCGTTCCATTTCGCCCGTTTGACCTCCCAAACCGCCCTGAAAACAAAAATGGCCTACACTACACCGCTTTTCAGCCTGCCTGTGGCAGCCCAGTCATATTTTGACCAAAATAACGCCCGGACCAAGAGCCTAACCCTGAAACCGTGGTCTGTAGCACACCGATTTGGCCCAAAAATGCCCCGTTCGCATCGTTTTGCCCGTTTGACCACCCAAAAAGCCCAAAAAACCAAAATGTCCCACACTAGCACGCTCTCCCAGCCTGTCCGGGACAACCTGAATGATATTCGGCCAAAATTAAGCCTGGTCCCACCCTCAAAACCAGGGGCTATAGCACACCGATTTGGCCCGAGAATGTCTCGTTCGCACCGTTTCACCTATTTGACCACCCAAACCACCAAGAAAACCAAAATGGCCTACACTAGGCCGCTTCCATGCTTGCCTGGGGAAGCCCGGTTGATTGTTAGCCAAAATAACGATTGAAACCCAGGCCCACCCCCAAAACCTTAGGCCATAGCACACCGATTAGACCGAAAAATGTCCTGTTCACGCTGTTTCGCCCGTTTGATCACCTAAATTGCCGTGAAAACAAAAATAGCCCACACTAGGCCATTCCCTAGCCTACCTGGGGCAACAAGATTGATTTTCAGTCAAAATCACGCTCGAACCACAGGCCCACCCCCAAAACTGTGGGCTATAACACATTAATTTGGCCCGAAAATGCCCCGTTCACGCCGTTTTGCCCGTTTGACCACCCAAACTGCTCAGAAAACCAAAATAGCCAACACGAGGCTTCTCTCCAGCCTTCCTGGGGCAACCCGGCCTATTTTCAAAAAAAATAACGCCCGAACCCGGGGCCTTCCCTCAAAACTGTGGGCTATAGCACACTAGTTTAGCTCGAAAATGCCCCGTTCGCACAGTTTTTCCCGTTGGACCACCCAAATCTCCCAGAAAACCTAAATGGCCTATATTAGACCACTCCCCAGCCTTCCTGGGTCATCCCTGTCGATTTTCAGCCAAAACCACGCTCTGACCCCGGGCGTACCCCAGAAACTGGGGGCTATAGCACACCAATTTGGCGCAAAAATGCCCCGTTCGCCCCGTTTCGCTCGTTTGACCACCCAAATCACCCGGAAAACCAAAATGTCCCAAAATCACGCCCAGTCCCCGGGCCCACCCCCAAAATCGTGGGATATAGCACATCGATTTGACTCGAAAATGCCCCATTCGCACCGTTTTGCCGGTTTAACCACCCAAACCGCCCAAGAAACAAAAATGGCCCACACTAGGCCGCTACCCAGCCTGACTGGGGTAGCCTAGTTGATTATCAACAAAAACTAGGGCCCGAACCCGAGGCCCATCCCCAAAACCGTGGGCAATAGTACACCGATTTGGTCCGAAAATGCCTTATTCACGTCGTTTCACCCGTTTGACCACCCAAAATGCCTAGATAACCAAAATGGCCCACACTAGCCCGCTCTCTAGCCTTCCTAGGGCTGCCCGATAATTTTTGGCCAAAATCACGCCCTAACCTTCCAAAATCATGCCCTAACCTTGGGCCCACCCCCAAATCGATGAGCTATAACACACCGATTTGGCCCAAAAATGCTTCGTTCCGCCCGTTTGACCACCCAAACAACCCAAAAAACCAAAATGGCCCACACTAGACCGCTCCACAGCCTTCCTAGGGAAGCCCGATCAATTTTCATCAAAAATCACGCCCGGACCCCAGGCCCATCCCTAAAACCGTGGGCTATAGCACACCGATTTGGTTCAAAAATGTCTGTTCGTGTCGTTTCGCTCGTTTGACCACCCAAACAACCAAAAAAACCAAAATTTCCTACACTAGGCTGCTCAACAGCCTGCCTTGGGTAGCCTGGTCGATTTTTGACCAAAATAATGCATGGACCCCGGCCCCACCCCAAAACCGTGGGCTATAGTACACTGATTTGGCCCGAAAATGCTCCGTTCATGCCGTTTTGCCCGTTTGACCACCCAAATTGCCCAGAAAATCAAAATGACCCATATTAGGCCGCTCTCCAGCCAGCCTGGGGTAGCCTGGTCAATTTTTGGCCAAAATCATGATCGAACCTTGGGCCAACCCCCAAAACCATAGGCAATAGCATAATGAATTAGCCCAAAAATACCCCGTTCACGTCGTTTCACCTATTTGACCACCCAAACCGCCCTAAAGACCAAAATGGCCCACACTAGGCCATTCCCTAGCCTGTTCGGGGCAGCTCGATCAATTTTTGGCTAAAATCATGATCGGACACCGAGCCCACCCCCGAAACCGTGGGCTATAGCACACCTATTTGGCTCGAAAATGCCCCGTTCGTGCCATTTTTCCCATTTGATTGCCCAAACCGTCTAGAAAACCAAAATGGCCAATACTAGGCTGCTCCCCAGCCTAACTAGGGCAGCCCAATCGATTTTCGGCTAAAAGAACGCTCGAACCCCGGGCCCGCCCCTGAAGTCGTGGGCTATAGCACACCGATTTGGCCTGAAAATGCCTCATTCACGCAGTTTCGCACGTTTGACCACCCAAACCTCCAAAAAAATAAAAATGGCCTATACAAGGCCGCTTTACTGCCTACCTGGGGAAGCCCGGTTGATTTTTAGCCAAAATAACGCTCGGACCCTGATCCCACCCACGAAATCGTGGACTATAGCACATCGATTTGGCCTGAAAATGCCCCGTTCGCGCCATTTCGCCCGTTTGACCACCCAAGCCGCCCAGAGAACCAAAATGGCCCATATTAGACCGCTCCCTAACATGCTTGGGATAACCCAGTCGATTTTCAGCCAAAATCACGCCCGAACTCCGTTCCCACCCCCAAAACCGTGGGATATAGCACAACAATTTAGCACAAAAATGCTTCGTTCTCATCGTTTCGCCCGTTTGACCTCCCAAATTGCCCAGAAAATTAAAAATAGCCCACACTAGGTTTCTCCCCAGCCTTCCTAGGGCAGCCAGATCAATTTTTGGTTAAAATCACACCGGACCCCAAGGCCTCCCCCAAAATCGTGGGCTATAGCATACCGATTTGTCCAAAAAATGCCCCCTTCGTACCGTTTTGCTCGTTTGACCACCCAAACCGCCCAGAAAACCAAAATGACCTTTACTAGGCCGCTCCCCAGCCCGCCTGTGGCAGCCCAATCAATTTTCGGCAAAAATCACGTGTGAAACCCAGGCCCACCCCTAAAATCGTGGTCTATAGCACACTGATTTATCAAGAAAATGCCTCGTTCGCGCCGTTTTACCCGTTTGGCCACCCAAACAACCTAGAAAACCAAAATAGCCCATACTAGCCCGCTAACCAGTCTGCTTGGGGAAAATCGATCGATTTTCGGCCAAAATCACACCCTAAACCAGGCCCACCCTCAAAACCGGGGGCTACTACACACCGATTTGGCCCGAAAATGCCTCGTTCGCGCCGTTTCGCCGGTTTGACCGCCCAGAAAACCAAAATGGCCCATACTAGGCCGCTTCCCTACCTGTCTGGGGCAGTCCGATTGATTTTTAGCCAAAATAATTCTTGGATCCTAATCCCACCCATGAAACTGTGGGCTATAGCACATCAATTTGGCCCAAAAATGCCCCGTTCGCACCATTTTGCCCGTTTGAACACCCAAACCGCCCAGAAAACCAAAATGGCCAACACTAGGCAGTTCCCCAGCCTGCCTGGGGTAGCCTGGTCGATTTTCAACCAAAATCACATCGGAACTCCGAGCCAACCCTTGAAACCGTAGATTATAGCACACCGATTTGGCCTAAAAATGCCCCGTTCGAGTCGTTTCACCCGTTTGACCACACAAATAGCCCAGAAAAGTAAAATGGCCCACACTAGGCCGCTCCCCAGCCTTCCTGAGGCAACTCGGTCATTTTTTGTCCAATATAACACCCGAAAACCGGGCCAACCCCCAAAACCGTGGGCTATAGCACACCAATTTGGCTCGAAAATATCTCGTTTGCGCCGTTTCGCCCGTTTGACCACCCAAACTGCCTTGAAAACAAAAATGGGCCACATTAGGCTGCTCCTCAGCCTTCCTGGGACAGCCTAGTCAATTTTTGGCCAAAATCACATTCGAAACCCAGGCTCACCCCCAAAATCGTGGGCTATAACACACCAATTTTGCCCCAAAAATGCCTCGTTCGCACCGTTTTACCCCTTTAACAACCCAAACTGCCCAGAAAACCAAAATGGCCTACAGTAGGCCGCTCTCCAGCTTGTCTGGGGTAGCCCGGTTAATTTTCAGCAAAAATCACGCCCAAACCCCAGGCCCACCCAAAACCGTGGGCTATAGCACACTAATTTGGACAGAAAATGCCCCGTTCATGATGTTTTGCCCATTTGACCACCCAAACCCCCCAGAAAACCAAAATGGCACACATTTGGCCACACCCTAGCGAACCTGGGGTAGTCCGATTGATTTTCGTCCAAAATAACGCACGGACCCTGGGCCAACACCCAAAATCGTAGGCTATAGCACACCGATTTGGCCTAAAAATGCCCCATTTGTGCCATTTTTTTTCCGTTTGACCACCCAAACCATAAAAAAACAAAAATGGCCAACACTAGGCAGTTCCCCAGCCTACCTAGGGTAGCCCAATAAATTTTTGGCCAAAATCACGCCCGGACCCAGGCCCACCCCCGAAACTGTGGGCTATAACACACCAATTTCGCCCGAAAATGCCCCGTTCGCGCCGTTTTGCCTGTTTGACCACCCAAACCGCCCAGAAAACCAAAATGGCCCACATTAGGCCTCTTCCCAGCCTGCCTGGGATAGCCGAGTCGATTTTAAGCCAAAATTACGCCCGAACCCCGTGCCCACCCCCGAAACCGTGGGCTATAGGACACCTATTTGGAACGAAAATGCCCCGTTCGCATCATTTTTCCCGTTTGACCACCCAAACCGCAGAGAAAATTAAAAATGGCCCACATTAGGTTGTTCCCCTGCCTTCCTGGGCATCCTGACTGATTTTCGGCCAAAATCACACCAGACTCCGAGCCCTCCCCCAAAACCGTGGGCTATAGCATACCGATTTGGCTCAAATATTCCCCCTTCATACCGTTTCGTCCGTTTGACCACACAAACTGCCCAGAAAACCAAAATGGCCTATGCTAGGCCGCTCCACAGCCTACATGTGGCAGCTCGATCAATTTTCGGCAAAAATCACGCGTGAACCCAGGTCCCAACCCTAAAACCGTGATCAATAGTACACCGATTTTTCCAGAAAATGCCCCATTCGCATAGTTTTACCCGTTTCACCACCCAAACAACCTAGAAAACCAAAATATCCCACACTAGCCCGCTACCCAGCCTGCCTGTGGTAACCCGATCAATTTTCGGCAAAAATCATGCCCGGACCCCGGGCCCACCCTCAAAATCGGGGGCAATAGCACACCAATTTGTCCCAAAAATGCCTCGTTCGTGCCGTTTCACCTGTTTGACTATCCAAACCGCCTAGAAAACCAAAATGGCCCATACTAGGCCGCTTTACTGCCTACCTGGGGAAGCCCGGTTGATTTTGAGCCAAAATTACGCTCGGACCCTGATCCCACCCACGAAACCGTGGGCTATAGCACGTCGATTTGGCCTGAAAATGCCCCGTTTGCACCATTTCGCCTGTTTGACCACCCAAACCGCCCAGAGAACCAAAATGGCCCACATTAGACCGCTCCCCAGCCTGCTTCGGATATCCCAGTCGATTTTCAGCCAAAATCACGCCCAAACTCCGTTCCCACTCCTAAAACCGTGGGATATAGCACAACAATTTGGCACAAAAATGCCCCGTTCTCATCGTTTCGCCCGTTTGACCTCCCAAACCGCCCAGAAAATTAAAAATGGCCCACACTAGGTTGCTCCCCAGCCTTTATAGGGCAACCAGATCAATTTTTGGTTAAAATCACACCGGACCCCAAGCCCTCCCCCAAAATCGTGGGCTGTAGCATATCGATTTGGCCAAAAATTGCCCCCTTCGTACCGTTTTGCCCGTTTGACCACCCAAATCGCCCAGAAAAACAAAATGACCTACACTAGGCCACTTCCCAGCCTGCCTGTGCCAGCCCAATCGATTTTCGGCAAAAATCACGCGCGAACCCCAGGCCTACCCCTATAACCGTGGTCTATAGCATACCAATTTATCCAGAAAATGCCCCGTTCACGCCGTTTTACCCATTTGGCCACCCAAACAACCTAGAAAACCAAAATAGCCCACACTAGCCCTCTACCCAGCCTGCTTAGGGCAAACCGGTCAATTTTCGGCCAAAATCACGCCCTGACCCCAGGCCCACCCTTAAAACCAGGGGCTATAACACATCGATTTGGCCCAAAAATGCCTCGTTCGCGCCGTTTTGCCTGTTTGACCACCCAAACTGCCCAGAAAACCAAAATGGCCCATACTGGACGTTTCCCTGCTTGCCTGGGGCAGCCCGATTGATTTTTAGCCAAAAAAAAGCTCGGATCCTGAGCCCACCCATGAAACTGTGGGCTATAGCACATCGATTTAGTCCGAAAATGCCCCGTTCGCACTATTTTGCCCGTTTGAACACCCAAACTGCCCAAAAATTGAAAATAGCCCACACTAGGCAGCTCTCCAGCCTGCCTGGGCTAGCCTGGTCAATTTTCGAACAAAATCACGTCGGAACCCTGGGCCAACCCCTGAAACCGTAGGTTATAGTACACCGATTTGGCCTAAAAATGCCTCGTTCGCGTCGTTTCACCCGTTTGACCTCACAAATCGCCCAGAAAACTAAAATGGCCCACATTAAGTCGCTTCCCAGCCTTCCTGAGGCAACTCGGTCATTTTTTAGCCAATATAACATCCGAACATCGGGCCCACCCCCAAAACTGTGGGCTATAGCACACCAATTTGGCCCGAAAACATCCTGTTTGCGTCGTTTCACCCGTTTGACCACCCAAACTGCCCAGAAAACAAAAATGGGCAACATTGGGATGCTTCTCAGACTTCCTGGGATAGCCTGGTCGATTTTCAGGCAAAATCACACTCGGACCCCAGGCCCACCCCCAAAACCATGGGCTATAGCATATCGATTTTGCCCCAAAAATGCCCCATTCGCGCTCTTTTTGCCCCTTTGACAACCCAAACTGCCCAAAAAACCAAAATAGCCCACAGTAGGCCGTTCTCCAGCCTATATGGGCAGCCTGGTTGATTTTCGGCAAGAATCACGCCCGAACCCCAGGCCCACCCTAAAATCGTGAACTATAGCACACCTATTTGGACAGTAAATGCCCCGTTCATGACGTTTCGCCTATTTGACCACCCAAACCACCAGAAAAACAAAATGGCACACATTTGGCCGCATCATAGCCTACTTGGGTCAGTTCGATCGATTTTTGGTCGAAATAACGCCCGAAACCTAGGCCAACCCCCAAAACCGTGGGCTATAGCACACCGATTTAGCCTGAAAATGCCCCGTTCGTGCCGTTTTTCTCCGTTTGACTGCCTAAACTATCTAGAAAACCAAAATGGCTCATACTAGGCTGCTCTCCAACCTACCTGGCGCAGCCCGATCGATTTTCTGCCAAAAGCATGCTCGAACCCCGATCACCAAAATCGTGGGCTATAGCACACCGATTTGGCCTGAAAATGCTTTAGTCGCGCCATTTTACCCATTTGACCAGCCAAACCACGAAAAAAACAAAAATGGCCCACACTAAGCCGCTCCCCAGCCTGCCTGGGGCAGCCTGATAAATTTTTGGCCAAAATCACGCTCGGACCCAGGCCCACCCCCAAAACTGTGGGCTATAACACACCAATTTTGCCCAAAAATGCCCCGTTCGCGCCGTTTTGCCTGTTTGACCACCCAAACCTTCCCGAAAACCAAAATGGTCCACACTAGGCCTCTCCCCAGCCTGCCTGGGATCGCTGAGTAGATTTTCAGCAAAAATCACGTATGGACCCCGTGCCCACCCCCTAAAACCGTGAGCTATAGCACACCTATTTGGCACGAAAATACCCCGTTAGCATCATTTTGCCCGTTTGACCACCCAAACCGCCCAGAAAATTAAAAATGGCCCACACTAGGTTGTTCCCCTGCCTTCCTGGGCAGCCTGATTAATTTTCGGCCAAAATCACACCGGGCTCCGAGTCCTCCCCCAAAATCGTGGGCTATAGCATACCGATTTGGCCCAAATATGCCCCCTTCGTAACGTTTTGCCCGTTTGACCACCCAAACCACCCAGAAAAACAAAATGGCCTACGCTAGACCGCTCCCCAGCCCGCCTGTGGCAGCCCGATCGATTTTTGGCAAAAATCAAGCGCGAACCCTGGTCCTACCCCTAAAACTGTGGTCTATAGCACACCGATTTATCCAGAAAATGCCCTGTTTGCATAGTTTTACCCGTTTGACCACCCAAACAACCTAGAAAACCAAAATATCCCACACTAGCCCACTACCCAGCATGCCTGGGGCAACTCGATCAATTTTCGGCCAAAATCACGCCCGGACCCCAGGCCCACCCTCAAAATCGGGGGCTATAGCACACCGATTTAGCCCAAAAATGTCTCGTTCGCGTCGTTTCGCCTATTTGACTATCAAAACCCCCCAGAAAACCAAAATGGCCCATACTAGACCACTTCTCTGCCTACCTGGGGCAACCCGATTGATTTTTAGCCAAAATAACGCTCGAACCCTGAGCCCACCTGCAAAACCGTGGGCTATATCATGTCGATTTGGCCCGAAAATGCCCCGTTCGCGCCATTTCGCCCGTTGGACCACCCAAACCGCCCAAAAAAACAAAATAACCCATACCAGGAAGCTCCCCAGCCAACCCCTGAAACCGTGGGTTATAGCACATCGATTTGGCCCAAAAATGCCTCATTCGCGTCGTTTCACCCATTTGACCATAAAAACCGCTCAAAAAACTAAAATGGCCCACACTAGGCTACTTCTCAGCCTGCCTGGGGCAACCCGATCGATTTTAAGTCAAAATAACGCCCGAACACCGGGCCACCCTCGAAACCATGAGCTATAGCGCACCAATTTGGCCATAAAACATCCCGTTTGCGTCGTTTTGCTCGTTTGACAACCCAAATCGCACAGAAAACAAAAATGGCCCACACTAGGCTGCTTCTCAGCCTGTCTGGGATAGCTCGGATGATTTTCGACCAAAATCACACTGGACCCCAGGTCCACCCCTAAAACCGTGGGCTATAGCACACCGATTTTGCCCCAAAAATGCCCCATTCTCGCCGTTTCACCACTTTGACAATCCAAACCGCCCAGAAAGCCAAAATGGCCCACAGTAGGCCGCTCCCCAGCTTATCTGGGGAAGCTCGGTTGATTTTCGGCAAAAATCACGCCCAAACCCCAGGCCCACCCCCAAAACCGTGGGCTATAGCGCACCAATTTAGACAGAAAATGCCCCATTCATGACGTTTCTCTCATTTGACCACCCAAACCCTAAAAAAACAAAATGGCGCACAGTTGGCCGCACCCTAGCCTACCTGGAGAAGTCCGATCGATTTTTGGCAAAAATAACGCCCAGAACCTGGGCCCACCCCCAAAACCGTGGGATATACCACACCAATTTGGCCCAAAAATGCCCCGTTCGTGCCGTTTTTCTCGTTTGACTGCCCAAACCGTCTAGAAAATCAAAATGGCCCATACTAGGCTGCTCCCCAGCCTACCTAGGGCAGCCCGATCAATTTTTGGCCAAAACTACGCTCGGACCCCAGGCCCGCCCCCAAAATCGTGGGCTATAGCACACCGATTTGACCTGAAAATGCCTCATTCGCACAGTTTTGCACGTTGGACCACCCAAACCGCCAAAAAAATAAAAATAGCCCACACTAGGCCGCTCCCCAGCCTGCCTGGGGCAGCCCGATCAATTTTCAGCCAAAATCACGATCGGACCCCAGGCCCACCCCCAAAACTGTGGGCTATAACACACCGATTTTGCTCAAAAATGCCCCGTTCGCGCCGTTTTACCTGTTTGACCACCTAAACCACCCAGAAAACCAAAATGGCCCACATTAGGCCGCTTCCCAGCCTGCTTGGGATAGCCCAGTCAAATTTCAACCAAAATCACGCTCGAACCCCGTGCCCAACCCAAAAACCGTGGGATATAGCACAACAATTTGGCATGAAAATGCCCGTTCTCATCGTTTCGCTCGTTTGACCTCCCAAACCGCCCAGAAAACTAAAAATGGCCCACACTAGGTTCCTCCCCAGCCTTACTAGGGCAGCGAGATCAATTTTTGGTCAAAATCACACTGGAACCCAAGCCCTCCCCCAAAATCATGGGTTATACCATACCGATTTGACAAAAAATGCCTCTTTGGTACCATTTCGTCCGTTTGACCACCCAAACCGCCCAGAAAACCAAAATGACCGATACTAGGCCGTTCCCCAGCCCGCCTGTGGCAGCCCAATCGATTTTCGAAAAAAATCACGCGCGAACCCCAGGCCCACCCCTAAAACCGTGGTCTATAGCACACCGATTTATCCAGAAAATGCCCCGTTCGCGCCGTTTTACCCGTTTGGTCACCCAAACAACCTAGAAAACCAAAATAGCCAACACTAGCTTGCTACCCAGCCTGCTTGGGGCAACCCGGTTAATTTTTGGCCAAAATCACGCCCTCACCCCAGGCCCACCCTCAAAACCGGGGGCTATAACACATCGATTTGGCCCAAAAATGCCTTGTTCACGTCGTTTCGCCTGTTTAACCACCCAAACCGCCCAGAAAAACAAAATGGCCCATACTATGCCACTTCCCTGCCTGCCTGGGGCAGCCCAATCTTAGTAAAAATAATGCTTGGATCTTGAGCCCACCCACGAAACTGTGGGTTATAGCAAATCGATTTGGCCCAAAAATACCCCATTCGCACCATTTCACCCATTTGAACACCCAACCCCCCCGGAAAACCAAAATAGCCCACACTAGGCAGCTCCCCAGCCTGCCTGGGTATCCTGGTCGATTTTCGAACAAAATCACGCTGAAACCCAGGCCAACTCCTGAAACCGTAGGTTATAGCACACCGATTTGGCCTAAAAATGAACCGTTCGCGTCGTTTCACCCATTTGACCACACAAATCGCCCAGAAAACTAAAATGGCCCACACTAGGCTGCTCCCCAGCCATCCTGAGGCAACTCGATCATTTTTCGGCCAATATAACACCCGAACACCAGGCCCACCCCCAAAATCGTGGGCTATAGCACACCAATTTGGCCTGAAAATATCCCGTTTACGCCGTTTCGCCCGTTTGACCACCCAAACTGCCCAGAAAACAAAAATGGGCCACATTAGGCTACTCCTCAGCCTTCCTGGGACAGCCTGGTTGATTTTAGGCAAAAATCACACTCGGACCCTAGGCCCACCCCCAAAACTGTGTGCTATAGCACATCGATTTTGCCCTAAAAATGCCCCGTTTCGCCCCTTGGACAACCCAAACTGCCCAAAAAAACAAAAAGGCCAATAGTAGGCCGCTCCCCAGCATGTCTGGGGCAGCCCGATTGATTTTTGGCAAAAACCACGCCCGAACCCTAGGCCCACCCCAAAACCGTGGGCTATAGCACACCGATTTGGACAGAAAATGTCTCGTTCATGGTGTTTTGCCCATTTGACCACCCAAACCCCCAGAAAACCAAAATGGCACACATTTGGCTGCACCCTAGCCTACCTGGGGTAGTCCGATTAATTTTCGGCCAAAATAACGCCCGGACCCTGGGCCAACCCCCAAAACCGTGGGCTATAGCACACCGATTTATCCTGAAAATACCTCATTCGTGCCATTTTTTTCCGCTTAACTGTCCAAACTGTCTAGAAAAAAAAAATGGCCTATACTAGGCTACTCCCCAACCTACCTGGCGTAGCCCGATCGATTTTCTGCCAAAAGCACGCTTGAACCCCGGGCCCATCCCCAAAATTGTGGGCTATAGCACATTGATTTGGCCTGAAAATGCCTCATTCGCGCCATTTTGCCCGTTTGACCACCCAAACCACGAAAAAAACAAAAATGGCCCACACTAGGCCGCTCCCCATCCTGCCTGGGGCAGCCCGATAAATTTTTGGCCAAAATCACGCCCGGACCCAGGCCCACCCCCAAAATTGTGGGCTATAACACACCAATTTCGCACGAAAATGCCCCGTTCGAGCCGTTTTGCCTGTTTGACCACCTAAACCGCCCAGAAAACCAAAATAGCCCATATTAGGCCTCTCCCCAGCCTGCCTGGGATAGCTGAGTTGATTTTCAGCCAAAATCATGCCCGAACCCCATGCCCAAACCATCGAAAAAAACAAAATGGCCCACATTAGGCCGCTCCCCAACCTGCCTAGGGCAGCCCGATCGATGTTCGGTGAAAATAATGCCCGAACCACGGACCCATACCCAAAATCGTAGGCTATAGCACACCAATTTGGCCCGAAAATGCCCCGTTTGCACCGTTTTGCCCGTTTGTCCATCTAAACCGCCCAGAAAACCAAAATGGCCCACACTAGGTTGTCCCCAACCTGCCTGGGCCAGCCCGATCAATTTTTGGCCAAATTCACGCCCGAACCCTGGGTCGACCCTCGAAACTGTGGGATATAGCACACCGATTACGCTCGAAAATGCCCCGTTCGCGTCGTTTTGACTGTTTGACCAACCAAACCGCCCATAAAACCAAAATGGCCCATATTAGGCCGCTCCCCAGCCTGCCTGGGGTAGCCGAATCTATTTTTGGCCAAAATCACGCCCGAACCCCCTGCCCACCCCCGAAACGGTGGGCTATAACACACCAATTTGGCTTGAAATGCCCCGTTCGCGCCGTTTCGCCCGTTTGACCAACCAACCGCCCAGAAAACCAAACTGGCCCACACTAGGCCGCTCTCCAACTAGCCTAGGGCAGCCGATCAATTTTTGGCAAAAATCACGCCCAGACCCCGGGCCCACCCCCAAAACCGTAGGCTATAGCACACCGATTTGGCCCAAAAATTCCCGGTTCGCGCTGTTTGACCCGTTTGACCATACAAACTGCCTAAAAATATGAAATGGCCCACATTAGGTTGTTCCCCAGCCTGCCTGGGCAACCCGGTCGATTTTCGGCCAAAATCACGTTCGGACCCCGGGCCCACCCCAAAATCGTGGGCTATAGCACACCGATTTGGCCCAAAAACACCCCGTTCGCGTCGTTTTGCTCGTTTGACCACCTAAACCGCCCAGAAAACCAAAATGGCCCCTACTAAGCCGTTCCCCAACCTGCCTAGGGTAGCCCAGTCGATTTTTAGCCAAAATAATGCCTGGATCCCGGGTCCACCCCCAAAATCGTAGGCTATAGCACACCGATTTGGCCCGAAAATGCTCAGTTTGCGTCGTTTCGCCTGTTTGAACATCCAAATCGCCCAGAAAACCAAAATGGCCTACACAAAGCCGTTTCCCAGCCTACCTGGGCCATCCCGGTTGATTTTCGACAAAAATCATGCCCGGACCCCGGGCCCACCCCCGAAATCGTGGGCTATAGCACACCAATTTGGCCCGAAAATGCCTCGTTCGCCCCATTTGACCACCCAAACCACCCAGAAAACCAAAATGGCCTCACTAGGCCGCTCTTTAGCCTTCCAAGGGCAGCCCGATCGATTTTCAGCTAAAATAATGCCCGGACCCCAGGCCCACCCTCGAAACCGTAGGTTATAACACACCGATTTGGCTCGAAAATTCCCCTTTCGCACCGTTTCACCTATTTGACCACCCAAACCGCCTAGAAAAAAAATTCCCCACACTAGGCCGCTCCCCAACCTGCCTAGGGCAACCTGATCTCTTTTCAGCCAAAATTATACCCAAAACTCGAGCCCACCCCCAAAATTGTGGGCTATAGCACACCGATTTGGCCCGAAAATGCTTCGTTCGCGCCGTTTGACCACCCAAACCGCCTAGAAAACCAAAATGACCCACACTAGGCCGCTCCCCAGCCTGCCAAGGGTAGCCCGATTAATTTTTTGCCAAAATAATTCCCAGACCCCAGGCCCACCCCCAAATCGTGGGCTATAGCACACCGATTTGGCTCGAAAATGCCCCGTTCCCGCCGTTTTGCCTGTTTGACCACCCAAACCGCCCAGAAAACTAAAATGGCCTACACTAGGCCTCTTCCCAGCCTGCCAGGGGCAGCCTGGTCAATTTTCGGTAAAAATCACGCCCGAATCCCAGGCCCACCCCCGATACCGTGGGCTATAGCACACCGATTTGGCCTGAAAATACCCGTTCGCGTTGTTTTGCTCATTTGACCATCCAGAAAACCAAAATGGCCCACACTAGGTCGCTCTCTAGCCTGCCTGGGGCAGCCCGGTCAATTTTCGGCCAAAATCATGCTCGAATCTTTGGCTCACCCCCGAAACCATGGGCTATGTGCTACCTATTTGGCCTGAAAATACCCTGTTCACGCCATTTTTCCTGTTTGACCATACAAACCGCCCAGAAAACCAAAATGGCCCACAATAGGCCGCTCCCCAGCCTGCCTGGGGTAGCCCAATCAATTTTTGGCCAAAATAACGTCCGGGCCAACCCCCGAAACCGTGGGCTAGCATACCAGGACCCTGGGCCCACCCCTGAAACCGTGGGCTATAGCACACCTATTTGGCCCAAAAATACCTCGTTCACACCGTTTCGCTCGTTTGAACACCCAAATGGCCCCGTCCACCTCAACGGCCCACACTATGTCGCTCCCCAGCCTCCCTAACACACCCGGGTCGATGGGTTAACACACATCAAAAGTCGCAGAAACTCGCAATTCTTGGTATACTCTATACAACGACCTATTAAATGGATCGTGTTAGTTTTTAGGAGAGGATGCAGTTATTTTTGTGGCATGAGTGAAAATACTAAAAATTGAGAATTGTTTGCAATTTTCCATGCGTTAGCCCATGGATTGATTGAGGGATGTGGACGTTCGAGTAGATTTTAGGCGAAACTTCTTCTTGGGCTCTTGATGACCTATTAAATGGATCATGTTGGTTTGCAAGGGCGGGCGAGATCATTTCTGTGGCATATAAGCGAAAATACTAAAAATTGAGGATTTTTTATGATGCTCCGTACGTATAAACCCATGGATTGATTAGGGTATGTGGTCATCCGAGTCAATTTTGAGAGAAACTTCTTGGGTGAGCTCTGACCTATTAAATGTATCCTATTGGTTTAGAGTGACGGGTGAGGCCATTTTTGTGGCATATAAGCGAACACACTAAAAAAACGAGGATATTTTGTGATTTTTCATGTGTTAGCCAATGAATTGGTTGGGGGATGTGGGCGTCCGAGTCGATTTTGAATGAAACTTCTTGGATGGGCTCTTGAAGACCTATTAAATGAATCGTGTTGGTTTGGAAGGGGCATTCTTTTGGCATATAAACAAAAATACTAAAAATTGAAGATTTTTTACAATTTTCCGTGTTAACCCATGGATTGATTAGGAGATGTAGGCATCCAAATTGGTTTTATGCAAAACTTCTGGATGAGATCTGAACGACCTATTAAATGAATCATGTTAGTTTGGAGGGGAGGGTGGAGCCATCTTGTGACATATGAGCAAAAATACTAAAAATCGAAGTTTTTTGCAATTTTGCGTGTTTGTTAGCCCATGTATTTATGGGGGGTGTGGGCGTCTGAGTCAATTTCGAGCAAAACTTCTTAGGCGGACTCCTGATGACCTATTAAATGGATCGTGTCACATTTATTTCTTCACCTATCTACGCTCAAAATTTAAGTCCAAACGGAGTTGATCACCCACATTACAAAAAATCCCTAAACTAATACACACAAAAAAACAAAATAATTCTGAGTTACTATTTCGTGACAACACGTACCGAGTAAAAAATGCAACATCCGCCTTTCGATAACAATATCATTTAATAAGCCGTCACCTATCGAGACACAAAATTTGATCTCAAAACAGAGTTGATTGCACATATAATCCAAAAAATCCATGGAACACAAAAGATCGAAATAATCCTAAATTTTTGTTTCTTCAACACATATGGAGTAAAAAAAAGTGATGTTTGCCTTTCGAAAACATTAGAGTATCATTTGATCGGTCATCACCTATCGACCCACGAAAATTGAGCTCAGACAAAGTCGATTGTGCATATTCCAATAATTCTATGGACTAATACACACGAAAAATCAAAATAATCTTGAATTCCTATTTCGTGATACATGACATTCAAAAAGCTGACGTTCGTCCTTGACTATCAGTTGCTCCCTTTTCCTACCTGAACTATCACCGTCGTTCAGGTAGGGAAATAGAACAATGAACAATTAAGGCGTGTTCTAATACATATATATTGATAATACAAGTAGGAAAAGAAAACAATTAATAGTTGAGGTGTAAAGTTCACAAAAAAAGTAATAGTTTATTCCACTAGTTAGATGTGCTCTAAGTCCAACATGTATTGGAAAAGAAAAGAAAAGAAAAGGAAACAAATTACATCACTAACTGTTTAAAGACTTCGAACAGCAGTTACAAATCGAAGTTGGCTCTATTTCAACATTTCCTTAAAGAAAGACAATCGAACAATTCCCAAATCATGATCCTTCCTGATTGCATCATCCATATAATACACAAAAAAAAACTCCAAAGAAAGTATAAGTGAATAAATTCATTGTCTTAACGCCGATATCGGCCAATAGGCTTAAAAACAATATCAGCATCAAATCTCCGATAGCCAATAGCCAATCGGACTAAAATGTCTGGCGAAAACCAGTACGCGATAAACTTTCTGGAGAGGAACACTCTAGCCTCAATATAGAATTTTAAGTTCAAACAAAAGATCTTTCCCAGAAAGGTAACAAAGAGAACCATCAGATAATCGTTGACATAATGTTGGGAGTACAAAGGAAAGTTTCAATATACTCCATAAACTAAGAAGAGTCGAAATTTGGAAATTTATTGCATGAAATAAGATGTGATTTCTTCTCTACCTTTTGGATTCACATTTCACCCAATGTGTTGTCCACTCGAACTCATATGTCATACTCATCGCTTGTAGATGTGATGACCTTCAAAAGTTTCCTTCATAACACAATCCAAACCTGGAGTAAGAATGTTCTGGCAGTCAAAATCGCCAACCCATCAAGTAAATATAAGACTAATTTAACGTGTTTTTAGGATTGAATAAAGCGTAATAGATTTAGATGATTCACAAAGCGAACCCAACTATTTAAGAGAAATGCCTGTGAGATTTCTTAGATTT
The DNA here is from genome assembly GCA_030864215.1 of Capsicum pubescens. Classification (NCBI taxonomy): domain Eukaryota; kingdom Viridiplantae; phylum Streptophyta; class Magnoliopsida; order Solanales; family Solanaceae; genus Capsicum; species Capsicum pubescens. The sequence goes on along the minus strand of CM061538.1, from coordinate 16,960,315 downwards.
GCGAATGAAGATTTTGAGTTGGTAGATTTACTTACTTTACAGGTCACGTAGGACCGCACAAAGTTCATTCCATCATAGTAACTAGTAAGATGCATATCTGCTACTAGCTCCTAAGGACCTTAATTGCAACTTGACATTGCACCAAAAAATAACATATTCGTGTTTATATGATCCGAGCTTTGGATTTATAGAAATACACAAAGAAAAAGAGATTTCTAAATACAAGTGTGATGACTCAGAATTTTGAGATGATGCATATGGAAATGTCCATTACCGCACTTGAAAATGAGTACTTGATTTCTTGTGAAAATGTTTTTTAACACCTTCCAATCAAACTTCAGACAGTTAACGTATGCATGATACCTTTTTCCTGCTCTCCTCTTTGCAGCGTGTCGCTGGTATCTGAGCTCACCTTGGTCACCTTCCTGCTATTACCACCATCTTTTGTAGCCTTACACATAATATGTGGAAAAAAATTGGCGTAATTACCGACAAATCAAGTAATTTGGAGTAATGTAGCACATAAATTATTTCAATCAAAGACGCCCGCTGAATACTTGCAAATCTCATCGTCATGGCAAGGTTACAAGAAAGGCAAAAGCTTACACTTCACCACGAAATCAGCAATTAGTAGGAATGAGCATATCCCATAAAGTACGCATAATATAAAAGAGTGTGTTTCACAGATGCATTAGCCCCTCCCAACCGTAAAAACACTTCCAACTATGATATGAATTTCCAATTTACAACAGAGCCGATGGAAGTAAAAGAAAAGAATGGCAATACAAACAGATGAATGAATATTTATTTTTTGAAAACGGTAACAGATGTGTGACTTTGTTTCACTCTTTGAATTGGATTCCCTACTCCTTAGTAAGTCCTACTATGTCTTTCCTCCATAATATATTCAAAAGATGCACAGTGGCAACCAGATCCAAACAATATTATAAAAAAAGAACAAGCTATTCATTTTCAGATATCATGGCATGTGTTAATAAGTTTCACTGTCGGGAACTAGTAGGAGCTTGCGGGCACTGTTACATCAGCAATCTAGACAGGTATAGGCATGTTAGTATAACATAAAATGCAACAAAGATATGCCTCCAAGGGCGTGGCCTAGTGGTCAATAAAGTGAGTTAAGAACCATGAGGTCTCAAGTTTAAATCTCAACGCCCAACAGAGGCCAAAACGTTAGGGGGTTTCTTCACATATGTCCAAGACTTGACGGATAGAGTTACCCGGTACTTGTACTGGTGGGAGGTAGAAGATACCCCATGGAGTTTGTCGAGGTGCGTACAATTGCTTTCCCGGAGACCAAGATCATCAAAAATCAAATCAACGAAAATAGTGATTGCTAGACCTTGTCAAGCAAAACAAAAATAGAAACACATTTTGTGCTTTGGTAACACTAATAAAATTTATGTCTATGACTTTAAAAAGGGTGCAAGGCGGATACCTTTGCCTTGTTAGCAGGTCAAGACAATTGACATTAAGAAGGGAGCTTTGCATAGGTTTTGGCATGTCAAAAAAATTGAATCTGATGGAAGTAGAAGATCAATCCATCACCGGGAACTTCATATTCTTTTGTATATCTGTTATGGTAGGTTGCTCTTGCTTTAAGCAATGCAATAATGGTAAAATAACCCTGCAACTTTGCTTCATATAGAAAGTCTTAACACAACCAGCACCAACTGTGATGCATTAAAACACCATTAAGAGAAAATAGGGGGACTCTTCTTGTTATCATGTTTGATATGCTTTTGAGTCCGATCATGGGAAATGGTACTTCCGAACAGTCTAAACGTGCAGATATCCTTTATCTGAAGAAACCACATTAAGCTGTGCACATATGGGACAAGAGGACCACAAATATAGAAAAGTGATAATCACTGCATAAATCGGAAAAAAGGCAAATACGACAAAACAAAGAGTGATACAGTACGTAGACCAAGACATCTCGTCCCTGCTTCTAAAAGGTCCTCAATCTTTCTGCTGTCACTTAGAAACAGGGGAATTAGATTATCATTGTCCTTCACCATGCAAAAATCATAATACCTGATTATGCATTGTCAGACATCAACGTCTTGTCACCCTGCCGGAAGGGGTGGCTCAAGTGTAAGGCTAGTAAAGCCTTCGCTTTAGGCTCCCAAAATTTTGAGGCTTCAAAAATTTTAATAGTAAACTCTATGATTTCAACTTAGTGAAATATATTTTAAAAAATTATCTAAAAAATAATATCAACGAAAAAAAGTTCTCATTTTTACAAGAAATATTTTAGAACTTTGAACTGAACAACTCAAACTTTATACTAATGAATAAAGTTTTAACAACAACATCCAAAGTTAATGCATTGCAAACAAATGACTAACATCTTATTAACTAGAACTAATCTTTACTTTTATTAATAAGCATATTAATATGTGAATTTAAAGGTTCTTTATCTTTTAAAAATACTACACCAAATAATATTTTTGTATGTAAGTTTATATATGCTAGACTCTTATTAAATTTGAGTTTAGACCACTAATTTTATTGAGAAGCCTCTGCCTGTTGACTTGGGGTCTGAGTAAGGAAAGGGCTCGTAGCCATATTATTGGGCTATATGCGACTTGGTTTTATTAAATAGATTTAGAAGAAGCCTGCACCTCGGAAGACTCAGTTTGAAAGGCCAGTTTATCAAAATAAACATTAAACACCAATTAAGATTGTCCAATTATAATTGAAAAATCTGTCATAATTAACCCTCAGGGTTGGCCTGGTGGTAATTGGCTTGAGCTTTGCAAACAAGTTTTTAGGGCCATCGGACTGGGTGAAACCCTGAATTACCCGTGGTGCACTTACAGGAAACTCTTTCTGGGGCCATAGGACTGGGTGAAACCCTGAATTACCCGTGGTGCAGTTGCGGGAAACTCCTTGCCGAGGGCCTGTGCACCCCGAATTAGTCGGGACTCAAAGAGTCTCGGATACCCGGTGCAACTCAAAAAAAAAAAAAACTGTCATAATTAACCACAAACCGAAATATTTATTAATAAAGCATGCATGAAAGGAAAGCTGAGAGCAACGTAAAGATTATTGTAATGGATGAAAGACAATTTAATTAAGCTCTAGGAAAAGAAACATTTAACTTCAAGAAACTACCTAGTCATAGATCAAAATGAGATATGAATCCTGAAGGAGCTCATTCAACCCGACTTTCCAAGAGATTTAGAGGATTATAATTCTCTGATAGACCTAGCTGAGTGGTAAATTGCACATAAGTGACGGTTTATGAATACTTAAAACTGTTATCACCAGTTGCCACCCCTCCAACCCAACAAAAGACCGGATGCTTACACAAACACAAAGAGGAGTGATCCAAGGCACACTTGAAGTCTTGAACTACCTTGGAAGAAAGAAAAATTAAACTAGTTACAAACAGACGCCTAAGAAATTGAAAGTTAAAAAAAAAAATCTGGCGAAAGGTAAATTATCAAGAAGGTACTTAACTTTACAAACAGTACTGCTCTATCGCTGCATGTAAGCAGTCCGAAAGAACCTGGATATCAGCAAAATCAGTTGTCACACCCCTTTTTCATCAACTCATTTTTTGTACTAAGTAGGTCACATTCCCAATTTCCTACTCATTGAAATTAGTTCTGGAAAAAAAAGACTCTGCCCACCTTCAGAAAAGCCACTTGTACAGTACAAGTTTGTCAATGAAGATATTAAGGAAAATGTCCGCTAAGGCAGTAACTATCCAACCAAAGTCTCATCTTTCTTCTATTTCCAACTTTTAAGCTAGTACGTGAATTAAATTCATCCCAGCAACTTTTGATTTGCTTCCGTATAGCTACTCCATAAGGAAGCCTACACCAGCTTTGCCTACAAGGGAGATTCCATTTCCATCCCATGTTTTACAATCACAACTTTCTTCCACAATGCTTTCCATCGAACCTCCAACATCATTTATATAATAAATTCTTCTTGTGTATTTTCAAATTTCTAACTGCCATACCATCTTTTTTGTCTTTCGTGACTGCCGACCATTACACTAACTAATGCTTGTTCTTGTCACTCTTACCTTCCCAAAAGGAGTCTCATTGAATCTATTTACAGGCAAATATTAGAAAACAATCTTTCAGCAGACTGATACATTTTTACAAACCAGTGCAACATGCTACCGTATCTTCAATGGGAAATAACCATACCGAATGATTCTGAAATTTTCTCATTCCAACAGACTATCCAATGCACTCATTATCAAGCACATATACATCAGAATCATTTGAAAAGTAATGACGTGCAGTTGAAACTCTAGAATCATACACAATTCAAATGGCTAATCAATCAGGAAAGACATTTTTCTAAAGAAATCCAATTTGTATTTAGATGCATCTCTTATATTTAAAGAAGAAAAAATGTATCTTCTCTTTTTATTTCTCCCTAACCCTGAAGTTACAATTCTTTATTCAAATGGACAATTTCCATTTCACCACCGTTTTTTAGTTTCAGATGATGAGATATATATATATATGCTCAAGTTCTCCTACCAAGACCTTTTAATAATCGGGAAAGGGTCAAATACACCCTTGTACTATCAGAAATAGTTTAAATATAGCCCTAGTTATACTTTTGGCCCAAATATACCCCTCCCATTATACTTTGACACAAATTTGACCTTAAATTTGACGGAGGGACACATGGCAAGCTCGAAAACAAATGACTCACCCCCAATTGTAAATATACCCGATTCCTTTTAAAAACCCACCCACCGGAGAGTCTGTTGTCTTTCAGTTTTTCAATTGACTTTTCTCTCGGAAAAATACTTACATACTTACATGGCCGGCTCTAAGGCTTTGAAAATTAGGCATCCGCCTTAGGCTCCCAAATTTGGACTATGGAGGGCCTCATTTTTTAGGTTTTCCTAAATAAAAAGAAACTTTAAAAGGTAGATTTTTTATTTAACAAAAATATTTTTTTCCCAAAAGTGTAAGGCCTCCGATTCATTTTTGGCTTTAGGCCACATGCAAACTTGAGCCGCCCCTGCATACTTATATATTCATTTGGTTTACTAATTACAATCCATGAATATCAATTAAATAAGTTGTTGTCACTTTGATCATTGTTATTCCAATAAATAAAAAATGTATGTGGCTTGGAGAAAAAAAAATAAAACAATTAATTTCTAAGCAACAGTGAACTGAAAGCATCATTGCAACCAGCTGGAAAATTTTACAATGAAAAAAGAATCTTAAACAAGTAACATTTCCTATTAAATGTGTAAACACGTTCGTTATTTAATACAATACTTATTTTAGACAAAACAAATGATGCTTCACTGATCATTCCAAGAAGAACAATCAATCAATTATTAAAACGGGGAATAAAAAAGGTTATTGCTCGAAAAAAAAGTTAAGAGCATTTGAAAAAAATGTTCATAATAAAAACAACTCTGATTGAAAAGAGACAAGATACAAGAAAAGAACTCAAAGAAAAAGGAACAAGTCATAAATGGATTAAACAAATTGTTTTTTAAAAAAGGACTCATTAGAATTGGGATGAGTCATTTAATTTTGAGCTTGCTACATGACCAACCATTAAAATCAAGGGCATATTTGCGCCAAAGTATGACAGGAGGGGCATATTTAGACCGGAAATATAACGAAAGGGGTAAATTTGAAGTGAAAGTATAACGATGAGTATATTTAAACTATTTCTAATAGTACATGAGTATATTTAACCCTTTTCCGCAATTAACCTTTCTTGTTTTCGATGATGATCTATACATGAAGTTCTTCAACCAAAGCCTTTAATTAATTAATCATCTGTCATATTTTTCATTTGTGATACATGTACATTTAGTGCACTAATCTTTTAATTAAGAAATTATTGTCAATGTATTTTGAGAAAGATAATTCATGATTAAAGCACACAAGGGTGTGACATGATAATCAAACCATAAGGTCACAAGTTCAAATCGTAACTAAGATAAAAAAAAAATTAGGGGATTTCTTTCTATCTAGCTTAGACTTATCTTTTGGTATTAGTCAGATGCACGCAAGCTAAACCACACACCACATTTGTCCAAAAAAAAAAAAAGATCCTGATTGAATTATTAAAAATCCAACATTTTGTCTTCAAATTGCAAAAAGAAAGAATACTTTTGACCCAAAAGTAGTTTATTTAGATTTGACCTATAAATTATCAAAGGAAAGAAGCATTAAGTAGATTTGACCAAGAAACTACCCAAGGAAAGAAGAATTAAATGCACATCAAAAAGTGTCGAAGATTAGTAATTGAAATCCATATATACTTGTTCCTTCGCGTATAGAACCAAAATAAACTTCTTTTTTCTCATATAGAATCAGATTATACTTGTTCCCCTTCTCTATCTCCTCGGGTAATTTCTTTTCAATTTTCTCTCAAGTGTTGTTATAAAGGTCTCCCTCTCCCCTCTCCCCTCATCCCTCATCCCTCATCCCTCATCCCTCATCCCTCATCCCTCATCCCTCATCAAGTGAAAGATCAACTCAGGTTAGATCTAAACAATCAATTTTTTAAGAAAAATAAAATAGAAGTATTGTCTAGGATAGCTTGTGCACACCTCGATTATTTCACCGGGTACCTGCTATATCCCACCAACATAGGTACCGGGTAATTCTACCCACCAAGGTTCACTCAATATTTTTCTCTCGCTAGAACTTGAACCTTGGTATTCACACCCTTCGGCAAGAAGAATTAAATCATTTAGCACATTCTTTCTTGCTAGTAATAATATTTATATCCTTCTACAATGAAACTATTGAGTTGGCTTTAAAAGTTGTGGTTCCAAAAGATAAATTTCAGTGATGTAGTTTTACTCTAACATAATTGTTTTTAAATTTCTCGTCAACTAAGTTAAATTAATTACCCTAAATAGATCTGCAAAAATTATGAAACACGAGAACCCTAACCCTGTGTTATCAAAAAGTAACAATTAAAGATGTGTGCAAAAATCTATAATTACCCGACAATTCATAGGTATAAATGTAAAGATACTTGATTAATATTCATTACTCACCACCCAATTTACAAAGTGGAATTGGGTGCATCACTCACACACAAGAAATTATAATTATGGTGGAGGAACACGTGTATGTCATAGAGAGAGACAAAAAAGGGCATAAAAAAAGAGTGAAGAGGCAGTATTTTAGGCACAATCGTAACTCTTGGGCAGTTCTAAATGCTCTTTTTTCAGTCCACTCTCCCATAAAATTGTCACTCGCACTCCTCTCATGTTCCTTTTAGGAATTTATGTTCTTGATTTTGCTCCTTTTAGGTATACTCCTAAATAAACATATGCTCAAAAGAGGCGGATGAAGCAGCAAAATCAAGAACAGAAAACCCTAAAGGAACACGAGAAAAAAGGGGAGGAGAGTGACAATTTTATGTGAGAGTGGACTAAGGAAAGAGTATTTAGCTTCCCAAAAGTTACGGGCGTGCCTAAGAAACTGCCTCTTCACTCGCTCTTTTGCAACTCTCTCTATCATCTACATGTGTCCCTCCACCATAATTGTAATTTCTTGTATGTGAAAACTTTACTTGTATAGAGCGAATGGCTCTACATCTACCAAAGGAACCAAAAAGAAAAAGAACTAGTGTGTCCACTTATTACAAGACACAACTTAGAGGGAGTTTGGATTGACTTATTGTTAAGCGTTTTTGGCTTTTAAGAACTTTTTTAGTTTTGATAGTGTTTGGTAAAGCTAAAAAGTGCGTTTAAGCACTCACTTTTAGGTAAAAAAGGTGTAAAAATAAGTCAAAAGCCAAAAGTTGGGTATTTCCAACTTATGGCTTTTACCATTTAGCTTCTAACCTACTTTTTAAAAGCTAATACAAACACCCCCTTAGTGCTAAATCCAATTCAAAGATTAGAATTTAAACCTTGTGCCATACTAGATCCAACTTACAAAGTAGACACACATTATTCATAACTCGATGAAAAAATATACAGTAGATTTCCATTTACATGATGTAGCTTAGTTCTAAATCCAATTTGAAGAGCAAAAGATCTGAAAACTTGGCGATTGTTCAACCCGAATCCTTTAACTCATTAACGTGAAATGGTCATATTTATAGATACCCAAGGTCTGGACAATCTAAACCTATCCAGTTGGCCATCTAGACACCAATTCAGATGGCGACTTTTTCCTCTTCTAAATGGTGACTTAATCAATGATCTTAAAAGGGCTATGAGATGGTATAGCCAATGTAGAAACCATTTAGACAAATAATCTCCATAAAATAAATTTTTCCTATGTTCCATCTTGAATTGCTGCAACTAATTTTCAGTCCTCTCACAAAAGTTCAAAATAATATTGTTAAAATTGCACTATTAATCAATTATTACTTTTTAAAAAAACTTGCTTTGATAATCTTTTCATTGGATTTTTCCCTCAAATCAATACAGAGGACGCAAATTTCACGATGAATTCCAAGATCATTGAGATTTTTCAGTGTTTGTGTTGTATTTTATGCGGTCAGCTATACAGAGAAGCCACCACAATTAACCTCTGCATTCACACATGTAAGTTTCGATGAGTCAATTTTCCATCTGTTTTTTTATTTGCATGCATGGACATGTAACAGACATTATTGAATATTACCATAACTAGTATCTGTTCTCGAGCGATGCACGCTCGATATAAAAAGAAGTTACAATAATACAGTAGCACATGTTAAATAAGAAAATCAATATGAAAAATTCCACTTTCTTATTTTTAACCAAAGAGGACTTCAGATACTTAACATGTTCATTGACATATTTAGCACCACAAACTAACTAGCAAAGCGTACTTCAAGGTAGACGAGTCATAAACATGTTATATACTGTCAAACTTGAGATATAACGGTCTTTACTTTATTGATAACAGAAGCATAACATTTTATGAGTAGTATTAAGCAAAAGATGTGGCAACATTATTCTCATGATTTGGACATCAAGACTCAAGGGAAAATGAGACCATGAGATGCTCAGAATGCTTCCTTCTTTGTAAAGTATTAAGCGAATGTCTAGTTACCAAATAAGAAGTGCATATTTTCAGCTATCAATTTTTGTATTTCTATTGGTTGAGATGGACCTAATTTGTCTTTTGCTGTTGATAAGTTTGGTGAGATTGGTAATTAGCTGATTTGCTGACATATCTAAGAAAACGGTTATCTGGTTTGCTTAATCATATGATTCTCCTGAATTCCATCTAGAGGTTAAGAAAGAACATGAAATTGAGAAGTTATTTATCTGACTTATAACAATTCCTTCTTGCTTGCAGTTTGCAAAAGATGCATCTATCAAGCAGTTCAAGAAACTAAGTGCTGCCCACAATGCAAATTAGACCTAGGTTCTTCACCTGAAGAGCATCTCAAGTAATTGCTGGGCCCGTTTCTTTTTTGTTTGAGTTTCAATTTTTTTCGCAAGTAAATATGTCGTCAGAAACATAAAAAAATATGCAATAGTTTCTATTTACCTAAGTATTTTGACATGCTTCAAATAAATAGTTGATTATGGTCTGAGAAATATAACACAAGACTATTTCATTGGGATATATGAGAGATTTTTCTATACCTGGATTTGCTGCCCTCGAGCCGAGGGTCTTTTGGAAACAGCCTCTCTACATCCACGAGATAGCGGTGAGGTCTGTGTACCCTCTACTTTCTCCATACAAGTGGACCTCATTTGTGGGATTCACTGGATATGGATATGTTCTTGTTGTTGTTTTCTGTATACAAGGTCCTCTCCTTGAGCTCCTTCAGTAATGGTAAAAAAAAATACAATTAAACAGCTGTGACCTTCCAAATCTGAAGTTTCTTTTGGACCCATCACCAGAACTTTGGCAGTTCAATAGATCATTTGGGCCGATGAGCACCTCTCATGTAAGACAGAATTCAGAATCTTTTCGAGCCTACATATCTATCCACATAAACAGTTGTGTTATTAAAAGCTACCGCTTGTTGATTTAAGTGAAGCGATAGAAAGCTGAGTGTTATCACTTCATGAGTGAAGCCATGTGCTTCAGTGAATGTATTAAAAACAATGACACATGTAGTGATCCAAACGGGAAACACTCGGTGTTTTAAATCTCAACTTTGAGGAGTTGGATCAATATGCGTATATTGAATATTGAATGCTGAAATGTTAGTACTTGAATGCAACTTAATTATTGTAGTACTAAATTAGAATATGTTAGCATGTTAAAACAAATCTGAAAAATTGTGTATTTCACTTCAAAGAAGTGTATGCTTCAGTTCTCACTTTTCGTTTCAAGCACCGTGAATGTTGTGGCTTTAAAACCCTATTATGCCTTTAAAAGCACAGAGTTGCAGCATATAAGGCAGATCAAAATGTCTGGCCTCCAAAAAGCTAACGCCCCATTAATGAAAGGCACACCAAGTGGAAACCCTATCACTGCTTTTCGTAAACTAAACTTTTCTTTTATGATCAATAATCCGTTTGAAGCCAACAATTAACACCAACGCCAACTTTCAAACTCGGGGATAATGGACCCGGCCCTCTACCCTTCTCCAATTAAACCCCAAATTAAGTTTGCATGTGCTGAGATCGAACCTGCGACCTAAGGCACAAGTGCCTCAACCTTTGCCACTCGAACTCAGCCCTAGGGACTCTTTACTAACCTTAATTTTTTTGGCCTTAATTTTTTTGGCAATGGACTGCATATTTTCAACAGAAATGACGAGAAAATACAGTCCATAGCGCAGAAAATTCAGCTCCTCCAAATTGGAGAAGGACTACTGAGATTAGAAGCTGATGATGTGAAGCAAGGAGCTGGAACTTCCAAGCCACCTGGAACTGATAATCAGCTTGAGGATCAAGAAATTTCTGGGGAGAAGTTTCACCACAAACCTGTGGATGCAGAGAAAGAAAATACCTTAGATTGCACGTCCTCACAAGAAAGCTCAGCTTTCCCTACAAATGCATCTGCAGTTAAGGTAGTTCTCGGCTCTTTTCCTTTTTCTCCAGTCAAAAGTTCACTATATTTGGCGTACATGTTTCAAAAATGATTCTGCCTTAAGTTTGGACTGTTAGTCAGATATATTTCGTATAACCTCAACATAAAAGTCTGTTTCTTCAAAGATGCCTCAGGTTGTTTGCAGTGTATCAACAACACGTGCTGAAATAGGTAAGTCCATGATAGAGGACAATATCAAAGAGAACAAGAAGAAAAAGAGGAGCAAGAACAGAAAACCACACCAGTTTACACGAGGTGAAACTAGTAAGACTCGGGAGGAAAACCGAGTTATTGGGCCAGACGACATTCATAAAGAACATGCCAAAAACACAGTCTCTTCAACAACCGAAAAGCATGTTTTGGAAGAAAAACAAAGGGAACTTTCCTCTTTCTGGTTTTCTCTTGTACCACAGGGGGACAAGTAAGTACCATACCAGCCAAATCGCTCTGAAGGTTCTTGTCCCATTGATCTGACATAACTTTGTTCTTTTACTCTTGGCAGGACCGAACTTATATTGCCTTCCCTTGATTGGCCCAATATCCGTGGCAAGTAAGATTTTCACATCCATGCCTATGCAACTATTCTTTTAGCATAGACTAGTATCTAGTAGAGTGTATTGTTAATTAAATACATGCATGCAAAAGGGGTCAAGCTATTGATTGCAATTCATGAGTTAGCATTTAAAACTCAATTTCTGTCCTCTATATTGATCTGTCCCCTATACTTTTAAATCTCATTTTCATTACCATGTAAAATGAAATGGATGATTTTGCATCACTTGCAGGGGTATGATCACTGTAACTAAAATCAAGAAGTACATTGCACAAAAGCTAAATATGAATGATCATACTGAGGTAATGATCGTATAAACAGAGTGCTAAGCTACTTTCAAAGTATTGGCTTTTTTTTTTTGGTTTAAATCAAGAAGTGTTGCCTTAATTCATGTAGAAGAAAACCACAAGGGTAAAGAGATCTTTCTTTTGAAAAGAAGTGTAAACCTCTTTAAAATTCTTAAAAGGGGAATTGGTCAATTCACTATAACAGTGTACAAGCAAAACAACTCGTGAACTATATACTTAGCCGGTGATTTTTCCCCCCGGTTCCCACATAATTACTCAAAACTTGTGACCTGAGCTTTGACCACATAATTACTCAAAACTTGTGACCTGAGCTTTCTTTCAAGAGTCTATATCCATGATATGAATTTTTCCTCCTCATTCTTAGTTTACAGAAAGCACATAAAAGAATCAGCCTTTTTGTGGTTGGGAAACAATTGAGTGAGCTAAAGTACAAATTAAACACACCAAGCAGCTGTCTCTTCAGTTTTATCAGTTAACAGAAAACTAACAAGTAATGAATATGTTTGATGGCTTAATATATTATCAAAAAACTGCATTTCTTTGAACTAGTTAGTTATATAAAAGTCATTTATTTTTTGAAAAATGTATAAAAGTCATTTATTAACTAATGTTGTTACATCAAAAACTAGGAAACTTTAAACTTTTAACTTCTATTTGAATTATATACTAATGCTTAGTTAACATAGATAAGGGAACTTATGAATGAGAAGGGAAGCAAAAACAGTTGAATGATCTCGAATTAAAAAAACGAAACAAACATGAATTGGACAATGAAACAGACTTTTGTTAACACTACAGGATATGTTGAAAAAAAAGGTCACAGTACTGCTTTGCCACTGAATCTTTTACAACATTTTGTGCAGGTGGATGTTGTATGCTGCTGTGAAAAGCTGAATGGAGATATGACACACAAGGATATTCAACTTCTATGGATGTCACACCTTCCCAGTTATGGAAAAAAAAAGATAAAATGGGACTTGAAGGAGGCGATGATTGAGCTAGGGTACATCAGAAGCGAGAAGCCTGAAACTCCCCAAGAGAAATAAGAAGTGTGGCGACTGGCTATCATGGTTTAAAAGAAATGAACTGCCTCAGAACAGATTTACAGACTTATCAGTAGACAATTTCTGTACTTGCATGATAATAGCCTCACAGCTATTAGTACCTAGTACCCTTCTTTTGCTTTACTATTGGCAACAATCTATGTTTTGGACCTGTGTTCTCGAATTTCATATCAAATATTATGCTTGCTATGGATTTCTATATACCTATCATCTAGTTGCACTGGCTGCTTATCTTTGCATCTCCCACCAATGCAATATACAATGAGCAGTCTTTTTAGAATGCATCTTACATTAAGTAGGTCTTTTTTAGAAAGTCTGTTTGATTTCACTAATTTACATTCCACTAAAGGCAGATAGAAGTAAGCCTATTTGATACTACTTCACTTATCATGAAAACATGATAAAAGTTGATACCCCTCCCTTTCTGTCTTTTCTCAGCCCATTCATTAGTGCTTGACATATAATTTGTGACTTTAAGAGTCAATTCAAGCAGAGACAGTCATATCAAACATTGTGATTATTTATGTACCTATATAACGATATTCTTCTAGTAGTTCACAAACTAGTTCAGTCACATTTAATTGTATTGCTCCCTACGCTCCTGATAAAGAATGATTTACTTCCCTTCTCACTTCTTCATTAATAAATTGACCATCTTCCTCTATATACAAATATCTCTCCCTCCTTATTCATACGAGATATGTTTGGATTGTCCCACAAATGTTTGCTTTATTACTTGAAACTGTTCCCCAGCTTTTTATTTAGTTTTAATATTACACAAGTTCAAGAGCTGCCTTTTATCTTGAGCTGGGGGTCTATCGAAAACAGCCTCTCTACCTCGTTAGAGGTAGTGGTATGGACTGCGTACACTCTACCCTCCCCAGACCCCACTATGTTGGAATATACTGGGTTTGTTGTTGTTGTTGTGTACAAGTTCAAGAGCTACAATTATGGGATATCAAACTGACAAAAAAGTAACGTAGCCGATTCTGCCTAAACTTCATTGATCAAACAGTTGTGATAGTAAAAATGATCCAAGAAGATCAATCTACATCATTTCAGACTTGACATGACGTCTCCTCAACGGAGTGATGGACTATTTGTCATGAAATAAATGATCCTTAGGTGTCTGGACCATACTATTATAGTAACAATAAAACCAAAAGTACTGCAAAAGTTCCTATTCCTACTCCACCTCCTATTAGCAACAGATACTTAGTACTTAGGTAACTCTATCCACCAAGACTGGGATAGATAGGATGAATCACCTAATCGCCTAATATTACTATGAAAAGTTAATACAAAATATTTTGCTTTCACACGCCTCGACTAATTCCACAGAATATCGACCACCCTATAGCAACAACAAATATCAGGTAACTCTGTCCGTCGAGACTAGAATAGATAGGACGAAATCAACTAATCACTTAATATTAGTAGGAAACGTTAATACTAATCATTATGCTTTCATGCCCCTCAACTAATTCCACGAAATACCAACAACCTCCTACCAGCAACGGTAACTTTTCCCACCGAGTCCGAGACAAGGATAGATAGGAAGAAATCACCTAATATTACTACAAAACATTAATACTAATAATTATGCTTTCACGCACCTCGACTAACTCCACGAAACCTCCTGCCACAACAGATATCAGGTAACTTTGTCCATCGAGACTAGGATAGATAGGAAGAAATCACGTAATATTACTACAAAACATTAATACTAATCATCATGCTTTCACGCACCTCGACTAATTCAACGGAATACCTAGCACCTCATATCAACAACAAATATCAGATAACTCTGTCCATAGAGACTAGGAAAGCTAGAAAGAAATCACCTAATCACCTAATATTACTACGAAACTTTAGTACTAATCATTATTCTTTCACACAACTCGACTAACTCCACGAAATACCTACCACCTTATACCAATAATAAATACCAGACAACTCCATATCCGACTCGGTTATTGATAGAGTGAATAGATCTGCCATTTCTTGTTGTATGTGAACTGGGACCAGAATAGATAGGAAGAAATCACCTAATCGCCTAATATTAGTACGAAAATTTAATAATAATAATTATTTTTCACGCACCTTGACTAATTCCACGAAATATATACCACCTCATACCAGTAGCAACAAATACCAGATAACTCTATCCACCAAGACTAAGATAGACATGAAGAGATCACCTAATCACCTAATATTACTGCGAAATATTAATACTAATCATCATGTTTTCACGTACCTCGACTAATTCCACAGAATACCTACCACCTCCTACCAGCAACAAGTACCAAATAACTCTGTCCACTGAGTCTAGAATAGATAGGAAGAAATCACCTCATCGCCTAATATTACTACGAAAAGTTAATAATCATTATTGTTTCACGCACCTCGACTAATTCCACGAAATACCTACCACCTCATGCCAGCAACAAATACCAAATAACTCTATCCATCAAAACTAAAATAGATAGGAAGAAATCATCTAATATTACTACAAAACATTAATGCTAATCATCATGCTTTCACACACCTCGAATAATTCCGCAAAATACATACCACCTCCTAGCAGCAACATATACTTAGGTAACTCTATCCATTGAGACTAGGATAGATAGGAAGAAATCACCTAATCACATAATATTACTACAAAACATTAATACTAATCATCATGCTTTCACGCACCTCGACTAATTCAACGGAATACCGACCACCTCTACCAACAACAAATACTAGGCAACTCTATCCATCAAGACTAGGACAGCTAGAAAGAAATCACCTAATCACCTAATATTACTAGGAAACATTAACACTAATCATTAGGCTTTCACGCATCTCGACTAATTCCACGAAATACCAACAACCTCCTATCAGCAACAAATACCAGACAACACTATCCATCAAGACTACGACAACTAGAAAGAAATCACCTAATATTACTAGGAAACATTAACACTGATCATTATGCTTTCACTCACCTTGACTAATTCCACGGAATACCAACAACCTTCTCCCAGCAACAAATACCAGACAACACTATCCATCGAGTCTAGGATAGATAGGAAGAAATCAACTAATCACTGAATATTGCTAGGAAACATTAATACTAATCATTATGCTTTCAGTCTTTCACGGACCTCGACTAATCTCACGAAATACCTACCACCTCCTACCAGCAATAGATACCAGGTAACTATGTCCATTGAGACTAGGATAAATAGGAAGCGATCACCTAATATTACTATGAAACATTAATACTCCTCAACTAATTCCACGGACTACCTACCCTACCAGCACCAGATACCAGGTAACTCTGTCCATCGAGACTGGGACAAATAGAAAGAAATCACCTAATAGTATGCTTTCACGCACCTCTACTAATTCCATGAAATACCTACCAACTCACACCAACAACAGATACCATACAACTCTATCCATAGAGACTAGGACAGCTAGAAAGAAATCACCTAATATTACTACGAAACTTTAGTACTATCATTACGCTTTCATGCAGCTCGACTAATTCCACAAAATACCTACTACCTCCTACCAGTAATAAATACCGGGTAACTCTATCCATCAAAATTAAGACAGCTAGAAAGAAATCACCTAAACATTACTACGAAACGTTAATACCAATAATTATGCTTAGAGAGAAGTATATTCGAATCAACGAATCAATAATACAAAATATGATACAATATACTAAGTAGAAATACATAAATAGTAACATATTGTTAAGAAATTTGGCGTACCTGCAAATATGACGCAGTTGAATTTTTGGGGCTGAAAAAGAGTTTTGTTGTTAGTGAAGAAGACGAACCGATTAACCGTTTGCCTTTATATAGTCTCGAATCTTGAAGTCTCCTATTAAATTCTTTTTCTTTTTTTTTTATTCTTATTTTTATTTTTTGTTTTTCTTTTATTTACTTATTTATTTTGGATAGCTTTGGTTGACTTTGTCACAAAAATTTGTTTTTTTTTTAGCTTATTGATATTTGAACTTTGATTTTAGGGATGTGGGGTGATTTACAGAAATTTTTTTAATTAACGAGGCATAAATATCGAATATTTAAACTAATTAATTCGGTTTTTCTGTTATTTAATTTTTCAATTTAATTTTGATTTACTTTTTCTGAAATTTTGATTCTTCAGTTCGGTGTTAGGGTCTTTGGGATCGTTTGGTGTGAGGTACTAAGGTAAATTATCTCGGGATAAAAAAATAGTTCCGGGATAAACTTTTTTATATATTGTTTGGTTGGCAATACTCGAGATAACTTATCCCGGGACTAATAATAATCTCGGGATAAGTTATACCACATATTTGGTGGTATAAGTTATCCCAAATTAATTTATCCTTGGATAAAATTATAAATGACAAAAATACCCCCAAACCCTTTTCTTTCCACTTTCTCATATATATATATATATATATATATATATATATAGAGAGAGAGAGAGAGAGAGAGAAAAACCTAGTTTAGGTGTACGCGCCTCGCACGTGTACCTCACTATAATGAATTTAAACGCTACACTAAATACGATATTTATTCAAATAGTAAGAGAATTTATTTAATTAGATATATAGTAGTTGTAAATATCAAAGATACAAATGAGGTAGGTGTAAAATATATTAACAACCCCTTAAATTACGGTTGGTGTTTTAGAAAGAAAAAATAATCATAATATTTTATATGACTCAAAATTTTGATCATTAATTGTCTATATCATCATAATCATCATTCATTTTCAAGATACCTACAAAATTGGGGGGAAAAAAAAACTATGAAATCAATGCATCTAAGTAAATTAAATATTACAAAAATATATTTCTTTGACGTATCTTGGCGACCAAAAAAAGGAAGAAAATTCAAATCAAATAATAAAGAATCATTTAAGAACAAAAATAAATATATCTTGTTCCATATGTTCATATTAGATATTATTGTATTTTTCTAAAAGAATTCACAATTTATAGAAGTTCAAAACTTTTTTCTTCAATAAAGAAATTATATAAATATGATGGATTTTTACTTTTTTCATTAATTATTTATCAATAATAGAATATTTTAAATTCCAAATAAACTAAACTAACACAAATAAGAGTGATTTTTTTAACCCTTTTTAGTTTTTGATAAACTTTTACTTTCCTTTTATTTAATACAAAATAGAGTTCATTTATATATATATATATATATATATAAGTAGTCCTAAAAAAGAGGAGGGGGGAGGGGGAATTCAATTTTAGTTGGGTTTGAAGTCCTAAAATTAATTAAATATTATTAGGTAAATAGTAAAAAGAAGTTTTTATCTAAATGACAATTTTTTAATGAAGGCAAAAAGTTCAAATCACTTTTCTAAGGGTCTTCACACTTTTAATATATTATAGATTATAGATTATAGATTATAGATTATAGATATAGATATAGCTTATAGATTATAGATTTATATATATATATATATATATATATATATATATATATATATATATATATATATATATAGTGCAGTAAGATTTATGTCGCTTCTGCTTGCTGCTGCTAGGCTCTTGATATCTACTAAATTAATATACTGAATCATGGACTCAACACACCACATGAGATAGGCGATAAGAATCAATGACCACAGTTACGGATGAAAAAAAAGAGAAAAAAAAATATAAATACAAACAACATATTGATGGGAAAAGAGACATATGAATTTCTAACTATGTAAAAGAGACATATTCTAGCTATGTAAAAGAGACATATGAATTTCTAATTTGATGCGGAAAAAAAAATCATATAAATACAAACAAAAACCATATAAATAAAAACATAAAAATAATTAACTAAAGTGAGGGTTATTTTTGTAAACAAACAATATATTTTGACAAACAACGCACTATATATTATTTTTAGTACCACAAACCAAACAACCACTAAAAAATAATACCACCATAACTTATCCCAGCACAACCATTCCCAGCATAACTTATCCCAACATAATTAATCCCGGTATAACTTGTTTTCAAACCAAACCACCCCTTAGTTCTTGGTAGTTTTATTTTTGTTTAGCTTGGTTGATTTATGAATCTTGATTTTAGGGATGTCGGTGATTTACCGAAATGATTTTAATTAACGATGGGCATAAATATCGAAAATTCAAACTAATTAATTCGGTTTTTTTGTTCTTTCATTTTTCAGTTTAATTTTTATTTATTTTTTTATTTTTGAAACTTTGATTCTTTGGTTCAATGTTCGGTGTTAGGGTCTTGGTTCTTGGGTAGTTTCATTTTTCTTTAGCTATGTTGATATTTGAATCTTGATTTTAGGCATGTCGGGTAACAACAACAACATGCCCAGTGTATTCCCACCCAGTGGGGTCTTTTTTTTTTTTTTTTTTTTAGGTATGTCGGGTGATTTACAAAAATGATTTTAATTAGCGATGAGCATAAATATCGAAAATTCGAATTGAACTGAATTAATTTAGTTTTTCGGTTCTTAAGTTTTTAGTTCAATTTTATTTTTTTTAAAAAAAACTAAAAACTGAAGAACCGAAAATTAAATTAATTCAGTTCAATTCGAAATTTCGATATTTATGTTCATCGCTAATTAAAACCATTTTCGTAAATCACCCGACATGCCTAAAAAAATATATATATATCGATTTTAGGCATGTCGGGTGATTTACGAAAATGATTTTAATTAGCGATGAGCATAAATATCGAAAATTCGAATTGAACTGAATTAATTTAGATTTTCGGTTCTTCAGTTTTTAGTTCAATTTTGATTTTCTTTTTTGGAACTTTGGTTTGTTCGGTGTTAGGGTCTTGGTTCTTGAATAGTTTATTTTTATTTAGTTGGTTTGATATTTGAATCTTGATTTTAGGGATGTCGGGTGATTTATGGAAATGATTTTAATTAGCGATGAGCATAAATATCAAAAATTTGAATTGAACTGAATTAATTTAGTTTTTCGGTTCTTCAATTTTCAGTTCAATTTTGATTATTTTTTTTTGAAACTTTGATTCTTCGGTTTAGTGTTCGGTGTCAGGGTCTTGGTTCTTGGGTAGTTTTACTTTTGTTTAGCTTGGTTGATATTTGAACCTTAATTTTAGGAATGTCGGGTGATTGATGGAAATGGTTTTGACGATGGTTGGTTTTGAACTTTTGATCCCATTTGGTTTATGGGTAAAACTTCAAGTTTAACGGATTGTGACTTTTAAATGTTGAAGGTTTGCTTATGGAATAAGTGAGGGTTAAAAGTTCAAGACTAGCGATTTTCAAGATTATCAGGGTGTAATTTTCTAGTAAATAGATATATTCAACTAAATTAATATGTAAGATGGACTGAGTTAATAAATGATCCATTCAAAAGTTATTTGAACTAAAATGAGTTAAAAATAAGATCATAATTCAACACCTAAATTCTTGCTAAGTTTAAATTCTTTCTTTGTTTTTTCAAGATATTCTAGGTAGACGCTTCGTGACATTACACTGGTGGTGATTAGGGATAGCGAAATGGGGTGACGATGATGCTTTACCTAGCAAAAGTTTTAACCCGCCCCACCCGTTTGTATATAACTTTATTTTAGATCCACCCACTCCACCCCATTCAGTACCCCGAATTATGACCAAAGTTGCTACGACATACTTCAACTTCACAGGGTCTTATTATTTCCTGAACTCAATTTTAGCGTATTTTCGTCACCCTTTTGTGCTGACGTGGCACCCTTATTACATAAAATGGGGGACGCGTCAAACATGTCACATCAGCTAAAAAGGTTGACAAAATACGCTAAAATTTAGTTCATGGGGTAATAGAACCTCCGTGAAGTTGGAGTGTGTCTTAGCAAATTTGGTCGTGGTTCAGGGTACTAGATGCTTTACTCATTTGGTCTTTTCTATTTACATTTAACTCTCATCAAGATGATCTCTCTTGAATGACGATCAATCAGCCCTTTTCTTCTGTTGATGTTGAAACTGATGCTTTGATTGTCTCCCCTATCATTCGATTTTAAAGATCCACTAATTGCCTTGTTGACGCTAAACTCAATACCTCGATTCCTTACTAGTACAAGCTCCAACTACACTACTAAAATTCTTTGTAAATGCGCTTTCAAGAGCGATATAAGTCATATAACAGCAAATATGATACAGAAAGCCGAACGCAATGAGTTCAGGGCTATAATTCTCACTGCTCCCGGGCATTAGTGTTCTCTTTTTCGCCATCGATGAATCAATCAACTTGAACAAAGTGCCAATGTCCGATAACGGCGCTGAAGTAGTGAATCTATCGGCACCATAGCAGTGGTATACGACTTTGGACTTAAAGGCCGGCCTAGTAACCTTTCGGAATGGGGGATGTCCGTTAGCAACAACCACGATAGTAGTTGCGGAACTACTGGTTCGGGAGAGGAGTGGAAAGCTACTTGACTGGTTGGAGAGGACAAACTCTTGTTCCTGCTCCTCTTTCATCGCTTCGGGAATGGAGGTCCTACGGTAGGTAACAGCAGGCACAAGCAAGTTGACCGAAGGAGGCGAAAAAGACTGATTCAACGAGAAATGCCTGCATGTCGAGAGTGCGTTCCCTCTTTCTGACAAGCTTCTATTGCACTTCAGTTACTATTTCTGTATATAAGTTTGTAATGAATTTCCTTTTTAATCTGAATATATCCATCATAGCTAATCCAAAATCTATTTAGCATGTACATATATACCATATTTAGCAAAAAAGCGTAACTCTACCAAGCTTCAATCCGTACTTTCTCAAGCTCGAGCATTTACTTTTCTAGTTAGAGACCAACACCTTGGGACTAACGTGGAAAAGTTGATAGATAAGTCACCCTTACTGAACCGTACATGAGATTTTCAGCTTCCGCTATTTCAAGAATTTGCTGAGCTTCTTGTGGATCAATGTCACTACCCTTCTCCGCATCATTTACTAAAACAGTATGATCTCAAGTACAATTCTTCAGACAAAAACAAACACTTAGCTTTCATTATCGCCCATTAAAACGAAGAAGAAATTACAGCGATGTGAAACCATAGTAGCTCTAAGCTTGCTTACTATTGCAACTCTGATTTTACTGCAAGTAGATAAAAAAGTAGCTCTATAACAACATCGCGTTCTAATTTCTATAGCTAAAGGAAATATTATAATCGACAAAGCATTCTAATTTCTCGCTGATCGTGATGATTGACCTGTTGATATCATTTGCGCCATGAAGCTAGCATATTGTACTGCTGTATGCTGCGAAGTGTATTGATCAGAGAGGCCATACTCCGAAAAATTTGGTTCAACGTGCACAAAATGACCTGGTAATGATCTTCCTCCAAGAGTTTCCTTCAATATGTCGAAGAATTCATTCATAATCTGGTGCGATGTCTCCCATGAAGAAATCGGAAGATACTCCATCTACGAAAGAAACAAACATCTTATGAGGCCAACAAGCTCATAACAGAAACTGCTTACGAGGTGGAGAAAAGTGCTGGAGAGTTAAAAAAACACTCAGTTCACAGAAGAAAGAAACTATCAAGGAGAAATTCCGCGTTCTAATCACACCTGTCGCAACCATTCAAGAGGTCTAGGGACAACGTGGATGGGATTAGAGGACTACTCAGTGACCGGGAATAACCAGAATTATCGAGTTTTTTAAGGTGTTGGAGCTGTTTCAAGGTACCACTACAAATGAATACACCTGTCGCAACCATTCAAGAGGTCTAGGGACAACATGGACGGGATTAGAGGTCTACTCAGTGACCGGGAATAACCAGAATTAGCGAGCTCTTTAAGGTGTTGGATCTGTTTCAAGGTACCGCTACAAATGAATACACCTGTCGTGACCATTCAAGAGGTCCAGGGACAACATGGACGGGATTAGAGGACTACTCAGTGACCGGGAATAACCAGAATTAGAGAGCTTTTTAAGGTGTTGGAGCTGTTTCAAGGTACCGCTACAAATGAATACACCTGCCGCAACCATTCAAGAGGTCTAGGGACAACACTACTCAGTGACCGGGAATAACCAGAATTAGCGAGCTTTTTAAAGTAATTGAGCCGTTTCAAGGTACCACTACAAATGAATAAACTGCGGCGTGAAAGCACCATGTATAGTAAAGCACCATATTTACCTTTTTGCGCCGTAAACATTGGTTTCACCAAAGAACAAGCATTCAAATGAGAATAAACATCTAAAGATATTTCATACCTCCATCATTATTCCCCTCAAGTTCTCAGAGTTTACTGGGGAAACTTTGCCCACTCGCAGTCTAAAGTCACCAAGTCGATACTGAAACCCCTACATAAGTCAAATATTTTAACGAGTATTATGAAGTAGTACTAAGTACGTCCTATTTTAGAATTTCGAAGCATAAATCAAAGCAAGGCAAAAGAAAACATCTTCTAAAACATTCTGTATAAGGTAAATAGTAAAATTAAAGCGCATTCACAAAATATTGAAGCACAATAAATGCAGATGATATTACGTATAAATGATTAAATTTTCAAAGCTAAGACTATGGATAAGTTAATCATCCTCATGCAGTAAGAGTAATACAAACCTCAAAACTAATTGCAATCCTCGTTTTGTAAGACTGCAACTTCTCCATTATCTCTTTCATTGATGACTCCGCTTCCATGATCAACCGTTGCTGTCTAATTATCATGTAATACATGTCGGGTTGCTCTTGAAGCGAAATTCCCATAAAGTCCTTGGGAAACTCCACTGCTTTTGCTTGATCTACAAAGAGTACTCAAAAAGTTGAAACATGTGTATATTATGTGAAGCGAAAACATATACATCGACATTCGTGTACATTCGTTAAAACCTAGAAGGTTCTTCTCACTCAAGGCTACTCAATTCTCTTAAAAGAAAAAATTTAGTCCACAACTCTTTACATCCGCGCGCTAACTCTTCAGTTTAAAATTTTGCCCTATAAACCTTCAAATCCTCTTGGTCCCTCCCATCTTTTCTTTGTAAAGATTTCTTATTCGCGCTCGTCTGTGAGGACTAATTAATAAAAAGGAAAGTCCGGTGCACTAAAGCTACCGCTATGTGCGGTGTCCGGAGAAGGGCCCCCACCACAAGGGTGTACTGTACGCAGCCTTACCTGTTTCCAAGGCTTTAACCCGTGACCTCCTCCTGATCACACGACAATAACTTTAACAGTTACTCCAAGGCTCCCCTTCAATTAATCAATCAACTATATTAAGTTAAGATCGACTATACCAATCGTTCTAGTTAAATCATTTCAATCCTACTCCGCTTATAAATTATTTACCTTACAAAAGAGAAAACCTTCTCAAAATCTAATTTTTATAATGAATCAACATGAAAAAAAAAAAAACATAGAGATCATCCTTTTATAGTATGTTTACAAACATATAATTCATTAAGTAATGGAATACCTTTGAGTATTGGTCTATAAAAGCTAACAGTATTTTTCCATCTTCCTTCTTTAACGCCATTAATCGTTTCGATGCATTGAGAAACTTCAGAAAGTATCTGAGTGCTGAGCGTTGTTCCTGCATTTGGCCGCCATTGCAAAATCCTAACGACAAATGAAGTAACAAATTATACACATAAATATAAACACACATTAAAAATCTATAAATAATGTTACTACTCAAATTTTTTTACCATTTGATTGGCATGTTGTTGATTGGCAAAACTCCTTATGTTATAATTTGATAGTGTAAGAAACAATGCAACTATATTTATAATAGGACAAGTACCTTGAACATACACTATGTCATTAAATTCATGTAATAAATATAGATTTTTTTTTCTGTCTAAAAATTCAATAAATCCACCTCTTTTTGGTTATATTTACTAGGTAATTTAAAATATTTTTTATTCATTCTAATTTGCTATGAAATCAATAGTTTTTCCTATTTAGTCTCCAATATGGAAATAGAAAAATAATAAATATTCATTCTAAAACTAGTTCTTGATCAATTTTCTCAAAATGTTGTCTTGTCTATATATTTATATCTATATTAATTAATATACCTTTTTTAGAAAAGAAATGATTTGAAGGATTAAACAAGTTAAAATTTTCATGAAATCTATTTTATTAAAATAAAGCAAGTCCTATATCTTTATACAATATTTTTCCTTCTGACTTCATGGGATCAATAGTTTTCTTAATTTGTTTAGATTGAAATAGAAAAACAATAAATATTTTTTCTTAAATGTAGTTCTAGATAAGATTGTCTTTAAATGGTATTTAGCTATATTTAATTTTGTTATTAATATACCTTTTATATAAGAGAAAAATTAATGCTTTGAATAATTAAACAAGTGTAGTTTTAGATAAGATTGTCTTTAAATGGTGTCAACTCTACATTTAATTCTGTTAATTAATATACCTTTCATATATAAGAGAAAAATCAATGCTTTGAAGAATTAAACAAGTCAAAAAATTTATGCACAAATATGATTTTTTTTAATTAAAAAATATATATTACATTTATTTGATCTTATATAATACAATATTTTGTTGTTATATAACTTATAAGGTAATTAAAATAATTGATAGTGTCTCCTAATTTACTTAGAAGATTTGAAATAGAAAAATAATAATTATTTATCCTAAATGTAGTTCTAGACAAGTTTGTGTAATAGAAAGATATCTAGCCTATATATATTTTTATTAATTAATATTCTTTTTATATAAGAAAAAAAAAACTGTGCTCTTAAGGATTAAATAAGAAAAAACTTGCATGCCCATTAAAATAAAATGTATAGTATCTTTATGTCATCTTATATGCTACACTTATATCTTAAAAGTCATAAAAATTTTATTCAAAATTCTTATCTACCTTACACGTTTTTAATTATAAATTTCCAACTTATGGTACTCTTTTAAAAAATTAAACTTTTTTATTTTATTTGTAAATGTTAAGAAAAATGGTACACATAAAATTTGTCAACAACACCAAACTAAAAGAATTTATATAGTGGTCTAGATAGTAATTATTTTTTCCACTTCACCTATCATATTTGGAGTGTTACACTATTTTATTATGTAAAGAGTTTACATAATAAGCAAATACTTACTGTAAAGCAATTAAATATATAATAAAAAAATAGATTCCAAAGAAAACTTATTTGTTATGGTAAAATGCGTTGAATGGTGAATGTTACGGAGAGGTTTGACTTTATTTTTGCGTTTTCCTGCTTATAAATTATGCCTCAATTAAACTTTTTATCTAAGTTTTAAACTGTGTGAAACTCATGTAGGCATTATTTCATCTATGTTCTTGTTATTAGTAATACTAGTTTAACCGCACGTGCATTGCACGTGTAACGTTTAATTATTTAAAATTAAATGATTGTGCCTATTGCGGAGACTTTTAATAAAGTGTAAAAGTTCAAATCACTTTTCAAAAATCTTTCACACTTTCATATAATAATGTAAGCATAAACATATACATATATATGTTTTACCATCAGAAGTTTCAATTAGTTGATGAATCATTACTTTTGTGTTTGTCATATAGTACCTCTTTCTCTTGTTGCCGCAGGCTAAGAGAGACACATCAATTTTAATCATATTTGTGTAACATTTTTATATATATATATTTAAAAAATTTCCTTATTTTTAAAGTCAAATCTTTACAAAATCATTGATTACATTCTTATTACGTACTTAAAACTTTTTAAAATGTGGGTTTCTTAAATTTTTCTTATTCTAATAGTTTTATATTTATTCTAAACCTTTTTAAAATCAAATTTAGTTGATTTAGAATTTTTAAACTAATAAAAAAAGTATTAGTTGTTATTAATTTTGATACTTCGAATAAGGAAAGGTTTTACCATAAATAGGTTTAATAATTTTCAGCTCTTAAATTAGGAAAAAATATTAAAATTCTGATGACTTCTAATAAGGAAAGGTTTTAACATAAATATATTTAATTAATTTTTAACTCTTAAATAATAGGAAAAATAGTGAAAAGACGATTTTGTCTAAAACAAAGACTTTTAATGAAGGGCAAAAAGTTCAAACAACATTTCTAAAGCCCTTCACACTTTTAATATATTATTATATTATATATATTATTATACTATTATAGATATAGATTATAGATATAGATTATTAGTACAATAATCTAACACTTGAACTCGTAAAAATAATAAACTTAATAGTAGTGGAATCGGATTTTCGCTATAAAAAGTTCAAAATAAAAAAAATAATAAGCACACAAATTAGGAGATTAAACATATAGTATATACTATACATAATTTTTTTTTTTCTTTACCTAACTATCTATAGTGCAAGTAAGGTTGCTCATTAAACCAAGAAAGATTGCTCATTGCATCATTGCATCATTGCCTATCCATCCATATGATCAAAAAGAAAGGCTTGCCCACGCATCTTTCTAGCGTACCCATTCATGGTTCCTTTTCGATTGGAGTCTGTCACTATCTGGATCAGTCAACCTATTCTAGTTCCCACTCCGTTGTTTCCCACTACTTCATTCTTGCGAACGTACTCTCGGGGCGGAATACTTAACGCGTTAGCTACAACACTGCACGAGTCGATACGCACAGCGGTGGCGTAGCCAAGGCAATGGCATGGCACAGGTGATGGCATTGACATGACATGGTCTAGGCAGTGGCGTAGCAAAGGCGATGGCATTGACATGACATGGTCTAGGCAGTGGCGTGGCCAAGGGCCAAGGCGATGGCATTGGCATGACAGAGTAATTTGAAGTAGTGATATGGATTGCGTACACTTTACCCTCCCTATACACTGACATGTTGTTGTTGTTGTTGTTATGTAAAAGGTGACATATCTCTTCAATTCAAGCATGAATGTACAGTTGAAACTCTTTTAGGTTTGGATTGCTGCTTTGGCTACTTCCCTCTTCCTCTGATACCGAATATCATACCAAAAACTAAAATTTTTGATATGACACTTTATTATGATATTTGATATGCTTTCTCAAAAAAGTCTGGTATTCGACTATTGGAACTAATCAACTATCTTTTACTAAAGAAGTAGCTCTTTCGATGTTCCTAAGTATATTTTGTGCTTGCTCCTCCTTGAGCCTCTTTTTTTTTTCCGCAAGTTTTCAACAGCAAAACCATGATTTTCAGCCCTCATCCAAGCACCGATAGTACCTTTTCGCGCATCTTCTTCACTGAGAACACATGACATTTACGCGTGTCCTAGTATCCCACAGTAGTAGCAAACATATGACAGATTTTCATAACGAAGTTCTACCCATTTTTCCTCCGAAGCCATCTTAAGTACTTCTCCGCGGGGTAGAGGCTTGTAAGACATGACCAACAAATATACTCACCTTATATATAGCCTATAATCTGTCATAAACGAAAGTACATATAACTTGGGAAAAGAAAAACTTTACCTTTCAGCAGTACTTGGTATATGATCATTCTGGAATTCAAGAATGGAGCTTCTGTTGTGGATGATGACGGAATTATAGATTTCGAATGAGATCTAATCTATATATAAATGCAACATCAATGTTCATTCATTCATACAGTGAAGGCAACCTAGGTAAAGGGGTCATTAGACCGTAGCTTGCTGCTGAAAAACGTTGCTAGGCTTGAAAAACTTATATATGTCAGATAGTGAGTCAAAGATCAATAGCTTATTAATTAATTGTTGGTAACTCATCATCATGTTCATCAATTCTTCTTCTCATGGTAGTTACAAGGCTTCAAATTTCAATAATGGAGTTCATATAAGGAAGGAGAACAAAGTGAGCTCAGATACGCCATCGACATGCTGAAAAGAGGAGAGAAGGGGGAAACATAAGGTGTCCTGCATTTACTTTGTTTTTTTTCCAGAGAGCTTAGACACCCCCAAAACTCCCCTAACTCATGTAAATCCTGCACATCAGAAAGACAGATCATTGCTGCGCCAGTGAGCCTCGATCATCATCAGCAGCAGCAGCAGCAACATCACCATCATCGTTGTCAACATCAACACCACCACCACCACCACCAACATCATCTGCAGTTTAATAAGGTCGAAAGTGGTTCTTGACATGGTATTGGTTCCCCTCCAATTTTTCATCATCATCTGCAATTAGATAAGGTTGTAAGAGGGTCTTGACATGGGATTGATCCCACTCCAATCTTTCCCACCAACTTTTTTTAACTTCGATTCTTTTGAGGGAAGGGAGAGGATGCCCATTTGTATTGGGAGCAAAGAAAGGCAGCCTCTTCAGATTGGGACACCATTTAAAATCCATTGATTCAAGGGAATCACAGATAAATTTTCCATCACAGATTCTCTTCAACTCAGGCAGGACACTTAGGTGGAGCCGTTTTAACTTTGGAAGATCAGCAGTTGTAGACGTAATCTGGGGATTGCTGCTTTGGCTACTTCCCTCTTCCTCTCTTCCTATTATCTCTTCTATCTCATCACAATACTGTACCCAAAGCACCTGAAGGTTTTTGAGATCCTGAACAATAGCCCATGGAAACAACTTCTTCATCCTATTGCAGTGGTTGAAACACAATTCTGTTAGACCCGAGAAGGTGTGAGATGCAATTTTCCCCTTACAAACCCCAACAAGATTTCGCAAATAACGAACAGTCAGACTATGGAAACATATGCAGTCTGTCTTTGTAATAGTATTTCTCCCATCAGGCACGTTGACAATCCATTCTATGTCATCACAATGCTTGATCACACAGCTCAAGCCTCTTAAAGTAGCCTGTAACTGAAAACTGTCCACCAAGCAGCTACGCAGACCACGACAGTTTTCAATATGTAGATTTTGAACGCAATGTGGAAGAATAATTGATGCCGGAACTCCTCCATCTGCTTCAAGGCTGAAACTCTGTAGAATCACTTTTCTTTGTTCGACTCTACGATTTCCAGAGTCATGGTGCAAGAAAAATTGAGCGCCGGACACCTTTGGCATTACTCTTATGTCATACCACCAATCTTTCTCACAGTTACGACGATTTCTCATGAACTTGTTGAAGTTATGCAAATCACAGAACCGGCCTTTGAATTCTTCTAGAAGTTCCAAGCTGGACAAGTCTTCAATTTTTGCATTCACACGTAGTGGAAGTTTGAGGTATTGAAGATGGGAAAGTTTACGTAATATCTCCTTTGGTAGTTCATCAAGATCTATTCCACTCATATCTAGAAATTTAAGCTTGAATAAGTTTTCCATGCCTTGAGGTACTTCCTTAATACCAGTGTAAGATACATCTAACACCCTCAGATTTTTGAGCTTTCCCAGTGGTGGCACATATCTGAGCTGATCACATTGTCGAAGTGAGAGTGCCCTAAGACTTCTCAAGTTAGAAATGCAACTCGGCAAATCCATAAGCACTGAGTTGTAGCCCAAGTCGAGTACTTGGAGGTTGTTCATATGCTGAAAGAAGGATTCTGGGATCCATCTCAAAGTACAATCAGAGAAAAGCAAGCTTGATAATGAGGGGCAATTGGGAGCCATGTCTGCAGGGATTCCCCTTACGTAGCTTTTAAGAAAAGACACTTTATCCAAATCAAATATCCAATCTTGCTCCTCCGGAACTTGTGATCCTATTCCAGCCCTTACCATGTACCTTGGTTTAACATTTGTGATCCGCAATGCCATTTCCCTGAGTAAATCATGCATCCTTACTCCTTCGGAAGTTGCTTCAAGTAAGCAAATCTTCACTAGTTTATTCAATATGGTATGGCCATGGTTAAACTCTTCTTCCCTGCTATCTCCCTTCATCATTCCCTCCATCATAAATCTACCAATTAATTCATCTCTACCAATTTCACAGTCCTCAGGATACAAAGCACAGTACAAGAAGCACTCTTGCATATTTGTATCTCTCAACCGATCATAACTATACTGAAGTACCTTGAAGACATCGCTTTCCATGTCATCAGGGAATTCTTTCAATGCATTCTTCCACTCCCTTATATCAGTCACCCCTCTCATGCTTCCCCCCAAAGTGATGAGCCCGAGTGGCAAGCCTTTGCACCTTCCTGCCAAGGATTTGGCAATTGGCTCGATATCTGGACTAACCAGAGTCTCGCATCCTAGACTCTTCCTGAACAACTCCCAAGCATCATCAGAGTTGAGATTCTTCACTTCGCGTAGTTTCTGACAACCTATTTTTAGGCAGACTTCAGACGAGCGACTAGTTAGAATCAGTCTACAGCCTTCCATGCCAAGAGAGTAACCCAACTTCTCCAAGCAAAGGCGATCCCACACATCATCCAATATGATAACAATGTTCTTCCTGTTTTTGAATGCCCAGTTTAACTTGGCTGCCCTTCTATGTTCGTCTACCTCATCTGAAAGGTCCAGTTTCAAAATTTTGGCAAGTTCATATTGTAATCCTTTGATGGTAAACCCTTGAGAAACGGTAACCCAGCAGACTTGATAATGAATCTCCTTAACAAGACGATTATGTATATGCTTTGCCAAAGTGGTTTTGCCCACACCTCCCATACCATATATACCGATGCTTGAGACATTCTCATCCTGTAACCACGTCCAAATCACTTCTAAATTTTGTTTTGATATTTCGTCATTAAATTGTGATGCCAGCAGTGGACACTCCTCAGGCTCATACATAGCATGTACGAGCGTTCCAAAATGTTTACTTTGCTCGAGAAGTTCTCCTACCCTTCCATTCATCTTCTCCAAAACACCTCCATTTTTCTTCCCTCTTGTTACTACTTCTTTTAATGCACGTAATTCTTCTTCAATCTTTGTAACCTCGTGAAACCAAGATTCAACTTCTCTTTTCCTCTTCCTCCTACCAGATTGCTCTCGATTATCAACCTCTGTCTTAACATCGAGTGCTTTATCTAATAATTGCTTTACATATCTTTCCAGAGTTTCCAAATTCTCATCGAAGTCACTAATACTTTTGAATTTCTTCACCCCAAAATCAACTACCTTCTCAATAAAAGTATCCATGATCTTCCAAAAAGCACTGCAACAAAAGAACCACGCAGAGCATTTCAATTGCAGTGGAAGAAATTATAATGAATATGTCGTTTACTAAACAACAATAATTCCTTCACAACACACTTCCATTTGTGATATAATCAAAATATTTTATGAATGAAAATATTCATCTTAAAGAAACATCATATGAATGGCATCAAGGAGCCCAAGACATCACATATTTTGGGTGTAACTAAAATTCAAATCTTAATCTGATATTTTCTCAATAAAACTAAACTTTTCAATCAAATTTTGTATGGAACAAAGTAATACCAGACTGGCTAGCCATTAATAAGGCAACAATTTTACCTTTTATGTTAAAGTTTGGCAAATCATACCAGGATAGGAACAAAATTACAGTGCATTTTACAATGGAAGTTAAATAGATAGTAATTTTTTTACGGAAGCATCATCTCTTATCTGATTACAAATAAAAAAGAATTACAAAGAAATTGCATACTGGTTCGAACGTCTATAGAAAAACTTATAACCATTCTTTGCTGTTACACCAATTCATTAAGAAGCAATTTTTTCAGTATTTCCTTCATCCTAAAAGAATTGAGAGAATTATAAAGTACTAGAATTAACGTTTTTTAATAACCATTTGCTATTTGGAACTCACTAGCCCGACTATCCAATATTCGCACCATGGGCCAATATAAATGTTCCATTCCATTTCTTTATTCCTAGGAACTTGAACCCGAGACCTTTGATCAAAGATCCTCAACACCCTTTGGTGCAGCGGTGAAGCTAGAACTTTTAGTTTACGGGTTCTGACTTCTAGAAAAGATAGCTTAATGGGTATTCATACCGAAATGTTATAAAAGTAAAACCTTTTTTCTTTCTGGAAAGTAGATAATTTTTATAACCTAAGAAACAATGAGTAAGAGCAATTTCAATCAGATAATAAACTAGAAGTAACACAAGTTTAAGTAAAAGTAATTTACCTTTTACAGCTGCTCAGCAAAGCAGTAAGATCTGAGGTCAAATATATAATGAAAAAGAAACAATTAATAGAATTCAAATTTAAAAGAATTGAACTTTTCGGTCATTTTGTTATTAAATGCAATTAAAAGAAAAGAACAATCAAGGCTGAAATAAAGTGGGTAGTATTTACCTTTGATATTCAAGTTGAAGCAGAAAGCAATAAATGGTGTAAGAAATCAAAAGCAGCAGAGAATGGGGAAAAAACAAAAGATATAGGGTGGGTTTGGTGGGAAGGAAGATATTTTCCACATAAAAAGTTAAAATAAGTAATAAAAATATTGACTCAACCCACCTAATCCTTGAAAGAAACAACGGGTAATTTTTAAGGAAAAGTAAAGGCCTCATGTGGTCAAGAATTAGCTAATTCTTGAAGAGACAACAACAACATACCCAGTGTAATCCCACAAAGTGGGGTGGGTTTAGTGAGGATAATGTGTACGCAGTCCATACCTTTACCTCAGATGAAGCAGAGAGGATGTTTCCGATAGACCCTCGGCTCAGGATAAATAACAGTATAATAAACAAAAAACATAAAAGGTAATACTATAAACACACTGCTAGCTAATAAAGGAAATAACACAGCCACAAGATAACATTATAAACTATCCATTCAAAATCATAGACATCACTGAAACACCACGAACAAGAAACTCCAGGCGCAGCTACAAATAAAGCACTCTTTCCTACTATTACAGACAAACTCGAGATTAATAAGGAAATAGAAAGAAGAACTCGAGATAAATCAAACTTTCAGCATGAGCATCAATTTACAGAACATCCCTGTCAAAAAACACCCACAAGCTGTTATCTGAGTTTAGAACCAATTATACTTGGTGTAACTCAGGTAGGCAGAGTTCTCATCGCTGTTATTACTATAGAATTTTGGTCCAACAACCTAACATTTGAACTCGTATAAAAAGCACATGTAATGAGGCCATCTTTTAGATACTATTCCTATAAGAAACGAATACATGATCAAGGAAAAGATAAACAAAATGAAAGTGGTCAGAAAAGAGCGTCATTAGAGCAAGAAAGCTTGATCATTGCTAAGCTAGTGAGAAACAATTCACTATCTATAATCAGATGAAATGGAAAAAACATAAAGGTGAATCTAAAAACATGTATGAACAGAACAGAACAAAACAAATGAAACGTTTCTTTTTAGCACAATATGGACCCCCTTGGCTATAGTGCACAATCAAAAGAGCTCACCGATTCAAGGGAATCTCAGATCAGTTTGCCTTCACAGATTCATGTCATTAGGGAATTCTTTCAAAGCATTCTTCCACTCCCTTATATCAGTCAACCGTCTCATGCTTCCGGCCAAAGAAATGAGCCCGAGTGGCAAGCCGTTGCACCTTATGTCAGCCTAATGACTCCCAGTCGCAACATATTTTTTCCCTGTGACTACAACAACAACATACCCAGTGAAATCCCACAAAGTGGGGTCTATGGAGGGTGGAGTGTACGCAGGCCTTACCACTACCTTATGGAGGTAAAGAGGTTGTTTCCGAAAGACCCTTGGCTCAAGTGAAGCAAATCAAAGTAGTATTCAAAAGAAAAAATGGTAGTGGAGAGAAACGTGACACTAATAACAAATTTTTGCCCTGTTATTGATGCATTTAATACAACCTATAGGCCACAATATATGTGCTGGTGAAAAATAATAGGTATGAGGTAAGCATATGCTGCTGAGATGTAGTAGGTATCGATGCAAAGGCAGATCTGGGATTTGGCGTTTATGAATTCACAGTCAAATATTCATATATTTGTGAATCTCATAAGTACTAAATGAGAATTATTGAGTTCACGTGAACTCACATGTTTAGATGGAGCGCTAAACTAAGTAGAAATTCACTACATTTGCTTTTATCTTATGTTTGATTTGTAGGACATGTATATATTGGAGTATGATTTTTTCTTCTCTGAATAATACTGTGTTTATTGTGGATTTGATTTCAGGAGATAAATTGCCTTAATTTGGGTCCACTATATGAATCTTTTGTATTCATTTAGTGCTTGATAACAGAATTCCAATAATTTGACTATTTTGCTGTCATATTTTCTTGCTACCATGTTTCGAATTCTTTTCTTTTCTGTCGAGCCGAGGGTCTACCAGATGGTACACCCTACCCTCCCCAGAACCCACTTTTGGGATTACACTGGCTATGTTGTTAAATGATCGACCACAACCTTTTATTATCTAAGTTTAGAATTGATTATACTATGTGAAACTGGTACAATTTTTATCACTGTTGTTGTTATGAGTAAGGAAGTCAACATTTGAACTTGTAAAAATAACACACAGGATGCATCTTTTAGCTATATATTCCTAAAATCAAACTGAATACATGATTGAGGAGAGTACAAGAAACTTTTCTTTGGGCTAAAAAGAAAAAAGAAGGTGAATAAAGAGTAAAGAGTCTTACAACAAAACAAAACAAATGTTTGTCTTTAACACAGCATGGAGCACCTTGGCTATAGGAAAGGTTGTAAGAGGTTCTTGATATGAGGTTGGTCCCACTCCAATGTTTCCCACCATTTTTCTTCAACTTTGATTTTTCTGAGGAATGGAAAAGGATGGTTATTTGTAGTTGGAGTATAGAAAGGCATCCTCTTAAGATTGGAGCAGCCGAGACAGGTCATCGATTCAAGGGAATCACAGATCAGCTTCCCCTCACATATTCTCTTCAAATAAGGCAGGTAATCCAAGTTGAGCTCTTTTAGCTTTGGAAAGACACTAGTTGTAGATGTAATGAGGTGCTGCTGGGGATTTCTGCTTTGGCTACTTCCCACTTCCTCTGTCGCTATTATCTCTTCCATCTCAGCACACAAACTTACATCAAGCTTCTCAAGATTTTGGAGATCCTGCAAGATAGACCGTGGAAACAGCTTCTTCATCTTATAGCAGTAGCTGATACATAATTCTGTTAGACCCGAGAAGGTGTGAGATGCAATTTTTCCCTTACAAAGACCAACAAGATTTCGCAAATAAGCAAGAGTCAGACTATGGAAACGTATGCAGAGTGGGTCTGTAGTAGTATTTCTACCAGAGGGCACGTTGACAATCCATTCAATGTCATCACAATGAGAGATCCTGCAGGTCAAGCCTCTTATAGACGTAGTGTGTGACAGAAAATTGTCCACCAAGCAGCTATTCAGCCCATGGCACTTTGTAATCTCTAGAATGTCAATGCAATGTGGAAGAAGAATTGATGTTGGCGCTTCTCCTCGGCCTGCTTCAATGGAGCAATTTTCTACAATCACTCTTCTTTGTTTCAATATACTATCTCCAAAGTCATGATGATGAGATGCGGACATCTCTTGCCCTACAAATATGGCATACCACCAATCTTTCTCATAGTTATGGCGACTTCTCATGAACTTGTTGAAGTTATGCAAATCGCAGATTTGGCCTGCAAATTCTTCGAGCAGTGCTAAGCTAATCAAGTCTTCACCTCGTGCATTCACACGTAGAGGAAGTTTGAGGCATTTAAGCTTGACTAAGCTTCCCATGCCTTGAGGTACTTCCTTAATACCAGTGCCAGATAGATCCAGCACCCTCAGATTTTTGAGCTTTCTCAGTGGTGGTATAAATCTGAGCTGTGTACATTTTCGGAGTGAGAGTGCTCTAAGACTTCCCAAGTTAGATATGCCACTCGGCAAATCCATAAGCATCGAGTTGTAGCTCAAGTCGAGTACTTGGAGGTTGTTCATATGCCGAAAGAAAGATTCAGGGATCCTTCTCAAATAACAATTAGACAAAAGCAAGGTTGATAATGTGGGACAATTGGGTGCCATGTCTTCAGGAATTCCCAGTATGTAGCTTTTAAGAAAAGACACTCTATTTAAATCAAATGTCCAATCTCGCTCCTCCGGCACATATGATCCTATTCCAGCCCTTACCATGTACCTTTCTTTAACATTTGTGATCCGCAATGCCATTTCCCTGACTAAATCATGCATCTTTACTCGTTCTACTCTGCCATTAATAGCTTCAAGAAAGCAGAGCTTGACTAGTTTATTCAATATGGTATGGCCCTGGTTAAACTCTTCTTCCCTACTATTTCCCTTCACCAGTCCCTCCATTATAAATCTACCAATTAGTTCATCTCTGTCAATTACATCGTCCTCAGGATACAAAGCACAGTACAAGAAGCACTCTTGCATATTTGTATCTCTCAACCGATCATAACTATACTGCAGTACCTTGAAGACATCACTTTCCATGTCATCCGGGAATTCTATCAAGGCGTTCTTCCACTCCCTTATATCAATCACCCCTCTCATGCTTCCCGCCAAAGTGATGAGACCGAGTGGCAAGCCCTTGCACCTTCCTGCCAAGGATTTCGCAATTGGCTCGGTATCTGGACTAAGCACAGTCTCGCATCCTAGACTCCTCCTGAACAAATCCCAAGCATCATAAGTATTGAGTTTCTTCACTTCGCATAGTTTCTGACAACCCATCTTTTTGCAAACTTCATACGAGCGTGTAGTTAGAATCAGTTTACAGCCTTCCACACCAAGAGGGTCACCCAACTTCTCCATGCAAAGGCGATCCCAGACATTATCCAATATGATAATAATATTCTTCCTTACTTGGAATGCCTGGTTTAATTGGCCCGCCCTTATATGTTCATCCTCCTCATTTGAAAGATCTAGATGCACAATTTTGGCAAGACCATCTTGTAATCCTTTGATGCTAAACCCCTGAGAAACAGTAACCCAACGAACTTGATAACGATGCTCATTAACAAGACGATTGTGTATATGCTTTGCCAAAGTCGTTTTGCCAACACCTCCCATACCATAAATACCGATGCTCGAGACGTTCGCAGCCTGTAACCACGTCCAAATCACTTCTAAATTTTGTTTTGATGCTGCCTCATGAACTTGCGGTGCCAGCAGCGGACACTCCTTGCGCTGATACATATCATGTACGAGTGCTCCAAAATGTTTACTTTGCTCAAGAAGTTCTCCAACCCTTCCATTCATCTTCTCCAAAGCACCTCCATTTTTCTTCCGTCTTGCCACTTCTTCTCTTAACTCACGTAATTCTTCTTCAATCTTGATAACCTCATTAAACCAAGATTCAACTTCTCTTTTCCTCTTCTTCTTCCCAAATCGCTCTTGATTCTCAACCTCTGTCTTCACATCGAGTGCTTTATCTGATAATTGCTTTACATTTCTTTTCAAAGTTTCCAAATTCTCATCAAAGGCACTGATACTTTTGAACTTCGTCACTCCAAAATCAACTACCTTCTCAATAAAAGTGTCCATGATCTCCCGAAAAGCAGTGTAAAAAAATCATAATAATGTGAAATATTATTATTTTATCAACTATATTACTCATGAATTATCATTATTTTAGATTTTCATTATGTCAAGTAACTAATTTCATGTTGTTCATAAGTCTTGTCCTTTTCATAGTTTATCTCCTTGCTGTAGAAGCTGTATAGAATCTATATATATACTCAGTGTACAATCAATAAAATACATTGCTCCTTTTATTCTACCGCCAGTTTTATACTTTATGGTTAACATATATTTTAGACAATAATTTCAGTTTTATACTTGACAATATCACATTGTTGTCATGTGACCAGGAGGTCACGAGTTCAAGCCTTGGAAACAACCTCTGGCTGAAATGCAAGGTAAGGTTGCGTACAATATACCCTTGTGGTGGGGCCCTTCCCGGACACCGCGCATAGCGGTAGCTTTAGTGCATCGGGCTGCCCTTTATTAATTAACTATTGTTAGCTTGATGTCTATACTAACTAATTTGACTCTCTATAAAAACTTATAGACTAAAGTTATTGTTTATCTTCAACCTCAAACAACAACAACAACAACAGACCTAGTGTATTCCCACAAAGTGGGGTCTTGGGGGGTAAGATGTACGCAGTCCATACCACTACCTCCGAAGAAGTATAGAGGTTGTTTCCAATAGACCCCCGGCTCAAGATATCTTCAACCTCAAGCTTCCTCAAAATTGAGATATAAATTCCTGGAAAGATCCAATCTATTGTAACAACACTAGATCCAAACAAATAACAATTGCTCAACTAACTCTTCCTGGTTTCTTATAAATCTATTATAAACCCGAGTATAAATTTTAGGAACCTATTAGTGCGAATAATCCAAATTCCCATCACGTAGGGCCTACTTAAGGGGAATGCTCCGTACCAGGAGTTTCTTAATTTATTTCCATCAACTAATTCTAGAGTGACTACAAGGAAAAACTTCCTACTAGGAGTTTCTTAATTTATTTCCATCAGCTAAGTCTAGAGTTAATTCAAGGGACTTGAAGGTACATACTTATTTTGACCGGAAGAATCTAATGTAGCTCTCCTAATTGTTTAAGAGGCTTAATAAAAGGAATAAATGTAATAATCCAACAACCTAAGTTGCACGGCCTCTTCACTTCCAATGCCGCACCCGTGCCAGATTCTTCAAAATTACACTACTTTTGGAGAATCCGAGACGGACCCATTGACATTTTTTAAGAGTCCGAGCAACATAGCCAACAAGTTTGACATTTATAAAGGCAAAGTTAAAATGACAAAACAATTTTCCAAGCAGCTATATGTCAGATCGTATCACATTGATATTTTACAGAAAGCACACACATTTACCTTTTTCAGCTGATCAGCAGTCAGATTTGGCATCACATACAATGAAAAAGAAGAACAATCAATCATGCTTAATTTTCTATACAAATGAAGTTTAAAAAATTGAAGTTTTCAGTCAGTTTGTTATTATCAAATACAATAAAAAAGAAGAATAAAAGAAATTGAGTAGTATTTACCTTTGATATCTTCAAGTTGAAACAGAAAGCAAAGAAATGGTGTAAGAAAGAAGCACTACACTTAATAAATGGACTGATTGATTTTGGTCTTTGGAAGGGGGTGGGGGTTCACTTTATAAGAAGGTGGTTTTTAAAATCATTTTTAAAGCAAGGATTGTCCCTACAAGTTTCTCATCCCTTTTTTTCAAGCATCTTTTATGAGAATTCATTGGCCTAATTGATGCAGGAATTTACTCGGAAGGATGGTGATCGATGAATTTTTTTTTCAAATCCTGACGAATGTCTAGATTTCCAGACACAAATGCTGAAAAAGAAAAAGCAAAAGCAAAAGAGAAGAAGTGCACTTTAATAATGGGGAACATACTCATTGCTTCTGGTAAAGGACTATCTTCAAAGAACAAATATGAAACAAAAATATGATCCAGAATTTTCATGGAAGAGAAAATAAATCGCAGATATAAAAAATCCACCCATCAGAATTTTGCTCTAAATTTTGACGAAATATTATTTTTGCACTGTTTCTTTTAACAAGGCCAAAATTTAACAATGCTCTGAAGATCTTAGTTGCTCAAATCACCAAAATTCATCTCACATAAAATCTATTTAAGGGGAAGCATTTCTAGTTTGGGGGTTTCTCGAACTCGAGTCTTCTGAGTATGATTAAAGGTATCTAATTCATCTCACCGTCCTTTTTTTTTTCTCATTTCTTCCTTTACCTTTCTCTTCTTTTTATTTTCCACTCAATTTTCCCATTCACTTGCTTTTTCTTTCCTTCTCCTATCCTTCTTCCCACTTTCTTCGAATATTGTTCCTTTCTTTTTCACCTTCCCCCTCTTTTCCATGATTGACCGAGGAGAGTTAAAAATCAGAATACATGAAACTTCTCTGCACTTTCTAAAACTAATTACCAAGAAAACCAACCAATAAAAAAGAACAATTGATGTATCCGCATAAGTTTTTATTTGGAACTAATCAACTAACTATTTTTACTATCCAAGTAGTTTTTTTAATGGTCCTAAGTAGATTTTGTCCTTGCTCCTCCTTGACCCTCTTTTTTTTAGTGAGATTCAGAGCGATAAGATCATTTAACTTGTACATATATATATATAGTATGTGTGTGTATATACCAAATGTCACTTCAGTGAAATCCAATAAAATTGAAAAGATATAGAGTATGGTATGTACCTGTAAAGGTTTTGGAAGAAGAGGAAAATCTATTGATACGAATAGAAGTATGTTTAGCTCCTGTAAATACACAGAACTATAGAGAGAGACGCACACAAGACTAGGATTATATCAAAGACAGTTAAGATCAAAGACAGTCAAGCCTATACTTCTTTCAATCATGCTTTTGATCATTTGAAATGGTATAGATCATTTCTCCAATGTACAAACTCTCGACTTTTTATGTTTCGCTTGAAACTTCTGGATAAGATATGGTATAATAGGGATCAATTTTTTGTTAAAAAAAATGAAGTTATGTGGATCAATTTTTAACACTCAAGCAACTTATAAGTTCGGATTAAGCACCCAAAACAGTGCTCTGTTACAACTTCTAACTTAAATTAGGGCCATTGTCTACTCACAGAAACAAAAAAATGGACAGAAAAATTTGATAAATAAATATGAGAGGTTAAT
Source organism: Capsicum pubescens (assembly GCA_030864215.1). Taxonomy (NCBI): domain Eukaryota; kingdom Viridiplantae; phylum Streptophyta; class Magnoliopsida; order Solanales; family Solanaceae; genus Capsicum; species Capsicum pubescens. Next base: position 16,919,027 of record CM061538.1, on the reverse strand, counting down.
AAAAAAGAAAATGACAACCAACTTGGATATTAGAAGTGTGTACTCCTCCATTTGTGAGAAGATAGCATTCATTAATTGTTAATAGGAGTAAGACAAGTCAATTTTTCAACATTAGAACTTACCAGTGCACCAAGAAACTCCGCATCACGAACATAATAATACGGAAATTGCTGCCCAATAGTTGATGGAGATGAACCACCGGCAATGCCATTACCATTGGGCATAAAGACTTGAGTTGCTCACCTTCCTCCTCCACCATGTCAGCCAGAAACAATCTGCTGCATTCTCAACCTAGTTGTTCGTCTGATATTCGTATTTACACTAGTCTGGAATTGATTATAACATTATCATCAATGATTAAAAAAAAATTTCAATCAACCAATATTGTTAATTGGGAAGCACCTAGGCAAGGATACTACAACCTTATTTGTTTTTTCATTAAGATTAAGACATTAGAATCTGAATGCACATTTGAATACTAAGATCTGCATTAAGAGTACAACAGAATTTACAGAAAGCATACTCCTGGATATCAGTAATCTCTATGTTGCTTGAGGCCAAGGTTAAAATCAACGAAACACTTTCGTTTCTTACTATTTAGGTCTTTAAGGTCAGTTTTCTATATAAGGCAGCAGTAGCAGCATCATAATGACCTGGTTTACAAAACACTTTAGTTTCTTTTAATGTCTTTTTGTATTGGGAATACAGCAGGTACCAAGGGTAAAATCTTATACTGTCAACAGAACATTATGCTACGTTCTAATTTCTCACTGCCTGTGAGCAGTTGTTATCATTTCAGCCATGGTGCTATAGCATACTGTACAGCTGTGTGCTGTGAAGTGTATTGATCAGAGAGTCCATACTCAGAAAATTTTGGTTCAACGTGCACAAAATGACCTGGTAATGATCTTGTTCCAATAGCTTCATTCCAAACGTCGAAGAATTCACCCATAATCTGGTGTGATGTCTCCCATGAGGAAATGGGAAGATACTCCATCTAAAAAGATAAAAGAAACATCTTGTGAGGCCAACATGCTCATAACCGGAACTGCTTAAAATTTGTGGAGTATTGTAGCAATGCAATGACACGGTGGAGAAAAGCACAGGAAAGTTAAAAACACCAAGTTAACATAGAATATGATCAGAAGAAAGACAAAAAATTTAAAAGAGCAACTCCCCGGCCTATTCATTCTAGCTTGTTAAGTATCCCACATCGGAAAAGGGATGGGTAATTGGTCTCTTTATATGGACTTGGGCAATCCTCTCCATGAGCTAGCTTTTGAGGTTGAGTTAGGCCCAAGATCCATTCTTTACATGGTATCAGAGCCAGGCCCATCCCAAATCTTTGTTCACCGATGTTGGGCCCCATATTATATTGTCCACGCTCCAAATAATGAGGCCTAGGCGTGCGAAGGAGTGTTAAGTATCCCACATCGGAAAAGGAATGGGTAATTGGTCTCCTTACATGGACTTGGCAATTCCCCCTCATGAGCTAGCTTTTGAGGTTGAGTTGGGCCCAAGATCCATTCTTTACAATGTACTGCTTGAAGGTTCACAAGCACAGTCTGATGATGAGTACATATATAATGAAGGGCAAAGTAGTTTGGGGTTAGTGTGGAAGCTGTCTTATCTAATCTAAAACCTAGATGAGGATTGTGACATGCAATGTTAGGGGTCTCAATAAGGTGTACAAACACAAGGAACTCAGAGGATTTGTTTCCAATAATAAGGTAGTACTGATGGGCGATGGCTATAGTAGAGCATAAAGTTAAGCATAAGAGCACTGGCAAGACAATGAATAAAGTGACCAACAACTGGGATTGGTGTACAAATTAGGTGGTAGGGGAAATAGGAAGGATTTGGGTTGTGTGGAACCCAAATACACTCCATTTTATTCCATTGGAGGTGCACAATCAATTCCTACATGGCACTGTTGAAATATTGCTCATAGATATACATTCCACTTTACTGCTATATATGGGATGCACACTGGACAGGATAAAGCATGCTTATAGCTTGAATTGCAGAATCTTGCAAACAGCATACATAGTCCCCGTTAGAGATGAGGGACTATAATTATGTATTAAATCCGGAGGACAGAGCCTTTGGATCTCGTATTCAGACAGTGAAAATAAAGGACTTCAGAAGCTTTTTGGAGGATCCCACTGAGCTTAAGTCTGTGGGTAGGAACTTCGCTTGGTCCAATGGACACGTCCTTAGTAAAATTGACAGGGCTATTGTCAATGCTGACGTTGGTATGCGGAGAGTTTGGATGAAGTTGAAAGCCATGAAAAATGCAATGTAGGAGCTGAATAAGATGGAGTTCTCTGGTATGGAGAGAAGGATGCAGAGATTAAGGGAACAACTAGATAAATCTCAAGATACCATGAGTACCCCACAACAATCCCAAGTCCTGTTTGAAGAAGAAAAATCTGTCAAAATGGAGCTGTAGAAATGCAGTTTGATTATTTGATAGAGGAAAGCATCCTCAGACAGAAGCCAAGAATGCACTGGTTGCAAGCTGTTGATTCCAATTCAAAGTATTTCTATGCTAGCATGAAAGACAGAAAGAATCAGAACCAAATCAGGTCGCTACTGGATTCAGATGGCAACCTATTGCACACTGAATATGATATTAAACCTTATTGGGAACCTCAGCAAAGGAAATGCCTGACTAGACAACAGCAGCTACAGCTCATTAAGACTATCAGCAGAGAGGAGATTCATAAAGCAATGCTGGATATTTATGAAGGTAAAGCTCCAGGTTGTGATGGTTGTAATGCATATTTTTCAGGAAGGCTTGGCCCAGTTCCACGTCTGTTCTTTGAGCGCCATTTTCTCTGCTGAGTTGTGAGTAAACTACTGACCTGGCAACTGGCGAGGGATATCCAGACAGGCCTTAACATGGAGAGAGGAGATGGCATGGATCGCAAGTAATACTAAGCAAATGAGCTGCTGCAGTCATATTCCGAATGGTGACAGCATGTTGAGCCTACCATAATGGCAAGAAAACGAATTGGAGGATATTCAATACAAGAACAGGAACGTACTTTATGCGAACTCATTGTCCATGACATATTCTTTAGAGGTCAATCGATGCTAAGAGTAGCACCCAAATTGCATCCCACAATTTTTATCCAATGTACCAATGCTTAGACGAGTTCAGTTGTAATAGTTGTTTTCTTCTGTTTTTAGAGTGGAGGCTGGTGTTTCTCAGCCACCTTGTGATATAATCATTATCTTGGAAAGAGCTTGGTCAGTTCGAATGAATGAATCTTGTTTGAGAAAGTATAGTTGGCCAATGGCCACCCAACTGAATGACACAATTCTATAAGATTGAAGCTTCATTTTATGACTGATTTATGATTAGAGGAACTAACATGTCATCTTGCAGTTCCTCAATCTTCACAAGACATTGAAGCACAATAAATGCAGATAATATCTCCCATACATGCTTAAATTTACAAAGCCAAGATTATGAATGGTGCTAGATAAGTTAATCACCTCCTGAAGTAAGAACAATAATTTGCAGATCTCAATAATACAAACCTCAAAATTAAGTGCAGCCCTCGTTTTGTAAGACTGCAACTTCTCCATTATCACCTGAATTGATGACTCTGCTTCCACGACCAACCGTTGCCCTCTAATTACCATGTAATGCTTGTTGGGTTGTTCTTGAAGTGAAATCCCCAAAGATTCTCGAGGAAACTCCAATGCATTTGCTTGTTCTACACAGAGAAAAATAACCTCAGCAATTCCACTATATGGATGAAAACTTACTCACAAAAATGACATGCAAGGTTGCCCCATGGCTTTGAACTAGTGCTAAGAGGTAACACGTGATGTCGATGTGTGAGTTAGACGTATGTCTCTGGTTCGAAGGCTGACTCAAACAAAAGACAAGCATTTAAGTGGAAAAATAGAGAGGTGGACCCATTATACATTGAATTTTTAGTCGTGCACCACTGCACTCGGGAGATTTCTCAATTAAAGAAAATGACATGAGAGGTTGAAGCAGGTTTGAGTGTGCATAGAATATGCACTGTCAAGATTAACTAGCTTGAAAATGAATAGCTTAAAGTTATTACTAACATATACATCATTGTATGTGTACATCCGTTATATACCCTGGAAGGATCAGGGTTCTTCTCTCAAAGACGAAAGGATAGGACGCCTTTTTCAGCCTCACTGGAGGCTGCTCAATTCAATAGGAGTCCTAACTTTTCTTTTTAGATTTTTTTATAACTGTGGTGGTCCGGCCAGCTTTTGCGCACCTCAACTAAATCCTCGCAATTCCTCCCACCACCAACAAATATCAGGTAACTATGTCCACCAAATTTAGGACATATGAAAAGAATCACCTAGTGTTTTTTGTCTCTGCTGGGATTCGAACCTGAGAACTCACGCTCTCAACCCACTTCATTACCACTAGGTCACACCCTTGAGTGCTTCTTTTTAGATGTTTTACCCAGTAAATCTTCACATCCTTGACCTAGCTCTTCATTGTTAATCATATACTCTATAAATGTTTAAATCCTCCCCCTCCGTCATATTTCTTCTATGAGTTAACCACTCTTCTGAAAGGTTGTCTCACAAAAGAGGACCAATCAATTAATTAACTATACAAAGTTGGGTTGGCTAGACAAATCCTCCACAACCATTTTGCTCTATTTTTGACCCAAATCACAAGATTATTTATAGATAATTTACCATGCACAGGAAAAAACCTTCCTAAAAATTCAATCTTTTTAATGAATCCCAATTTTAAAGAAAGAAGATAACCTCATCATGGTAAAGTGAATCACAAGTACAACAACATACCCAATGAAATAAAATTTCATAGGTGGGGTCTCGAGAAAATATATAGTAGATGTATTCCATCGGATTCAAACTCACAGCCGATGTCTTATAGTTATCACAGGTATAAACAAAAAAAATGCAAATGCTCCAAGAATCCAATCATTTTATGAATCTAGAGGAAAAAAAAGGATCATCTCTTTATAGTTTATTAAGCAATGAAATACCTCTGAATATTGGTTTATAGAAGTTAAGAGTAGCTTTCCATTTTCCTTCTCTAACACCATTCATGATCTCAACACATTGAGATACTTCTGCGAGTAATTGAGTGTTAACTGTTGTGCCTGCATTTGACTGCCAGAGCAAAATCCTAATGACGTCCAACCTAACAAATTGTATACATAAAATAAACATACACACCAAAATCTATAAGCAATGATATGTTTTTAAGAAATCAAAATCGGTACCATTTGATCGGCATACTGCAGATACAGTCCCCCCCCTTTTAGTCTTACCGAAAAATTCGCCAAAGAAAATAAAACACCAAAATCCCTTCCGGCGTTGGCTCTTCTCGGTGGAAAGAACTAAGGGAATCTTGAAATATATATGAAAAGAGTATAAGGAAAAAAGCAAATGTCTCAAAAAGGTAAGATTAATACACACTAAATAGGATTTCAGAGAAATGACAAAAATGGCCCCTTATGTTTAACGGTGGGTTCAAAAAAGTCAGATATATACCTGACAGTTTTGATCCTTTATGTTTTCCATAAGTTATATTTGAGGGTAGGTTTAGAACAGTCTCATAAAAATGCAATTAAGAGTTGTGTCTTTTAAGTTTATTAAAAGTAAACACTTTTAGTCTTCGGCTAAATATAATGTCGAACTTTATCGAACACTTTTAGTCACTTGGATAGAGTTTGATATATATTTAGCCGAAGACTAAAAGTGTTAACTTTTAATAAACTTAAAGGACACAAATCTTAAGTGCATTTTTAGGAGACTGTTCTAAACCTACTCTCAAATATAACTTATGGTAAACATAAAGGATCAAAACTGTTAAGTATATACTAAAGTGAATTTTGAACCTACCCTGAAACATAAGCGACCATTTTTGTCATGTCTCTAAAATCCTATGTAGTAAGTATTAATGTTACCTTTTGAGGCATTTTCTTTTTCCTTATACTTTTTTCATATATATTTCAAGATTCCCTTAGTTATTTCCGTCGAGAAGAGCTGAAGGTGGAAGGGATTTTGGGGTTCCATTTTCTTTGGTGAATTTTCCGACGAGACTGAAAAAAGGGACTATATCTGCAATCAATAGTATGCCAATCAAATGGTAACGATTTTGAATTTCTTAAAAACGTAATATTGTTTATAGATTTTGGTGTGTATGTTGATATTTATGTATACAGTTTTGTTTGTCACTAAGGTTTTGCACTGGTAGCCAAATGTAGAAACAACAGTCAACACACAGTTACTCACAGAAGTAGCTCAATGCGTTGCGATCATCAATGGTGTTAAAACGGAAACTGAAAATCTACTCTTAACTTTTATAAACCCATGCTCGGAGGTATTTCATTGTTTAATAAACTATAAAGGGATGATTTTTTTCTCTGGATTCATTAAAATGATCGGATTTTTGGGAACATACAATTTTTTGTTTATACTTGTTATTCACTATAAGAACATCGGTCGTGAGTTTGAACTCAATGGAGCACATCTACTATTTATATTCCCGAGACCCCACCTATGAGATTTCACTGGGTATGTTGTTGTTGTACTTGTGATTCACTTTACCATAAAGGGGTTATCTTTTTACTTTTTTTTTTTTTTAAACTAGTAAGTTTGGGGATATCTTTTTAGTTTTTACTTTATCTGGATTCATTAAAAGGATTGGATTTTTAGGAAATTTTCACTTATGTACGGTAAATTTTTTATAAGCGATGTAATAATGTTATAATTTTGGTCAAGAACAGAGCAAAATGGATGTGAAGGATTTTTCTAGCTCTAGTCGACCCAACTTCGTATAGTTGATTGATTGGTTCTCTTTCGTAAGGCAACCTTTCCAAAAGAGTGATAAACTCACAGAGGAAATATGGGTTAGGGGTGGAGGGATTTGGGCATTTATAGGGTATAAGATTAAAATGAAGAGCTAGAGCAAGTATCTGAAGATTTACTGGGTAAAACATCTAAAAAAAAAAAGCACCCAAGGATGTGGTCTGCTGGTCAATAAAGTAGGTTGAGAGCTTGAGGCCTCAAGTTTGAATCCCAACAAAGACAAAAAACACTTGGTGGTTCTTCCCATCTGTCGTAGACTTGGTGGACACAGTTACCCGATATCTGTTGCTGGTGGAAGGTGGTAGGTATCCCATGTATTTAGTTGAGGTTGAGAAAAGTTGGCCTAGACACCATATAAAAATAAACATCTAAAAAGAAAAGCTAGGACTCCCATTGAGTTGAGCAACCTCTAATGAGACTGAAAAAGGTGTCTGATCCTTTGGTCTTTGAGAGAAAACCCTGATCCTTCTAGGCTATATAACGGATGCACACATACATCATGTATATATTAGTAATAATTTTAAGCTATTCATTTACAAGCTAATTAAGCTCGATAATGCATATTTTGTGCACATGCGAACCTGCTTCAACCTCACATTTCATTTTCTTGTAATTGAGAAATCCCTCTAGTGCAGTGGTACAAGATTGAAAAATCGATTTATAATGACTCCATCTCTCTACTTTTCCACTTAAATGTTTGTCTTTTATTTGCGGCAGGCTTTGAGCCCGTGACGTACGTCTAACTCACTTAGGAAAGGGAACTATTTCTGCAATCAACAATATTCTCGTGGAATTAGTCGAGGTGCACGTAAGCTGGCTCGGACGCCATGGTTATTCATAAAAGGGAAAAGAAATTACTTAATCTGTTGGAGAGCATCAATGGTGATAAAGAAAGTAAGGTGGGAAGCTACTCTTAGCTTCTATAGTCAGAAACAATTTAATACTCCCTCTGTCCCATTTTATGTGTCATCCTTTTCTTTTTAGTTCGTCTTACAAAGAATGTAGCCTTAACTATAGTTAGAAACAATTTAACTTTAAAATTTTCCTTTTTACTCTTAATGAGATGATCTACAGCCACACAAGTATCTAAGGTTGGTTTTAGACCATAAGTTTCAAAAATCTTCCTATTTTTCTTAAACATCATGTTAAGTCAAACAGTGCCACATAAAATGGGACGGAGAGAGTACGCAAATTCATTCATAACTAATTCCTACATTACTAATAGTTGTATAACTCTTACGAAACTACAAACAACCCCTAACTGCATTATTACAACAACAACAACATACTAAGTGTATTTCCACATAGTGGGGTCTGGGAAGGGTAAAATGTACGCAGTCCATAGTACTACCTCCGAAGAAGTAGAGAGGTTGTTTCCAATAGACTCCCGGCTCAAGACAAAAGACGGTAAATAAAGTCGAAATAAAACATGAAACAAGATGAAATAAAAGAAAAAAACACCCACAAAGTAGTACTCTACACTATCAAACCGGGAGCACAACCCTCGCCCCGACCCTCCTACAACTACTAGCAAGGCTACACCAAAGCCCTAACTGCATAATTCTAACAGCTTACAAACGACCCCTTAATGAATCATTAAACAATGAACTACAAGAACATCAGCAGTAATAAAGATACCAATAGTAACATAAAGCAGAACAGTTGAGGAAATTTTCAAGAAAATACATACAGTCACCAAGCTTATTTGGAGTTGTGATTGATTGTTTGACACAAACTTTAATTGTGACTTACAGCTAAACATTCCAAGACTGCGCCATTTTCTGAAGTACAAAATAGTTTTATCCAACTTCTCCCCTATTCTTCGATATCAGAGTCGTTCTGTGCAGATAACAACACTTGTTCAAGTTCCTTGCTGAAGTCTTCATTGTCATCCTGCTCGTCAGCCTCTTCTTGTTGGGAGAACTTTTCCTGCTCCTCTCGCGCATCATGTGAGACTACGACAGGCTGATGACGAATGCCTGTTTTTTGATAAAACAATTCCTTTTGAGCTTTCCAGTCATCAGCTGTCTTCCCAACCAGGTCTCCTATCAATGTCCGGTTCTCTGTTATGTGCTTTATGTTTTCGATATCCACCGTGTCACTAGCTCCTTTAAGAGCTAGCTCTTTCACCCTTGCATATTCTGTCGACTTCTGCTTGAGCAAATCCACCTCAAGCTCTGATCCCATGTCCATGTTAGTGAAGTGCTCAATCCGTGTATTTGCAAATAACTTTTCGCACGCTATTTGTATACTCGCATTTTGTACTCCTCTCAGTTCGTCTAATCTCTCTGCTGCAGAGCTCTCATTCACATCCACCAAACCAAAAACAAACATCTTCTTATCTAACATACGCTTCACCACAGCAGGGACTACTTTAGCATCCTTCGCCTTTGCCTCCGCAACAATGTTCCTAACGTCCTTTAACTCTCTTAGGGATATATAAATCTTGAAAGGAGGCTTAAATGGTTGTGTCTCATAAAGGCAATATAAGCAATACAGGCCACCCATTCTACTCAAAAGAGAATTAGTAGACACCATGTAACCAATGCAGTAGGCATACAGTGATTGTATAAACCAGGCCTGATCTTTAGACGATGGACTCGCCTCGAAAATATACGAAAACTTTTTCGAAACCCACACTCTCTTCATTTCTGCAAAAGTAGGTGATCCACCCTTTGCAAAGTCGTTTATAAGCTCGTCAATGTCTAATTTGAAAGGTTTAAGGTCCATGTTGCTCCGGACAGCCGATGCACTAAAGCTCCCGCTACACACTGGGTACGGGATTTGATGTCAAAATTGTGTTGGTTGGTGCTCTAAACTTAGTGGAATTTGATGTCAAACTTGTGCTGTGAATGCAATGCAGGCAAGGTGTTTGATACTAGTCCTAAGTGAAGCTGCTGATGACAAAAATGAGTCAATAGATCCTCCATGAGTCTTTAATTAAAAAAAAAAAAAAGATAACTGGGTCCACAATCTTATAAATTAAAAAAAAAAAGACAAAGTCCGTTAAACAACTCGAACAGTTGTTCGATAACTTCATTAGTTGTCTCAATAATTTCGCACAGTTGTTGAACAACTTTAGAAAGTTATCGAACGACTTCACACAGTTGTTGAACAACTTTGCGCAGTTGTCGAATAACTTTATCAAAGTTGTTCGACAACTGAGAAAAGTTGTTGGAACAAAAAAAAATTGTTTCTTCCACCTAATTTTAAAAACTTAAAGGACCATCACTTAATTGAAAAACTTATTTGTTCCTTTTAATCCAAAGTCCCGCTGCTGATGGTCTTATCTTTACTACCCACGATAAATTGAAATACTTATGATCAAACATTATTATATCAGAAAACGTATAAATATACCCTAAACTTTAATAAATGGTATAAATACACCCTTATCGTTAATAAAAAAGTGCATATATAAACTCTTGAACTTTAATAAATATTATCAAATATACCCTCCGTCAATGAAAAGATATGATATATACCCCTGAACACTTTGATAGACTGTACAGATATACCATCGATCATACTTTAGGTATAAATATACTCTTACCGTTAATGAAAAGGTACATATATATACTCCTTAACTTTCATAAATAGTATAAATATACCCTTCGTCACTAAAAAAGTATATATATACCTCTGAACTTTAATAAATGGTACAGATATATCCTCTATCATACTTTAGGTATAAATATACACTTATCGTTAATGAAAAGGTACATATATACCTTTCTCACTAACGGACGATACATGGCATAGTCTTGTTTATTTGTCCTTTATTAATTTAATTTATTCATGCTCTACCCGAAAATAACTCTAATTTAACTCACAAACCGAACCACATGTATGACTGGGGTATCTTCATACCATTTATCAAAGTTTAGGGGTTGTACATAAAGTATGACGAAGAATATGTTTGTACTATTTATCAAAGTTCAAGAGTATATATATACCTTGTTATCAACGATAAAGGTATATTTATACCAAAATATGACAGATGCCGTATTATTTATTATATATACTTTTTTAATAAAGTAAAATAACTTTTAAAATAATGAAAAAATTTAATGGCTAAACCCTATTAAATTGTTCTTTTTTTATAATCGTAGTATCCTAATCATCTTTTGCACCTTAATTAATTTTACGGAAATATTATTTATTGTAAAAATTGTTCCCTTTTTTTCTTACTGAAAAAATTGGTCAGAGAAAATTATGCTCTATCTTATTTTTTCTGTTATTTTTAAGAATATGAAAATAAGAAAAAAAGATAGTTCGATGAAATAAAGCTACTGTCATACACTTAAATTGAACTAGTAAATCAATTTATTTCTTCAATGAGTAAGATATTATTATATGTATAGGAGTAAATTTGAGAAGAAGAAAATAGAGGTCAAAGGAAAGAGTCTTCTATTTAAAATTGCAATTTAATATAAATAATTTCTAAAAATAATATTCTCAGTTTCATTTTATCTAGCATTTTTTTTTTCTAAAAAAATAAATAAATCATTTCTATTATAATTGAAAACAATTAATTTTAAAAAATTCTTTTTAAGCTTAGTAAAATTGTTTATAGTGATAAAATATTTAAGAGACTGTTTGTTACGAAATTGTCAATTATTTGGAGCACCTTTCGAAATTTACACCTCAGTTCCATTCGGAGTATCCTCAAGGTATGGACTTTCTGTACTTCAACCTACCCCCCGCCCCCCACCGTAAACACCACCCCACCATCAAGATTGGATGAAAAAGTATGAATTAATACAGAAAGAAATCATTTTTTATGTGTGAAGTTTTTATTTTAAACTAGTTTAGTAGGTTGGACTATTTGGTGTTTAAATTGATTCTTAGCAATAATGTTTGATGAACAATTTTATATAGTTTATGAAAATCATTTATATGTATCAGAAATTTGATTTTGAGGTGTTTAGTTGTTGAGGCCTTAGTATTTGATGAAAATATTGTTGAGGTGGGGTGGGGTGGGGTGGAGGTGGGGGTGGGGGTGGAAATCATGTTTATGGGTAAAGATTTGATTTTGAGGTGTTTGACCCATTTGGAGTTTGAATTGATTCTAGCATAAAGATTTGATGAAAATGTATGAATTAATACATAAAGAAATCAGTTTTATGTGTAAAGATTTGATTTTTTTGAGGTAGTTTAGTACTTGGGACTATTTGGTGTTTAAATTGATTCTTGGCAAATAAAGTTTGATGAACAAGTTTAGATAGTATACAAAATCATTTGTATGCGTAGAAATTTGATTTGAAGTGTTTGAATTGATTCTTGGTTTTAATATTTGATGAACAATTATGAATTAGTATTGTGTAAAAAAATCATTTTTATGTGTAAAGATTTGATTTGAGGTGTTTGGCTGTAACAAGAGATTTCTTTACTATCTAGCGGTGTGATATCCCTTCTTGTTGTTTGCTTTTATGTATTTTTCGTTTGCTATTTGTATACTGTCCTGAGACAGGGGTGTATCGAAAACAGCCTCTCTACTTCATCTGAGGTAGTGGTATGGACTGCGTACACTTTATCCTCCACGGACCCCACTTTGTGTGAATACGCGGATATGTTGTTGTTGTTGTTTGGCTGTAACAAGAGGGGCTTGCTCATTCGAGTTCGAGTTATCAAGGGAGCTAAAAAGGTGTGAGCTCCTTAGAGGGTTAGAAAAATTGGTGTTTAGCCGTTGACCCATTTACAGTTTGAATTAGTTCTTGGATTTAATATTTGATGAACAATTATGAATTAATATTGGGGGAAACATAATTTTTGTGTAAAGATATGATTTTGAGTTGTTTTGTCCTTGACATGTATGCATGTTGAATTGGTACTGGAAATAAATTCGATAAAAACAAGTATGAATTGATGTATAGAGAAATCACTTTTATGTGTAAAGATTTGATTTTGAAATGTTTGGTTGTTGACCGTTTGCAGTTTGAATTGATTATCGGGTACGAGAATGGAGGAGGGTGGTCCGAGTCGAAGTGGAGAAGAACCCGTATCATGGGATGAGCTTTACAATGTCAATCTAATGCCTTCCGAGATTTTTCTCAAGTTCAGAAAAGAAATCCAGGGCTATCGAGTTGGCGTTAACTTGGAGGTACTAATTTCTCACTGACCATCTATATCAACTACTACAAACCCAGTGTAATCCCACCGGTAGGGTCTGGGGAGGGTTGAGTGTACTCACCGACCATCTTATTGTTAGTGTTTAATCAATTAACTACCTCTTAGTCCTTAACCGGTTGGGGTCGATTGTATGAATATGGTGCTTCCTTGATGCTTTCTTTACTGTATTAGTTTAGTGGGACTATTGTATTACAAAGTTTCAAGACGTTTTGGATTACTTTCAGCTAAACTCGGGTAATTGCACTTGTAGTATGAGTTGAGCAATCCTATTTTCCTTGGATGGCGATGGAGCGATTTACTTTTGCAAACATAGTAAGCAGAAAGATAGTTATTTGTTAGATTACTATGTACCTTCTCGAAATTTGGTTGTGGATGTACCCATCATTGGGCATTCAGTGCTCTGCTTGAACGTATTTTTAATGATCTTTATCCCGTGAAAGCTGAACCTCATCCTGCTATAACTCTTATTTTTGTGTTTTTCTTGACAACCTTGATTACCATCTCAACCTATGTTGCTCGGACTCTTCAAAAATGTCAGTGGGTGCATGTCGGATTCGCCAAAAGTAGTGTATTTTTGGAGAATCCGACACGGGTGCAACATCAAAAGTGAAGAGTCTGGGCAACTTAGTTCTCAACAACTGACATGGAACTTGAAGTATCATTTGACTGTAAACGTTCCCTAGTTGCTATTGTTAATTGTTGAATAACTAAGTTTCAGTCCTGAGAAGTTGGGACCGGCTATATGAATCATCACTCGCCATGTCACTCGATATAAGCTTATCCCTGTGCTGAAGCATGTCCAACCTATTTTGTTTTGTGAGGATTCGTCATAAATTAACTTGTTTTGTGCTGACTATCAACCTATCGCAACTCTTCATGCCAGCTTGATACCGGCTATATGAGCAAGCTCGAATAAATAAGAGTTTGCTAATGTTAATGATAGGACTTACTTTTCTCGTAATCTGTCGTGATCAATTTCATTAGTATAAAAGTTGATGCACAATACTGAAATCTAAATTGTAGATGCAATATGCAATTTTACTGCATTAACGTTGTACTTGTCGATGAAATCACCTCAAAGGATATTGAGAGCATGTATTTTAACTTCGTGTCTCTGTATATTTCTGGTTTTAACTAATTTTTTTCTTCTATTTTATCATACCTTTTGACTAGTTTTACAATGCCCCATACAACGAGTATCTCACTAAGCTGGTCTTAAAGCCTTTAGCCCCTGAACGGAAATGGAAGTTCATATATGAGCCTTTGCATCATGAAGTACGCCTTCTTTCCAAGAAAATCCCAGTGACAAAATTTCTAAATCTTCAGGTTTGACCATTTAGTTCCTTCCTCGACATTGTACCTATGTTGGCCGGACTCTCCAAAAATGCTGCTGCACGAGTCGGATCCTCCATATATGTACTAATTTTGGAGGATCCGACACGTATCCATTGGTGTTTTTGAAGAGTCCGAGCAACATAGCATTGTACTGTTTCCTGCTTCAGCCCTTATCAGCACGAATGACATATAGGGTCAAAATCGAACTTATGCAGGTCGGAGTTGGGCATAGCTTTCAGCTGCATGCCACGGGTTGGAAATGGAAGCTCACTTCTTGTTTCGGTGGAGATGGTCTCTCCAGCATCCGGAATAAAACATCACTTGGATTATGTCCTGGTGTGGATTTCCGTTTTGGATGGAAAGCAGATTTTGAATTTCCAGAAGTTACCGGGCAAGTTACTTTACCCTTATCTGCACAGCTTCTTACATCCATAACGATATCGTGGTTTAAGAATACTTGATCGCGCTTTTACCTAATTTGAACATCAGACTCCATTTTCAGGGCGTTAGGCACTGGTGAACCGTTGTTCAATATGAATTCTGGACGATTACAAGCGTCACTGGATAGAGTGGAGGCCATCTTTTCGCAATAAGCACAATCCATAACTGGTATTGTCCCTTCTTTATGCCTTCTAATCCTGTCGAACTTGGGCGTTGCTCAATCCGACAAGTGGAGTATGGGGAGGGTAGAGTGTATACGAACCTTACCCCTACCTCGTAGAGCTAGAGTACATCAAATCAAAGTAGGTATGAAAAGGAAAAACGACAATGAAGAAAACATGGCAACTAATAAGGAAACGCTCACAACAATGATAGATGAATCGACATGTGAACACTAATAACAACGAATTGTATAAGGATTTTGAAGGGTCTCGATAGATAAGAGATTCACTGCATTTGTTTCTGTATTTATCTCGAGTTTGATTTCTAAGGACGTGTAAATAGATTGAAGTAGAATTTATCTTCTTTTGACGATAATACAATTATTTTATCTTGTGTTGGATTTTGCAGGACGTGGAAGTTGTTATCGACATTTCACAACAAATTATCGAGCTCCTAGAAAATGTTGAAGAATTGAATGAGGGAGAGAGATGTTGTGCAGCTGCATGAGAGTACCAATGGAAGGAGACAGAGGCGGAACCAGGATTTTTTTTCAAAAAGTCTATAAGCAAATTAGTTTTGAGGTGAAGAAATTTTATGTATAAATGAATTAGCATAGCTACATAATGTTTTAATTTTTTCCATTCAAGAATTTTTATTGTAACTTTAATAAATTATTCTTATTTTATATAGTAATTAAGAGTGTATTGATACATATATTTCATTTGTATTATGGAGAGGTTTTTGTTGTTTCCTAAAGGTTCAAATGATAAAAATTATATGAGTTTAAATGATAAGAAATATAATGATTTGATTATTGATTTAATTGTTAGTGAACTTCCAAATCATATTGTTGCAGTGGTTGGACTACTTCACTCTTAATCAAAGATCTCGCGTTCGAGGAGCACCACCCCCAGAATGGTCCTGCAGTGTGCGATTCAAATTAATCGAGGCTCCGTCACCCCTAGAATAAGCCCTGTAGTATGCGATTCGGATTAATTGAGGCTCTGTCACCCCATAATGGGCCCTGTGCGAGATTCGGATTAGTCGGGACTCTTCCACCTCAAGAATGAGTCATGTAATGCGCAATTCGAATTAGTTGGAGCTCCATCACCCCAAAATGAACCTTGCAGTGCGCGATCCGAATTAGTTGAAGCTCCATCACCCCTAGAATGGGTCCTGTAGTATGCGATCCAAATTAGTCGGGGGTGCGCCACCCTCAAAATAGTACTACAATATACGATCCGGATTAGTCGGGGTTCCACCATCTCCAGAATAGATCCTACAGTGCGATCCAGATTAGTCGGGGCTGCGTCACCCTCAGAATGGGTCTTGCAATGTGCGATCAAGATTAGTCGAGGTTTCATCCCCCTAAAATGGATCCTGCAGTGTGCGATTCAATGAGCATACCGAACATCAAATGAAAAATAAAAAAATAATAATATATATTTCTATGATTTTTATACTTTATACATTTTCATTATAACTCAAGCCGGCCGCCGCCCTATGGATACCAAAGATATTATCAAAAGACCAAAAAAGGCATCAAATTAAAAAAAAAGGCAAGTTTGATGGATTCAAAAAGGAATTTTGAAAGTTTATGGAAGCCAACTATAATAATATCAAGAAGATTCTTACCCAACAATGATTACATTTCATACCCTATTATTTTTCAAAAAAATAATTATAGCTAAATTAGCTGTTTGATGTTGTACGTGTACCCCATGATTAGATAGGTAACAAGCTGGCAAACAAGTCATAGACATCTGTTCCTTTGCACCCCACCCCTACCCCCATCCCACCCCCACGTCTACAAACTATATATATATATATATATATATATATATACATATAGATATACATATATATCCTCCAGTTGTCAAAAGTCTCTTTCATTAATCTCCATTTCTGAATAGTCTTGTTATTTTTGTGTTCTTGGGCGCTGACCTGAAAATCAAGAAAATGGCGGAGGAGATCAAGAAGACAGCTAGTGAGACTAAGCCGGAGACAACTGTTGTTGTCGTGTCTGATGTACCTGAGTCTGAAAAGGAATCGACCTCTCAAACTGAACCGGCATCAGTTGTTGTGTCTGATGTACCTGAGGCGGAAAAGGAATTGACCCCTCAGACTGAACAGGCATCGGAAACTGATAAGGGGAAATCAACTCCAGTTATTGAATCAGCTTCATCGTTTAAGGAAGAGAGCAACAAAGTTGAAGAACTACCAAATCCTGAACAAAAGGCTTTAGCTGAGTTGAAGGAATTGGTTCGAGATGCTCTGAACAAACATGAATTCACTGCACCTGTGGTGGAAGAGAAGAAAGAAGGTGAACCTGTTGAGAAGAAAGAAGCTGAACCCGTGGTGGAAGAGAAGAAAGAAACTGAACCTGTGGTAGAATCGAAGAAAGAAGCTGAACCTGTGGTGGAGGAGAAGAAAGAAACTGTACCTGTGGTGGAATCGAAGAAAGAAGCTGAACCTGTGGTGGAAGAGAAGAAAGAAGCTGCACCTGTGGTGGAAGAGAAGAAAGAAACTGCACCTGTGGTGGAAGAGAAGAAAGAAGGTGAACCTGCAGCTCCGGCGGAGAAAGTGACCGAGAAGGTAGCAGCGAAGGAGGAGGATAGTGCTAAGACGGTGGAAGAAATCAAGGAGACGATTGTTGAAGTGACTGGTACTGCATCATCGGCCCAGGTGGTGGAGGAGAAGCAAACGGAGGAAGATGTTCAACCACCAGCACCAGCACCAGAAGAAGTTTCGATATGGGGAATTCCGTTATTAGCTGATGAGAGAAGTGATGTAATACTTCTCAAGTTCCTCCGAGCGAGAGATTTTAAGGTGAAGGATGCATTCGCCATGCTGAAGAGTGTTGTGTCATGGCGTAAGGAGTTCAACATTGATCAACTTTTGGAAGAAGATCTATCAGGACTAGGACTAGAGAAAGTGGTGTACAATCATGGCGTGGATAAGGAAGGACATCCTGTGTGTTACAATGCATTCGGGGCATTTCAGGACAACGAATTGTACCAGAATACTTTTGCTGACAAGGAAAAGATGAACAAGTTCCTTCGATGGCGTATTCAGTTCATGGAGAAATCTATAAGGAATTTTGATTTTAGCCCTGATGGCATATGCACTTTCGTTCAGGTTATCGATCTCAAGAATTCACCGGGTCTATACCTTTTCAAGAAAGAGCTTCGTCAGGCCACTAACCGTGCCCTTCAGTTACTCCAGGACAACTACCCTGAATTTGTTGCCAAGCAGGTATGTATATATATACTTCTAGTTTCCAATTCTGAATTGTTGTTGTTAGAGTTTGTGACCCTAATTCTGTTGATTCAGCCCCGAAAAGATCGCGGTGCGACCCATGTTTGAGATTTTTTGGGGGGTATGTGGTGGTAGCGTAGGGTATGAACCTGTATGTTTTTGGACTTAAGAGTTTTCTTATACAAACGTATTATATAAGTGTGACTTAGGGGGTTGTTTTTAATATGATGGTTCTCGTGCGTTATAGAGAACTATGGTTTCGGATTTATAGTTTTAGTATTATCATGTGGCTCTAGTATTATCTTGTGGCGAGCGTTGTTAGTTTATATATACTTATGTTTTGTGTTTGTTATATTGCTATTGGTTCTAAGCTATCGGAAACAACCTCTCTACTTCACCTGAGGTAGTGGTATGTACTGCGTACACTCTACCCTCCATAGACCCCACTAGGTAGGAATACACTGGGGTATGTTGTTGTTGTTGTTGGTTCTCGTGTGTTATAGAGAACTTTGGCTCCTCATTGTATTCTTCTCCAATATAGTGAATTTCTTCTCCTCTGCTCTTGGTTTTTCCCGTCAAGGTGTTCATCTTGTTTTTCTTTTGCTTATTCCTGTTTGATGTGATAACAGTTGCTATACGTTGGTTAACTGGACTTTGATGTTTAATGATAATGAAGGTGTTCATCAATGTGCCGTGGTGGTATCCAGCTTACTACAGGATGATCAATGCACTTTTCACTACCAGGACCAAGAGCAAGTTTGTGTTCGCTGGCGCTTCAAGATCTGCTGAGACTCTCTTCAGGTCAGTACTCTTTAAATTCCGTTTTCTTTATATTCCTCCCATTGAGTGACGACCTCCAACATGTATATATTGATCTGGTTTTGACCAAAAAAATTCAGATACATTGTCCCTGAGCAAGTACCAGTTCAATACGGTGGACTTAGCAGGGAGGGTGAACACGAATTCACCGTTGCCGACCCTGCCACTGAGGATACCGTTAAGCCTGCTTCCAAACACACCATTGAATTTCCAGTTACTGAGGTATACTTACTGTTTCTTACTAACACCCTCCATGCCCAAATATCACTCACTATGATTTTTGATAGTCAAGTTCACCATTTGTAATTAAATTTAGATGTACTCATTAAGCTTTAATGTAGTTAGTTGGCTTAGCGGTTCAAAAGGGACTTTAAGAAGTGCCTCACACTCTATACCCAAGTTTGAATCCCCTTGGAACGACCATTCTTGAAGGGGGGAGCCTTGGAGTAAATGGTAAAGTTGTTGGTATGTGACTAGGATGTCACGGGTTCAAACACGTTGGAAACAGCCTCTTGCAGAAATGCAAGGTAAGGCTGCGTACAACACACCCTTGTGGTGGAGCCCTTCCCCGGACCTGCGCATAGCGGGAGCTTTAGTGCGCCGGGCTGCCCTTTTTTTTTCATCAAGCTTTAAGTCGGTATATCTTGGAGCATGGAACTGACTATTATATGTAGTAGCTTCTCAATTGTGTGTGTGGTGATATTTTCGGGATTTGCAGAAGACGAATTTGGTGTGGGAAGCTAGAGTGATCGGGTGGGATGTGTCGTATGGAGCAGAATTTGTGCCTAGTGCCGAAGGTGGATACACAATTATCGTAGAGAAATCAAGAAAGGTTACAGCAGCAAGCGAAACAGTGATCACCAACAACTATATCGCAACAGAACCTGGCAAGGTGGTGCTTACATTTGACAACCAAACATCTAGGAGGAAGAAACTTGTCTACAGAACCAAGACCAAGCCTTCTGATTAAGATATAAAACAATGCTGGTGAGGGCTTACAAAGATCAAATCACATAGGAGGGTTCTTTTGTTCTTTTGATATTAAATTTAATCTGGAGTGTGGGATATTTATTTGATATATTTGTGGGCATTTTTTTGTTGGTTTTGGATTGTGTTCTGCTCTATATATATGTGGGGAAAATGTATACAGATTGTGGTTGTAATATGTTGGTTGGAATGTGGACAGATATACTTTGGTTGCTAGCTGTACATACATTCCTGTAAAATTTTGTATAAATTTGGTGTTGTTGTACTTGCTGTTTCTTTTTAGTTTGTTTTCCGCCCGGTGTTCGATATCCACATTGGAGCCTCAATTAATTTGGATCTCTGCAATCTCGTGTTGCAGGGCTCATTCTGGGGTAGTGCGTGTTGTTGTACTTGTTGTTTTCTTTTTCTTTTTTTTTTTGGGGGGGGGGAGGGGGGGCAGGTCCCACCTGGTGTTCGGTGTCCACATTAGAGGTCCGACTAATCTGGATCGCGCGTTGCAGGGCCAATTTTGGGGGTAGTGCTCTTTTTTCTTTTTTTGGGGTGGGGTGGGGTGGGGTGGGGGAGGGGGTTTCAGACAATGTCCGGTGTGGATGTCCACATTGGAGTCTCGATTAATCTGAATCGCCTGTTGCAGGGCCCATTATAGGGTAGCGCGTGTTGTTATACTTGCTGTTTATTTTGGGGTCCGGTGCCCACATTGGAGCCTCGACTAATCTGAATCTCGCGTTGCAAGATCCATTTTGGGGGTAGCGGTTCTTTTCTTCTTTTTTTTTTTTTTGGGGGGGGGGGGGGGTTCCAAATGATGTCCTGTGCCCACATTGGAGCTCCAGACTAATCTGGATAGAGTGTTGCAGGGCTCATTCTGGGTATAGTGCACTTTTTTGGGGTGTTTTCGAATTCGGTGTTCGGTGTCCACATTGAAGTCCCCGACTAATCTGGATTGTACGTTTCAGGGTCCATTCTGGGGGTAGCGCTCCCAACAAGATTTTCTTCATATTCAGGGCTCAAAATCGAGACTTCTGATTAAGGATGGAGCAGTGCCACCACCTCATCACAACCCCTATTGGTGTTGTACTTTTTGTTCTTTCTCTTTTTGAGCATGCTAGAGGTTGTTTGGCAGAGTATATTAAAAAAAAAAAAAATGCACATACAGTATAACCTCGATAAATTAATACTGTTGGGACCGTCAAATTTTATTAATTTAGCGAGGTATTAATTAATCGTATAAATTAATAATTATTAATTTATAAATTATATACTTTTTGGGTCCATATTATGAATGTACCTAGGTGTACATGAAAACTAATTTCTACATTGACTATTAATTATGCATACTTAACCAAATTCATGTATTTTTGCTGATACATTTTTAATATTCTATGTATATCTTAATAAAATATATAAATCTACTTAATTATTAATGTAGTTACATGTACCTACATTCATTAAAATGTATAAATCCACTCAATTATTAATGTAGTTACACGTACATACATTAACTAAGTTAAATAGATGTATTATGCAAGTCTTCAAATCAAAAAACAAAAAAAATGGCTTCTCATCTCAAAGGTGTTAAAAAATCAACCATGACTAATGGTATACGTAGAGAACTGTGTGAGTATAAACAACAAAATCTAGCATGCACTCAAAAGCAATTGCAACAATGGGTGTTAGAGAAGTTTAATTTGCAAGTGAGTCAAGCCACAATATCAAACACGATCAAGAGGTCAGCAGAGTATCTATCAGCAGCCGACATTCCAAAAGATGAGGCTAAAAGACATAAAGCTGCCAAATTTCCAGAATTAGAGAAGGCTCTGTTCGAGTGGTTTATTCATTACCAAGAGCGTGTTAATATGAATGGGGAACTAATTGTAACGAAGGGAAAAGAGCTTCTAAAAAAGATGTATCCCATCGATACACATGATTTTCATTTTTCTCAAGGCTGGCTAGAGCGTTTCAAATCAAGACACGGTATCAAGCAATATCGTCGTTTTGGAGAAAGTGGATCAGTTAATATGGAGGCCATGGAGAGCAATTTACAATCCATCAGAGAGAAACTTGATCAGTTTGCTAAGAAAGATGTTTTCAATATGGATGAAACTGGATTGTTCTTTAGGCTACAACCAGATCATTCTCTTGCAACGAAGAAACTTGAAGGTAAGAAACAAGATAAAGAAAGAGTTACAGTTGTTATTTGCTGTAATGAGGATGGTTCTGAGAAAATTCCTTTATGGATCATTGGGAAGTATTTAAAACCACGTTGTTTCAAGAATGTGAATTTGGGAAGCATGGATTGTGAATATCGAGCCAATAAAAGAGCATGGATGACTAGGATTCTATTCCAAGAATATGTTCAACAACTTGATGCAAAAATGGACGGCAGGAAAATTCTTTTAATTGTTGATAATTGTCCTGCTCATCCAAAAAATGTCGAAGGTTTGAGAAATGTTGAATTGTTTTTTTTACCACCTAACACAACATCAAAGATTCAACCTTGTGATGCAGGGATCATAAGAGCTTTTAAGATGCATTATCGTAGGCGATTTTATCGAAATCTTTTGGAGGGTTATGAAATTGGGATCTCAAATCCAGAAAAGATTAATGTTTTAGATGCAATGAATCTTGCAATCTCGGCATGGAAAATGGATGTCAACTCAAGTACAATTGCAAATTGTTTTAAGCATTGTAAACTTAGGTTGTTAGATGATTAATCCTCGGAAAATCAAGAACAGTTGAATAATGATGGCTTACAACAATTGCAGAATCTAATCAATGGATTGAAGTATCGAAATGCAATGAATGCTGAAGATGTTTTGAATTATCCGGGAGAAAATGATACGAGTTTTGAGCTACCTACGGATGAACAAATAATTGAGAGTGTTATGGAAACACATAAAGAAGATGAAGTGGAAGATGATAGTGTGGAATTAGAACAAGTTTCGCGCAAAGATGCTCTGAAAGCAACAATCACCTTACACCACTTCCTTTTGCAATATGAGAAGACTACACCTGATATTCTTAATGCAGTAAGAAGGGTTAGAGATGAGATTCAAGGTGATATTGATTTCAAGAAGAAACAAACAACATTAGATTCATATTTTCAGAAACCTGTTTAGTTTACTTATGTATTATGTATGAAATATTTTGATACAGATGAATTATTAATTTATATATCAAATGGGACCTATATGAATTTTTTTTTTGTATTATCTTATAAATTTAGCGAATTATTAATTTACCACGTTGATCCCGACTCGGGACCGAAGAAAATTATTATTTTAGCGAGGTTATTAATTTATCGAGTATTAATTTATCGAGGTTATACTATGTATTAGTTTTGTGTACTATTAATATCTTATTTGATACATTTTTTGATTGAGTTGTATATAACTAATACCTCAAAATAATTCATGATACTAGTAGTAATGCAAGTCAAAGCTAACGTGTCAAGTTAAAACAAATTATTTTTTTTTAAAACGAAGAGAGTAACAAAAAAAAATAAAGAAAAAGTATTAGAATCATTTCAGTGGGAAAAAAAGACTAATTGATCTGTAATAACTGTTTATCTTTTGAAAAAGTGGAAACAAAAATGCTTTAGAATATGAAAAGCTGGAGAAATACTGTCCAAACACTTTATTAGAAGAAAAGGATGAAAACACATCTGTATGAACATCTGTCTTTCATTAAATTTAGGTTACTAATCATTGTTCTTAATCTATTTAGGGTGCTGTCATTAATATATCATGATAATAATTAATTACAGTCGAAAATAAAATAAACATCGTTGTTGGTTTATTTTGCATACTATATAAGTTTATATGCATTTATGTATTGTGTTTGTTATATTGTTATTGGTTCTAAGCTGGGGATCTATCGGAAACAGCCTCTCTACTTCACTTGAGGTAGTGGTATGGACTGCGTACACTCTATCCTCCACAGACCCCACTAGATGGGAATACACCGGATATGTTGTTGTTGAAAATAAAATAAACAATAAATAAATAAATAGTATTCTTCAGGCTGAAGTGCAAATATCTTTCTTTTTTAAGGAGATTTAAGTATACTGCAGCATAATCTACACCGATTCAACAGTATCACTCTTGCTTGTCCCCTCCAAGAATGATACAACGGGCCAACAACGTCGTCCTACAACTCATACAACTGCGAACTAATTGAAGAGTTTAAAATGATAATAATTAAATTACAGTTGAAAATAAAATTAAGAAAATCAAATAAATATATAATGTTCTTCAGGCTGAGGTGTAAATATCTTCTTTTTTTTAAGGAGATTTAAATTCACTCCAGCATAATCTACACCAATTCAGCATTACAACTCTTGCTTGTCCCCTCCAGGAATGATGTAACAGCCCAACATCGCCGTCCTAAAACTCATACAACTTTGAATTAGTTGAACAGTTTGCATATTCCTTCAATATATAATTACTCTTTTTTATACAATGAATATAATTAGCGACTTAAAATATTATTAGTTGAACAGTTCGCATATTCCTTCAACAAATAATTTCTTCTATCTAGTAAACGGAAAAGTAGTGAGATATTAAATAGTAGATTATGTAGCCTAGAGGTAAATTACATACGTTACATAAGTTGATTTGAATATTTTTCAAAATATTTAAATCAATCAAATATGAGAAAATTGAAAAACTCTTTTATACCAAACACACTCTATATGTAAAATAAAAATTTATGATTAAAAAAGATTTTAAAAAAAAAACTAAAGATAAATTAATAAAGAAGTACAAAATTAATTGAGTGACACAATAAAAGTGAATAAATACAAAGTCTTAATATGGTTAGATCTTCTCTCACTATTGATGAGTCATGACCATTAAATTTCAAATGAAAGTGAAAGAGAGCCCACTAAAAATAATTCAATTCTAAATCTTATCACATTAAAAAAATTATTTTATATTATGTCACATAGAAGTCACCCATAATTTTAGTCAATTAGTTAACTAAAACATAAATTTTACTTGAAGTTTAATAAGTTTATATTTGTAGAATTTTTTTTCATTCAAATTCTTCATGTGTATAATTTTCAATGTTATTAATAGATATTCATTTTCATTATATTTGACACCAGATCTTACTGTTGATTAACTAAAAAGGTCGAGAGCTAACTATCGGGACTCTAGACTATCCGGACACATACATCATGAAATGGTTCATGCATGTTTGTAGAGATTGAGATTGTTATGTTATAAATTTAAAGACAAATTATCTGCAAAATATTTTCAGAAGAATCAATTAACCGATGTACTGCCAAACAAATAAAAAAGGCATAATACACAAACAGACACTCAAAATTGACCTCAACTGACAAGTAAATACTCCAACTTTGAGCTTGCACATCTAAACACCTTCAAAATATATGTGTCATGTTGGCATCGAGCGTTCACTAGAGAGATGGAACAAATTGAAGTGTTTAGTTGTCAGTTGAGATTAAATTGCGGTGACTAGATGTACACTCTCAAAGTTCGAGTGTTTACTTACCAGCTGAGCCTAGGTTTGAGTATTTGTCCCAGAGGTGCCAAGGATATTTTTTGTATTTGTTTACATTTGATTTAGATTTGGTGACAAAAATGATTTTGCAAAACCATCATTATAAAATAATGGTATGAATGAACCAATCTATTATGGTAATGGCATAAATGAATTCAAACTTTTAAAGACGATAACATAGATGAGTCAAAATTATAACGAACGGTGACATATTTAAGCCTTTTTTATAATGAATAGTTAACCTATGAAACTCGTGATAATTAGGATGTGTTTATATTTTCTTAATAAACAATCTTTTTCCACAATTATTTTCGTTTTTTTTTTTAAAGAGGTATATCCAAAAAAAATTCTTGACCACATATTTTTTTCTTTTCCCTTTATTCCTTTAAGAAGACCTTGACTACCAATTGTTCCATTTATAACACTTGCTTCTCTCTTGATTTTGGTTTCTTATTATATACAATTAAAAGATCTGTATAAAGATTATTTTATTTTGCTTCAACTTGAAGATCAAAGGTAAAAATTGAATTTCATTATACTTTTTTATTTGTATTTGATAATAACAAATTGACTTAGTTCAACTTTTTTTTAACTTCTATTATTTTTTTCTTCATATTCTTCAAATATATACATTTCCATGTTAGTAATGGATCTTATTTTTTATTGTATCTGACACCAAATCTGACTAGTTATTTGTTTTCTATGTAATAAATAAAAAAGTATCATCTTACATAGAAAGGAAAAAGGTTCTACAATTTTTTTATGCTCTCTGTAATATATCAATTTTATGTTATATAATATGATTTTTAGGTCGTAAGAAAATTGTTTTGTCAGCTAAATTACACAAGTGGCCACAAAGAATTATTTTTATTTTTTGTTACATGAAAGTCATTTATCATTAGAGTTTATTGTTATAGAAAAGTCATCTATATTTAAGGTTTATTATATTAAAAATCTCTTTATTTTTTCATTGACTTCTTCATATATATAATTTTTAATGCTATTAATAGATTTTTTTTTTCATTTGTATTTGACACCAGACCTGACCGTCGAACAACTGAAAAAGTTACATTATTTTTAACTTCATCTGTTTACTTAGTGTGTATTACTATTTTTAGTTAATTATTTTCTATGTTACTCCGTTCGTTTCAAAATACTTAACCTCCTTCTAATTTTGTCTGTTTTAAATTACTTGTCCTATTTATAAAATCAGGAGTATTTTAAACATTCTTTTTCATTTTTACTCCTAATAATACACTAAGTATCACACCAGTTTCAAGGATCTTTTGTTAAAAGTTTTTTCAAGTCTTCTTTTTAATTAAATAGACTATAATTTTATTTTATTTTTAGGAAAATGACATATTTTTTAGATAGATCTATTATCTATCTGACCGATATATAGACAGATTGATTATCAATCCGACAAATCAATTATCAATCCGACAAATCGATTATCGATCCGACAAATTGATTATCGATCCGACCTATATGTGAACAGATCGATTATCAATACGGCAGATGAAAAAAATAGAAGTAGGTCATTTTGCTAATTGAAAACTTGAATAGGCTTAATTGTCAATTTTTCTCCCTTTTTGACTCTGTATGAAATTTCTAAGTGAATATGAACCGCTATATTTATTGAAGTAGTAAGAAGTGCATGCCATCAATTAAATATTTCTTGATTTCTATCATAATTATAGCTTAGTTATAAGGGTATAAGGGTAAAAAATTAAAAATATACCTTCAATCATTGAAATCTTAAGGGGCGTGTCAAATACAAAAGGATAAAGTATTTTGGAACGGAGATAGTATAAAGCTAAGCTTGTATTACTACTTTTAGTTTATTGTTTTTTTATGTCTTTGTGTTTCCAATTTTCTCTTATTTGGTTGACTTAAATATTTTTTGAAAAATATTTTTCAAATTAGTTTTTTTCTTAAATTAAGGAAAATCACTTTCTTTTAAAAAACTAAGAAAAATATTTCTCAAAACGTTCTTTCAACCTCACTTTCAAATTGAAATATTCTATAACTCTCAAAATCATCGCTCCTACCCTAACCCCCAATCACTTGACACCCCATCCCTACCACCCCACATAAAAAAAATAATAATTTTTTCTTAAAATTTTTTCAAAATTCTTTTTACCCTGTTCCTTCCCCAACCTCCACCTCCTATCAGCCTCCCCTCCCAAAAAATATTTAATTTTTTTTTTAAAAAAAAATTGAACTTTTTTCTTAACCCCCCTCCCCCTAAAACTAATTTTTTTAAATTTATTTTAGAATTTTATTTTCTTACCCCACACTTACTATCCTACCTTACCCCTACTGGCTGCCCCCCCCCCCTTCAAAAAAAATATTTCTTAAAATTTATTTTTCAAAAAAAAAAAAGAAAACTCAATTTTTTTTTCTTACACCATCCCTACCACCTATCCTGACCCCTCCCCCACCTACCAACCTCCATCCCAAAAAAAGGATTTAATTTTTTTATTTAGTTTTATTAAAAAGAAAATTTCAAAACTTTTTTCTTATTCCCTTCTTACTGTATTCGTTCTCATTATTTTTTTGTTAAATATGTGCAAATATTTTAATTATTTTTCTATTTGCATAACGAACACAAGAATATAAATGTGAAATAAGTTATTTTTCTAGAAAGTGTTTTCCTCATCCATACTAAATACACCTTACAAAAAGTAATTTTTGGGATCAAAAATTATTTTTCTAAAAAGTAGTTTCTATTCTTTAGCTAAACACTAAAATGTATTTTCTGAAAATTATTTTTTCATTCACCAACCAAACACTCGAAAATATTTTTCGAAAAATATTTTTCACTCATCAACGAAACATAAGAAAATAGGTAAGAAATCTACTTTGTTTTTCAAACATTTTCCTTCATACCAGACACTCCCTAGGTTTGTACAAGTAAACATACGCATCCTACGCAAAATTATTCTCTTAATATGGTGCTAGCCTGATATTACTTGCTTTATTCCATATTATGTGAAAGTATTTTACCAGACACACTGTTTAATATTTTCAACTTTATAGTATTGAGAATAAACAAGAAGTACTTAGGGTGTGTTTGGTACGAAGGAAGATGTTTTTCATGGAAAATATTTTTCAAAAAAATATTTTCATGAAAAAAAAGTTGATTTCTTAATTATTTTCTTATATTTGGTTGGAGAGTGAAGAATATTTTTTGGAAAATATTTTCTAGTGTTTGGTTGGTGAATGAAAAAACATTTTTTAGAAAATATATTTTAGTGTTTAGCTAAAGAGTAGAGAAATGCTTTTTAATACTTTTTAGGGAAAAGATTCAAATATGCCACTGAACTATTAGAAATGACTCATTTATGTCATCCGTTAAAAGTTGGGCTCATTTATGCCATCGCCGTTACAAAACTGGCTCATCCATGCCATTAACTTTTAACAACCGGTTTTTAAAAACAGTCTTGCCACGTGGAAGCTTATTAGAGAGCCACGTCATTTTTTATTTTATTTTTTTTAAAAAAAATAATTTTCTTTTTAAATTTTTTTTTTGATCCATTAAAAAGAATCCACCCAATTTTTTGATCCATTAAAAATTAATTTGATCTATGCTTTTAAAATTTGATTAATTTTTCATGATCAAACAAATATTTAAAGATTTTTTTTTTTAAATCTACTACTAAAATTTATAACCAAACGCTATTCTAATTAAGCATATAGTATGTCTTAGCATACATGAAATATTTTGTCAGACGAATGTAAGTAACTTTTTATTCTTTTATTTTTTTACTAAGCATAGAATGGCATCATCAGCATCAGGGGCGGCTCAAGAAAATTTATGGCCTAAGGCAAAAATCAAATGGAGGCCTTGTGTTTTATTTTTTTATATAAAATTTTTCTTTTTTCTATAAATAGTATTTAATATATTTCTTAAAATTTATAATTTATTATTACTAAACAAAAATAGGTCCCTCAAATTTTGGGGTCATAGGCGGCCGCCTTTTCTCCTAAAGGGTTGAGCCCTCCCTAATCAGCATTCAACATTTGTACGTAACACTTTATGCATCATCATTTATCATTGCAAAAACAGGAAGGCGACAACATGCCGACATATATAGTATACGTAGAGTTGGCAAAATGAGAAGCTAACTATTAATAATATGATAATAATATTTGATGTTTATATATCCCTTCAGTTTCAACTGAAAAATGACAAAAGCTTTAGTTAACGTGAATCTTTAAAAAAAAATAAAAAAATAAAGTGATAAAAAGCGTGGAGTGTATACTCTCTCCGTTCCCTTTTAGTTACTCGTCCGTCAATTAAAATAGCTATTTTATTATAATATATTTATTAAATGATGTTTACTATTGTATTTGAAATTAATTTGAAGAAAAAAATAATTAATATTAAAGGTAAAATATGAAAACAATCTTAATATGTCAAAAATGACAAAAAAACGAATTGAACGAGAATGTTTTAAGACTATATTCATGAAAAATTAATCAAATTTTAAAAGCATAGACAAACTAATTTTCAATGGATCAAAAAGTTGCGTGGATTCTTTTTAATGGATCAAAAAAAAATAAAAAAAATAAAAAATGACGTGGCTCTCTAATAAGCTGCCACGTGACAAGGTTGTTTTCAAAAACCATCTGTTAAAAAGTAATGGCATGGATGGTCCGGTTTTGTAATGGCGGTGGAATGAATGAGCCCAACTTTTAACGGATGGCATAAATGAGCCATTTCTGATAGTTCAGTGGCATATTTGAGCCTTTTCCCTACTTTTTATAAAAATGAATTTTGAACCCGAAACACTTTTTTTAGGGTGTGTTCAATTTGAAGGTGGAAATATTTTCTAGGAAAATAAGTTGTTTCTGACTTATATTCTTATTTCAATTTGAAGGCGGGAAATATTTTCTAGGAAAATAAGTTGTTTCTGACTTATATTCTTATGTTCGTTATGCAAGTAGAATTGAGAAAACATTTTCTAGTTTTTCTATCATACCAAACACACTCTTAAAGTAATATGCTAAAAAAGTTAGTTTTATTGAGAAAACATCACATTAAGATTTGAATTTGAATTACATCCAACATATGTGATGTCTTCAGCTCCTTGTTGCCATTCAAAATAGTTACCATTATAACTTTATCCACTGCAACTGAACTACCTTAGCATGGTTCTTTTGTTGCAGTACTTTTTGGAATATCATGGAAGCTGTTGCTGGGAAGGTAGTTGACTTTATAGAGAAGGCCGGTACATTTTTCATAAGGAAGATTAAGAGTTGCATAAACTTTGGTAAGAATTTGAAAACTCTGGAACGAAATGTAAAGCGATTATCAGATAGAGCAGACGATATGAAGAGGGAGATTGAGAATCACGAGCGATCTGGGAAGAAGAAGAGGAAACAACAAGTTGAATCTTGGCTTAACGAGGTTGAACAGCTTGAAAAAGATTTACATGAGTTAAAAGAAGCAGCAACAAGAGGGGAGCAAAATATAGGTGTTTTGGAGAAGATGGATGGAAGGGTTGGAGAACTTCTCGAGCAAAGTAGACATTTTGGAGAGCTTGTGTTTGATGTGTATGAAAGCGAGGAGTGTCCAATGCAGGTGCAACCAGTTCAGGAGGAAACATCAAAACAGAATATAGAAGTGATTTGGACGTGGTTACAGGATGAGAATGTCTCAAGCATCGGTATATATGGTATGGGAGGGGTGGGTAAAACTACTTTGGCAAAGCATATACATAATCGTCTTGTTAATGACCATCGTTATCAAGTTCGCTGGGTTACTGTCTCTCACGGGTTTAGCGTCAAAGGATTGCAAGATGACCTTGCCAAATTTATGAATCTTGATCTTTCAAATGAGGAGGATGAACACAGAAGGGTGCACCGATTAAACCGGGCAATCAGACAAATGAAGAACATTGTTATCATATTGGATGATGTCTGGGAGCGCCTTAGCTTGGAGAAGTTGGGTTCCCCTCTTGGTGTGGAGGGCTGCAGACTGATTCTAACAAGCCGCTCTTCTGAAGTCTGCTAAAAGACGGGTTGTAAGGAACTACTCGAAGTAAAGAAACTCAATACTGATGATGCGTGGGAGCTGTTCAGGAAGAGTCTAGGTTCTGAAACTCAGCTTAGTCCAGATATCGAGAGAGTTGCCCAATCCATGGCAATAAGGTGTGAGGGCCTGCCACTTGGGCTCATCACTTTGGCAGGAAGCATGAGAGGGGTGACTGATATAAGGGAGTGGAACAACGCTTTGAATGAATTCCCAGATGATATGGAAAATGATGTGTTCAAGGTACTGAAGTATAGTTATGATCGGTTGAGAGATACAACTATGCAAGAGTGCTTTTTGTACTGTGCTTTGTATCCTGAAGACTACAAAATTGGTAGAGATGAACTAATTGGCAAATTTATCATGGAAGGATTGGTGAATGGAAAAAGTAGGGACAAATTTGTATTCTTCCACATGGCATTGACATTCTAGAGATTAGGTATTGCCATGGGCTGAGTAGCTGCTTTGTGGACAATTTTCTGTCACGGACTACTTCTTTAAGAGGCTTGACCTGCGAGATCGAGTATTGTGATGAGATAGAATGGATCGTCAACGTGCCCTCTGGTAGAGATACAACTACAGACCCACACTGCATATCTTTCCATTGTCTGGTAGTTCTTTATTTGCAAAATCTTGTTGGGCTCTGTGAGGGAAAAATTGCATCTCACACCTTCTCGGGTCTAACAGAATTGAATATCCGCTACTGCGATAGGATGAAGAAGTTGTTTCCACGGGCTATGTTGCAGGATCTCAAGAACCTTGAGATGCTTGTTGTAATTGGGTGTTCAGAGATGGAAGAGATAATAGGAAGAGAGGAAGGAGAGGGAAGTAGCCAAAGTAGCAGCAGCAGAAGTACATCTACAACTGCTGACCTTCCTAAGCTAAAAAGGCTCAAACTGCAAGGCCTGCGTGAATTGAAGAGCATCTGTGAGGGAAAACTGATGTGTGATTCCCTTGAATACATGGCATTTCGTAAGGGCCCCAAACTGAAGAGGCTGCCTTTCTATACTCCAACTACAAATGAACATCCTTTTCCATCCCTTAGATATATCCAAGTTGATGAAGAAAATTGGTGGGAAAGATTGGAGTGGGAACAATCCCATTAGATTAGACCTTATTGAGGTTCACTGTCTCAGCAATAATCAATCTTTTTCTCTGTAATTACACACTCTCTACTCTTTTCCTTTTTACCCCAAACAAATGTCTCTTGTATTGTCCATTCATCATGTATTAAATCTATATATATTGTGTATACATAGGTTTAAAAAAACATGTGTAGTATATATTGTATGTTTAATACCCTAATTCGTGCGCTTATATTATAAGATAAGATAAGAATGCATCATGTCTAATTACTTTCAAGAATTACATTTTTGACCTATCTTTTCCTCTCCTTATAACTCGCTTACCGTCAGTCGATCACCCCTCCTTGCTAGAGCGTTGCGTGTATTGTTGTATTATAAACAAGTGTTAGCGCGTGATATAAAAAATTGAAACTTAATCCATAAGGAATCAGAGAACACTCAACTCCAACTAATCTTCCATCCTAATTCACGACTTTCAAACTCTCCCATCTAAAATTATGTCTTCGATAAGATCAGAATGCATCAAGTCATGTCTAATTACTTTTTCGACCTATCTTTTCCTCTCCTTAACTCGCTACTATCAGTCGCTCACCCCTCCTCGCTAGAGCATTTAAACCGAGCTATATTTGCGTGTGTTGCAAACAAGTGCAAGCGCGTGATACAGTATTTTGAACAGTAAAGGGCGGCTATATAAGGAGCTAATACTAGAGGTGATGATGACAGCTAAGCAAATTATTTTTTTTTAAGTGGGACCCAATCAAGAAGAAGAAAAAGCATTAAAAGATGGTAAAGTACTAAAGTCAACTTATAAAATGGTTAAAAATTTTGAAAATAGGTAGCTATAATTTTATTTATTTATTTTTTTACATATCTTTTGAAATAAGTTAGACTTCTTCTCTAATTCTCCATTTTATATTATTGCAACTTTGTAAGTTATACACATTACGGTACATTGATGAGACTGTTTCATTTTTTAACTAAAGATACTATTGAATTTATATGCAGTTTAAACTAATTGCAATTTCGAATATGAGACATTGGACAGAAAATAAGAACATTGTAAATACTTTTAATTCAACTTTCTTTTTTATAATACTTTTAATTCATCTTTTTACATGATATGTTTAAGATCACAAGATTAAAAAATATTTTGATATATTTGATATTAAATTAGAACAACAAAATTCAAAAATCATCTTATTTTTTTTAACTTCGTATCAAGTCAAAGTAAGTCATTTTTTTTTTTTAAATGGAGGGAGTATTTGTTTCTTCTTCCTCTTTTTCTTCTATTTTTTTATTCGTTAAAGAAGACCTTGACTTAAAACCAATCATCCCATTTATAACACTTACTACTTCTCTCTTGCTTTAGGTTTCTAATACAATTCAAAAATCTGTGTAAAGATTGTTTCATTTTGCTTCAACTTGAAGATCATCAAAGGTAAATATTGAATTTTAGTATACTTTTTATTTGTATTTGATAATAACAAATTTACTTAGTTCAACTTCTTTTAACTCCAAGATTTTTTTTCTTCGTATTCTTCAAATATATGCATTTCCATGTTATTAATGAATCTTAATTTTTAATTAATACCAGATCTGATTGTTGAACATCTGAAAAGGATAAATTACTACCTATTTAATTGTTTTCTATGTAATAAATAAAAAAAATATCTACCTACATAGAAAGGAAAAAGGTTTTACAATGTTTTTATGCTCTCTCTAATATATCAATTTATGTCATATAATCTGATTTGTAGATCCTAAGAAAATTGTTTTGTGAGCTAAATTACACAAGTAGTCACACAAAATTATTTTTATTTTTTGCTACATGAAAGTCTTTTTATCTTTAAAGTTTATTGTTATATAAAAGTCATCTATATTTAAAGTTTATCATATTTAAAATCTGTTTATTTTATGTCATATAAAAGTCATTAACTTTGGTCAATTAGTTTACTAAAAGTAATATTTTGAAAAAAAAAATATGACATGACATCCAAAATAATAGGTTATTTTATTTTGGCTCTCTTTTAAAATATAATATATGGTATACAAGCACATAAATATATTTATCGAGTTACGGAAAGGAGAGTTGATTATTTAGATACTATTTTTTTTATACAAACTGGCATTTTTGGGACATATAATGTTTATCATATAATGTTGACTTTATCTATTATCTGTATTCTGTGGCTTTGTCAGATTTTTTTTCCAGCTGAAACAGTGAAACAGTTTTAGATGTATATTTCACTTTTTTTTTTAATAGTTTTAATATAGTTTACTTTTTTGTTTTAGTGATTTTCTCTTACAAAAATATTTATTTCTAATTATATAAATTTATAAAACGTATCGCCTTACACCTCCGCCTTTAAAAACACTGCTTAAGACCAGTGTTTCAATTGAAATCAAAAGTAAAGTTGGATGAAGTTTGTGTGATGAAAAACAGAAAAGTAATTTTGTGTGGTAAAAAACTATTAAGTTTAGAAGATTTTCATGTATCAAAAAATATAAAAGTAATTTTTGTGTAATATTGTGTGATGAAACACAGAAAAGTAATTTTCTTAAACTGTTGTCATTCATATGATGCTTTTTTGTTGCAGTGTTTTTTTGGAAGATCATGGACGCTATCATTGGGAATGTAGTTGATTTTGGAATGAAGAAGTTCAAAAGTACCCTTGACTTTGATGAGAATTTGGAAACACTGGAGAGAAATGTAAAGCTATTATCAGATAAAGCAATCGATGTGAAGATGGAGGTTGAGAATCAAGAGCAATATGGGAAGAAGAAGAGGAAAAGAGAAGTTGAATCTTGGTTTGATGAGGTTATGAAGATCGAGGAAGGATTACGTGTGCTAAAAGAACAAGTAACAAGAGGGAAGAAAAATGGAGGTGCTTTGGAGAAGATGAATGGAAGGGTTGGAGAACTTCTTGAGCAAACTAAATATTTTGGAACACTTGTACATGTTATGTATGAAAGCGAGGAGTGTCAAATGCCGGTGCAGCAATTTCGTGAGGAAAAGTCAAAACAGAATTTAGAAGTGATTTGGACGTGGTTACAGGATGAGAATGTCTCAAGCATCGGTATATATGGCATGGGAGGGGTGGGTAAAACCACTTTGGCAAAGCATATACATAATCGTCTTGTTAATGACCATCGTTATCAAGTTCGCTGGGTTACTATCTCTCAGGGGTTTAGCGTAAAAGGATTGCAAGATGACCTTGCCAAATTTGTAAATCTTGATCTTTCAAATGAGGAGGATGAACATAGAAGGTCAGCCAAATTAAACCGGGCATTCCAAAAAATGAATAAAATGGTTATCATATTGGATGATGTCTGGGATCGCCTTTGCTTGGAGAAGTTGGGTGACCCTCTTGGTGTGGAGGGTTATAAGCTGATTCTAACTACTCGCTCGTATGAAGTCTGCCTAAAGATGGGTTGTGAGAAACTACTCGAAGTGAAGAAACTCAATGCTTATGATGCATGGGAGTTGTTCAGGAGGAGTCTAGGATGTGAGACTGTGCTTAATCCAGATACCGAGCCAATTGTGAAATCCATGGCAGGAAGGTGCAATGGCTTGCCACTCGGTCTCATCACTTTGGCAGGAAGCATGAGAGGGGTGACTGATATAAGGGAGTGGAAGAATGCCTTGATAGAATTCCCGGATAACATGGAAAGTGATGTGTTCAAGGTAATGCAGTATAGTTATGATCGGTTGAGAGATACAAATATGCAAGAGTGCTTCTTGTACTGTGCTTTGTATCCCGAGGACAATGTAATTTTCAGAGATGAACTAATTGGTAGATTTATAATGGAGGGACTGGTGAAGGGAAATAGTAGGGAAGAAGAGTTTAACCATGGCCATACCATATTGAATAAACTATTGAAGCTCTGCTTACTTGAAGCAACTGTCAATTTCAATGGATATGAAGCAGTAAGGATGCATGATCTACTAAGAGAAATGGCATTGCGGATCACAAATGATAAACCAAGGTACCTGGTAAGGGCCGGAATACGATCACGAGTGTAGGAGGAGAAGGATTGGTTGTTCAATTTGGATAGAGTCTCTTTTCACAAAAGCTATATAAAGAGAATACCTGAAGACATGGCACCCAATTGCCCCACATTATCAACCTTGATTTTGTCCTATTGTGGTTTGACAATGATCCCAGGCTCTTTCTTTCAGTACATGAACAACCTCCAAGTACTCGACTTGAGCGGCAACTACGACCTTATGGATTTGCCGAGTTCCATCTCTAACTTGGAAAGTCTTAGAGCACTCTTACTTCGAGGATGTAGTGGGCTCAAATCTGTGCCACCACTGGGACAGCTCAAAAATCTGAGGGTGTTAGATGTATCTCACACTGGTATTGAAGAGGTACCTCAAGGCATGGAAAACTTAGTCAAGCTTAAATTTCTAGATATGAGTGGAATAGATCTTGATGAACTGCCGAAGGAGATATTACCTAAGCTCTCCCAGCTTCAATACCTCAATCTTTCTGAAAGTGTGAATGCTCCAGCTGAAGATTTGGAACTGCTTGAAGAATTCAGAGGCAGGTTTTGCGATTTGCATGACTTCCACAAGTTCATGAGCAGTCACCATAACTATGGGAAAGATTGGTGGTATGACATATATGTGGGGCAAACAAATCTTCTTCCTTATGATGTGGGATGGCGCATGCGGAAACAGAGAAGAGTGAGTTTAGTACATTGCACCATTGAAGCAGCAACATCAATTTTTCTTCCACGTGGCATTAACTTTCTAGAGATTAGTTATTGCCATGGTCTGAGTAGCTGCTTTGTGGACAATTTTCTGTCACGGACTACTTCTTCAAGAGGCTTGACCTGCGAGATCGGGTATTGTGATGACATAGAATGGATCGTCAACGTGCCCTCTGGTAGAGATACAACTACAGACCCACACTGCATATCTTTCCATAGTCTGGACGTTCGTTACTTGCCAAATCTTGTTGGGCTCTGTAAGGGAAAAATTGCATCTCACACCTTCTCGGGTCTAACAAAATTGGTTATCCGCAACTGCTCTAGGATGAAGAAGTTGTTTCCACAGGCTATCTTGCAGGATCTCAAGAACCTTGAGAAGCTTGATGTATTTGGGTGTTCAGAGATGGAAGAGATAATAGGAAGAGAGGAAGGAGAGGGAAGTAGCCAAAGCAGCAGCAGCAGTACATCTATAACTGCTGACCTTCCTAAGCTAAAAGT
The DNA here is from genome assembly GCA_030864215.1 of Capsicum pubescens. Lineage (NCBI taxonomy): Eukaryota > Viridiplantae > Streptophyta > Magnoliopsida > Solanales > Solanaceae > Capsicum > Capsicum pubescens. The sequence continues at coordinate 16,881,176 of CM061538.1, read as the reverse complement.
GTTCAACCTGAAACACCTGCGTGAATTGAAGAGTATCTGTGAGGGAAAACTGATGTGTGATTCCGTTGAATCCATGGAATTTTATAAGTGCCCCAAACTGAAGAGGATGCCTTTCTATACTCCAACTACAAATGAACATCCTTTTCCATCCCTTAGACAAATCAAACTTTATGAAGAAAATTGGTGGGAAAGATTGGAGTGGGAGCAATCCCATCTCAACACCCTCTTCCAACCTTACACATATTTTTGAGGTTCACCGGCTCAGCAATTATCAATCTTTTTCTCTGTAATGACCACACACTTTACTCTTTTACTTTTTGTTGGTTTTTTAAAAGAGAGATGGAGCAGCAAAACGGGGTTAAATGGCTCTCAATGGATTGAATAACTTTCAATAGCTTTTACTAATATTCAATGATTTTATTGAGCATCAAGAGGCTTTAAATAGTCACCTTCCAATAGAAAAATCAACAACATTCAAAATTTAAACTAACTAAAATGTCTCAACAAATCAAACAATCTAACTTAAATTCAAAATTCAAATTCATTCTAAATTAAATAACTTATTTTGGTAAAAACTAGTGCAGTAACTTAAAGCAATTTTCTAACACTTTTTACCCCAAACAAATGTATTGTATTGTCATTCATCATGTATTAAATCTATATAGTGTATATCAGATTGGTTTAGAAAAATATGTATAGTATATATTGTATGTTTAATCCCCTAATTATTATTATTATTATTATTTTGTATTTTAACTGTCCATACTGAAAATCATGGCTCCACTAGTATATATTGTGGCCATATTGTAATTTATTTTTGTGACTTCCAAAAATGTGGGCATCTTTGGTAAATGTTACAAGAAGATGATGAAGAAATAAATATGATCATTGAGATAATAATTCCAAATTAGTCGTGAGTCGGGGGTCTATTGGAAATAACCTTTCTACTTTATCAGAGGTAGTGGTACGGACTGTATACACTTTACCCTCCTCAGACCCCACTTGATGGGAATACAATTAAAGAAACGGAAAAAAATTCATGTGTGAGAAGGATTTTGACCCTTTTCCATATAAGAAAGGGAAACATCTGTTTTAGATTACGAAGAAAGATGTGCTGGGGAGGGGGTGGCAAATGGTTGGATTGAATGCGAATTGAGCTAAAATGAATTAGATTTCCATCCATACAAATATGGGTAAATATGGATTTGATAAAATATGGTCTAGATAAAATGATTCTAACCCATTATAAATTATTTAGCTAATTGCTAGCTAAAAAATAGAGAATGCAACAACTAGCTTATTTTACTGAGACCCGACACCTGACCCTGACTTGGAACCCCCGACTCGGGTCCCAACACCCTACCCAAACTCGAGATCCAAAACTCAACCTGACTCGAACTTAAGACCCAAATCAAGACCATGACTCGAAACCGAGGACCCAACCCCCATACCCAACTCGGGACTCGAGACCTGACCCCGACTCGAAATTAGGTGTATTTTAATAAATATAGTTGGTCATAGTTCAGGTACGAAACTCGCACACACCTAATAGTCAGGTATGAAACCCAAAAGATCGAGATACTTCAGGTATGCTTTTAACTCTCACTCTAAAGACAATGATGAAACGTTGCCTACCAGCGTCCAGAACCATAACTTTAAAATGCTGAATTCGCCTTCTGATCTTTCGATGCCATACAATGTTGAACACATTGTCTTTGGAAATCATCCTTCTAAGATTTGCCTATGGCCATAAAATGACACATTTACAGTGAAAGCAAATTGTTGAAACAAAAATTTCTTCAAAAAGAAAATATAATACAGGAAGAAAAGATATGAGATAAATAAGAGGAAAAGACTATACAAAGCTGAAAGTCTTGAAGATGGTACACATCAAGCAAACTATTGTTTTGAGCTTAATCTGAACTCTTCATCGACGTTGTTTTTTGACCGGGAGGCCGAGAGTTAACTACCGAGACTCTGGACTATCCGGACACATACTTCATGAAATGGTTCATGCATGTTTGTTGCTCAACTTCTAAAGAAGTAACCACTTGCTAACCTTGCTAGTGGGGCTGAACTATTCACGCGTTTGAGTCTTCAGTGTGGTCATTTTTTTCTGCAGTTCCAAGTTTGACATCCGTTCCAGCTTCAATGCACGTTCGAGCTTTTATCCAGCCAAATAAAACATTTGATGTGATAGAGGACAAGTGAACGATAAACATCATAGCAATGTAACACGAATAATGAAGTACTACCTTAGCTGCTCGGCTGCTCCATTCTCCCAGAATAGCTCTGAGTCATTCTTTTTGAAACGGAGAGAGTATAATTTTTTTTTTAAAAATACATATTATTTATAGATGAAACCCAGTTGTGACTAACTACTATCTATGGTTCATATAACAGTACAAGGTACTGCCCGATCAATACAGCAACATAATACCTTGTGTAGCCCCACAAAGAGGGGCTTGGAGAGGGTAAAGTGTACGCAAACCTTACCCCTGCCGCGGAGATAGAGAGGTTGTTTTTGATAGATCCTCGGTTGAAGGAAAAAGAGTCCAAAAAAAAAGTTACGGAAGTACAAGAAACAATAGCGAATAACAAAAGCAACATACAGTACATTCTGATCAATGTACTAATTTACTTTAAAAAAGGGTCCAATTTTGTGATTACATCAAAAGTTAATAGTTGTAAATGAAAGGCGTGTTTGGACTCTTATCATAATTTGTCTTTCATTATATCATACTTGTTACATACAGTTGTAAATATACATGGTCTTGCTGTTTATGTCGGCTACACCTTCAAAATTTATGTGCCACGTCCCGTGGCGGAGTGGCGGAGCCAGAATTTTCATTGAGGTGGTTCAGAAGTAAATATATGGACTAGTCGAAGGGGGTTCAACATCTACTATATATACATAAAAATATTTTTGATCATGTAAAAATAGTATAATTTTCCGACGAAGGGGGTTCGGATGAACCCCGTGAATTCAATGTCGCTCCGCCACTGGCATGTCAGCATCGAGTGTGCACGAGACAGATGAAACAAGTTGGAGTTCTTGGTTGCCAGTTTACACCAAGTTGAGGTGTCTAGATGTGCACTCTCAAATTTAACAGCAGCCATGAAACAACAAACTGATTAACAGAGTTGTATTGCCAGGAGCCATGAAATTTTTTAAGCTTAATCTGTACAAGTGCACATAGGACCATTAAGTCTTCCAAGAATGGCATTGCAAAAGCACCTACATTCTTCATTGACCTTGTTTTTTGACCGGGAGGTCGAGAGCTGATTATCGAGACTCTGCACTATCCAAACACATACCTCATGAAATGGTTCATGCATGTTTGTTCTTGAAATGGTTCATGCATGTTTGTTCTTGAGATTGAGAATGTTATGTTAGACCGTTAAAAGACAAATTATCTGCAAAAGATTTTCAGACGAATCAATTAACAGACGTACTGTCAAAAAATTATGAAATTGAATTGAAGTTGAATTTCAAAATTTCAATTTTCAAATATCATTTTCACTTTAAAAAAAAAGTACTTTTTTTTTAAATGCTCACAATTTTCATGATCAAGCGTCCTCTTGATTGAATTAAATCCATTCGGATAATAACTTTATCTTAGCTTATATGATTCAATTATACTGTCAATATTTCACATGATTTGATGGGATATGCATATTTTGAGAAACTACTTTCTTCGTTTAAAAAAATGATCTATTTTTTTAGTTTGTTTAAATTTTTTTTTATTTTTTTATAACACCTTAATTTAAACTTTCCACATGCATATTTAAAACCACAAATTTTTAAAAAATTATTTTTTTTCTGAACTACATTTTAAATCAAAACAGATTATTTTTTTAAAACGAAGGAAGTAAAAAAATTAAAGAAAAAGGTATATTGGAATCATTTCAGTTGGAGAAAAAAAGACTAATTGATATGTAAAAAGTGTTTCTCTTTTGAAAAAGTGGAAACAAAAATGCTTTAGAATATGAAAAGTTGTCCAAACACTTTTTATTTTTATTTTTTGGTTTCCCAAAGTATCCCAGCCCGACAGGCCAAGGATTAATCCTCCGCGGATCTGAGCTCCTTTTAAGGGTTTGTCACTAGCCAATTGATTGCTGCATGAACAAGGCGGGAATCGAACCCCGACACTTGCTTAAGCGACCTAATGAGCTAACCACTAGGCCAACCAAGCTTGGTTGTCCAAACACTTTATTAAAAGAAAAGGATGAAAACACATCTGAATGAACATCTGTCTTTCTTTTGACATAGTACTCTTTCATTAAAGTTAGAGATAAACATCAAAGTTTCCACCTTCAACTTCACAAGAGTTCTATTAATTTTCTGAACTTAATTTTAGCATATTTTTGTCACTCTTTTGTACTGACGTGACATCTTTATTGCATAAAATAAGATTCACATCAAAGGTGTTATGTCAACTAAAAAAGGTGACAAAAGATGTCACGTCAGCTAGAAGGATAACAAAAACACAGTAAAATTTAGTTCAGGGGGTAATAGGACCCCCGTGAAGTTGGAGTGTATCGTAGAAAATTTGGTCATAATCAAGCGAAATACTAGATGCGTTACTCTTAAAGTTAGGATCCTAATCATTGTTCTTAATATATTTAGGGTGGTGTAATTAATATACTATAATAATAAATTAATTACAATTGAAAATAAAATAAATAATAAATAAATAAATAAATAATATTCTTCAGGCGCTGAGGTGCAAATATCTTCCTTTTTTAAGGAAATTCAAATTTATTGCAGCATAATCTACACCAATTCAGAGGTATCACTCTTGCTTGTCCCCTCCAGGATTGATATAACAACCCAACAACGTCATCCTACAACGCATACAACTTCGAATTAGTTGAAGAGTTCGAATATTCCTTCAACATATAATTACTTTTTTTTATATATAATAAATATAATCAGAGACTTAAAATATTCTCTTTCATTACACTAACTCTAAATAAGAACACAAATAATATTTCTCATCAACTTCACATCTCACAATATACTATTTTTTGTCTGCTAAACACAAAGAAGAAAACAACCTTTGTATAAATGTAATATTTCTTCTATTTATTAAACGAAAAAATAGTGAGATCAATGTTAAATAGATAGATCATGTAGCCTAGAGGTTACATACACTACATAAATGGATTTGAACATTTTTTAAAATATTTAAACCAATTAAATATGAAAAAATTGAAAATCTCTTTGCACCAAACACACTCTATAAATATAATAAAATTTATGGTTAAAAAATATTTTTTTTTAAAAAAAACTAAAGATAAATTGATAAAGAAGTACAAAATTGATTAATTGATAGTGATCAATGAGTCATTACCCTTAATTTTCAAGTGAAAGTGAAAGTGAGCCCACTAAAAATAATTCAATTCTAAATCTTATCACACTAAAAATCTTTTTATTTTATATTATGTCACATAGAAGTCATCCATAATTTTAGTCAATTAGCTAACTAAAACATAAATTTCACTTGAAGTTTAATAAGTTTATATTTGTAGAATGTTTTTTCCACTCAACTTCTTCATGTATATAATTTATTTACCAACCAAACACTAGAAAATATTTCTAAAAAAATAATTTTCACTCGCCAACAAAATATAAAAAAATAAATAAGAAACCAACTTATTGTCCATGAAAATATTTTTATTTTTTTTCATACCAAACACACTCTAGATCTGTACAAGTAGATATAACCATCCTACTTAAAATTATTGTCTTAACAATGGCTAGATTACTTGCTTTATTCCATATTATATGAAAGTGTTTTACACTTTTACTGGACACATTGTTTAATATTTTCAACTTGACATTTATATTATAGTAGTGAGAATAAACAAGAAGTACTTAAAGTAATATGATAGAAAAGTTAGTTTTATTGAGAAAATATCACAATAAGATTTGAATTTGAATTACATCCAAAATATGTGATGCCTTCAGCTCCTAGATGCCATTCAAAATAGTTATTATAATTTTGTGAATAAAGCATCTAGTACCCGCCTCCTGAATTATGATCAAATTTGCTTTGACATACTTCAACTTTACAACTTTACAACTTTACAAGAATTCTTTCCCTTGCCAGCTGAGCCCGGGTTTGAGTGTTTGTCCCAGAGGTGTCAAGGATATTTTTTGTATTTGTTTACATTTGATTTAAATTTGGTGACGGACGACATAAATAAATCATTTCTAATAATTTGATTGCATATTTAAGCCTTTTTCCATAATGAATAGTTATTAACGTATGAAACTCCTAATAATTAGGATGTGTTTATTTTCTTAATAAACAATCTTTCTAACACAATTATTTTCACTTGTTCTCTTTTAAAAGAGATATTTGTTTCCTTTTCCTTTATTCCTTTAAGACCTTGACTCAAAACCAATCATTCCATTTATAACACTTGCTTCTCTCTTGCTTTTGGTTTCTAATACAATTCAAAAATCTCTGTAAACATTGAAGATTTTATTTTGCTTCAACTTGAAGATCATCAAAGGTAAACATTCAATTTCATTATACTTTTTTATTTGTATTTCATAACAAATTGATTTAGTTCAACTTTTTTTAACTTCTATAAAAAAAAATTCATTTTCTTCAAATATATATATTTCTATGTTATTTATGGATCTTATTTTTTACTGTACCTGACACCAAATTTGACTGTTGAACATTTGAAAAAGTTAAATTACTACTTAGTTATTTGTTTTCTATGTAATAAATAAAAAAATATCTGCTTAATAAAAAGGAAAAAGGTTTTACAATGTTTTTATGCTCTCTCTAATATATCAATTTTATGTTCTATAATCTGATTTTTAGATCCTAAGAAAATTGTTTAGTCAGCTAAATTACACGAGTGGTCACACAAATTATTTTTATTTTTTGTCATATGAAATCATTTATCATTAAAGTTTATTGTTATATAAAAGTCATCTATATTTTTATCATATTAGAAAAAAGATAATACTCAATTACCCCTGAATTATACCAAAAAGCTATGACACACCTACCTCTGAACTAATTAAAAGTGTTTTTCACCCCTTAGTGCCTCTGTGGAATATACATGACACTTACGTGGCACAACACACTGAAGTGTCCACGTAGGCACTCGTGAGTTTTGGAAAATATTCTCCTTAATTTTCGAAGAAAATCATTTTTCTTAGATTTGAGAAAAATAGGTTGATTTCGAAAACATTTAACCCAATCAAATATGAGAAAATCGGGAAACATTTTCTAGAAAATAATTTCCCCTCATACCAAACAGACTTTTAAAGTAATACTCCCTCCATCTCAAATTATGTGTCGCCATTTGACCGGACGCTATATTTAAAAAATAAGTATTGACTTTATCAAAGTTACAAAATTACCCTTATTAAAAAAAGGAGTAATAGTATTTAAAACCAAGTGGGACCACTTTTAATTGAAAAAAAAAATAAAAAAAGAGTAATAGTATTTAAAGTCAAGTGAGACCACTAAGGGTAAAATTGTAATTGCGTTTTAAAAAACTTACCAAATAAGGAAAAGCGGCATTCTTTTTGAGACGGACCAAAAAGGAAATGGCGACACATAATTTGGGACGGAGGGAGTATGATAAAAAAGTTAGTTTTATTGACATTAAGATTTGAATTACATGCAACATATGTGATGTCTTCAGCTCCTTGATGCCCATTTAAAATAGTTACTATTATAATTTTATCCACTTCAACTGAACTAATTTAGCATGGTTCTTTTGTTGTAGTACTTTTTGGAATATCATGGAAGCTGTTGCTGGGAAGGTAATTGACCTTATAGAGAAGGCCGGTACATATTTCATAAGGAAGATTAAAAGTTGCATAAACTTTGGTGAGGATTTGAAAACTCTGGAGCGAAATGTAAAGCAATTATCAAATAAAGCAGTCGATACGAAAACAGATGTTGAGAATCAAGAGCGATCTGGGAGGAAGAAGAGGAAACAACAAGTTGAATCTTGGCTTAACGAGGTTGAACTGCTCGAAAAAGATTTAGGCGAGTTAAAAGAAGAAGCAACAAGAGGGAAGAAAAATAGAGGTGCCTTGAAGAAGTTGTATGGAACAGTTGCAGAACTTGAACAGAGAGGAGATTTTGCAGAGCTCGTGTGTGATGTTTATGAAAGCGAGGAGTGTCCAATGCAGGTGCAACCAGTTTGGGAGGAGAAGTCAAAACAAAATTTAGAAGTGGTTTGGACATGGTTACAGGGTGAGAATGTCTCAAGCATCGGAATATATGGTATGGGAGGGGTGGGTAAAACCACTTTGGCAAAGCATACATATAATCTTCTTCTTGAAAAGAGTCGTTATCAAGTCCATTGGGTTACTGTCTCTCAAGGGTTTAGCATCAAAGGAATACAAGACGATCTTGCCAAAATTGTGAAGCTGAACTTATAGGATGTGGAGGATGAACACCGAAGGGCGGACCGATTAAACCGGGCATTCAGAAAAATGAAGAACATTGTTATCATATTGGATGATGTCTGGGAGCGCCTTAGCTTGGAGAAGTTGGGTTACCCTCTTGGTGTAGAGGGCTGCAGATTGATTCTAACAAGCTGCTCTTCTGAAGTCTGCCAAAAGATGGGTTGTAAGGAATTACTCGAAGTAAAGAAACTCAATACTGATGATGCTTGGGAACTGTTCAAGAACAGTCTAGGATCTGAGACTCAGCTTAGTCCAGATATCGAGAGAGTTGCCAAATCCATGGCAGGAAGGTGCGAGGGCTTGCCGCTTGGGCTCATCACTTTGGCGGGAAGCATGATAGGGGTGACTGATATAAGGGAGTGGAACAATGCTTTGAATGAATTCCCCGATGATATGGAAAATGATGTCTTCAAGGTACTGAAGTATAGTTATGATCGGTTGAGAGATACAACTATGCAAGAGTGCTTCTTGTACTGTGCTTTGTATCCTGAAGACTTCAAAATTGGTAGAGATAAACTAATTGGTAAATTTATCATGGAAGGACTGGTAAAGGGAAATAGTAGGGAAAAAGAGTTTAACCATGGCCATACCATATTGAATAAACTAGTGAAACTCTGCTTACTTGAAGCAACTGCCGATGACTTTGGAGATGAAGCAGTAAGGATGCATGATCTACTCAGAGAAATGGCATTGCGGATCACAACTGATAAACCGAGGCACATGGTAAGGGCTGGAATAGTATCACAAGTGTTGGAGGAGCAGGACTGGGTGTTCAATTTGGATAGAGTCTCTTTTTACCAAAGCAAGATAAAGAGAATCCCTGAAGATATGGCACCCAATTGCCCCACATTATCAACCTTGATTTTGTCCTATTGTGGTTTGACAATGATCCCAGGTTCTTTCTTTCAGTACATGAACAACCTCCAAGTACTCGACTTGAGATACAACTTAGGGTTTATGGATTTGCCAAGTCTCATAGCTAACTTGGAAAGTCTTAGAGCACTCTCACTTCGAGGATGTAGTCGGCTCAAATCTGTGCCACCACTGGGAAAGCTCAAAAATTTGAGGGTGGTAGATGTATTTGACACTGGTATTAAGGAAGTACCTCAAGGCATGGAAAACTTAGTCAAGCTTAAAGTTCTAGATATGGGTGGAACAGATCTTCATGAACTGCCAAAGGAAATATTAACTAAGCTTTCCCAGCTTCAATACCTCCATCTTCCAATACGTGTGAATGCCCCAATTGAAGACTTGGCCAGCTTGGAACTGCTCGAAGAATTCGGAGGCAGGTTCTGCGATTTGCATAACTTTCATAAGTTCATGAGTAGTCGCCATAACTATGAGAATGATTGGTGGTATACCATATTTGTGGGGCAAGTCAATTTTGATAGTGGCCTTGATGACGACATACCGAAACAGAGAAGAGTGATTGTAGGAGATTGCGCCATTGAAGCAGGTGGAGGAGAAGCAGCAACATCAATTTTTCTTCCACGTGGCATTGACATTCTAAAGATTAGGTCTTGCCATGGGCTGAGTAGCTGCTTTGTGGACAACTTTCTGTCATGGACTACTTCTTTAAGAGGCTTGACCTGCGAGATCAACGATTGTGATGACATAGAATGGATTGTCAACAAGTCCTCTCGTAGAGATACAACTACAGACCGACACTGCATATCTTTCCGTAGTCTGGATGTTCGTTGGTTGCAAAATCTTGTTGGGCTCTGTAAGGGAAAAATTGCATCTCACACCTTCTCGGGTCTGACAGAATTGGTTACCCACAACTGCAATAGGATGAAGAAGTTGTTTCCACGGGCTATCTTGCAGGATCTCAAGAACCTTGAGAAGCTTGATGTAGCTTGGTGTTCAGAGGTGGAAGAGATAATAGGAAGAGAGGAAGGAGAGGGAAGTAGCCAAAGCAGCAGCAGCAGTACATCTACAACTGCTCACCTTCCTAAGCTAAAACAGCTCATCCTGCGAGGTCTGCGTGAATTGAAGAGTATCTGTGAGGGAAAACTGATGTGTGATTCCCTTGAATACATGGCATTTCTTAACTGCCCCAATCTGAAGAGGATGCCTTTCTATACTACAAATGAACATCCTTTTCCATCCCTTAGAGAAATCAAAGTTGATGAAGAAAATTGGTGGGAGAGATTGGAGTGGGAACAATCCCATCTCAGGACCCTCTTCCAACCTTACATTACATATTGGTGAGGTTCACTGGCTCAGCAATAATCAATCTTTTTCTCTGTAACGTCACACTCTTTACTCTTTTCCTTTTTACCCCAAACAAATGTCTCTTGTATCCTCCATTCATCATGTATTAAATGTGTATCAGATAGGTTTAAGAAAAAATATGTATAGTATATATTGTATGTTTAATCCCCTAATTCATGTGCTGATTATTATTATTATTTTGCATTTTAATTGTCCTTACTGAAAATCATGACTCCACTAATATTTATTTATTACTCCACTAGTATATATTGCGGCCATATTGTAATTTATTTTTGTCTTCCAAAAAATGGGGAAATCTTTGGTAAATGCTTCAAGAAGATGATGAAGAAATAAACATGACCATTGAGATAATAATTCCAAATTAATCGTGAGTCGGGAATCTATCGAAAATAGCCTTTTTACTTCATCAGAGGTAGTGACATAAACTGCGTACGCTTTACCCTCTCCACACCCTATTTGCGTGAATACATTGTTGTTGTCGTCGTCGTTGAATTAAAGATGGCAGAAAAGTATTCACGTGTGTGAAGGATTTTGACCCTTTCCCGTATAAGAAAGGGAAACATCTATCTTCGATTACGAAGAAAAATGCACTGGGGAGGATGGCAAATGGGTGGATTGAATATGAATTGACCTAAAATGAATTCGATTATAATCCATCCAGGTAAATACGGGTAAATATGAATTTGGTAAAATATGATCTAGGTAAAATGATTCTAACCCATTTTAATCTCCTGAGGCCTAAAAACATTTTTAGACTAAATTATTTAGCTAATTGTTAGCTATAAAATTAGAGAATGCAACTACTAGCTCTTTTTACCGAGATCCAACACTCGACCCTGACTTGGAACACCCAACTCCGGTCCCAACACCCTACCCAAACTCGAGACTTGAGACCCAATGCCAACTCAAAGTTAAGACCCAAAACTCGACCATGACTCGAAACCCAGGACCCAACCTCGATACCCAACTCGGGACCAGAGACCCGACCCCAACTTGAGATTAGGTGTATTTTTGATAAATAGTTGGTCACAGTACAGGTACGAAACTCACATACACCTAATAGTCAAGGCATGAGACCCAAGGTCACGTTACAAAATAATGACCTGAATGAACCAATCTATAACAGTAATGACATAAATGAACCCAAACTTTTAAAGATGACGACATAGATGAGTCAAACTTATAACGGACGACATAAATAAATCATTTCTAATAATTTGATTGCATATTTAAGCCTTTTTCCATAATGAATAGTTATTAACGTATGAAACTCCTAATAATTAGGATGTGTTTATTTTCTTAATAAACAATCTTTCTAACACAATTATTTTCACTTGTTCTCTTTTAAAAGAGATATTTGTTTCCTTTTCCTTTATTCCTTTAAGACCTTGACTCAAAACCAATCATTCCATTTATAACACTTGCTTCTCTCTTGCTTTTGGTTTCTAATACAATTCAAAAATCTCTGTAAACATTGAAGATTTTATTTTGCTTCAACTTGAAGATCATCAAAGGTAAACATTCAATTTCATTATACTTTTTTATTTGTAAGTGATAACAAATTGACTTAATTCAATTTTTTTAAACTTCTATAATTATTTTTTTCATATTCTTCAAATATATACATTTCCATGTTGTTAATGGGTCTTATTTTTTTACTATACCTCACACCAAATTTGACTGTTGAACATCTAAAAAAGATAAATTACTACTTAATTTTTTGTTTTTTATGTAATAAATAAAAAAATATCAACTTACATAAAAAGGAAAAAGGTTTTACAATTTTTTTATGCTCTTTCTAATATATCAATTTTTATGTTATATAATATGATTTTTAGATCCTAAGAAAATTGTTTTGTCAGCTATATTACACAAGTGGTCACACAAAGTTATTTTTTGTTACATGAAAGTCATTTATCATCAAAGTTTATTGTTATGTAAAAGTCATCTATATTTAAAGTTTATCATACTAAAAATCTCTATATTTTTTAATCTGAATGCTATTAATAGATCTTTTTCTTTTTCATTTGTATTTGACATCAGCTCTGACCGCCAAACAACGGAAAAAAGGTAAATTATTTTTAACTTCATTTGTTTACTTAGCGTGTATTATAATTTTTTAGTTAATTGGTTTCTATGTTACTCCCTTCATTTCAAAATACGTGACCCTCTTTCTAATTTTATATGTTTTAAATTACTTGTCTTATTTATAAAATCAAGAGTATTTTAAACTTTATTTTTCAATTTCACTCCTAATAATACATTAATTATCACACCAGTTTCAAGGATCTTTTGTTAAATGACCTTTTCAAGTTTTCTTTTTAATTAAATAGACTATAAGTTTTTTTTAGGGAAATGACACATTTTGTAGACAGATCTATATCCGATCTATATATAGACAGATCGATTATCGATTCGACTTATATATGGACAGATTGATTATCAATCCGACTTATATATGGACAGATAGATTGGCAATCCGACCGATGAAAAAATAGAAGTAGGCCATTTTGCTAATTGAAAACTTGAACATGCTTAATACCCAATTTTTTATGTAATAAATAAAAAAAGTATCAACTTACATAGAAAGGAAAAAGGTTTTACAATTTTTTTATGCTCTCTCTAATATATCAATTTTATGTTATATAATATGATTTTTAGATCCTAAGAAAATTGTTTTGTCAGCTAAATTACACAAATGATTACACAAAATTATTTTTATTTTTTGTCACATGAAAGTCATTTATCATTAAAGTTTATTTTTATATAAAAGTCAGCTATATTTAAAGTTATCATATTAAAAATCTCTTTATATTTTATTCGACTTTTTCATATATAGAATTTTTAGTTCTGCTAATCGATCTTTTTCTTTTTCATTTGTGTTTGACGGCAGATCTGATTGCTGAACAACTAAAAATGTAAATTATTTTTAACTTCATCTGTTTACTTAGCGTGTATTACAATTTTTAGTTAAATGTTTTCTATGTTACTCCCTTCGTTTCAAAATACGTCACCCTCTTTCTAATTTTATTTGTCCTATTTATAAAATGAAGAGTATTTTAAACATTCTTTTTCAATTTTACTCCTAATACTAGTATTACACCAGTTTCAAGGATCTTTTGTTAAATGTTTTTTTTCAAGTTTTTTTTTTTAATTAAATAGACTACAAGTATTTTTTTTTTAGGAAATGACACATTTTGTAGACAGATCTATTATCTATCCGATCGATATATAGAAGATCGATTATCGATCCGATAAATTGATTATTGATCCGACTTATGTATGGACTGATCGATTATCAATTCGACCGATGAAAAAATAGAAGTAGGCCATTTTGCTAATTGAAAACTTGAAAAGACTTAATAGGCAAATCTTCTCCAGTTTGAAGACTGTTATTAAATGTAAATTTCAAATACCTATCTGACCCTTTTTGTCCCTTTTTGACTCTTTGTATTGAATTTTTAAGAGAATATGAACCACTATATTTATTGGAGTAGTAAGGCGTGTGTGCCATCAATTAAATATTTCTTGATTTCTATCATAATTAGGGTATAAGGGTAAAAAAGTAAAAATACGCCTTCAATCATTCAAATCTTAAGGGGTGCGCCAAATACAAAAGGATCAAGTATTTTGGAACGAAGACAGTATAAAGCTAGCTTGTATTTCTACTTTTAGTTAGTTGTTTTTTATGTTTTTTATGTTTTTAATTTTCTCATATTTGATTGACTTAAATATTTTGAATTTTTTTTTTCAAAACAACTTATATATTATTGACTGTGTACATCTTACCCTCTCTGGTTCTTCGAAGGTAGCGGTATGGACTGCGTACATCTTACCCTCACCAGATCTCACTGTGTGGGATTACACTGGGTCTGTTTTTGTTGTTGTTGTTGTTGATTTTTCGATTTAACTGGATTTTTTTTTGGAAAAATCAAAAACCAAACTGTTTATTTAAATTTTTAAAATTTGACATCGAAACCAATCCGAAAAAAAAAAAAATCAAAATTAAATTTTGATTTGAGTTTTCGATTTCTTTGGTTTGAACCAAAATATACCCAATCCTACATACGCTTGTGTAATTTCCACTTATGAAATTATGTAGAAATATACCTCATTGATATATTAAAAAAAGACCTTGGCCAATTTGTTGTATCAAAACTTTTTTCTTACCCCTACCACCTATCCTTACCCTCCCTCACCCCCACACACCTATCAGCCCACTTCTAAAAAAAATTATTTTTTTCAATTTATTTTTAACAAAGTTTCAAAACTTTTTTACTACTACCCATCCTTCTTACCCTATTCTTTTCATTATTTTTTGTTAAATATGTACAAATACTTCTAATATTTTCTACTAGCTAAACGGACACAAGAATTATGTAAGAACAAGTTATTTTTCTAGAAAATATTTTTCTACATATCAAGTACATCATAAAAAAAGTATTTTTTGAGATCAAAAATTATTTTTCTAAAAAGTAATTTCTATTCTTTAGCTAAACACTAAAATATATTTTCTGAAGAATATTTTTTCATTCATTAACCAAACACGAAAAAATATTTTTCGAAAAATATTTTCACTCACCAACCAATCAATTTTCTTCATACCAAACACACCCTAGGTTTGAACAAGTAGAAATACGCGTCCTTCCTTAAATTATTGTTTTAATAATGACTAGCTAGTCTGATATTACTTGCTTTATTCCAAAGTGTTTTACTGGACACATTGTTTAATATTTTCAACTTGACATTTATATTATTCTCCTATATAAGAAGTCACAGTGTGTCAGTAGAAGCACACACCACACCATCGACATCCCTGCTTGTTGACATTTGACATGCTTGCTCCATAATTTTATTATATCATTTTTAATTAATTATTATATGTCATTTACGTACTAGAAAAATTAATATTTAAGAAAAAAAATAAAATAGACATTTATTACATGTCTGCTTCAGTTGTTTCAACCATAATTTACTATATCATTCCTAATTAATTATTATAACTCATCTAAGTATTAAAAAATTAATGATATTTAATGTTAAATTAACTTGACGTTTATGAAGGTCACTTAATTTTTTGACAGGTATTTTTTATAGTAATTTTGTTATATCACTTCTTATTAGTTATTATAAGTCATTTAAGACACGGTTATACTATATCACTCTTAATTACGAGTAATTATTATGGTCATTTAACCATTGTACCACTTAAATTGGAATAGATAAATCACAATAATTGAAAAATTAAATTATTTAAAAAATATATTGAATATAAATGCCAAAAAGTTTTGGACAAGGAGAGTAACATATATTATTTGAAAATTGCATAAAGCATTATAAATTACAATAGTTAAAAACTTGAAATATCTAAAAAAATAATTAATGTGTTATATATTTACAAAAGTACGTAGTAAATTACAATAGTTAACAACTTAAAATATCTAAAAAATAATAATTAATATGTTATATATTTCAAAAAATATATTAATCACAGTAATTAACAAATTAAAAAATTTAAGATATAAAATATTTATCGGTGTCACTTAAATATGAATAGTAAAAAAAGAATTACAGATCTCAACAATAAAAAATTTAAATTATTTTTAAAATATAACTGACTATCAATGCCACAAAAGTTGGGACAAGAAAAGTAACATTCATTATCTAAAAATTAGATAAAAGGTATTTTAAATTACAACAATTAACTAAATTAAAATATTTTATTATATATTTGATAATTACTATGTGAAAAGTAAATCAAAACAAATTAATTAATTTTTAAAATTATATGGGTGTCATATTAAAAATTTAAAATATTCTTATATAAATTTCATTAATCTAAATATAATAATAATATATGTCTAACTAGGAATTTATCAACCAAACAAATGAAGATTTTAATTAAATGATAAAATTATATATGACGTAAAATTTTCAAGGATCAACATTGGGCTCGTGCGTAGCACGGTAGCCAACTATAGGTCTCCTATAATAGAGAGTTGGGCGGCTGAAGAAGATCTCCGTCGACATTTTTGCTTCAGCTGCCTGCTCCGTGATTTTATTATATCATTCGTAATTAATTATTATAAGCTGCTTATATATTAAAAAATTAATAATATTTAATTAAAAATAAAATAAATATTTGACATGTCTGCTTCAGTTGCTTCAATTGTAATTTTACTAATATCACCCTAATTAATTATTATAAGTCATTTTAATATTAAAAAATAATATTTAATAAAAAAGTAAAATATATATAAAATGATAAGTTAACTCTTGATGTTTTAAACTAACTTCACGTCTTTTACGAGGTTCACTTAAATTTTTTTCATAAGTATTTTTATAATCACCTCTAATTTGTTGTTGTGAGTCATTTAAGACATGTATGTTTCGCTGCTTTATTCGTGATTTCACTATATCACCTCTCATTAATTATTATAGTCATGTAAGCATTATGCCACTTAAATTGAAATAAAAAAAGTTTATAAATCACAATAATTAAAAACTTAAATTACTTAAAAAATATAATTGACTATCAATGTTACAAAAGTTTGGACAAGGAGAGTAACATATATTATTTGAAAATTACCAATTCTATTGGTGTCACATAAATTGAAATGAAAAAATTAAAATATACTTAGCCCGTGTTATCTGAAAAACAGTAATATAGATCTATCGAATTTTGCTTTTCATACTCTTTATTAATTTATACATTTGTAGAGTTTAATTTTGATCCTGAATTAAATTTTTGAAATAAAATTAAATATTTGAATAATAAATCACAATAATTAATAATTTAAAATATTTTAAGAATATACGCAAAAATTACCCTGAAAAAATAATTTTATTTAAATTTTAAAATTCAATATATGTCACATTAATTAATACGATTATTATTATAATATTAATTTATGATAGATATTGGGCCCGTGCTTTTGCACGGCCTTCTTCTAACTAGTACTCCCTCCAGTTTATAATAATGAATTGTTGGATTTTGGCACACATATGAAGGAAAAAACATTAAAGACATAAATCTAACACAACTTTCCATTTTTACCCCAAAAAAAGAAAAAGTTGACCTTCTAATACCTTTTTAAAAGTTAATTGGTTGTCAAATCATAAGGACAAATTTGAAAAAAAAATTCAACGATTCACTTATTTTGAAACACCAATAAATACCCTAACAATTCACTTACTCTGAAACGGAGGGAGTATTATATGACTTGGCTGAAATAGCTCTCCGTCGACATGTCTGCTTCAGCTGTTTGCTTCGTGATTTTACTATATTATCCCCAATTAATTACTATAAGTTACTTATATGTTAAAAAATTAATAGTATTCAATAAAAAAGTAAAAATAAATATCTATGACATGTCTGCTTCAGTTGCTTCAATCATAATTTTACCAATTATCACCCTAGTTACTAAATATTAAAACATAATATTTAACAAAAAATAATATATGTATAAGATGATAAGTTAACTCTTGATGTTTTAAATAAACTTCATGTCTTATATGAGGTCCACTTAAATTTTTTTTTACAAGTATTTTTTATAATCACTTCTAATTAATTGTTGTGAGTCATTTAAGACATTTTTGTTTCGCTGCTTCAATCATGATTTTACTATATCACCTCTAATTAATTATTATGATCATTTAAGCATTATGCCAATTAAATTGGAGTAAAAAAAAGTTTTATAAATCACAATATTTAAAATTTAAATTATTTAAAAAATATAATTGACTATCAATGCCACAAAAGTTTGGAAAGGAGAGTAACATATATTATTTGAAAATTACAAAATCTATTTGTGTTGTATACATTGAAATAAAAAAATTAAAATATACTGAGCTCGTGTTATCTGAAAACAGTAATATAGACCCATTGAATTTTGTTTTCACACTATTTATTTATTTCTACATTTGTACAGTTTAATTTTGATAGTGAATTAAATTTTTTAAAATAAAATTATATATTTGAATAATCAATCACAATAATTAATAATTTAAAATATTTTAAGAATATATGCAAAAATTACCTTGAAAACTAAATTTATTTAAATTTCAAAATCCAAAATATGTCTCATTAATTAATTTGATTATTATTATAATATTAATTTATGATAGATATTGGGCCCGTGCTTTGCACACGCTTCTTCTATATAGTAGTGAGAATAAACAAGAAGTGCTTAAAGGAATATGATAGAAAGGTTAGTTTTATTGAGAAAATATCACATTAAGATTTGAATTTGAATTACATCCTAAATAGTTAGTATTATAATTTTATCCACAGCAACTGAACTACTTTTGCATGGTTCTTTTGTTGCAGCACTTTCAGGAATATCATGGAAGCTGTTGCTGGGAAGGTAGTTGAATATATAGATCAGGGGGGTAGAATTTTGATAAAGAAGATTACGAGTTGCATAACCTTTGGTGAGGATTTGAAAACTCTGGAACGAAATGTAAAGCGATTATCAGATAAAGCAGTCGATATGAGGACAGAGATTGAGAATCAAGAGCAATCTGGGAGGAAGAAGAGGAAACAACAAGTTGAATCTTGGCTTAACGAGGTTGAACAGCTGGAAGAAGAATTTCGTCTGTTAAAAGAAGAAGCAACAAGAGGGAAGAAAAATATAGGTGCTTTGAAGGAGTTGAATGGAAGAGTTGCAGAACTTGAACAAAGAGGAGATTTTGGAGAGCTCGTGTGTGATGTGTATGAAAGCGAGGAGTGTCCAATGCAGGTGGAACCAGTTCAGGAGGAAACATCAAAACAGAATATAGAAGTGATTTGGACGTGGTTACAGGATGAGAATGTCTCAAGCATCGGTATATATGGTATGGGAGGGGTGGGTAAAACCACTTTGGCTAAGCATACATATAATCGTCTTCGTAAAGATAGTCATTATCAAGTCCACTGGGTTACGGTCTCTCAAGGGTTTAGCATCAAAGGATTACAAGACTATCTTGCCAAAATTGTGAAGCTGAACCTATCACATGTGAAGGATGAAGACGGAAGGGCGGACCAATTAAACTGGGCATTCAGAAAAATGAAGAACATTATTGTTATCATATTGGATGATGTCTGGGAGCGCCTTAGCTTGAAGAAGCTGGGTAACCCTCTTGGTGTGCAGGGTTGTAAGCTGATTCTAACAACTCGCTCGTATGAAGTCTGCCAAAAGATGGGTTGTAAAAAACTACTCAAAGTAAAGAAACTCAATGCTTCTGATGCATGGGAGCTGTTCCGGAAGAGTCTAGGATCTGAGACTCGGCTTAGTCCAGATATCGAGAGAGTTGCCGAATCCATGGCAACAAAGTGTGAGGGCTTGCCGCTTGGGCTCATCACTTTAGCAGGAAGCATGAGAGGGGTGACTGATATAAGGGAGTGGAACAATGCTTTGAATGAATTCCCCGATGATATGGAAAATGATGTCTTCAAGGTGCTGAAGTACAGTTATGATCGGCTGAGAGATACAACTGTGCAAGAGTGCTTTTTGTACTGTGCTTTGTATCCTGAAGACTACAAAATTGGTAGAGATGAACTAATTGGTAAATTTATCATGGAAGGTCTGGTGAAGGGAAATAGTAGGGAAAAAGAGTTTAACCATGGCCATACGATATTGAATAAACTAGTGAATCTCTGCTTACTTGAAGCAACTGCCGATGACTTTGGAGATGAAGCAGTAAGGATGCATGATCTACTCAGAGAAATGGCATTGCGGATCACAACTGATAAACCGAGGTACCTGGTAAGGGCTGGAATAGGACCACAAGTGTTGGAGGAGCAGGATTGGGTGTTCAATTTGGATAGAGCCTCTTTTTACTACAGAAAGATAAAGAGAATCCCTGAAGACATGACACCCATTTGCCCCACATTATCAACCTTGATTTTGTCCTATTGTGGTTTGACAATGATCCCAGGTTCTTTCTTTCAGTACATGAACAACCTCCAAGTACTCGACTTGAGCGAGAACTTAGAGCTTATGGATTTGCCGAGTTCCATTTCTAACTTGGAAAGTCTTAGAGCACTCTCACTTCGAGGATGTAGTCGGCTCAAATCTGTGCCACCACTGGGAAAGCTCAAAAATCTGAGGGTGTTAAATGTATTTGAAACTGGTATAAAGGAAGTACCTCAAGGCATGGAAAACTTAGTCAAGCTTAAATTTCTGGATCTGGGTAGAACAGGTCTTGATGAACTGCCAAATGAGATATTAACTAAACTTTCCCAGCTTCAATACCTCAATCTTCCTGGACGTGTGAATGCCCCAGGTGAAGACTTGGCCAGCTTGGAACTGCTCGAAGAATTCCAAGGCAGGTTCTGCGATTTGCGTAACTTTCACAAGTTCATGAGTAGTCGCCATAACTATGAGAAAGTTTGGTGGTATGACATATTTGTGGGGCCAGCAGATTCTTGTAATCTTGGTGGCATGGGAGAGCGCATACAGAAACAAAGAGTGATTGTAAAAAACTGCACCATTGCAACATCAATTTTTCTTCCACATGGCATTGACGTTCTAAAGATTAGCAAATGCCATGGACTGAGTAGCTGCTTTGTGGACAACTTTCTGTCACGGACTACTACTTCAAGAGGCTTGACCTGCAGCATCTCTGATTGTGATGAAATAGAATGGATCATCAATGTGCCCTGCATATCTTTCCATAGCCTGAAAGTTCATGGGTTGCAAAATCTTGTTGGGCTCTGTGAGGGAAAAATTGCATCTCACACCTTCTCAGGTCTAACAGAATTGTATATCCACAACTGCGATAGGATGAAGAAGTTGTTTCCACGGGCTATCTTGCAGGATCTCAAGAACCTTGAGAAGCTTGCTGTAGGTGAGTGTTCAGAGATGGAAGAGATAATAACAGGAAGAGAGGAAGGAGGGGAAAGTAGCCAAAGCAGCAGCAGCAGTACATCTATAACTGCTGACCTTCCTAAGCTAAAAAAGCTCTACCTGAAACAACTGCCTGAATTGAAGAGTATCTGTGAGGGAAAACTCATGTGTGATTCCCTTAAATACATGGAACTTCTTTACTGCCCCAAACTGAAAATCCCATCTATAACATATTGGTGAGGTTCACTGGCTCTGCAATAATCAACCTTTTTCTCTGTAATGACACATTCTTTACTCTTTTCCTTTTTACCCCAAACAAATGTCTCTTGTACTGTCCTTCATCATGTATTAAATCTATATATTGTGTATATCCGATAGATTTAGAAAAAATATGTATAGTATATATTGTATGTTTAATCCCTAATTCGTGTGATTATTATTGTTATTATTGTTTTATATTTTAACGGTCCGTACTGAAAATCATGGCTCCACTAGCATATATTGTGGCCATATTGTAATTTATTTTTGTGTCTTCCAAAAAGATGGGGGCATCTTTGGCAAATGTTACAAGAAGATGATGAAGAAATAAATATGATCATTAAGATAATAATTCCAAATTAGTCGTGAGTCGGGGTCAATCGAAAATAGTCTTTCTACTTCATCAGAGGTAGTGGTATGGACTGGGTATACTTTACCCTCCCCAGACCCCACTTTGTGGAATTACACTGAATATGTTGTTATTGTTGTTGTCGTCGTTGAATTAAAGAAGGCAGAAAAGAATTCACGTGTGAGAAGGATTTTGACGCTTTTCCGTATAAGAAAGGGAAACATCTGTCTTGGATTATGAAGAAAAATGTACTGGGGAGGGGGTGGCAAATGGGTGGATTGAATATGAAATTGACCTAAAATGAATTGGATTATAATCCATCCAGCTAAATATGGATTTGGTAAAATATGGTCTAGGTAAAATGATTCTAACCCATTTTAATCTCCTGAGGCCTAAAAACATTTTTAGGCTAAATTATTTAGCTAATTGTTAGCTATAAAATTAGAGAATGCAACTACTAGCTCTTTTTACCGAGACCTGACACTCGACCCTGACTTGGAACACCCAACTCAGGTCCCAACACCCTACCCAAACTCGAGACTTGAGACCCAACGCCGACTCAAACTTAAGACCCAAAACTCGATCGTGACTCGAAACTCGGGACCCAACCCCGATACTCAACTCGGGACACGAGACCCAACCCCGACTCGAGATTAGGTGTATTTTGATAAAATAGTTGGTCATAGTTCAAGTACGAAAATCACACACACCTAATAGTACAGGTATGAAACGCAAAAGATCGAGGTACTTCAGGTATGTTTTTAACTCTCACTCTAAAAACAATGATGAAAATTTTGCCTACCAGTGTCCAAAACCATAAATTTAAAATCCTGAATTCGCCTTCTCCTTCTGATCTTTGGATGTCATACAATGTTGAGCATATTGTCTTTGGAAATCATCCTTCTAAGATTTGCCTATGGCCATAAAATGACATATTTACATTGAACTAAACTATTCACGCGTTTTGAGTCTTCAGCGTGTTCATTTTTTTCTGCAGTTCCAAGTTTGACATCCGTTCCAGCTCCAATGCACGTTCGAGCTTTTATCCATCCAAATAAAACATTTGGTGTGATAGAGGACAAGCGAACGATAAACATCATAGCAATGTAACATGAATAATGAAGTACTACCTTAGCTGCTCGGTTGCTCCATTCTCCCAGAATAGCTCCGAGTCTCTCAATTTCTTCTACATACTATTTCAGAGAGGAAGAGAGATGTTATTCTTCGAAGGGAAAGGAACGATCAAGCCAGAGAAAACAGGTGGACAAATTCCTCAAGAATTGTTCATAAGTTGAGTGAAAGATATCACAGTGAAAAAGTTGGTTTGGGTTTTCACAAAAGTCTTGATGCTTATCAAGGCTTGTGCTATATCTGTGGAAACCTTGGACATCCAACCACTGAATGTCCAGTTGCTGCCAAAAGCAGATCCAGCAGTATAAATCTGGCAAATAAACTATCTCAGACCAAGAAAAGGTTAACTAAACCTGGTCAGAGAAACAGGTCACGTAACCTGTTACCTGCATGGACTAAAAGAAATCTGATTCATCCATTTACTCATAAGAAATGACCCAAGCTTGTCTGGGTGCCTAAAGTTAACCCCTAATTTATTTTGCATGTGAGAGTGAAAGGAGGCAAGGAAAATTTGTGCATAAATAAAGCTTGCTCAAGGCATAAGTCTAGAAGAAAATAAAGTTTCTTTCACTCACCACATTTAAAGGGGGAATAGATCATTTGAAAGATGGTCAGATTTGTAGTTCTCATGTAAGGGGGAAGCAAAGGAGATTTAAAAAAAAATGAAAAAGAGGATGACTGCGAAACTGATGAGCATGCACAGGAACATGTTGTACCACCTGGTTCAACTGTTGTACAAACTGAGGGCATATTGACAGGGGGAACAAAAAATCAAGAAATTGATGTAGCAATAACACTAACACAAGTTGATGATAATTTTGTTGGTAATTCATAAGAATTGGTGTTATCACAAGAATCTTGAGATATCTCATGGGAATCAGTTGCTTGAGACTATGATATTCAAATGAAAGTAATTTGACTCTTGAGGGCTATAAAAATGTTGACTATGTAGGTTACTTAATTGACTGGAGAAGCACCAAAGGCACTAAGTAGAGAGCATTTTGAAAGGAATAGGTTAGACTTGGGGATGATTAAAATTGCATGAACTTGTAACACCCCGTATTCAAGTACATGTATTGGCGTATTCAAGTACGTGTATTGGTCTTATTTATATGGAATTAATTTTTTTATTTTATTTATACCGGAATTTGCCCGTCGATGGTTCTATACGAAGGTTATTGAATAAGCTTTCCAACGATATAAAGATTTCCAAAAACAGATAAGTTTCGGATATAATCGAGCACGTTCGAAACTATAAAACGGTGGCCGGGATATGGTGAATAGTAAATGTGCAGGAAAATTTCCTGCACACAAACTACTGAGGCCTGCCAGTTTTTTTGTATCAACTTTGAACGATCATAACTCCCTTAATATAATGAACTGGGAGAGCTACGACCTATCAAAAGAAAGATCTTTGAGTCTTCTTTCCAATGAAATTGGTTTCATCTAAATCCAACATCTGAGTAAGGAGTTATACTCGTTTTACTTCAGCCTCTCAAAACAGTTTTTTAGGGTCAACTTCAAACGATCATAACTCCTTGTACAAGACGAACTGGGTGGCCTACTTTATATGAAATGAAATCCCTTTGAATTATCTATCCAAAGATACTAATTTCACCTAAATCCGATATTGGAGCAAAGAGTTATGGTCGATTTACTTTAGCCTATCAAAACAGTCCACCATGGACAGATTCGGATTTACTTAAAATTTTAAGGGCAATATGGTCATTTTCCATCACCTCATGAACGAAAATTGGTCATTATATACATATACTTAGCCTAATATCCATTATTTATCATCCATTATTGAAGAATAAGAAACCCTAGCCAAATTTCAACTCCAATTATCTTGTGATTCAACCGTAGAAAATCCAAATTGATTCCGTAGTTGTGTTCACCGTCTCGAGGGCTTCGAGAAGCACCCCTTATTTGTGCCAACAGGACTTCGAAATTAGAAGGGCCATTTTATGGTAAGGATGTAAATTATGTTGGTGTTATTTATATGGATATGTATATATATGCATGTGAGCATAAGAAGTGTGTTATTTGATTGTTGTTGAAAGATGATTGGAAATGATGTTGGATTATTCTTGTGCATGGTTGGATTATGTTGAATTGTGAAGGGATTTGGTGTGATGATGTGGTATTGAAATGATGATTATATATATATATATACACATAAACCTATTGTTCAAGTTGGTTTTTGGAATGCTTTGCAAATATTGGTTGTATGGAATTATGGAAGAGAATTGTGGTGTTGGGTTTCTAATACTAGATGCCAAACATTTCATTGTAGATAAGTGATTTGTAAAGGCGGGAAGTTGTGTTGAATTGGTATCCGAATCTACGGCGAGGTATGTAAAGCATACTCTAACAATGTTCTTTGGCATAAAAACACCAATATTCCATCAAGTAAGATTCCGAGGTTGTCCAAAAACATGTATTGTTCTACGTTACCAACGAAGTTGTTTCCATCCTATAAAGTGTCAAAATGTTTCATTGATATACCAAAAGGCTCCTATTTCATTGTTGTGATATTGATGATTCTGAAACACATTGTTGATGTACCAATGAGTCTTTATTACATCGTTATTGTATAGAAGGTCTATTACTGGGTTCCTATTGATGTATCATTGTTTCAAAGTATAAAAAATGTGGTGGCGACCGAAATAACAATCTCAAAGATTAATTGAACTAAGTGATGGAAGCTCTCTCTTATCGGGTGGTATCCCAGGGGCATAAACCTAGCATGGGTCGATCCCTATTTATGTATTTATGGGTGGTATCCCAGGGGCATAAGCCTAGCATGGGTCGATCCCAGTTGATATGTACTGGAGGCAGCCTAATGGTCACAGTACAGTACAGTAATGATTACAAAGATGTTAAGAACGAAGGTAAAGTGATTGAATAAATTCAATGTATATGTTGTCACAAGTTCTAGTAAGTGTGGTCCACTCCTATTACGCTTTATTCACTTGTTTCTGATTTCTATTGAGCTCCTATATCATATGTGATTATCTACAGCTTTACATACTCAGTACATATTTCGTACTGACGTCCCCCACGGGGACCTGCATTTCATGCTGCAGGCACAGGTACCTCAGCTCATACACCGCACAAGTAGGAGCCAGGTCATACAGCTATTGTTGGTGAGCTCCAGTTTGCTTCGGAGCTTTCCGAGTCGGTTCCTTATGTTTTGCTATTGTACAGGAGTTATGTGTGGGTGGGGGTTTTTCCCGACCCTAGTTATGTCATGTATATCCTAGAGGCTTTGTAGACATAAGGAAGGGTAAAGTCATGGAAGTTTATATAGTGATGTTATATTTGTATATGTGGTGGCCCCGACGGCCAAGTATTATATATATATATATTTGTGCGTGTTGTGCTGATACAGGAAATTAGACCCTTCTATATGTAACGAAGTGCTGCCCAAATTTTTGGTGACATGTAAGTGAAAGTACTGGTATTTGAACGGGTTCTCCCGAGCCTTCTCGGCTTCGGGTGCCAGTCCGGCCCGATGGGATTTTGGGGCGTGACAGAACTCCCCTCAATGATTGACTAGAATAATCATTTTTCTTCTTAATTTTATTATCTAAAAAGTTATTCTATTCAGTCTTGTACATTTAGTTGTGTGTCCCAATTCCAGATTTTTGACTTTTCTAACCTAATTTTGTATTAGATTGTGCAAAAAAATAGGTACAAGCAAGCAATTGTGACGATAAAATTCTTCTTATCAGGTATGTTCTACACTGACATAAGCATAGGCTGTCTAAGTTGAAACAGTTGAGCACACCTGTCCAATTCCACACACTTTATCCTCTCATTGTCTAATAAAGCTAATGAATTGGTTGACCAAACTTTCTTTGATTATCTCCAAATGGGTGTGCACAAATGTGTTAATCCTATACCAGAAATTTCTTCTTCTTTCTCAACCAAAATATCAGTTGTGTACCATGGATTTGCCAATCTTGACCATCAATCACATGCAGCATATGTTTCTGAAGAATGAAAAGGGACATGCTTTCCCTTTTAGTTCCTAATTGGTTATTTTTTTTTAGGACTTCTCAATCTTAAATAAGGTTTGACTTATAAAAAAAATAGATGTTCTTGAACAGATGAATCATGTTGCTCTACATGTTTCAATAAGGAGGGCTAACACTCATTTGAAAAAAAAATATGAACTACAAGCTGCACAAGACAGCCATGAAGTGGAATAAGAGGTCCTTAAGGCTAGGATCGTAACCTTGAAGCTTGACCTTGATTGATAGAGGGATGAAAATATTGAAGTCATTCATCAATTGACACAGTTGATATCACCTGTTCCACCTTCCTCATCAGCTCCTCACTATGTGTATCCTTAGCCATCTCCCACTTTTATACCGTATTTTTTTAATGCTCAATTATTTTGCTTTGTTCTTGTCACGCCTCAAATCTTATTGGGGCGGACTGACACCCGTAACCGAGGAGGCCTGGGAGAACCAGCTCATAACCTTATACTTCCCATGCATACCTCTATGACAACCCGAAATTCGGACAATATCATGTCGCATATAAAAAGAAATAATCACCTATATAAGCTCGAGCACACATATATATGTATAAACAATACTTGGCCGTTAGAGCCATCACGTCTATTAACAAAACACCACCTTGACTATACATTAGGTCTACAAAGCTTCTAGACAATACACAGAGTTTAACTAAGGTCGGGATACACCCCGCCATATAACTAACTTCTATACAATACCAAAAGTGACTGGATATGACACGGAAATCCCCGAAGCAAACTGGAGCTCACCAAAAGCAGCTGGATATCCTGGCTCCTACTTGTGCGGTGTATGAGCTGAGGTACTTGTGCCTGCAACATGAAATGCAGGTCCCCCGTGGGGGACGTCAGTACGAAATATGTACTGAGTATGTAAAGCTGTAGATAATCACATATGATATAGGAGCTCAATAGAAATCAGAAATAAGTGAATAAATCGTAATAGGAGTGGACCATACTTACTAGAACTTGTGACAACCTGTGCATTGTATTTATTCAATTACTTTACCTTCGTTCTTATCATCTTTGTAATCATTATTGTACTGTACTGTGACCATTAGGCTGCCTCCAGTACATATCAACTGGGATCGACCCATGATAGGCTTATGCCCCTGGGATACCACCCATAAACACATAAATAGGGATCGACCCATGATAGGCTTATGCCCCTGGGATACCACCCGATAAGAGAGAACTTCCATCACTTAGTTCAATTAATCTTTGAGATTGTTATTTCGATCGCCACCGCATTTTTGATACTTTGAAACAATGATACATCAATAAGAGACATATAAATAGACCATCAATGCAATAACAATGAAGTAAGAACTCATTGGCACATCAATGAAGTGTTTTGGAGTCATCAATTCCATAACAATGAAGTAGGAACTTATTGGTATATCAATGAAACGTTTTGGAGTCATTAATAGCACATGGATCTTGTTTGAGTAACCGGATACCTTATGACATTCATTAGTGCAATAAACATGTAAGATTTGGAAAACAAGTAAGTATTGGAATGTCTTGACATCTTGTAGGGTGGAAACAAGTTCATTGGTAACGTAGGACATCATACAAAACCATTATGGATCACATGTTATTGAATAACTTTGGAAACTTTCTTAATAGAACAATTGTTCACTTTAATGCCAAAGATATGGTATAGAGTATGCTTTACATACCTGACTGTCAACCTTCAATACTAGTCCCAAATGGACTTCCCGTCTTTTTGGATTACTTATCTACAATGAACATATATAGCAATCTAGTATTAGCAACCAAACGTCACAATTCAATTATTTGAATTCACCAAACTAGTGGTTAAGTAGTAAGCCTTAATTACACCATAAAGGGTGTCAATTTAACCCTCTTATACTCCAATTACATTCACATGCCATGCATATTCATACAACATCCTCCAATATCAAGTTTGGATTCATTTATCCTTCCAACCAATCCATTAAACCAAATTGAGCCATAGACATAAATAATCATCAATTCAATAGTATATCACCATATCCACCTTCCAAAACTCAATTACCATATCCACCTTTCACAATTCGATACAACCAAACCATGTAAAATAGTCTATAACCCTATTTCCATCACCTTTCAATAACATCCAACACATATAATCCTCTATCACACATATACATATGGAAAAGAACAAAGGAAAACAATATCCATACCTTAGAATTCACCTCTTGATTATGCAATCCTGTTTGCACAAATAATAGGTGTCGTTCGAAGCTCTCGAGATGACAAACGCAGTTATCGGATTACTTTGGAATTTCTACGGTTAAATCAAAAGTAATTTATAGGTCAAATTTGGCTAGGGTTTGTTCTTTCTCAATGATTGATGATGAAAATGAGTTTTTGAAATCATATACATGTATATATACACATATTCCCGTCCATAATATAATAGGAAATGACTAAGATGCCTTTAAAATTTAAATAATGGTGGACTGTTTTGATAAGCTAAAGTAGATCGACCATAACTCTTTGCTCCGATATCGGATTTGGGTGAAATTGGTATCGTTGGAAGGATAATTCAAAGGGATTTAATTTCATATAAAGTAGGCCACCCAGTTCGTCCTGTACAAGGAGTTATGGTCGTTTGAAGTTGACCCTAAAAATCTATTTTGATAGGCTGAAGTAAAACGAGTATAACACCTTACTCAGACGTTGGATTTGGATGAAACCAATTGAATTGGAAAGAAGACTCAAAGATATTTCTTTTCATAGGTCGCATATCTCCCAGTTCATTATATTAAAGGAGTTATGATCATTCGAAGTTGACCCAAAAATTCGACTGGCCTCAGTAGTTTGTGTGCAGGAAATTTTCCTGCACATTTACTATTCCCAAATATCCCGGCCACCGTTTTATAGTTTCGAACATGCTCGATTATATCCGAAACCTATCAGTTTTTGGAAATCTTATTCAATAACCTTCGCATGGATCCATCGACGGGCAAATTCCAGTATAAATAAAATAAAAAATTAATTCCATATAAATAAGACCAATACACGTACTTGAATACGCCAATACACGTACTTGAATATGGGGTGTTACATACTTACCCCATTTAGGACATTCGTCCTCGAATGTTAGCATAGTTATTCAACCGAAACAAGTTCAAGTCCATCATTAATATTCACATCATCACATAAATACTGTGCATATATAAAAAAAAACTTACTTTTTAATGTTCTAACTCCGTTTCTTGAACTTCCTCTTCATCTTTGAACAAATGAGGGTACTTAGATTTCATTGCTTCCTCAGTTTCCCATGTAATCTCTTCCCTTTGATGATTTCTCCAACATACTTTCACAGATGCTATCTCTTTATTTCTCATCTTCTTAACTTGGAGATCTAGAATAGCAAGAGGCACTTCCTCATAGGTAAGATCTTCCGCAACTTCCACATCCTCAGTAGAAGTGATATGTGATGGATCTCCGATGCACTTTCGAAGCATTGACACATGAAATACCGGATGTACTGATGAGAGCTCTTGGGGTAGCTCTAATTCATATGCAACTTGTCCAAACCTTCGAGTGATCTTATACGGGCCTATATAACGTGGACTCAACTTCCCTTTCTTGCCAAATCTCATTACCCCTTTCATTGGTGATACCTTCAAAAATACCCAATCACCTATAGAAAACTCGAGCCCTCTCCTTCTACTATCCGCATATGACTTGTGTCGACTTTGGGATGTTTTCAGTCGTTACTGAATTACTTTAACCTTCTCTATGGCTTGATAAACAAGATTCGGTCCGAACAAAAAAGTTTCACCCACTTCGAACATCCTATTGGTGATCTACACTTCCTTCCATATAAAGCTTCATATGGTGCCATTTTGATACTTGAATGATAGCTATCATTGTAGGCAAACTCAATAAGAGGTAAATGATCATCCCAATTGCCCTTAAAATCTATTACACAAGCTCGTAGCATATCTTCAAGTGTTTGGATGGTACGTTCTGCTTGTCCATCTGTTTGAGGGTGAAAAGTTGTACTCAACTTCACTTGTGTTCCCAAACACCTCTGAAAAGACTTTCAAAAGTTTGCGGTAAATTGGGTTCCCCGATCTGATAGAATAGAGATTGGCACTCCATGTAATCGGACTATCTCTTTAATGTACAGCTTCGCATACTCTTCAACTGTGTAAGTGGTCCTAACTGGTAGGAAATGTGCGGATTTGGTAAGCCTATCAACAATCACCCATATAGAATCAAACTTCCGGGATGTACGAGACAAACCAATAACGAAATCCATGTTGATCATGTCCCACTTCCAGCTTGGAAGATCAATGCATTGCATATAACCTCCGGTTTTTTGGTGCTCAACTTTAACTCTTTGACAATTTGGACATTCAGCTACAAATTCTGCAATGCTCTTCTTCATGTCATTCTAACAATACATATCTTTCAAATCTTGATACATTTTGGTTGATCCTGGATGAATGGAATACCTTGAACAATGTGCCTATGTCATAATCTTCTTTCTTAGCCCGTCTACATCCGGCACACACAATCGGTTTTGGCATTGAAGTACTCCTTCTCGTGTAAACTCAAATACCTTGGTCGCACCACTCTGAACGTTCTCCTTAAGCTGTAATAAAATAGGATCTGCATATTTCTTCTCTTTCACTTCAGCTATTAATGGAGATTCCGCAATATTATGTACGATAAGCTCTTTATCCGGAGTTTCAAGAAGGCGAACTCCCAAACTAGCTAACTGGTGAAGATCTTTAATCATCCCTTGCCTTTCTATAGGCGCCATCATAGCCTTACGACTTAACGCATCAGCTACCACATTTGCTTTCCCTTATCCTGCTGCATCAATACACATCCTAAACCAATTCTGGAAGCATCACAATACACTGTATACCCTTCGGTGCCTTCTGGAAGTACCAACACGGGTGTAGAAATCAACTTGTTCTTTAAATCTTGAAAACTCTTCTCACAGGCATCATTCCATTGGAATTTGGATGCTTTATGGGTTAGCTTGGTTAAGGGTGCTGAAATGGAAGAAAATCCTTCAACAAACCTTCTATAATAACCGGCTAACCCGAGAAAACTACGAATCTCCGTAGGCGTTGTGGGCCTTGGCTTGTTCTTCACAGCTTCTATTTTTTTAGCATCAACCTTTATCCCTTCACTAGATACAATATGACCCAAAAATGCCACCGACTTTAACCAAAACTCACATTTAGAGAACTTTGCATAAAGCTTACAATCACGAAGAGCCTGCAATGTCTGTCGTAAGTGATTGGCATGGTCCTCTTCTGATCTAGAATAAACTAGAATATCATCTATAAAAACTATTACAAATACATCCAGGAATGGCTTAAACACCCTATTCATCAAATCCATTAAAGTTGCGGATGCATTTGTTAGCCCAAATGACATAACTAGAAACTCATAATGACCATACCGTGTTCGGAAAGATGTCTTGGGTATATCCTTCTCTGTGACCCTCACTTGGTGGTAACCTGACCTCAAATAAATCTTAGAAAAGAACTTGGTGCCCTGCAACTGATCAAATAAATCATCAATTCTTGGGAGAGGATATTTATTCTTAATAGTCACCTTATTCAATTGTCGATAATCAATACACATCCTCAGCGAGCCATCTTTTTTGCGCACAAATAACACTGGTGCTCCCCATGGGGACATACTAGGCCTTATGAATCCCTTCTCTAGCAAATCTTTCAATTGCTCTTTCAATTCTCGTAATTCTGCTGGGGCCATTCTATACGGAGGAATGGAGATTGGTTGGGTTCCTGGTATTACATCAATACCAAACTCTACTTCTCGTTCAGGAGGCAAACCTGGAAGATCTTCAGGAAATACATCAGAAAATTCATTTACCACCGGAACAGCGTGAAGAGTTGGTGGCTCCGCTTCTGTATCCCTTACTCTAACTAAAGGATATATGTATCCCTTGGAAAACATTCTTCTTGCCTTAAAATAAGAAATAAATCTACCTCTTGGCGCGCCAATTTCACCTTTTCATTCAAGGACTGATTCATTTGGAAAATGGAAATATACCTTTTTCGTGCAGCAATCAATTGTGGCATAACAAGACGCCAACCATTCCATACCCATTATAACATCAAAATCTACCATTTCTAACTCCACAAGATCAGCCATCGTATCACGACCACAAACAGTTACTATGCAGTTTCGGTAAACCCTTCTAGCTATAATAGATTCCCCAACCGGTGTGCACACTTCAAATGGCTTAACTAACAGTTCGGGTATTCTTTCAAACTTTTCAGCAACCAATGGAGTAACATAAGATAATGTAGACCTGGGATCAATTATGGCATAGACATCGAATGAAAAGATAGATAATGTACCTGTAACCACATCTTGGGAAGCCTCTAAATTCTGTCGATCCGCTAGAGCATACGTATGATTTTGAGCCCCGCTAGAACTCGTGGCTCCTCTGTCACCTATAACACGACCCATTGGTTGTGCACCCCTTCCTGAATAAGGTAGGTCATGTCATACCCCTCATGCCTCTTCGTGGGCATTCTCTCATCATATGCCCCGACATACGGCACCAAAAACAAACGTTGGTCCCCAGCCAACATGCGCCCAAATGATACCTTCCATATTTATTGCATGGCTCTCGAGGAGGTCTCGATTGGATCATATTCCCTTGCCCTTGGTACCCCACTATCTGCGAACTCTGACTCTCACTTCTGTGCCCAAATTGATTTCCTCTAGACCCTTGGAACTGTGGTGGGGAACTAGCTGCAGAATAAGAAGATAATGACCTAGGTGTTCTAGCAGAAAACTGTGGTCTGAACCCTCCTTGGGATGCCATGAACTTCCCTGTAGATCTGGCCCTCTTGGAATATCCTCTTTCTAATTCTTGTGTTCTTCTCCTCTGCCTCTGATCTTCCATTTTCTGTGCAAAAGCTTGGATCCTCTCTATGTCCAGATCTTTGTTTAAAGTGACAATAGTATAATCTCTAACCAGATATGGATCCAGCCTATCCACATATTGATGAACTCTGTCATCCATAGTAGATACAACATTAGGATCATATCTCAACAAGGAATTAAATCGGAGACTGTACTCCCTCACACTCATAATCCCCTGACGAAGATTTAAAAACTGATCTGTACGGGCCTGACGAATCTCGAATAGAAGATAATGATCAAGAAATGCCTCTTTGAACTCTTTCCAAGTAGCTGGGGGTGCATCAATACCCCTAGATCGTTTCCAGTCCTCGTACCAATATATATCCTCCCCTTTGAATCTATACGCCGCTAACTCCACTGTCCCTCTACCCGTGACATGCATAACATCTAAGGCCCTTTGAATTTGATGAATAAAGTCATGTGGGTCCTCATTAAGATCTGATCCAGTAAAAGTGGGAGGATCCATCTTAAGAAAATCTTGTGTTCGAAGGCTAGCCGCCCTATCTGTACCACTAGGACCCGTGGTAGGAATGGCTTGCCCTTGAGCTTTTCCAGCAACTATACGAGTCAAAAGTTGCACTGCATTTCTAAGATCTTGATCAGAAGCATTAATAGGTGGCTCTGGGGATATAGTTCTCCTCCCCCTTATTTCTTCCTGAGTGGAAGAAGTTTTTGATGCATGCTCAGCTGGAGCATCACTTTGATTAGCTGGTATAGTGGGTGACTTACTAGTCCCCTCTCCGGCAGCCACATCTACTTGCTTACCGGTATTCTTGCTTCTGGTAACCGACATCATTACTATAATAAGAGAAACAAACGGATTCAGTGGTCAACTATGGCTTCATATACAATATAGGCTCTATCGCACGACATAAGACATGAAGAAAAGAGACAATTCCTAAATGTCCATAGCCTCCTGTTTATAGATGCGGTGCACGACACACCGATAAACATAACTCTACGTAGACACGGCTTTGTAGACTCACTAGGACGAACTTCTCTGATACCACTTTTGTCACGCTTCAAATCCTATTGGGGCAGACTGGCACCTGTAACCGAGGAGGCCCGGGAGAACCATCTCATAACCTTATACTTCCCATGCATACCTCTATGACAACCCGAAATTCGGACAACATCATGTCGCATATAAAAGGAAATAATCACCTATATAAGCTCGAGCACACATATATATGTATATACAATACTTGGCCGTTGGAGCCATCACGTCTATTAACAAAACACCACCTTGACTGTACATTAGGTCTACAAAGCCTCTAGACAATACAAAGAGTTTAACTAAGGTTGGGACACACCCCGCCATATAACTAACTTTTATACAATACCAAAAGTGACTGGATATGACACAGAAAGCCCCGAAGCAAACTGGAGCTCACCAAAAACAGCTGGATATCCTGGCTCCTACTTGTGCGGTATATGAGCTGAGGTACTTGTGCCTGCAGCATGAAATGCAGGTCCCCCGTGGGGGACGTCAGTACGAAATATGTACTGAGTATGTAAAGTTGTAGATAATCACATATGATATAAGAGCTCAATAGAAATCAGAAACAAGTGAATAAATCGTAATAGGAGTGGACCATACTTACTAGAACTTGTTACAACCTGTACATTGTATTTATTCAATCACTTTACCTTCGTTCTTATCATCTTTGTAATCATTACTGTACTGTACTGTGACCATTAGGCTGCCTCCAGTACATATCCACTAGGAACGACCCATGATAGGCTTATGCCCCTGGGATACCACCCATAAACACATAAATAGGGATCGACCCATGATAGACTTATGCCCCTAGGATACCACCCGATAAGAGAGAACTTCCATCACTTAGTTCAATTAATCTTTGAGATTGTTATTTCGGTCGCCACCGCATTTTTGATACTTTGAAACAATGATACATCAATAAGACACATATAAATAGACCATCAATGCAATAACAATGAAGTAAGAACTCATTGACACATCAATGAAGTGTTTTGGAGTCATCAATGCCATAACAATGAAGTAGGAACTTATTGGTATATCAATGAAACGTTTTGGAGTCATTAATAGCACATGGATCTTGTTTGAGTAACCGAATACCTTATGACATTCATTAGTGCAATAAACATGTAAGATTTGGAAAACAAGTAAGTATTGGAATGTCTTGACATCTTGTAGGGTGGAAACAAGTTCATTGGTAACGTAGGACATCATACAAAACCATTATGGATCACATGTTATTGAATAACTTTGGAAACTTTCTTAATAGAACAATTGTTCACTTTCATGCCAAAGATATGGTATAGAGTATGCTTTACATACCTGACTGTCAACCTTCAATACTAGTCCCAAATGGACTTCACATCTTTTTGGATTACTTATCTACAATGAACATATATAGTAATCTAGTATTAGCAACCAAACGTCACAATTCAATTATTTGAATTCACCAAACTAGTGGTTAAGTAGTAAGCCTTAATTACACCATAAAGGGTGTCACTTTAACCGTCTTATACTCCAATTACATTCACATGCCATGCATATTCATACAACATCCTCCAATATCAAGTTTGGATTCATTTATCCTTCCAACCAATCCATTAAACCAAATTGAGCCATAGACATAAATAATCATCAATTCAATAGTATATCACCATATCCACCTTCCATAACTCAATTACCATATCCACCTTCCATAACTCAATTACCATATCCACCTTCCATAATTCGATACAACCAAACCATGCAAAATAGTCCATAACCCTATTTCCATCACCTTTCAATAATATCCAATACATATAATCCTCTATCACACATATACATATGGAAAAGAACAAAGGAAAACAATATTCATACCTTAGAATTCACCTCTTGATTATGCAATCCTGTTTTCACAAATAATAGGTGTCGTTCGAAACTCTCGAGATGACAAACGCAGTTATCGGATTACTTTGGAATTTCTACGGTTGAATCAAAAGTAATTTAAAGGTCAAATTTGTCTAGGGTTTGTTATTTCTCAATGATTGATGATGAAAATGAGTTTTTGAACTCATATACATGTATATATACACATATTCTCGTCCATAATATAATAGGAAATGACCAAAATGCCTTTAAAATTTAAATAATGTCAAATTTGTCCTTTGGTGGACTGTTTTGATAAGCTAAAGTAGATCGACCATAACTCTTTCCTATGATATCGTATTTGGGTGAAATTGGTATCGTTGGAAGTATAATTCAAAGGTCTTTCATTTCATATAAAGTAGGCCACCCAGTTCGTTCTGTACAAGGAGTTATGGTCGTTTGAAGTTGACCCTAAAAATCTATTTTGATAGGCTGAAGTAAAACGAAAATAACTTCTTACTCAGACGTTGGATTTGGATGAAACCAATTGCATTGGAAACAAGACTCAAAGATATTTCTTTTCATAGGTCGCATCTCTCCCAGTTCATTATATTAAGGGAGGTATGATCGTTCGAAGTTGACCCAAAAATTCAGCTGGCCTCAGTAGTTAGTAGTTTGTGTGCAGGAAATTTTCCTGCACATTTTCTATTCCCAAATATCTCGGCCACCGTTTTATAGTTTCAAACGTGCTCGATTATATCCGAAACCTATCCATTTTTGGAAATCTTTACATCGTTGGAAAGCTTATTCAATAACCTTCGCATGGAACCATCGACGGGAAAATTCCTGTATAAATAAAATAAAAAATTAATTCCATATAAATAAGACCAATACTCGTACTTGAATACGCCAATTCACGTACTTGAATACGGGATGTTACAGTTCAGTACTAGCTTAGGTTTAATGTGGAACATGCTCTGTCAGTTAAATGGAATGGTTATCTTTGCTAAATTGACTCATTTTTGCTCTCTTTAATACATTACTATGTTGGCTAGAGTCTTTGCCTGGTTGTTTTGGTGATAGCCCCAGTGGTCATGAATAGCATAACAAATCACTTTGGCTAGTATATTTTTGCATTGAAATGGTTTTTCGATGATGTCAAAGGGGGGAAGATAATAGGGTTGTGCAATGTTTATAACCCATTGACTAAGGGTTGTGCAATGTTTATAACCCATTGACTAACTTGTTTCATTCTAGTTTTTTATACTTTAGTGCCTACAGGTGAAGATAGTTGAATGCACAAGACAAGAGGTTTGTCATTATCAAAAAGGGGAAATTTGTTGGGTACTATATAGTTTTGATGATTGACAAACTGACACATGAATGAAACATGTTACTTGAGCTGGTCCACGCATAGGAAAGAAGATTTCCAGTTTCACTAATAGATGCAGACAAGAATGAATAAGCAAGCCTAATTCTGATATACTCAAGCTACTGATCATGTGGGGAATATAACAAGTTGAATTTGATTCAAACACTTAATGATAAGGAAAAACAATTTGAGTTGAAAAAGGAGTCCTATGTGAAGAAGGAGTTTCACTTCTGAGTATATCTTGAAGAGTCCTATGTGTGGTAGGAGAAAGATTCTGATAAATAAGCATGTGCTGATTTAAAAAAGTTAGAGTTTTACTACAACACTAAGGAGACAAGAGTTGAAATTAAAGAAAGAGTCTCACTAGAACTATATGTAATGAGAGTTTTAATTAAAGGAGGAGTTGAAAATAAAGAATGACTCTTTGGAGAGCTGTGCTTAAATAGAAGATGCATCATTCAGAGTAATTCACGCACTTACAAAAAAACAGAAAAGCACAATCGACAGATTGACTTCACGAAGTGCTACTCAATCACTGAAGAAACACATTGAAGAACCTGGTCCTAAGTATAGAATTCAGCTAAGAGTTTTAGCTTTGATTCTTAGAGTTGTTCATTGTGTTTGAGCTATTGATGTAATATTAGTTTCAGTGTGTTATAAACTGAATTAGGAGATAGTATTCGAGTTGGAGAAAACTCAGAGACTTTGGAAACGCATACCTTGGGAGGTGTGTGTAGTTAGGAATTAGAGTTTATAATTCCTAGTTGTTGAGTCAAAGGAATTATAGTTTATAATTCCTAATTGTTGAGTTATAGGGATTAGAGTTTATAATTCCTATACTTGTTTACAAGAGTTTTGTAATCAGTCGTTGTTGAGGCTCAGAGTTATTTAGTGAAGTTGGGATTAAATCCCGTAGAGGTGAAGGTCGTGTTTTTTTACACCTTTTGAGCCGGGTGTTTTCCACGAAAAAATCATTGTGTTCTTTACCTTCTGTTTTACTGCTTCCTTGGAACACATCAGTGGAACACGTCGGGCAACCCGTTCTATCGATAAGCAACAGTTAGACGAAAATAAGATAATCAGTAGGACACGAACTCTAACACTTTTCCATTCCTTGGAAGAATCATACTTTATGATGAAAATTGGTGGGAAAGATTGGAGTGGGAACAATCCCATGTCAAGAGCCTCTTCCAACCTAAAATTAGATATTTGCGTCGTGCTATTTTCTTATGACACACTCTGTACTATTTTCCTTTTTACCCCAAACAAATGTCTCTTATATTGTCCTTCATCATGTATTAAATCTATATTTTGTGTATATCAGATAGATTTAGAAAAAATATGTATAGTATATATTGTATGTCCTTCATGTGTATTTTTCTATATTTAAGATTTTTTCTTATTTTTGAATTCAATTTTTTTTTTAATTTTTTTAAAATCAAATCTAATTGATTAATTCTTAAACTAATGAAAAAAATATTAATTGTCATTAATTCTGATTACTTCTAATAAAGAAAGGTTTTACTATAAATATATTTAATTAATTTTCAATCTTAAATATTAGAAAAAATAGTGAAAAGATGATTTTGTCTAAAACAAATGGTTTTAATAAAGGGCAAAAAGTTCAAACAACATTTCTAAGACTCTTCACGCTTTTAATAATATATTATAGATTATATATATAGATATAAATTATAGATTATAGATACAGATATAGATATTTTTGTATTTTAACTGTTCGTAGGAAAATCATGGCTCAACTACTGCTTAGTTTGTTATTTTTATGAGTTCAAATAATGTTAGATTGTTGGATTAATATAGTATAGTGAAAATTATCCCAAATAGACTTATTAGATTGTTAATTACAAGTTATAGCATAACTTTTCAATAATTATCAGACTAAAGAAATAATTACAAGCTATAGGAACTTTTGAAAAAAATATATTTTAATTAATTGTTCGAAAATCAGTTTTTTAATATTTTATTATTTATATTCTTTCTTATATTTAGCATTTAACATTTATCTCTCTTTATTAAAGCTTTGGATAATTATGGCAAGTTAAGGTATCAATATTTTTTTTATTTTAATAATTAATTATTAAAGTTTGTTCACAATTTAATGAGTCATATATGGTAAATATATTTTTTAAAGTTAAGAACTGATTTTTTACTTTTTTTTAACTTGAATAATTAATTTGCTTCTAGACTTTTTCTTGTTTTACTGTCTTTAATTACCAATAGAATTCTTATATATTTACCTTTTTTTAATATCTTATAAATTTAAAAAAGAACTAATTTCATAGTTTTAACTTTATTCCAAAAAATATTCACGTTTTATGGGGTATATTTAGCCAAAATCAGACGCAAACTTTTTTACCTTTTACCAACTTCCAATAAAACTTTTAAAACTCATTATTATTTAC
Organism: Capsicum pubescens; assembly: GCA_030864215.1. Classification (NCBI taxonomy): domain Eukaryota; kingdom Viridiplantae; phylum Streptophyta; class Magnoliopsida; order Solanales; family Solanaceae; genus Capsicum; species Capsicum pubescens. Next base: position 16,840,289 of record CM061538.1, on the reverse strand, counting down.
ACAAGATCTTTACTTATAAAAAATTATTTTTTAAAATATTAAAAAAACTTTTTTTTCATATTTAATATTCAAATATATCCTTATTTATAGCCTTTAATAGTTATCACTCTTCATTAAATCTTTTGATAATTATTGTCACGCCCCAAATCCCATTGGAGTGGACTGGCACCCGTAGCCGAGGAGGCCCGAGAGAACCCGTTCATAACCTATACTTTCTCAATTACGTTACTTATGAAAATTAGAAATTTGGGCAGCACTTCGTTGTAAATAGAAGAAAACAGTACCTGTATCAGCCCAGCAGACACGCATATATATATATATATATATAAACAGTAATTGGCCGTCAGAGCCATCACGCCTATCAACCAAACACTCCTATGGCTGTACAATATGTCTAAAAAAGCCTCTACATAGATACACAACTGAGTTAGGGTCGGGACAAACTCCCGCCCACAAAAGACTTTTATACAAATACCAAAAGTACATATAGAAACGACTTGGGATGCCCCGAAACAACTGTAGCTCACCACTATCAACAGAATGTCCTGGCTCTTACTGCGGAGGTGTACGACCTGAAGTACCTGTTCCTACAGGCATGAATACAGGTCCCCCCTGAGGGACGTCAGTACGGAAATATGTACTGAGTATGTAAGGCAGTGAGTATCAAGATGAGATACAAAAGATCAACAGAACCCAGATACCAGTGAATAAACAGTATGAGTAGACCACACTTAAAAGAGCTGATGGGATACCTGCACATTACTTTCATATCATTACTTCCCGTATTCCTTATCAATACATAACATATGTCATACAATGGCCAACTGATCAGTGGTACTAATACAATACATCAGGGACCACCCCTGGAATAGCATATATACATAATCTTTATAATACAATGGCCAACTGATCAGTGGTACTAATACAATACATCATATCATCAATTTAAAATAAAGACATTTCATTTCTTAATTCAATTAATCTTTGAGATTGGTTACTTTGTGGTCACACCTTATGGAACCTGAAACCATGATACCTCAATAGGAAAAACATGTAAATAGGTAATCAATATCATGAAAATGAAGTAGAGAATCATGGATACCTCATTAAATCATTTCGGAGTCAACAATAGTATATGGACATTTTTTTGACTAGCCGGACATCTTAAAAGTGAAAACAAGTTCAATTGGTAGTGTCGAAGATCATATGATGTTATTATGTGTCATGTGTCGTAGGACAATGTTGGAAGCTTACTTGAGAGTGCCATGGGTCATTATTCATGCCAAAGATTAGATAGAGTATGTCTTACATACCTTGACATAACCACTTCAATACAAGTCCAACTTGACTTCCCGTACTCTTCGAACACTTATCTACAATAAGTCATTTGTGGCAAACTAGTATTAGCAACCAAACCTTACCATTTAGGTATTAACTTCACCAAATAATGTCTAGGAAGTAATCATTTAACTCATCAATAAGAGTGCTACATACATCCTCTTATACTCTTATTACATTCACATATCATGCATTTTCATGCAATATCCCTCAACATCACTCTTAGCCTTTATTTCCCCTCTTAATCACCATCCAATACCAACATGATCACTAGGCCTACATAACCACTAATATAGTGATATATCACCACAATTCATCCTCCATAATCCAATACCAACAACTTCCATAATTTACTACTAACAATTTATACAAAACAATTCATAACTATGTTTCTAGTTATCTTCCAACATCAAGACAATACTCATAATCCCTTATCAATACTTATTCATGGATAAGAATCAAGAATAAACAATATTCATACCTTAACAATGAACTCTTGTATTTAGAATCCTCCTTACATAACCATGGGGTGCTTCTCGAAGCTTTCGAGATGGTGAACACAACTACGGAACCAATTCGAATTTTCTACGGTTGAATCACAAAATATTTGAAGTTGAAATTAGGCTAGGGTTTCACCTTCTCTTAATAATTGGATGATATATGATATATATGAGGCTAAGTGTATGTTTATAAAGGCCAATTTTCGTCCAAGAGGTAATAGAAAATGACCATTTTGCCCTAAAAAATTTAAATAAATCCGAATCTGTCCCCAGTGGACAGTTTTGACAGGCTGAAGTAAATCGGTCATAACTCTTTGCTCCGGTATCGGATTTGGGTGAAACCAATTGCATTGGAAATATAATTCAAAGGGATTTCATTTTCATATAAAGTATACCACCCAGTTCTTCCTGTACAAGGAATTATGGTCGTTTAAAGTTGACCCAAAAATCTGTCCCAAAATTCTGTTTTTTTTTTGATAGGATGTAGTAAAACGGGTATAGCTCCTTACTCAGACATTGGATTTGGATGAAACCAATTTCATCGGAAATAAGACTCTCGGAGATTTTCGTCGATATATATCAGCTCACACAGTTCTTTTTGTACAAGGAGTTATGATCGTCTAAAGTTGATCCAAAAAAAATTGCCTAGCTGCAGTAATTTTCCTGCAGATTTACTGTTCACAGGCTTCCCGGCCACCGTTTTGAAATTTCGAATGTGCTCGCTTATATGAAATACTCCTCTGTTTTGGGAAAACTTTATATCGTTGGAAATATTATTCCAATACCTACACATACAACTATTGACGGGATACTTCCGAACACCATAAACTTAATTTAACCCATACGCAAGCCTTTAGGACTCCATATAATCGCGATAAGTGTACGAAAAAATTTACGGGGTGTTACATTCTCCCCCCTTAAGAACATTCGTCCTCGAATGTTAGCATAGTTACTCAATTAAGACATGTCCAAGCTTACAATTAACATATTCATCATCATAACATACTTGCATAAAAATAAACACTTACCTGTTATTGTTCTTCTTTCGTCTCATGAACTTCCTCCTCATCGTTGAATAGGTAAGGGTACTTAATCTTCATCGCTTCCTCGGCTTCCCATGTGATCTCCTCAACTTGTTGATTCCTCCAAAGTACTTTTACCGATGCTATCTCTTTATTCCTTATCTTTTTAATTTGGCGATCAAGAATAGCAATAGGCATTTCTTCAAAAGTGAGATCTTCTGTAACTTGTACATCTTCCGTAGTAGTGATGTGCGATGGATCTCCGATGTACTTGCGAAGCATCAAAACATGAAATAAGGGATGAACTGCTGAGAGCTCTTGAGGTAGCTCTAACTCATAAGCAACTTGTCCAAATCTTTGAATGATCTTGTACGGACCTATGTATCGTGGACTTAACTTTCCTTTCTTGCCAAACCTCATCACTCCTTTCATTGGTGATACTTTCAAGAATACCCAATCGTCGATAGAAAACTCAAGTCCTCTTCTTCTAACATCCGTATAAGATTTGTGGCGACTTTGAGCTGTTTCAAGCCGTTGTTAGATCACTTTAACCTAGGGGTGTCTAACGGGCCGGGCCGGGCCAACCCGGAACCGGCCCTCCCATTTTACCTGGGTTTCGGGCCGGTTCCGGGCCAGGTTTGGCGTTAACCGGGCCGGGCCGGGCCAAACAGTAAAAAAATTAAAACCCACCCGGACCCGGCCCACTAAACCCAATCCGGTCAAACCCACCAAGACCCGGTCAAACCCGGTTAAAAAACGGTCAAACCCGTTTAAAAAATAAATAAAAAATCCAATATACACTATATACACTCCAATATACAATATATATTTTAAAAAATATATATAAAGTATAAACAATTACACATATATACGTACCATTCAATATATAATTATATATGACTATACGTACTACTTTAAATAAAACATTTGCTATAATAGTATAATATATATATATATATACACTACAATATATATATATACTAATTTATAAAACATATACACATGTATACGTTAAATATATACTACTTTAGAAGATATATACACATATATATGCACCATTCAATATATATGTACTACTTTAAATAAAATATATACTACAATATAGTGATATACATATATATATATACAATAATATGTATATATATATAGTTACATACTAATTTATAAAACATATACACTTGTATACTTTAAAGATATACGTCTATAGAAGATATATACACATATATACGCACCATTCAATATATATGTACTACTTTAAAAAAAGTATATACTACAATATATATACTAATTTATAAAACATAAAGTAATGTATACGTTAAATATACACGTCTATAGAAGATCTATTCACGTATATACACTCTATTCTATGTATATGTAATACTTTAAATGAGTTATATGCAATATATATACATTACAATATATATTTGTATAGTTATATACTAATTTATAAAATATATACACCTGTATACGTTAAATATACATGTCTATAGAAGATCCATTCACATATATACACTCTATTCTATGTATATGTAATACATTAAATGAAATATACTATAATGTATATACATTACAATATATATTTGTATAGTTATATACTAATTTATAAAACATATACACATGTATACATAAAATATACACTTCTATAAAAGATATATACACGTGTATACGCACCATTAAATGTATATATACTACTACTTATAAAATATACTACATTATATATACATTACAATATGTATAGATATACTTATATACTAATTTATAAAACATATACACATGTATACGTTAAATATACACTTCTATAGAAGATATATGCACAAATATTCAAAATTTATTCAAAAAAAAATAAAAAACAACGACTAAGGACTGAATGAATTTGGGGAATTTTATTGATTGCAAAATCATCCAAAATTTATAATTTACATGAATGAAAAATCTATAAATTATGCATCATTTTTTCCAACTCATTCATGTTAATATTAATGGGAACTTGCATAGGATAATCAAAGTCAACGGGGGCAAAACCATGCATTGGACTTGATTCTGCTGAGTTCTCCCGTGAAGTCATAATTTCTTCTAGTTTCAGCTCGTCGCTCGGCTCCGGTTCCATTCCTTGGTTTCTTCTTTCCGCTCTAATCCAATCTCTGAGGCAAACTAGAACATTCATTGCATTGCTTCCCAATGAGTGTCGGTTGTCTCCAAGCTGCTGTCGTCCCTGACTGAAGGCGCTCTCTGATGCAACGGTTGACATTGGAACATTCAAGATATCTCTAGCTAATCTTGAAAGTACAGGATATTGTGATTCATTATTCCTCCACCAATCCAGCGTGTTGATCCGTCGTCTGCGATCCTCTGGTGCCGTCCGAAGATAATATTTCAGCTCTTCCCGATAAGTTGATGTGTAAGTTCTCTCATCAACACTGTTCCAACAATTTAAATCATAAAACGAATCAGAAAAACCACTATGTGCCGGCCTTTTAGAAGATGATGGCTCCTCGGGAGGATGAGGAGCGACAGTTGGAGTGATATTTGTAGGTACGGCTGAATCAAATAAATCAGCATAGTGATTATATAATTTTTCTATATAATCTTTTGCATCAGCCGTAGCCGTCCACAAATCAGGTTGTACTTGTTCAGAATCATGGTTAGTATTTATTTCTAAGTTAGTATAAATAAGAGTACTAAAGTGACACATATTATTATATTTCATGCACGGATTTAGCATAGCACCAATCAAGTAAATAGGGGGAATCGGGAAAAAATATTTTTTAAATTTTGTAAACATGGCGCCAACAGCTTCTTTATAACCTTCTTTATTTTTATATTGTTGGAGCAAACCAGAAATATCGGCTATATATGCCAAAATATTACAAACAGTAGGATAGTAAGCACCGGAAAATTCAACCTTAGCTACATAAAATTTTTCTAAAAACATAACAAGATCATTAATTACAACCCAATCAGAATTATGTAGCATGCAATCAGCAGAATCAGCAAATGAACCGCAATGTTGGTTAAAAGCTAGTGTAATAGGAATTCTATATTTATAACAAGTTTTTAAAAATTCATACGTAGAATTCCATCTAGTATCAATTTCCTCAGGCATCAAAATCAGTGTAAGTCCATTTTCTTGACATTTAACTTTAAATTCTCTAATTCTCGATCTACGATTATTTCCTTGAATAAAACCAACGGCAAGACGAATTTTTTCAATATAAAGCTCAAAAAACTCAAGACCATCTTTTACAATTAAATTATATATATGACATGCACACTTAATATGAAAAATTTCAGGCAAGGACGGAGATAGCGTAGATTTTATTTTTGTTATAGCAGTCTTGTTGTTAGAAGCATTATCAAAAGCAATACATAAAATTTTATTTTCTATACCATAGTATCCGGCAATTTTAACAATAGAATCAGCAATAAATTGTCCAGTATGTTTACGATCTTCATCATATAAAAAAGCAAGAATACGTTTTTGCATCACGAAATTACTATCCATCCAATGACAAGTAACGGTTAAATAATCATTTTTATTTACAGCACGACCAAGATCAGAAGTTAGGGACAATCTACATTGAATATTTTTTAACAATGTTGATAAATAAAAATAATATTGTGAATGGAGTCTAAAAATATCAGACCGACAAGTAGTTCTAGGAATACCATTAAACATAGGATTATAAATTGCTTGTATATAACGAATAAAAGCATCAGAAGAAGGAAAACTAAAAGGCAAACAACCCACAGCTACCATTTTAGCTATTTCTTCCCTGTCCCTCAATTTATTATACTTTTTCGCTACTTGACCGGTTGTTGGGTCCATTCTAGTTTGCGTTGACCCACCAACATCCCCACCACCTTTTGCAATATTTAACTCTCTTTTGTGATCTTCATCTATATGTCTCATTAACGTACCCGTACCCCCTTGCTTGCCTCCACTTCTATGCTTATATATTTGTTGACAAATATTGCATTGCACCTCAATATCTGATATACGTTCAAAAAATTGCCATGCAATACTAGTTCTTTTACGAGATTTTGGGGCACTGGGAGGACGGGAAGGGAGATTAACTGATTCAGATCTAACGTTAGCATCTCCTACTGCGGGTGTTTCAGCAATATTTTCATTATCTTCGTCTAAATTAACTGCATCTACTTCATTTTCTTCTTCTATACCATAATTTTCCTGAGCTTCTACATAATTCATATCGTGAGCACCTACACCTATTTCTTCCTCAAAAGGTGTACCAAGCGGTATCGGAGGCGAAGGCACACGGGTATATCTATTACTTGAACTACCTCTACCGCTAGTAATTCGCTTTTTACTACCACTACCGCTTCCGGGACAAAAAATTTTAACACCTTTAGCAGCGAGGTTTTTTAATTTATCCATAATATAAATTAAATTAAACTAAAAATATTCAAAATACACAAATATAATAAAATTAAATATTAAACAATTAATACAATAAATAAAAATTAAACGTAAGAGATGGAACGACAATACCAAATTTTGGAAGTATCCGAAGATTGCGACTTTAGAAACTTCCGCTCGTACTTTGTAAACGAAAATTAAAAAATTAAAGTGAACACTTTAAGAAATTAAATATATTGAATATTAGAGAATTGAGAATTGAGATTTGAGAGAGTGAAAAATTGTGTGAAAAATGATTTGAAGTTGTAGGGTATTTATAGATTTTTTTTGGGGATTAAAAAATATTTTTTAAAGTTTTTTTTTTTTTAATATAGCCGTTGGGCCAACGGCTAGTTGGCCCAAAATTAATTTTTTTTTATATTCCGGGCCGGGCCGGGCCGGTTAACCGGCGGGCTTGGTCCGGGCCGAGTTAACCGGGCCCATTTTAACAAAAAAAATGGACCGGGACCCGGAACCCTTAAGCCCTAGGGCTTACCGGGCCGGGTTAGCTAATAGGGCCGGGCCGGGTCAGCCCGGCCCGTTTGACACCCTTACTTTAACCTTCTCCATTGCTTGATAAACAAGATCCGGTCCAAACAAGACCGCATCACCTGCTTCAAACCATCCTATTGGCGATCTACACTTTCTTCCATACAATGCTTCATATGGTGCCATTTTGATACTTGAATAAGAGGTAGGTGATCATCCCAGTTGCCTTTGAAATCTAATACACATGCTCGTAGCATATCTTCAAGTGTTTGGATGGTACGTTCCGCTTGTCCGTCCGTTTGAGGATGAAAAGCCGTACTTAGATTTACTTGTGTCCCCAAACTCCTTTGAAAAGACTTCCAGAAATTCGCGGTAAATTGGGCTCCTCGATCGGATATAATGGAAATTGGAACTCCATGTAACCGAACGATCTCCTTAATATACAACTTCGCATACTCTTCCGCCGTATAAGTTGTCTTAACTGGTAAGAAGTGCGCGGATTTGGTAAGCCTATCAATGATCACCCAACTGGAATCAAACTTCTGAAATGTACGAGGCAAACCCGTGATGAAATCCATATTGATCTTGTCCCACTTCCAGACGGGAAGATCTATACATTGCATGTAACCACCGGGTTTCTGGTGTTCTACTTTGACTCTTTGACAATTCGGACATTCAGCTACAAATTCGGCAATATTCTTCTTCATGTCATTCCACCAATATATTGCTTTCAAATCTTGATACATCTTAGTCGACCCTGGATGGATGGAATACCTTGAACAGTGTGCTTCTGTCATAATTCTCTTTCTTAGCTCAACTACATCAGGTACACATAAACGATTCTGACACTGAAGCACTCCTTCTCGCGTAAGCTCAAATGCCTTTGTCGTGCCACTCTGTACATCCTCCTTAAGCTGCAATAAAATTGGATCTGCATACTGCTTCTCTTTCACTTCAGCTATCAATGAAGATTCCGCTGCATTACGTACAATAACCTCTTCATCTGGAGTTTCGAGAAGTCGAACTCCCAAATTAGCTAGTTGGTGAAGATCCTTAATCATCCCCTGTTTTTCTATAGATGCCATTTTAGACTTACGACTCAGTGCATCCGCTACCACATTCGCTTTCCCTGGATGATACAAGATATCAACATCGTAATCTTTCAACAATTCAAGCCATCTCCGCTGCCTCAAGTTTAGATCTTTCTGACTGAAGATATATTGGAGGCTCTTATGATCGGTATATATGTCAACATGAACCCCATATAAGTAGTGGCGCCATATCTTCAGAGCAAATACAACTGCAGCTAGCTCAAGATCATGCGTGGGATAATTCCTCTCATGTGGTCGCAACTGTCTAGAGCCATAGGCTATTACTCTACCATGTTGCATTAATACGCATCTTAAGCCAATTCTCGAAGCATCACAGTACACTGCATACCCTTCTGTGCCTTCAGGAAGTACCAATACCGGTGTAGAAGTCAACTTTCTCTTCAGATCTTGGAAACTCTTTTCACAGGCATCATTCCATTGAAACTTGGAGGCTTTATGCGTCAACTTAGTCAAGGGTGCAGAAATAAAAGAAAAACCTTCAACAAACCTCCTATAATAACCTGCCAGCCCGAGGAAACTACGAATCTTCGTAGGCGTCGTGGGTCTTGGCCAATTCTTCACAGCCTCAATCTTCTGAGTGTCAAATTTTATGCCTTCACTGGATACAATATGGCCCAAAAATGCCACTGACTTGAGTCAAAACTCACATTTAGAAAACTTCGCATACAGCTTACGATCACGAAGAATCTGCAACGCCTGCCTTAAGTGATTAACATGATCCTCTTCTGATCTAGAGTAGACCAGAATATCATCTATGAAAACTATCACGAACACATCTAGAAACGGCTTAAACAGCCTATTCATCAGATCCATAAAAACTGCGGGTGCATTTGTCAGCCCGAATGACATAACCAGGAATTCATAATGACCATGCCGTGTTCGGAAAGATGTCTTGGGTATATCTTTATCCTTGACTCTCACTTGATGATAGACTGATCTCAAGTCAATCTTGGAAAAACACTGGGCACCCTGCAACTGGTCAAATAAATCATCAATTCGGGGAAGAGGGTATTTATTCTTGATAGTCACCTTATTCAATTGCCGATAGTCAATACACATCCTCAGCGGACCATCTTTCTTACGCACAAACAATACTGGTGCTCCCCAAGGGGACATACTAGGCATGATGAATCCCTTCTCTAGCAAGTCTTTCAGTTGCTCTTTCAATTCTCGCAACTCTGATTTTCACTGCTTTGCCCGAACTGATTACCTCTGAACCTTTGAAATTGCAGTGGAGCACTAATTGCAGGATAAGAAGATAACGGGCTAGGCAATCTATGAGAGAACGAAGGCCTAAAACCTCCCTGAGATGCCATAAACTGCCCTATAGCTCTGGCCCGCTTAGAATATCCTTTTTCTGATTCCTGGGTTCTTCTTTTTTGCCTCTGATCTTCAAAACAGCAATGGTACAATCTCTAACCAAGTATGGTTCCAATCTATCCACATAGTGATGAACTCTGTCATCCATAGTAGCTACCACATTAGAAGCATATCGAGACAAGGAGTTAAATCGAAGACTATACTCCCTTACACTCATATTACCCTGACGAAGATTTAAGAATTGATCTGCACGGGCCTGACGAGTCTCAAATGGAAGATAATGATCAATAAATGCATCTTTGAACTCTCCCCACGTAGTTGGAGGTACATCAATACCCCTAGATCGTTCCCAATCCTCGTACCACAATATAACCTCTCCTTTCAATCTATATGCTGCTAGCTCAACCATCTCTTTACCGGATATGTGCATAACATCTAGAGCCCTTTGGGTTTGATCGACAAAGTCCTGCGGGTCTTCGTTAATATCTGATCCGGTAAAAGTAGGAGGATCCAGTTTCAAAAAATCCTGTGTCCTAAGGCTAGCTACTCTATCCGTACCACTAGAACCCGTGGTAGGAATAGCTTGCCCTTGAACTTGACCGGCAACTATACGCGTCAGAAGTTGTACTGCATCCCTCAAATCTCGATCAACAGCATTAATAGATGGCCCTTCCGGAGGAGAAGAAGCTCCTGATATATGTTCAGCTTGAGACTCACTTTGTTCAGCTTGTGCCAGTGGTGACTTACTAGTACCTTCTCCGGCCACTACATCTACTCGCTTCCACTTATTCTTTCTCCTTGTAACCGGCATCGTTACTATAATAAATAAATAAAAAACAATTGGATTAAGCGATCGATTATGACTTTATCTCTAATATGGGCTCTATTGCACGATCTAAGAAATGGAGAATGGAAACAATCCCTAAATGTCCAATAGCCTCCTTTTTATAGATGTGGTGCACAACACACCGATAAACGAGATTCTACGTAGACACGGCTTTGTAGACTCGCTAGGACGAACTTCTCTGATACCACTTCTGTCACGCCCCAAATCCCATTGGAGCGGACTGGCACCCGTAGCCGAGGAGGCCCGAGAGAACCCGTTCATAACCTATACTTTCACAATTACGTTACTTATGAAAATTAGAAATTTGGGCAGCACTTCGTTGTAAATAGAAGAAAACAGTACCTGTATCAGCCCAGCAGACACGCATATATATATATATATATAAACAGTAATTGGCCGTCAGAGCCATCACGCCTATCAACCAAACACTCCTATGGCTGTACAATATGTCTAAAAAAGCCTCTACATAGATACACAACTGAGTTAGGGTCGGGACAAACTCCCGCCCACAAAAGACTTTTATACAAATACCAAAAGTACATATAGAAACGACTTGGGATGCCCCGAAACAACTGTAGCTCACCACTATCAACAGAATGTCCTGGCTCTTACTGCGGAGGTGTACGACCTGAAGTACCTGTTCCTACAGGCATGAATACAGGTCCCCCGTGAGGGACGTCAGTACGGAAATATGTACTGAGTATGTAAGGCAGTGAGTATCAAGATGAGATACAAAAGATCAACAGAACCCAGATACCAGTGAATAAACAGTATGAGTAGACCACACTTAAAAGAGCTGATGGGATACCTGCACATTACTTTCATATCATTACCTCCCGTATTCCTTATCAATACATAACATATGTCATACAATGGCCAACTGATCAGTGGTACTAATACAATACATCAGGGACCACCCCTGGAATAGCATATATACATAATCTTTATAATACAATGGCCAACTGATCAGTGGTACTAATACAATACATCATATCATCAATTTAAAATAAAGACATTCCATTTCTTAATTCAATTAATCTTTGAGATTGGTTACTTTGTGGTCACACCTTATGGAACCTGAAACCATGATACCTCAATAGGAAAAACATGTAAATAGGTAATCAATATCATGAAAATGAAGTAGAGAATCATGGATACCTCATTAAATCATTTCGGAGTCAACAATAGTATATGGACATTTTTTTTACTAGCCGGACATCTTAAAAGTGAAAACAAGTTCAATTGGTAGTGTCGAAGATCATATGATGTTATTATGTGTCATGTGTCGTAGGACAATGTTGGAAGCTTACTTGAGAGTGCCATGGGTCATTATTCATGCCAAAGATTAGATAGAGTATGTCTTACATACCTTGACATAACCACTTCAATACAAGTCCAACTTGACTTTCCGTACTCTTCGAACACTTATCTACAATAAGTCATTTGTGGCAAACTAGTATTAGCAACCAAACCTTACCATTTAGGTATTAACTTCACCAAATAATGTCTAGGAAGTAATCCTTTAACTCATCAATAAGAGTGCTACATACATCCTCTTATACTCTTATTACATTCACATATCATGCATTTTCATGCAATATCCCTCAACATCACTCTTAGCCTTTATTTCCCCTCTTAATCACCATCCAATACCAACATGATCACTAGGCCTACATAACCACTAATATAGTGATATATCACCACAATTCATCCTCCATAATCCAATACCAACAACTTCCATAATTTACTACTAACAATTTATACAAAACAATTCATAACTATGTTTCTAGTTATCTTCCAACATCAAGACAATACTCATAATCCCTTATCAATACTTATTCATGGATAAGAATCAAGAATAAACAATATTAATACCTTAACAATGAACTCTTGTATTTAGAATCCTCCTTACATAACCATGGGGTGCTTCTCGAAGCTTTCGAGATGGTGAACACAACTACGGAACCAATTCGAATTTTCTACGGTTGAATCACAAAATATTTGAAGTTGAAATTAGGCTAGGGTTTCACCTTCTCTTAATAATTGGATGATATATGATATATATGAGGCTAAGTGTATTTATAAAGGCCAATTTTCGTCCAAGAGGTAATAGAAAATGACCATTTTGCCCTAAAAAATTTAAATAAATCCGAATCTGTCCCCAGTGGACAGTTTTGATAGGCTGAAGTAAATCGATCATAACTCTTTGCTCCGGTATCGGATTTGGGTGAAACCAATTGCATTGGAAATATAATTCAAAGGACTTTCATTTTCATATAAAGTATACCACCCAGTTCTTCCTGTACAAGGAGTTATGGTCGTTTAAAGTTGACCCAAAAATCTGTCCCAAAATTCTATTTTTTTTGATAGGCTGTAGTAAAACGGGTATAGCTCCTTACTCAGACATTGTATTTGGATGAAACCAATTTCATCGGAAAGAAGACTCTCGGAGCTTTTCGTCGATATATAGAAGCTCACACAGTTCTTTTTGTACAAGGAGTTATGATCGTCTAAAGTTGATCCAAAAAAAATTGCCTAGCTGCAGTAATTTTCCTGCAGATTTACTGTTCACAGGCTTCCCGGCCACCGTTTTGAAATTTCGAATGTGCTCGCTTATATGAAATACTCCTCTGTTTTGGGCAAACTTTATATCGTTGGAAAGTTTATTCCAATACCTACACATACAACTATTGACGGGATACTTCCGAACACCATAAACTTAATTTAACCCATACGCAAGCCTTTAGGACTCCATATAATCGCGATAAGTGTACGAAAAAATTTACGGGGTGTTACAATTATGGCAAGTGTTATTATTGGTATCAACAATTATATTTTATTGTTATTTTGTTAATTAAGTTTCATAATTTGTTCTCAAATTAAGGAATCAAATATGGTAAACATATTTTTTTTTACATTTATACATGATATTTGACTTTTTGTTAATTTTATTAATAAATTTTGTAGGCCAATGTTTGCAGGATTTCCAAATCAGCTTTACCGATAAAAGTTATTTTCAACCACTAATTTATCTTCTTTAAACTATTTTTTTAAATATTAAATAATATTTTTTCATATTTAATATTCAAATATATCCTTATTTATAGTCTTTAATAGTTATCACTCTTCATTAAATCTTTTGATAATTATGGCAAGCGTTATTGTTGGTATCAATCATTATATCTTATTTTTTATTTTATTAATTAAGTTTCATAATTTGTTCTCAAATTAAGGAATCAAATATAGTAAAGAGATTTTTTTTACATTTATACATGATATTTGACTTTTTTTTAACTTTATTAATTAACTTAGTAGTTCAATGTTTACAGGATTTTCAAATCAACTTTATTGATAAAAGTTTTTTTCAACCACTAATTTATCTTTATTTCCATAAATTTTTTTTTTTTTTTTTTTTCTATTCTTTTCATATTCATGTGTATGAAGCTGAATTTTTCAACATTCATTTCTTCATTCGGATTTAAAGTTTCTTCAATTTAGTGTATTTTTCTTTCTTTTTTTTCTCTTGAGTCATGTCTGAAAAATAAAAATTTGATTCTACTCCAAATAGAATATTTTATATCCAAAACATCTTTTTATGTTGTTACTTATTATCTTGATTTTGTTACTCTTGTATATCATTTTGCCACATTAATAAATTTGCAGATTAATTTTTTTATTCAAGTTTCATTAAAACATAATATATGATTTATCATGCAAATTGCATACAATAGTAATTATTTTTTCTTACTTAATGGGAATGATCTTTTGTATTCAATTTGATATAAAATAACTTAAAATTGTTGCTTTCACGAACTTATACTTTGCGATATAAATTATATTCCGCTATATTTTACTTATATCAAGTTTTTTTTTTTGTTTAAAATTGATATCAGTTTTTCTTTAAATCTTAAAATTGATATCAGATGTCTGAAATTATGTATTTTAATATTTTATAATCAGTTATCTATTTATATTTTTCAATATACATATATAACATATTGAGTCTACAATTTCAGAAATAAAAATTTATGTTATTGAGTCTAAAGATGATATTGTTTTTATAAAATCAGCAAAAACATATTTAATATCTGAAAACATCATGCAGAAACATAACAAAAATTTAACATGACTTTATCATTATGTATGATTATTGATAATAGTCTTTTTTTGATCTAGATACATCAAGACTCCTATATCATTGTGTATGATCATTGGTGGGAATCTATCAATCAAGAACTTAATCTCAAATTTGAATTGAGTTGATGTCGATCTTGAATTATTTTGCTATTGCATTTAACAATTCTTTACACTTGGTATTTGCACCATACATAATTTCATCTATAGAAAAATCTTTAAGGCTACCTGCAAATATAATACAAATATGTTAAGTAACTAATACTCAATAATCGGTAACGATATGTAATTAAAAAACAACATATTTTAAAATGCACAAAACATACACATCAAAAAAATAAAAAATGATAAACATATGAAATTTGATAATTTCAATATATTTTAATACTGTCAAAACATACACATCAATAAAAATAAAATAAAATACTACAACAATAAATATAATATCATAATAGGTCACTGAATGTAATATAACCGATGAAAACATTTGACAACCAATAATCATACACCTATAAATTGATTGAACAACATTTTTTTGTGACTTTCCACCATGTTCTCGTGAATAATCAACATGTCAACATCACATAATTAAAAACAAATAGAAAAAATAATATTAACTTTTTCTCTAAATGTCTTTTTCTTAATCAATAATTAGACAATATATATTTCAAAAAGAAATAAAAAAGAATTAATGCTAAATATCAAAGTTAATAACCAAGATATACCTGAGGCATCCCATCTTCCTCCATGATATATCATGATTTGAGTACAAATTAGCACAATTCATATTTGTGTGTCTCGTTTTTTTATTTTTTGCAGACTATTGGACCTTTTTTTTCAATAAAAATATTCAAATGTTGTATGAAACAACAACTTGGGGAAGCTTTTTATTGAAACAATAATTTCTGATAGAAAAAAAATGAATGTCTATGAAGGTGAAAAAAGAAATCGGATTGTTTAAAAATGGAGAAAAAATAGTTAAAAAGAGAATAGTGATGTGAAAAATGGTTAAAGAGAGAATAGTGGTGTGATTGGTATCTATTAGTTACTATTAACTATATTTAAGGAAGGGATATTGTTATTTAAGTTTAACTATATTTAAGGAAGAAATATTGCATTTTAATTATATTAAATCGATATTTTCCTTTTCTGTAATGATTTTGATATGTTTTTTTTAAAAAAAGAAAAATATATAAAATATTTTTTTTTGATTTTTTTAAAATGAATGTTGCTATTTGTGGCCATATTTTAATTTATTTTTTGTATCTGTAAAAAAAATAAGGCTATCTTGTGTGATAAGAAAATACCAGTGAAATTTAAAGATAAGTTTTATAGAGTGGTGGTTAGACCAATGTTGAAATGGACGGAGTGTTGGCCAATCAAAAACTCCCATGTTCAGAAGATGTTTGTCGTAGAAACGAGAATATTGAGATAGATTTGTGGATATACTGGGTGTGATAGAATCAGGAATAAGGACATTTGAGATAAGGTGGGAATGGCCTTCGTGGTGGATAAGATGAGAAAGCGAGATTGAGATAGCTTGGACATGTAATGAGGCGAAGTTTAGACACCCCGGTGAGGAGGTGCGAAAGGTTGGATATAATGAGTACGAAGAGGAGTAGAGGTAGGTCGAAGAAGTATTGGAGAGAGGTAATAAGATAAGACATGACGCATATTCAGGTTACCGGGGACATGATCTTAGATAGGGGATGTGGAGGACGCGCATTAAAATAAAAGGTTAGTCGGGTAGGAGTATTGTCTTGCACTAGTCATAGTATGATAGTGTAGGATTTAGCCATAGATATATGTTTTTGTTGTTTATTGTGTTTTAATTATCACACTATTTTGTGACTGAAATTATTTTTATGGTAGTTTTTGTACTGTCCCATGTTATCATATTATCTTTAATGTATTTCTCTTTATTGTATCTGAAATTGCTATACTTAAGTCGAAGGCCTTTCGAAAACAACTTCTCCACCTTCCCGAGATAGTGATAAGGCTAGCGTACACTTTACCCTCCCCAGGCCTCAGTTGTGAGATTTACTAGGTATGTTGTTGTAGTCGCTTGAATAAAATGTCAGGAAAAAATTCATGTGAGAAGAATTTTGACCCTTTTCCATATAAGAAAGGGAAATGTCTTATCTTATATTACAATGAAATGTGTTGGGGAAGGGATGGCAAATGGGTGAATTGGATTAAATTTTGGTGGATCGAATATGAATTGAGCTAAAATGAATTGGATTACAATCAACATGAAATATGATTTGAGTAAACGGTTCAAACCCACTTTAACCAACTAGAGAATGTAACCGTTAGCTCTTTGTACTAGGGACCTGACACCCCCACCCTAACTTGGACCCCAACCCGGGTCCCAGCATCCTACCCAGACTCGAGACCCGAGATGCAATCCAACCCAAAACTCGACCATGACTCAGAACCCGATACCCAACACCCAACCCCGACTCGAGATTAGGTGTGTTTTAATAAATAGTTGATCATAGTTCAGGAATGAAACTCAAACACACCTTATAGTTCAAGTATGAAACACAAAAAATTGAAATACTTCAAGTATGTTTTTAACTCTTTCACTCTATAAAAACAATGATGGAACTTTGCCTACCAGCGTGCAGAACCATAAATTTAATGGAAAAAAATGAAAATAACTTTTTCTTGTTTTCCGCTTTTTCAAATACAACTCCAAGTTGTTTTTGGAATTCTCATGGCCAAACGGATTAAAATCTTGAATTCGCCTTCTGATCTTTCGATGTCATTTATCTTTGGAAATCATCCTTCTAAGATTTGCCTATGGCCATAAAATGACACACTTACAGTGAAAAAAATTTCTTCCAAAAAGAAGATCTAATACAAGAAGAAAAGAAATGAAATAAATAATAGAGGGAAAAACTATACAAAGCTGAAAGTCTTGAAGATGGTACACATCAAGCAAACTATTGTTTGAGCTTAATCTGTACATGTGCATATAGGACCATTATATCTTCCAGGAATGGTTTTGCAAAAGCACCTGAACTCTTCATCGACGTTGTTTTTTGACCGGGAGGCCCAGAGCTAACTATCGAGACTCTGGACTATCCAGACACATACTTCATGAAATGGTTCATGCATGTTTGTTGCTTAACTGCTAAAGAAGTAACCACTTGCTAAACTTGCTAGTGGGGCTGAACTATTCACGCGTTTGAGTCTTCAGCGTGGTCATTTTTTTCTGCAGTTCCAAGTTTGACATCCGTTCCAGCTCCAATGCACGTTCGAGCTTTTATCCAGCCAAATAAAACATTTGGTGTGATAGAGGACAAGCGAACGATAAACATCATAGCAATGTAACACGAATAATGAAGTACTACCTTAGCTGCTCGGTTGCTCCATTCTCCCAGAATAGCTCTGAGTCTCTCGTTTTCTTCTACATACTGTTTCAGAGAGAGATGTTATGCACTCTTTCATCGAAAAATAAAAAAGGCAGGATCATGTGCTACTGTGTGAGTCCAAATACTATACAGACAACAATGAAGATAGAATATACTTAGTCGTGATCGACTAACTACTACCTACGACTCTTATACCAGTGCAAAAGTACAGTCTGCTCAACACAACAACATACCCAGTGTAGTTCCACAAAGTTGGGTGCGAGAAGGGTAGAATGTATGCAGACCTTAACACTTCCTCAAAGGTAGAGAGGTTGTTTTAGATAGACCCTCGGCTCAAGGAAAACAGTCCAAAATTGTCCAGAAAAGAAGTAACGGAAGTACAAGAAATATCAGATAATAACAAAAAAGTAGATATTACAGACTGATCAATGTACTAAATTTTTCAAAAAGGGTCCAATTTTGTTAGGTCGATAAATGATTAACGTCAAAAGTTAATACTTACTACATAAAAATGAAAGATATGTGCTTGAACTCTCATCATTTGTCTTTTCATTATATCTAACTGTTACATCATACATGTTACATACAGTTGTAAATATGGCTATGTTGTTTATGTTGGATATAAAATTCTAGAGATTGGAAATCTTATATTAGATAGCTAAAGACAAACTATCTGCGAGACATTTTCAGGAGACTCAATTTCCAGACATTGTCAAACAAATAAAATATCAGTGAGTCATACTGTTGAGAAACCCAAATCGGGAAAAGGATGGGTAACTGGTCTACTTATATGGACTTGGACAATCCTCCCCTCAAGAGCTAGCTTTTGGGGTGGAGATTGACCCAAGATCCATTCTTTACATGATATCAGAGTCAGGTCTATCCCAATTCTTTGTTCACCGATGTTGGGCCCACATATTATATTGTGCACACTCCCGTTAATGAGGTCTGGGCATGCGGGAGTGTTAACAGTCCCACATCAGAAAAGGAATGGGTAATTGCGCTCCTTGTACGGACTTGGACAATCCTCTCCTCGTGAGCTAGCTTTTGGGGTTGAGTTAGGTTCAAGATCCATTCTTTACACATACAACCAAAAAAGAAAATGTCAAGATATTAGGATAAGGTCTGCGTACCCCCACCCACAACCTCCCCGGACGGACACCACTTGTGGAATCTCACAGGCATGTTGTTGTATAAGACTTGTGTAGCGGACCACATTTAACAATTTAAATAAAACTTGCGATGACAGTTGAGAAACAACAAACTGATTAACAGGGAAGTATTGCCAGGAGCCATGAAATACATGAAATACAGAAGAATGTGCTAAATTCTTTCAAAATGGTTCACTTTTATTAGGCCGATACACGACGACATGAATCCGTCAATGTTATTTTATAATAAGCTCATCATTCATCGCAAATAAGTCCCAATTTCTTAATGGAAGAAGATTTCAAGATCCAAGCAAGTTAGAATGAACATAAGTGACATTCGCAGAAGAAAATTAAACCCAGCTGTAAGTACACCAAATACAACTTCTTTCATTGCCCAAAAATGTTGACTATTAAAGCATATTCTAATACACACCTGATTGTTTGCATTGCGAATACGCTGAATCTCAGCGTCTTTCTCCTCTATAATAGATCGAGCAAGCCTCAGCTCAGATTGCAATTGATTCATCTGAAACCCACAAGTATTTAGTAGAAGAGGTAAAGGGATAAAACAGGATGCGCTAAACTTCGAGTTTCAAAGCAAGATCTTGTGAGAAAAGAAATTACATTCTTAATTAAAAAAACAACTTACCACCACAATACAATAAGGGAATACGAGAGGAGAATCTCATTCAAAACGAAGCCCACAAAACAGACATTCAATTGCACGTGTACTATTCAGAACCATATGTCTGTTGGAATTGAAAAAAGGACAAAGCCGCATGCCACACATTACCTCAGCTTTGAGTGTGCGTAACTCTTGATCTCGAGTAGCCAACAAATGAGCAAGATCTACCTGGAAGAACCAAGACGAGTCGTTAACTTCATCACTTTCAAAACTTAATCCCAGATTCTAGTGATTAATGACTATACAAGATGGCTGATCTCATTATCAGCAGCCCCATTTTATACAGTTACCAATTTTTCTTTAAGAAAACAAATTCTCCAGAAATCAGAAGGATGTGTGTGCTAGTGTATGCATTATTGTTCTCAGCATATATGATATTTCTTCCTTTTGATATCTTTTCCCTTTTTGGGCATGAATGGTTTCAGGAGAGGTCTGAAATACTAGGGTTAGGTGGTTAAACAGGACACAGCACAGCTCCATCTTACCGAACATGAACATAGATGGGAGATTATGGAGGACACCGATTAGTGTGGAAGGTTGGTAGGTAGTTGAGTGTAGTCTCGTTTATCATTACGCCTTAGCATTACTCTTGTAGGCCTTTGTTCCTGATAAAGAAATAGACCTTGGACCTAACTCAACCTCAAAAGCTAGTTCATGAAGGGAGGATTGCCCAAGACCATATAAGGAGACAAGGACCCTTTAACCCACCGATGTGGGACTCCAACACCCCCCGCACGCCCTAGACTGGACATCTGGAGCGTGGACAATATAAGATTGGCGGCGGGGGGGGGGGGGGGGGGGGGGGGGGGGGGGGGGGTGGAGGGGGTGCAACATCGGAAACAATGAATTATGTGGGACTCCAACACCCCCCCGCATGCCCTAGACTGGACATCTCGAGCGTGGACAATATAAGACCGGGGGGGCAACATCTGAAACAATGAATTGGGTGGGCCTGACTCTGATACCATGATAAAGAAATGGACCTTGGGCCTAACTCAACCTCAAAAGCTAGCTCATGAGGGGATGATTACCCAAGTCCATATAAGGAGACCAATTATCCATCTGTTTTCCAATGTGACATCGGTGAACAAAGATTTGGGATGGGTCTGGCTCTGATACCATGATAAAGAAATGGACCTTGGACCTAACTCAACCTCAAAAACTAGCTCATGAGGGCATGATTGCCCAAGATCATATAAGGAGACTAAGGACCCTTTAACCCACCGATGTGGGACTCCAACATTTGATTTCTATTGCTATATATTTGTCCCTTTTAATTCATTTATCGTATTATTTTGTTGTAGTTACTATTCCTTTTTGAGTATGCTTTGACATGCCTTGTGTAATTTTGGTCTTGGTTTCTCCATCCTGGCATTTTCTCGAGCTAGCAGAAACAGCCTTTCCAAATCTTACCCCTTTCCACCTCCCAAGATAGGGGTAAGATTTGTATATACTACCCTCCCACACCCTACTTGTGGGACTACACTGGGTATGTTGTTGTTGCTATTGCTGAATTCTGTTTCCCTTGCAGTAGCTACAAGATATTACTTACCTGGTTAGTCAAAGCTCAATGACATGCGAGATCAAAATGATAGAATCAGCGCCAACATTTAGTGCCCCTACTAATAGGACAGAAAAGCTAGATGATCACCTTAAACAGATGGTACCTCCACTAAGATTTTATCAGTTCATGTTTCTCGAGTTCTTTTTTCCCACAATTTTATGCTTATAGCTTAAATATAATTAACTTGTCATGCATACCAACACATTCTGCTTCTTTTGTACATAATACAGAAACAGTATCACAATTTTGACAAGGAAGAACATACCTGAGGTGCACTCCCATCATTAGACCTTTCGTATTTGCTTAAGGTTTCTTGCAGTCTAAGAATCTAGAGAAAAAAAAAAATCCATTCGGTCATAAAGAAAGAAAAAGCTCCAGAAGAAACTATCAGGATTAAAATCTATTTGGTCATAAGAACTATACATCCTGAAGAGAGAATAGACCTATATATATCTAGAGATGCACCCTTTCCAAGAAAAGCAGGAAATTCTTAACTTACAATAAATATACTTCTATGTGCTATTAGGTACTTGATTCACCAACTAATAAAACTGAAGCAGCCCAAAGTCCCATTTCTACCCTTTCCCGCCCCTAAAAGCGTGGGAAGTGAATTTCCAGTAAGATCTCAGAGGTTTTAATAACTGTGTACCTCCTCACTCAAAAAGTGTATATTTTCTTGCTGATATTGCAGCAACGCCATCTGCTGATCTGATAGTCGACCGCCATCCTGGTACCTGTGGAACAGAAGGCTCTTAGAGAAATTATCATTTGTCTCATCTAGAAGAAGCAGTAAAACAACTGTCAAGCATTCTTCGATCTCTTCTCAGAAGTCACATTGACATCATAAAAGTACCAATCATGTTGCATTAATGATTGGTTTGAAAACATAAAAAGATATTTGAGATTTATTAGCTTAGGCCTCTTAGCATCAGTTAATTATCCAAAAGCCTCCCACTTCTTCAACTACCAAATGCTTCGCCATATCAGAGATCAAAATAAATATCTTATTGCAAAGACACTATCAATACTAACTACATCTCAGCGATCAATGAACTGAAACAAAGAAGACAATATTGTCAATATCAATATGTTTGACCCAACTCATTTTGGTCATCCCGACTCATTTTACCCCTTCTTCTAATGCAAAGATCCATCATGATTTACAATTGCCACAAAATACTTCTTTATATTCTTATAGCTTTGATATCACAATTTTTTAACAATTACTAGGTTTTACACGGCATATAATTAGACAATGGTTTCCAAGCATGCCCTAAAGGTACAGTAACAGTCACCAAATTATTGGACAAAATGTTTCTCCATAATCAGAATGTAAACCTGAGAAGTACCTCAAACCTTCCAGAGAACTTGATGGTTGAAGTGGAGAATAAAGTGACTTTAAAACATCAGGCTGGGAATCCAATGAATTGTACTGGTGAACGCAACCTGCAGAGAGTAGAAGGTTTACTTGACTTTATTTTGCATCTGTACTTTCTAATAATATAGAACAGGTTGGACTTTCAATTAGGCAATTTAAAAGCCAGACAAATTATTTTCACAACTCAAATGCACAGAGGCTTTAAGTTTTAACGTCATTTCTCTAGAATGCAGCTCTGCAGGACTCTTCTCTAGGCAGTCGAGGTGTTTGAAAACGATAAAATTTTATCAAGGAAATTGACTCTTGTTAAAAGCAAACCATAAAGGAGGTTACTCACCAATATAGACTGTCATGAAGGAACTAACACATACTACTTCCGCCAGCATGATAATCCTGCAAAAATGAAGCAAGCAAGCTTAAGAAAACATTACAACGAATTAATATATAAACTTCACTACCACTGATGTAGCCCGTGCAACCTCCAATCTGCATGTCACTTAAGGAACAGAAATTTGACCAGATATATATATCCGTGAGGTCCTAATATTTCGAAAATTGTAAAGCCTAGAAGGAGCTTTCACATTGAGCCTGAACCAGCAAAATCTTTTTAAGTCTTTCTTCTTTCACACATAATGACAACTTTAAGGATTTAGATGGATTTTTTGGGGGGGAGGTGTAAGTAAGATAACGTTCATGTCCTACATCCATGAAGTTTATTTACTGCCCAAATACAAATGGATATAAAATCCCACCCCACAAATTTGACATTTTTGGTCCTATTTTTTCATGGATTCAACACATATTGATATATCAAATCCACAACTGTTTTCAGTCCTTGAAGTGGATATCACTAACCAAAGCGAGAACAGCAGCAGTGAATTTAGAGATATTCAGTTCCTTTACCTTTTTCATGTTAGAACCTGGCAGCCAATACTTAAAGCTCCAATAGAGTCCCATATAAGACTCCTTGAGAGTCTCACTTTCCTCGTCTATAACTTATCTATGGATTGCAAATAAAGTTATTATTCCCCGTCATACTTCCATTTTTCAAATGCTCCACCTAAAAGTTGCAATCCTCAAAACCAACTCTCTGACTTAAAATGCTACCTTGCATAAAAGTGTCTAGCATAATTTAGATTCAACATTTATGTTTTGCTAAATAGTACACCTTGATGAAGGAATAATTCACTAATGCATAATACAACACAAATTATCCTAAAATTAAGGGAAAAGTTTCCAGGGATCATTTCAGTACTGAAAGTTGCTAAATAAATCATATCTTTATCAAGGAGATGCACAGAACTAAGAAAATTGATGCAGCCAATTTCTTGGAATGTAAACCTGAGTAGCATAGGCATAGAGAGGATGCTAATATGTGGATCCCAAACCATGACAAGCAGCATCGCAGCGGTTCCTGTAATTCAAGTGTTTCAAATGGATATCCATGTTAAACAAACAAAAGAAAGATGGTTCTTATTTTTTTAGAAACAATTACGAAAGCAACTTAGAATTAAACTAGTTAGTAGTTACTGAAGTATTATTCAGATCACAGAAGAATTTGACAAAAAAATACAACAGTAAAGCTTTTCTTTAGAAAGAAAAAAATAGTCTAAGCTTGTTTCACGCACATATTTTGATCTCATGAATATTATCTTCTAAGCTGAGAGTTCATTATTACTTCTCAGTCAGACTTACTCAGCTTCCCTTTTCCCCACTTTTCCCCACTGGGAATTGTAGTGGAGGGTTGAGAAGGTCCAAGACCAGATCATCATGCGCAAATTAACAGATACTACATCGAAATTTATTGTAATTCTGCAAGAAAATAGCAGAGATGCAATCCACTTATAGCAGATTAGCTAGCATGCTAGGTGATTTCTTCTCATATGGCTAAGTCTTGGTAGGCAGAGTTAACCGACATTTGTGTAGGTGGGAGGTAGCAAGCACCGGTAGAATAATCGAGGTGTGCACAAGATGGCCCAGACAACACCAATATAAATAAAATAGTTGAATACAAATAGCAAGACTTGTTTTGACCACAGATTTGCAGTGGAGATAATCAAAACTAAATGAGAAAAAGGATAGTAAAAGACAAGATCAATATACAAACTAGAGAACCAGGTAATGCATACCATAGGCGATTGTAGCAAATGGAAGGCGAATAATATGCTTCAGTTTCTGGCTGAAAATATAGTACCCCTACAACATTAAAGTTCATATTATTGCAAACATCAGAAATTGTCGCTTAGCAAACATATGATTTTGAATAACAGGAACACAAAAAAGAAGATGGTCTATCTTGATAGCTGAAGTATATCAGTAAAATCTAATTCCCATTTAAGTAGTGCTACCAGCCTACCACAAGTCTCCATTCACCAAAAGAAAGATAACAGGAATCCTGAGAATATTTATCAGAATCTATGTTGCTCGGACTCTTCAAAATGCCCAGCGGGTACGTGTCAGATTCTCCAATAGTTGTGTAATTTTGGAGACTCCAACATGGGTGCAGCATCGAAAGCGAAGAGTCCGCGCAACTTAGATCTGAATTGTTCTACAGAGAAGTTGCCAACTCGCTTAACTGATGTCTGACTTTACCTTTCTTTGTACCCGCAGCATAGAAAGGAGAAGGGAAATAAATAACCAAAGCTTGAAATTCATATGTGACTCAACTCTTCCCTTTCCTTATCAAAACCAGCAATAGAAGCATCTAAGTGCTAAAAAGTACAGTTCATGATTTCCTTGATCCATTTTCAAGGTCCTTAGGCCTCCTACATTCCACTGAGATTATGCTCTACCTCTTTTGGGAAACCTTTAGTCCCATACAGTTTGTAAATCAGGTTCTTCTACTGTACTGATCTGTTTCTCCAGCTTACTGGTCCACCACTTTGCACACTCCACAGAATGCCTACTAAGGAAAGACACTTGAATAATATGATTTTTTTGGGCAGTGTAACATCATTAATATGCCGAAGACCCCACAAGTAGATGATTTATACCAGTATTATATACAAGGAGAGATTCTTTTCTCTTTTTTTTGATAACTAAGAATATAAAAGGAGACATTTTTAACTCCGTGCTTTCTTCTGTGCACATGTCACACAAGAAGGGAGAGGAAAAGGGCGACGTATGGATGAGAGTTAAATCCAATGAGGTAATATATTCATTTATATAACTAAGGAAGCTTGAAATTGCCCTTCCAGTGTTATTTTTAACCTCTTTTGCCCAATAACTTTCATCTCAAGCTATATATTGTAACAATAATATTTATCACTAATGGCCATTTCAACAACAAAACCTTGATCCCAAGCTAGTTGGGCTTGGTACATATTTTTATCATGAAGTATATAGAAACACTGACCTGTAACCGTATTTTCTTAACTTGATAGACCAAATATTGCTGGAAAATGCCTACAGATATCAAACACCTTTGTTTTAGGCATAGAGCTATAGAGGGAATTCACATGTTGGAAAAATACAATAAAACGCAGGAGATTTAGATCTTATGATTTGCTGAAAGCATAGAAAAAAAGGCAGAGAATGTTCATAGCGCACCTGTGACAACAAGGAGGCCAACGTTACAACTGCAAAGAAGTGGGAACACTAATCGTTCTATAGGGTGAAATATCCATCTAGCTCCCACTGCCAAAATAGCAAAGCCTGCCTAGAATTCGTCACAATTAGTTCACCTAGTGGCTAAATTTGCATCATTGTCACAGCAACAAAGAATTCATGAACTAATACTTGCCAATAAGAAACAGTAGAAAATACTCCCAATAAGGCTCGTAGGCTTCCTATGACCGGATAGTGGTGCTTCATGCAGTACGTCCACGAACCTACAGTTGAAAAAGTAGCATAACTAGTTATTAGCAAGAAAAGCTGAAGTTTTAAGTCAAAACGAGAATAACATATTGTTCAGTCTCAGCATTAAACTTGAATAAAGTCATATAATTCTCTAGCAATATCTCTATTTTGCTTACACATGACCTGTCTATCATCTTGATTCCTAAGTTCACCACTCCATTCCTTTAATTTATTACATCCCTTAGTGTTTAGGTTCCGACATGAAAGATCGTTAAGAGTACAGTCACTTAGATAATTATAAGGAAATCATTCAATATCAGGATGCCGCTCATAGAAGAGAATCAATCACAAACTAGATGGGAAAGACTATATGAGTCCTCTATATCCATGCTATTCTATTTCGATCCATTTCATCCCAAGTCAATATTGCACATACCTAGTGGGCAACATCCCGACAAATTGAGTATTGGAGGATACATAGGAAGAAATCACCAACTCCCTTTGTCTCATTTTATGTGGAAAACCTCTCCTTTCTAGTTTGGCCTATAAAGTTCGAGACCTTTTGATACAACTCAGGGAGAACCACACTCCAAAAGGCTAATAGGCTCGACATCCGCATGGACTTAAGTTTCATACCTTGTAATAGGATTACAACAAACCACTACACTCCACATCCGTCGTCCTCAACGACTATGCGCTAGACCATTTCTAGAACCTGGTCAACACTACAATATCAGCGTCACCATCCAAGGCACGAAGGGCTATGGGTGGCCCCGATACCATTGATACAACTCAGGGAGAACCACACTCCAAAAGGCTAATAAGCCCGGCATCCACATGGACTTAAGTTTCATACGTTGCAATAGGATCATAACAAACCATTACACTCCACATCCATCGTCCTCAACGGCTATGCGCTAGACCATTTCTAGCACAGGGGCAACAATACAATATCAGCGCCACCATCCAAGGCATGACAGGCACGAAAGGCGATGGGTGGAATAAGCCTGGCATCTGCATGGACTTAAGTTTCATACCTTGCAATAGGATTACAAGAAGCCACTACACTCCACATTCTTCATCCTCGACGGACGGCTATGCGCTAGACCATTTCTAGACAGGGTCAACACTACAATATCAGCATCACCATCCAATGCACGATAGGCATGAAGAGCGATGGGTGGCTCTGATACCATTGATATAACTTGGAGATAACCACTCCAAAAGGCTAACAAGCCCGGCATCCGCATGGACTTAAGTTTCATACCTTGCAATAGGATCATAACAAACCACCACACTCCACATCCGTCGTCCTCGACAGCTATGCGCTAGACCATTTCTAGCACAGGAACAACACTGCAATATCAGCGTCACTATCCAAGGCACGAGGGGCAATGGGTGGCACTGATACCATTGATACAATTCGGAGAGAAACACTTCTAAAGGCTAACAAGCCCGGCATCCGCATGGACTTAAGCTTCATACCTTGCAATAGGATCATAACAAACCACCACACTCCACATCCATCGTCCTCGACGGCTATGCGCTAGACCATTTCTAGCACAGGTTCAACACTACAATATCAGCGTCACCATCCAAGGCACAACGGGCACGAAGGGCGATGGGTGGCTCTGATACCATTGATACAACTCAGAGAGAACCACTCCAAAAGGCTAACAAGCCTGGCATCCGCATGGACTTAAGTTTCATACCTTGCAATAGGATTATAACAAACCACCACACTCCATATTCGTCGTCTTCGACGGCTATGCGCTAAACCATTTCTAGCCCAGGGTCAACACTACAATATCAGCGTCACCATCCAAGGCACGACGGGCACGACGGGCACGAAGGGCGATGGATGACTCTGATACCATTGATGCAACTCAGGAAGAACCACACTCCGAAAGGCTAATAAGACAGGTATTCGCGTGGACTTAAGTTACATATCTTGATAGGATCATAACAAATCACCACACTCCACATCCGTCGTCCTCGATGGCTATGCACTAGACCATTTCTAGCACCGGGTCAACACAACAATATCAGCGTCACCATCTAAGGCATGGCAGGTATGAAGGGCGATTGGGTGGCACTGATACCATTGATACAACTCAGGGAGAACCACACTCCAAAACGCTAGCCCGACATTCGCATGGACTTAAGTTTTATACCTTGCAATAGGATTACAACAAACCATTACACTCCACACCCCTCGTCCTCGACGACAATGCGCTAGACCATTTCTCGCACCGGGTCAACACTACAATATCAGCTTCACCATCCAAGGCATGACAGGCACGAAACCATTGATACAACCCAAAGAAAACCACACCTCAAAAGCTAATTATTGAGGTGGGAGAGCCCACGGCTACATAAAACCCCACATCACCTCCCCATTACCGACATGGGACTCAAGTCGCATACATTGCAACAGGATCACAACACATTTCAAATATATATCATTCATTTAAGCCATAAATTTTAAAAGTTCCTTCTTTTTTTTTCCTTAAACTTCGTGCCAAGTCAAACATCGCCACATAAATTAAAACGAACGGATTAATATTTTCTATCAATTAACCAATAACTACAATAGCACTCTCGCAAACTATCATTTTTTTCTTATCACAATTAGGTTAATTACAAAGCAAATAATTAACAAACTATACTACTAATAATTGAAATGAAAATTCAAAAACTGAAAATTGTCAATCTGTTTAATAGATTGTAGGTGTCCACTATCCCGTGAAATTAATCCAGTTATACACAATTATCAAAAAAAATTACTAATAAATTGGAGTTCACAGTATCCCGTGAAATTAATCATGCGAGTAAGTTAGCTCGAACACTATGATTATAAAAAATAATAATAATAATAAATTGGAGGATATTTTAGTACTTACAGATTATGTTCGTCCGGTGATGTTGAGATTACTGAAGATTGTATTTCTGTTGACATTTTTTCCTCCTCTTCGAGCTCGAACGATTTTAGTTCTTGCCAATATTTACACTTTCTAGCAGATTTTTTATTTCTAATTTACAATTTAACAATTTTTTCTTTTATTCATAGAAAAATGACAAAAATGGTGAGTAGTCTAACTGTCAAGGGGCCGGGTCGGGCTGGCCAGAACGATATAGTATAAAATGATTATTGTTATTATTATTATTATTATTTGAAAAAACTTTAATTAAAATAACATAACGAAATTTTATTTGAATATTATGATAAAAATTCTTAAAATCAGAATGTTGTTGTTGTTGTCGGGTCGGGTTGGGCAAGTTGAGGTACTCGAATTGGGATCGTTTGATAGAAGGGATTAGAGATAATTAATGTTGTGATTAATTTTGAGGTGAACTTATCTCATGTTTGGTTGAAGCAAAATTCATGGGATAACTTATCCCGGAATTGTAGTGCTATTTTTATTCCTTCTCGAGGGTGTGATAACTAATTCCGAGATAAGCTATTTCTTTTCAATTGATTTATGTCAGTCGACGATGGTGGGACCAGAATTTTCATTAAAGGAGTTCAGAAATAAATATCCGAATTAATCGAAAGGGGTTCAACACCTACTATATATGCATAAAAAATATTTTAACCATATAAAAATAATATAAAACAGTATAATTTTTTGTCGAAGGAAATTCGGAAGAACTCCCGAAGCAAAGGTAGTTCCGCCACTGTCAGTCGATTCTGTGTTCGCCCTTTTTTCAGTAGTAATATTTTAAAGCTATTATTTTCTTTTTGTCCCCCTTTTTACTTAAAAAAAAAAAAGCACATGCAAATGTAAAACAATAGCGGATGCAGTATTCATATATCGAGTTCATTTGAATTCAATACTTTCAACGTGAAATTCATTAAAGTTATAACAAATAATAATAGATTTGAATTCGGAATTTTAAAAATACAACAGAGTTTAATGCCTTATAAGAATCTTATCGGTGAACCGACAAAGAATAAATTCTTAATTTACCTATAAACACGACATAAAACAAGAAGGATAAACCTGATTAAGAGATCGAACAACATGAATGTGACTAATAGTGTTTCTACTAAATCCAGCAACATTTAAACCATAATACAAATTTATATGAATTTAGTACGTTCAATATGAAATATAAATTCACTAAAACGGCAATAAACAATAGATTTGATTTTATAATTTTAAAAATACAACAAGGTTCAATGCTAAGAATCCTATTAATGAACCAACAAAATCTAAATTCTAAATCTATCTTGAACACGATAAAAATCAAGAAGAATATACTTGAGTAACATATTGAACGACATTGATGTGACTAATAGTGTGTCTACCAAATCTAGCATCATTCAAAACATAATATGAATTCATCTGAATCTAGTACGTTCTATATGAAACATAAACTTACCAAAACTTCAACAAATAATAGATTTGAAGCTAAAGATACAACAAGATTCAATATTAACAATCTTATTAATGAACCGACAAAGTCTAAATTCTGAATCCACTTTTAAACATAAGATAGAAATCAAGAAGGATAAGCTTGAATAACAAATTGAGCAGCATTAATGTGACTAATAGTGCGTCTACTTAAATCCAACATCATTCAAAACATAATATGAATTCATCTGAATCTAGTATGTTCAATATGACACATAAACTTACCAAAACTTTAACAAATAATGGATTTGAAGTTGAAGATACAACAAGATTCAATGTTAACAATCTTATTAATGAACCGACAAAGTCTAAATTCTGAATTCACCTTTGAACACACGATAGAAATCAAGAAGGATAAGCTTGAATAACAGATTGAACAGCATTAATGTGACTAATAGTGTGTCTACTAAATCCAGCAGCATTCAAAACATAAGCCCATTCTTTTGATGTTCTTTCTTTTCCATTGCTAGTGTGAGCCATCATCACCATATCCAACATTAAACCAACATCTTTGAGCTTCTCATTATTTGATCCTCTTATAATATTTTCTTCTTTTTCACCAATTATTGCTTCCAATATTATCACTTTTCCTTTGTCTTTTGGAATTGCTTCTCTACACTTTGTTAATATTTGTATGCATTCTTCATCTCCCCAATCATGCAAAACCCACTAATATAACATATACAATAATATACATGCGGTTATGAAAATTAATAACACTAATAAAAATAATTTTAAATATATCAATTTGTACAACTTTAGACCTAATTTCAAACTTAAGGGGTCCATTTATGTTAATTATTAGTGCTTTGCTTTTATTTAGGAATCATTTTGTGGCAAATAATGGCAAAATCATGGATGATTTTATTAGCATAAACAAACAAAAATAACTTTAAATTACTAAGTCACTTTTATTATAACATGAATGACTATTCAAGAAATTAACTTCTATCTTAATTATAATGTCAAATATTTTAAAGCAAGTTCAATTCAAATTGGTGCACTAAAGTTTCGCTATGCGCGGGATCGAGAGAAAGGCTGAATCATAAAGATTTATTGTATGTAGTCTTACCTTAAATCCTTATGATTCAACCCTTTCTTGAACCCCATGCATAGCGAGAGAAACCCTTGTAATTCGACCCTTTCATGAATCACAAGCATAGCGAGAGCTTTAAACGGACAGCCCAATGACTAAAGCTTCGATATGCGCATGATCGGAGGAAAGGTCGAACCATAAAGGTTTATTGTACACAGCCTTACCGTAATCGACCCTTCCCTAGACCCGTGCATAACGAGAGCAACCCTTACGATTCAGCCCTTCCTTGAACCCCAAGCATAGCGAGAGCTTTAAATGGACAACCCAATGCACTAAAGCTTCGATATGCGCGGGGCCAGAGGAAAGGTCGAAACCGTAAAGGTTTATTGCTCACAGCCTTACCTTAAACCCTTGTGATTCGACCCTTTTCTAGATCCCGTGCATATCGAGAGAAAACCTTGTGATTCGACTCTTCCCTGAACCCCAAGCATAGCGAGAGCTTTAAATGGACAACCTAATGCACTAAAGCTTCGATATGCTCGGGATCAGAGGAAAGGTCAAAATCATAAAGGTTTATTGTCCGCAGCCTTACCTTAAACCCTTGTGACTTGGCCTTTTACTGGACCCGTGAATAGTGAGAGAAACCCTTACGATTCGATCCTTTCCTTCCCCGAACCCCATGCATAGCGAGAGCTTTAAATGAAATACTATATATTAAATATCTACTTACCATGAGGAAAGCAACATCAGCTTTAGGAACATAGTTAAACATGTCACCTCCAACGTGTACAACACCATTAGCATGAGGTGCAACAGAAGCAACATGAGGTAGATCATAATTAATCCCATTAATCCATGGAAAAGCCTCTATTAATAATCTTAATGTTGTTCCATCACCACCACCAACATCAACCATAGTGTTCACCCCCTTAAATATCTCAGGACAATAGTTTATAATCGCCGATACGGCTACCCTAGCATCGCATGCCATCGCGCTATTTAGTAGGTTACTATGTCCGGGGTCAGCTTCCGCGTACTTCCAAACATCCTTACCATGTGCCGCGTCAAAAGCAGGTGTACCATTGTCCTTCGATGATATATGCGCGCTAAGGTTGTGCCATGGTGCTAGCATTACAGGGCTGCTTTCGAATAGCAAGAAAGCAGCCATGCTATTCCCGCCTTCTTTAATAAGAAGGCGAGAAAGGGGAGTTTGAACATAGCCAATTTCGCCATTTTTTGTTGATGTTTCCTTGAATATTCCGCGATTGATCAAGAACCTATAAAAAAAAAAGGGTATATTCATATCATTAACATTCTTATTTTTAGGACAGAGATGTATACAATCATATCTCTCTATAACAACTATCATCTATAACAACGAAAATGTTTCATATTATGTAACATCATATATTCTCTATAACATCATTTCACTACAGCAACCAATGGGTTATAGAGAGATTTGACTGTATATCATTTTTATTAGTTTCTCTCTGTCTTTAGTTGTTAGACGTGTTATACTTTCTTTTTCAGACTGTCTCAAAAAGAATTCAACATATCTTTATTTAGATATAATGTAACTTTAAATTTCTCATTTTATCGATAATTTTTTCCCTCCTAATGTCAATTCCTCCTTTGGGATTAAATCAAGATTCACGCCAAAAAATTCTACATTGAGGAGTAAAATATTTTCCACTATAGAGAACCTCATATTCGAAACTCAAAATCGAAATCTCTAGTTAATCATGCATGAATGAATACTTACATCTCCATATGCAACCCTTTTGCAGCTACACAATATATTTGTTACTTATTTAGATTATAAATTTCAAATACTATTTATACATAGTATTTTTTTGTGTGTATATAGTAGATGCTGAATTCACTTTACTTTTTTCATATGTTTATTTTTGAACCATTTAGTGAAAAATTCTAACTCCACCATTGTCGATGTCTGCTAAACGCCATCACATAAATTGAGACAAACTGAGAGCCCATTTTAGTTTTTTTCGTATGTTTATTTTGAACCCCTTAATGAAAAATTCTGACTCCACCATTGTCTATATCTGCTAAATACCATCACATAAACTGAGACAGAGTGAGTTAGATATTATAAAGTTATTAATCATATCTTTCCACCACTGTCTATGCATGTTAAACACCGTCACATAAACTGAGACAAAGGAAGTAAGATATTACAAACTTATTAATAACACGTTTCCACCACTGTCTACGCATGCTAAACACCGTCACATAAACTCTGACGAAAGGAGTAAGAAATTATAAACTTATTATTATTAATCATACCTTTCCACCATTGTCTTTGTCTGTTAAACACCATCACATAAACAGAGACCGAAGAAGCAAGAAACTACAAACTTATTAATCATGCCTTTCAACAACTATTTATATCTGCTAAACACCGTCACATAAACTTAAGACAGAGCGAGTAAGATATTACAAACTTATTAATCACACCTTTCCACTACTGTCTATGTCTGCAAAACACCGTCATATAAACTGAGACAGAGCGAATAAGAAATTACAAACTTATTATTAATCATACCTTAGTAGACGATAGAGTGAAGAAGAACAACAACCAAGTGCATTAGAAAGTTGATTTATGCTGACAACTTCTTGATTATTATTTTTTTCTTCCAAGAAATCAGCAATTCCTAATTCAATTGCACATTTAATTACAGCCATTTCTGTGAAACCAAACACAAATTTCCACATATTTGCTTGTGCTTCATGAATTTCTTGGTTTTTTATAACTTCATCATCACTTGTTCTTGCTTCTCCATTTGTTTCTTTAACCATGATTGAAGAAAGTTTAGTGTGTGTGTTTTTCTTTATTCTTTTGGTTTATTATAGTAATAATATTGGCAATACTTCAATGGATTGATTCATCTATTTATAGTAATGAGAATCATTTCCAATATTACTATATTAGGACAACTTGTTTGGTGTATTGTACTATCATATTGTTATGTTGATTTAAATATATTAGAGATTAGCATCTAGTAATCCCGAACTATAATCAAAGTTATTACGACACACTTCAACTTCACAGAAGTTTTATTAACTTTGGACTCAATTTTAATAAATTTTTGTCACTATTTTGTGTTTACGTTATTACATGAAATGAAGTCCACATCAAAGGTATCACATCAGCTAAAAAAGATGACAAAAATACGCTAAAATTCAGTTTAGGGATAATAGGACCTCCGTGAAGTTGGAGTGTGTCGTAGCAAATTTGATCATAATTCAGGGAGACTAGATGCTTTACTCAATATATTATTCTATTCGATTTAATTTGTTTGTCTTATTTTGATTTGGTATGAAAAAAAAGGAAGCCCGGTGCACTAAAGCTACCGCTATGCGCAGTATCCGTGGAAGAGCCCTACCACAAGGTGTATTGTACGCAGCCTTACCTTGCATTTCTGCCAGAGGCTGTTTCCAAGGATGGAACCCGTGACCTCATGGTCACATGACAGCAACTTTACCAGTTACCTAATTTGGTATGAAGTTTAATAAAATAAAGTCGATATATTAAATGTATCAAAATAGTTTTTAATTTTATGGTCTTAGACGTGTTTCATGTGAAAAGTTAAAATAAAAAAATTGCTAAAAAAATAAATAATCAATTTTTTTAAAATGAATTGAAAAGAAAAGTATGTCAAACAAATTGAGACGGAGCGAATATTTTGTATAACATTGTTTTGTTATTATGTGATAATGAAAAGTGTCATTTTATGTAAAGACTAATTTGGTGATCGCATTATTATCGTATTTTTTTTTTCTCATCTTGTCCTTATTATATGTAATATTCCTATTTTACCTTCTATTTACCCATTTTATTTTTTAAAATATAACTCCATATGTATCGTACTTTTTTTGTGTGCTATTATAAAATTGACTCTCGAAATTGTTAGTGTGCAATAACATTATGAATGCAATCTATTCAAATATTATATTTATTAAAAATAATATAATATTATATAGTATATTATTAAACAAAGTGTAATAACCATCCCAACAAGCTCTCACTTACTGATAAAATTTTAACTTTGGTTCTTTTGATATTCAACTAAATATATTTAATCTTTAATTATTTGAAATATGCATTTTTGATCTCTTTGATTGTGGATACTCATAAATTTTAAGAATTGTTAAATGTTTGGTCATTTAGTTATAAACAATATTATATTAAAGTTGTATGGCTACTTTGTATTTAAAGGTAATATACTTTCAAAAAATAATCCAACCATTGCACATTTTCTACAAAGGGACCAATAACATACATTTCAATAATTGAAGATTAAATTAATCTGCTTAATCCAATAATATAAACATATCAATATAATGTAGAGACCATAAAATACTATTTTTCCATTACTTTAATATTTCTTTGATACCAAAACATAGCGATACTGTAGAGGCCAAAAATACTATTTTTCCATTACTTTAATATTTCTTTGATACCCCTCCACCGAAAGATAAAAAAAAAATAATGTTAAAATTGATTAGTTGCATAAACATTCATATTAAAATTGGTTGGTGCAAGTTTAAGGTTTTTTTATTAAGATTAATAATGTATCTTCTCCATTATTGGACAGTACTTTATTAATCGTGAAAGGTTTATTATTAAAGTTATCAAAAAAAAAAAAAAAAAAGTCTTACGTTACCATAATTAATATATACAATATTTATTTTCTGGATTTTTGATAACAATCATTAGAGGTCTTTGTTTTCTTAAAAAAAAAGAAAAACTTACAAGTTGTGAATATATATTTATAAAGACTAATATCATTAGGGATCTTTGTGGATTTTGCTTTCTAGAAAATATATATATATGTATTGGGTGAAAATAATCTCGAGTTGGTGGACTAAAGTGATAGGCTTGCAAGTCCGCATATCACTTAAGAAGTCGATATTTTCACCGATCAATATGCAACATAAAAGTTCACAATTGAGTAGAAAATTTTAAAGTCGCGATGTGCCGATACATACAAAGACTAACATATCTTTGTGGATATATATGTGTATTGGGTGAAAACAATCTTGAGTTTGAGGACGAATGTGATAGGCTTGCAAGTTTGCATATCACTTAAGAAGTCGATATTTTCACCGATAGATACAGAACATAAAAGTTCATGATTGAGTAGAAAATTTTAGAGTCGAGTTGTTTGTGTGTGTTATATATATAGAGAGAGAGATAAAGACTAACATTATTAGAGATCTTTGTGGATATATATATGTGTATTGGGTGAAAACAATCTTGAGTAGGAGGACGAATGTGATAGGCTTGCAAGTCCGCATATCACTTAAGAAGTCGGTATTTTCACCGATCGATATGTAATATAAAAGTTTATGATTGAGTAGAAACTCTCAGAGTCGAGTTGTGCATATAAATACTAACATCAGTAGAGATCTTTGTGGATCTGGCTCTCTAGAAGACATATCTATCTATCTATCTATCTATCTATCTATCTATCTATCTATCTATCTATCTATATATATATATATATCTATATATATATATATGTATATGTATTGGGTGAAAACAATCTAGAGTTTGAGGACGAATATGATAGGCTTGCAAGTTCGCATATCACTTAAGAAGTCGATATTTTCACTGATCGATACGTAACATAAAAGTTTATGATTGAGTAGAAAATCTCAGAGTCGAGTTGTGCATATATATAAATTCTAACATCAGTAGAGATCTTTGTGGATTTGGCTCTCTAGAAGACATATAATATATATATATATATATATATATATGTATATATATATATATATGTATGTATGTATGTATGTATG
Organism: Capsicum pubescens; assembly: GCA_030864215.1. Classification (NCBI taxonomy): domain Eukaryota; kingdom Viridiplantae; phylum Streptophyta; class Magnoliopsida; order Solanales; family Solanaceae; genus Capsicum; species Capsicum pubescens. The sequence continues at coordinate 16,801,877 of CM061538.1, read as the reverse complement.
TATATATATTCAGTGAAAACAATCTCGAGTAGATGGACATGGACGAATGTGATAGGCTTGCAAGTCCGCACATCACTTAAGAAGTCGATATTCCCACAGATTGATACGTAACATAGAAGTTCATGATTGAGTCGATATTCCTTGACAAGTTTTTTTTTTATATATATATATATGGTTGAAAACAATCTCAAGTAGGTGGACGAATGTGATAATAATTTCATATTATAATAGTCTCTTTATTATAGTTCTTGAATTTGCTATCGTCTAATTATTACTTGCATTACATTGTTATTTCATCATACAATCAATGTAATTTTTGTGCTCTTAAATCGCTTAACGTAATTTCAAGTGTACTGTCAATTCATTTTTCGACCTTATATGAAAGTAGAAAATTGCACCATTTTATTCAATCGAGAACATAATAATTTTTGTCTGGCCATATTTTCGAAAAAAAGAAAAAAAAAAACTTCCAAAAAAAAAGAACAAACACAGCTTATATACATGTGTACATGTTTCGTCACTAAATCAAAATGTTCCCTCCATTGGCTCCACACTTGAAGAAACACATGTAACACGACAATGCTTCCAATTAATAATGAATTTGAATTATTTGTCAAATAAAAAAAAAAAAAAAAATATTAGTTAGCGAAAACTCATCAATATTTAGAAATACAATAAATATGTTAATAAAATTATTATTAAATAAAAATCAGAATAAAGAGGATAAGTGTGATATTGTATAGATTAGTTAAATCTAAAGAGACGATTCTGAAATAGTTGATGCGTTTGGTGGTAAAATAATGTTGATAAAGCTATTCTTTTGTAAAAGAAAAAATGGGATTTAATATAATCACTTAATTTATAATTATTTTTAATATTTATTAAATATATTAACCCAATTGCCTGACAATAATATTAATTTATGTATGCATATAATGCAGGGAAATAATTCAATATATTTTGTCTAATATAATAGTTGTTGTAGCTTTTGTGACTACTCATCCAAAATAATGTTAGGTACAACACAATTTTTAAAACATGATTCTCTGACCAAAACATATCTCTTTGAGGGTGGTGGGGAGATTTATTTTATTTGTTTGTGTTCGACTGGTTAAAAAATTTGAAAAATATTTTTTAAAAAATGTTTATTAAAAATAAAAATAGAGAAAATAAGTTACATGCTTAAATGATATTTGAAATATTCTGTAAAGCGTATATTTTCTTCTTAAAAAAAAATTTCTGTGGTCGAGAAATGCATAAGATTATTCGTTATGTATGTATGATGAGATTTCATTGATATAAATTCAGGGGGTAGAGCTAGCATGGAGCGAGGCCGAACCTGCTTGGCGAAAAATTATATTATTTGTATTTGTAAGTCGGGGGGTCTATCGGAAACAACCTTTCTACTTCACCTGAGGTAGTGGCAGTGGCGGAGCCAGGATTTTCATTGAGGGGGTTCAGAAGTAAACATACCGACTAGTCGAAGGGGGTTTAACATCTACTATATATACATAAAAATATTTTTGATCGTGTAAAAATAGTATACTTTTCCGTCGAAGGGGGTTTAGATGAACCCCTTGATTACAAGGTGGATCCGCCACTGGGTAGTGGTATGGTCTGCGTACACTCTACCCTCCTCAGACGACCCCACTATGTGGGAATGCATTGGGTATGTTGTTGATGTTGTATATGACTAAAATTATTTGTTGTGTATGTATAATAGAAGTCGAATTTCCTACAACTAGTTTTTGTGTTTACTTCTTTATATTTTAAATTTTCTCAGTGAAAATCCTAACTCCATCACTGTATAAAGCCATTTTTTTTTTCTAGGCCTATCCCATTTATCTATCGCTTTCTTGAATTGACGTTTAACTTGCACCTATGGAATGAAAGCAATTGCTAATTCATGATCTTACATGTAATGCATGCATGAAATAAATTAAGAGCTTCCTGTCCTACAAAGATAATTTTTAAATATTTTGGTTCGAAGTATTTTTTTTTTTTAATATTTATTGCGTCCTCCCTCGTACTTCAACACGTCTTATTTTCACCTTCATTCTATAGCTCCCATCCCCATCGTTGTACATCAACCTTCGATAATATTTGTCTAAATTATATATAAATACTTTCAAGATGATTTCTTTTAATTTCGTATCAAATAAAAATAAAAAAAATTACTAAGAAAAAGTAATTTATTTTTGAAGAAAATATTTTTCAATAAAATATTCTCCTTCCTACCTAATACACCCTATGTAAGCTTTTGATATTTTAAATGAAGATGTATAGCACACTAAAAAATAATACTAATATGAGAAAACAAGAATCTCAAACAAGAGAAAATGTATGACTCTTTAACATCACCAAAAGTTTCATTTTATGATCCATCACATCCTATATAAGCAATTTCCTTCTTTTTTTTTATATATATAAAGTAAGAAATTTTTATTATTAGATAGCAAAATAAATTACAAAGTGAATTTAATGATACAAATGATCCTTAATTACTTGCACCAACATGGGTTGTAGTACAGTGGATAGGGATGTTTCACCCTTAACCAGAGGTCGAAGGTTCGATCCTGGGTACAGAGAAAACTCTGTTGGGAGCGTTGCCACCTTAATGGGTCCTGCAACGCGCGATCCGAAATAGTCGGGGCTTAGATGCAGGCACCGAACACTGAATGGGAAACCAAAAAAAAAAAATCCTTAATTACTTGCATTTTAGTGCAACAATTTCTTTACTTTAGTGTGTAATTCAAATGATGCAGTTGTATATACTCCATTCTTCTCATAATAAGTGTCGTTTTAGTAAAAATTATGTTTATTAAAAAAATATAAATATAATGATTGCACTTTTAATACAACAATTTTCTTACTTTGACCAATATAATTAAGATATTTTTCCTTGTGAAAAAAGTGTCAACATATCATATGGGAAGATTGAAGAAGGAAGAAACTAGTTTGGTCAATCTAGACTCATGTCAATATTAAAGTCTGTTTGATTAAACTTTTGAAAGATCGAAATATTTATTATGTTTTTTTATAACAAAAAAGCGAATTTTTTTTTCTAAAAAAATGAGGTAACTGTAACTTTTAGTTATCTTTATACTGATTACAACAACATACTCAATATAATCCTATAAACTAGAATCTGGTGAGAATAGGATGTACGAAATGTACGCAAAAATTTTATACTTATCTAAAATACTTATCACCGGATACCGATGTTCCGATGGTTCCCCCCGGCGAAGGTTCTACCGGAGCTGGAACGTCTACTAAAAAGGCGAAGCGATTTGAGATCAAAAAGTGGAACGCTGTTTCGCTCTGGGCTTGGGGTAAATTTTTTGTAACCCTAGTTGATTTCATCGTCGTTCGATTACGTATTTTTTTATGTTTATTTTGATGTATTTGTTGATGATTTTTGAGTATTGGAATGCGGTGATCGGGCAGTGTTGTTGTGCTTGTTAGGTTTTTTGATATTGTTGTAGATTTTAGTGTAGAATTGTGTTTAGGAATCGCGTGGAATTAGCTGAGTTGTGCGCATATGTATATATGTGGTACAGTTTCAGCTTACTGAGATTGTATGGTGTGGAGGACACTGATCAATCGATACATAACATAAAAGTTCATAATTGAATAGAAAATCTCAGAGTCGAGTTGTGCATATATATAAAGACTGACATCATTAGATATCTTTGTGGATATATATGTGTATCGGGTGAAAATAATCTTGAGTAGGACAACAAATGTGATAGGCTTGCAAGTCCGCATATCACTTAAGAAGTCAATATTTTCACCGATCGCTACGTAACATAAAAGTTCATGATTGAGTAGAAAATATCAGAGTCGAGTTGTGCATATATATATATATATATATATATATATATATATATTGGGTGAAAACAATCTCGAGTAGGTGGATGAATATGATAGGCTTGCAAGTCCGCATATCACTTAAGAAGTTGATATTTTCATCGATCAATACGTAATATAAAAGTTCATGATGGAGTATAAAATCTTAGAGTCGAGTTGCATATATATACATAAAGACTAATGACAGTAGAGATTTTTGTGAATCTGGCTCTCTAGAAGACATACATACATACATACATACATACATACATACATACATACATACATACATACACACACACACATATATATACTAGTCAAGTGTACGTGCTTTGCACGTGTGTCTTGTGTTGATAAGTATAATCATATACAAAGAAATAAAATTATAAAAGAAATAGCAATTGAGTTAAAATAAATGTTGTATCTATTTAAAAGATATAATTTAACATTATAAGTATTTCATCTAAATAAATAAAGTTATATATAAAATAAAAAATTTAACGAATTAAAAAATTTTACTCATCAAAGAAAAAGATATAAAGGAAAATTAAGCTGCAAAGGAGCATTTGTTGTACATATATGTCATATAAAATTAAAACATAAATATTATTAGTACACTATGATCCAATTTAGGGTTGAGACTAATATTCATAATATAAAATATAACAGAAAGGGAAAAAAAAGTCAGAAAATTAAGAAAGCACGAATAAAAAAATATTTTGTAAGAATATATTATTATCTTTCGATCTTGTCCAACATCACTTCTTTACCTTGCTAAAGCTAATGATCGTACATGGACAAACTTTTTACTTTCTTCAATTACTCAAAATCAATATTGTATATATCTTTAATCAAAGAGCGTACATAATTAGATGTAAATATTTAATGATACACTTACGACAACATCAGAATGCATATTAAAAGTGTTAATCTCAATTTCTTTGTGACTAATCAATTAACCCACATATGATCGATCAAAAAAAATATTGCGAGTATAATTTTCTCCTAAATAATAAATTTAGATAGATCATCTAACTTTCGACATAATAAATCATATGTTAATTAAATTAATAGAAGTTGTACCTCAATTATCTGCATTCTTTTGAAGCTTAAAATTTGAATTGAAATTTTCATTCTTATCGCATTTTTCCGAGTGAGGTCAACACCTATCAAATATAAATTATGATAAAATTTCAAAAATTGATAGAATCTCAAAATACCACAAAGCACACATAAAAAAAAATCACATAATTAAGCAATCAAACCAACATTTAAAAGCAACGAATAGCCAATAGCTGATAAAAAGAATTTCAAAGTGCAAAGAAAATATAAATTAAATAGAAAAGTAAAGAGATAAAAATTGATACAATTACTTGGATGCTAACATTAAAAAAGAGAGTTTACTTAATTTGTTTTCTATTTTAAGTAAAATTCTTGTCAAAATAACCTATCCATTTTTGTAAAATTATTGTTCAAAAGGGACCGAAAAATTCAGTCAACAAATAACTACTAAAATAGTATTTTGTTAGTATTAAAGTTCATATTTGGTTACATCTTTTTATGTAAAAGATTAATTTATTATCAGTTCCTCAAAGGTAAATTAATATTTGAAAATTAATAATATTTTTAATTATGTTTAAATAAGAAAAGATTAATAACCTTGAAAATTAGTAGTATTTTTAATTATGTGTAAATAAGGAAAGATTAATAACCAAATTTTAATGGGACACCTAAAATATTTCAAAATAATTTAGTAATATGGTAAATGACTGTTTTATCTATTGTGGAGTCTTTTGGTGAAGGGAAAAAAGTTCAAATCACTTTTCTAAAGGTTTTCACACTTTTAATATATTATAGATATAGATATAAATATAAATTATAGATATAGAACCTTTACTGGATTATTTGAAAAGTTGAATTATAAAATAGATTAGGTTGATAATAACAATATTAATTATATCATTTATAATGTAATTCCACTAAACACTTATGATCAGTGTCACCAGTATATAATAAGAAACCAGTTGTTGCATTTCTGTTAGCTCCATAAAGGACATAACTCCATCACCAGCAAAAGATTGAAAATTATGCTTCTCTTACTGATGCTTAGCTACTTAAATAAATTCAGATGAAACTGCTTATATTTCAAGGTATAACTGTATTGTTATGCATGTAAAAAGTTATTTCCAGGTTTTTATTTATAAAATTCTCTGCCTTCTTTATAAAAAATGATTCTGTTGACAAGATCACCTGTTAATATTCAATGTTATTGTATTGCATGCACCCGTTTCTTAGCCATAAAGAAGTTGGAAACAGTCATTGAACTCTGAAGACCTTCCCTAGATCATTCTACCAGAACAACATCACAAAAAGCACTTTTCAAATAAACTTCTTCTGTTGTGGTTCGATTCTGAATATAAAAATATTTGATCTGACTTACTTTTAGATAGATGTACTCTGTAGATCAGTAGAAAGTTGTTGGTTTGCCCGAGTTGCTATGGTGGAGTTGCCAAATTTAAATAAGCAAATTTAAGTTCTTAATTGATCAAAATTCTACTTTGTCAAAAGTAGATAACGTACTCCTATTGTTGTTTATACTTTGCCAAAAATAATCAACTTTAAATTGGTAATTTTAAGAGTTTTTAATTGATCAAAATTCTTCCTAACTCATTATATTTTAGGAGTTAATATTATAATTCATATTTAAAAAATAATAATAATAATAATTTTTTAAAGACGATTTTGTCTTAAGAGGAGGATTTTAATTAAGGGCAAAAAGTTCAATTCACTTTTCTAAAGGTCTTCACACGTTTAATATATTATAGATATATATATATTGAGTAGGTGGATGAATGTGACAAATTATGATACAAATTTCAATATTCTCTTTGTTGTAATTCTTGAACTTGCTATCGTCTAATTATTACTTGTATAACGTCGTTATTTCACCATATATACAATCAATATAATTCATGTGCTCTTAAATCACGTAACGTAATTTCAAATGTACTGCCGATTCATTTTTCGACCTTATATAAAAATAGAAAAAAACGAAACATTTTATCCAATCGCGAAAATAATAATTTCTGTTTGGCTATATTATTATAAAAAAATATATATATACTTCCAAAAAAGAACAAACACCACTTATATACATGTTTCATCACTAAATCAAAATATTCCCTCCATTGGCTCCACACATGAAGAAACACATGTAACACGACAATGCTTTCAATTAATAATGAATTTGAATTATTTGTTAAATAATAAAAAAAAATATTAGAGAGCGAAAACTTATCGATGTTTTAGTATTGTGATAAATAAATATGTTAATAAAATTATCATTAAACAAAAATCAGAATAAAAAAGATAAGCATGATATCATAAAGGTTAGTGTTATATGAACTAAATCTGAAAGGAGAATTTAGAAATAACTGACGCGTTTGATGGTAAAATAATATTGATAAAGCTATTCTTTTATTAGAAATTGGGATTTAATATAACCACTTAATTTATAAATATTATTAATATTTATTAAATATACTAACCAACTTATATTAACCCAATTGGCTGACAATAATATTAATTTATGTATGCATATAATGCATGGAAATAATTCAATATATTTTGTCTAATATAATAGTTGTTGTAGCTTTTGTGACTACTCATCCAAAATAATGTCAGGTAAAACACAATTTTCAAAACATGATTCTCTGACCAAAACATATCTCTTTTAAGGGTGGTGGGGAGTTTTTATTTTATTTGTTTGTGTTCCACTGGTCAAAAATTTTGAAAAATATTTTTTTAAAAAAGAATTAAAAAATAAAAATAGAGAAAATAAGTTATACATTTAAATGGTATTTGACACATTTCCATAAAGCGTATAGTTTCTCCTTAAAATAAATCCTCTTTGATCGAGAAATGCATAAGATTATTCGTTATGTATGTATGATGAGATTTCATTGATAAAAAGTCAGGGTGTAGAGGCCGAACCTGCTCGACGAAAAATTATATTATTTGTATTTGTAAGTCGGGGGTCTATCGAAAACAACCTCTCTACTTCACCTGAGGTAGTGGTATGGTCTGCGTACACTCTACCCTTCCCAGACCCACTATGTGGGAATACACTGGGTATGTTGTTGATATTGTATATAACTAAAATTATCTGTTATGTATGTATAATAGAAGTCGAATCCGCTACCTCCCGAATGGGGCTCTACCCGACGTGAATTCGGATTAATCGGGCTTCAATGCGGGTATAGGACACCGGATGGGAACCAAAAAAAAAAAAAAAGTCGAAGCTACTTTAACTAGTTTTTGTGTGTACTTCTTTCTATTTTAAATTTCTTTAGTGAAAATCTTGACTCCGTCACTGTATAAAACCATTTTTTTCTAGGCCTATCCCATTTATCTATCGCTTTCTTGAATTGACGTTTAACTTACACCTATAGAATGAAAGCAATTGCTAATTCATGATCTTACATGTAATGCATGCATGAAATAAATTAAGAGCTTCCTGTCCTACAAAGATAATTTTTAAATATTTTTTGTATATTGATTGCGTCCTCCCTCGTACTTCAACACGCCTTATTTTCACCTCCATTCTATAGTTCCCATTCTCATCACCGCCACACATTAACCTTCGATAATATTTGTCTAAATTATATATAAATACTTTCAAGATGATTTCTTTTAATTTTATTCAAATACAAGAAAAAAAAAGTAACTTATTTTTGAATAAAATATTTTTCAATTAAAATATTCTCTTTCCTACCTAATACACCCCATGTAAGCTTTTGATATTTTAAATGAAGATGCATAGTACACTAAAAATAATACTATGAGAAAACAAGAATCTCATACAAGAGAAAATGTATGACTCTTTAACATCACCAAAAGTTTCATTTTATGATCCATCACATCCTATATAAGCAATTTCCTTTTTTTTTTTTTATATAAAGTAAGAATTTTTTATTATTAGATAGCAAAATAAATTACAAAGTGAATCTAATGATACAAATGATCCTTAATTACTTGCACCAACATGGGTTGTAGTGCAGTGGATAGGGCTGTTCTACCCTTAATCAGAGGTCGAAGGTTCGATCCTGGGTACAGAGAAAACTCTATTGGTGGCGTTGCCACCTTAATGGGCCCTGCAACGCGCGATCCGGAATAATCGGGGCTTCGATGCGAGCACCGAACACTGAATGGGAAATCAAAAAAAAAAAATCCTTAATTACTTGCATTTTAGTGCAACAATTTCTTTACTTTAGTGTGTAATTCAAATGATGCAGTTGTATATACTCCATTCGTCTCATAATAAGTGTCGTTTTAGTAAAAATTATGTTTATTAAAAAAATATAAATACAATGATTGCATTTTTAGTACAATAATTTCCTTACTTTGACCAATATAATTAAGATATTTTTCCTTGTGAAAAAAGTGTCAACATATCATATGGGAAGATTGAAGAAGGAAGAAACTAGTTTGGTCAATCTAGACTCATGTCAATATTATAGTCTGTTTGATCAAACTTCTGAACAATCGAAATGTTTATTATATTTTTTTTAAAAAAAGCGATTATTATTATTCTTATTATTTTTTAAGAAAATGAGGTGATTGTAATTTTTAGCTATCTTTATGCTTACAACAACATGCTCAATATATAATTCTACAAACTAGAATTTGGTGAGGATAGGATGTACATGTGTACGCAAAATTTATTTCTATCTCCAAGATAGAGATATTATTTTCGATATACCCCCGGCTCAAAGAAAAATCGTTCAAAGCACCCATAGAAAAAAAGAACGAAGAGTATTCTCGTTATCTTTATACTGATCAACGAATATTTAATATTTTCAATCGAACGACCAAACATATAACTTTTCCTTTTGCGATTAACAAGTGATATTGTTTCCGCTAGACCCTCAGCTCAAAGAAAAAATCATTCAAAGGATCCATCGAAAAAAAGGAAGGATGTTTCGTTATCTTTATACCGATCAATGAATATTTCATATTTTCAATCGAGCGAGCCGACCAAACATATAACTTTCCCTTACGAATCACCCAAAAAAGTGATATTGTTTCCGATAGAGCCTCGACTCAAAGAAAAATCATTCAAAGCATCAATAGAGAAAAGGAAGGATGATTTCGTTATCTTTATATTAATTAATGCATATTTAATATTTTCAATTGAGCGACCAAATGTATAACTTCCTTTTTTCAAATCACCTAAAATAGTAGGTCTCGAATATTTACTATTTTCAATTAGCGACCAAACGTATAACTTCCTCTTTTATGAATCACCCAAAAACACAGCTTGCGAATATTTAATATTTTTAATGGAGCGACCAAATAGATAACTTCTCCTTTTATGACACCAAATAGAGTAGCCCACGAACATTTTATATTTTCAATTAAGCGGCCAAACATATAACTTTCCCTTTGATGAATCACCCGAAATAGTAGCTCACAAATATTTAATATTTTCAATGGAGCGACCAAACATATAACTTCCCTTTTTATGTATCACCCTAAAAAGTAGCTCAAGATTATTTAATATTTTCAATCGAGGGACCAAACATATAACTTTTTTCTTTTACGAATCACCCTAAAAAGTAGCTCACGATTATTTATATTTTCAATCGAGCGACCAACACATATAACTTCTTCTTTTATGAATCATCCTAAAAAGTAGCTCATGATTATTTAAATTTTCAATCGAGGGACCAAACATATAACTTTTTTCTTTTACGAATCACCCTATAAAGTAGCTCACAAATATTTAATATTTTCAATCGAGCGACCAACACATATAACTTCCCCTTTAATGAATCACCCAAAAAACTAGCTCGCGAATATTTAATATTTTCGATCAAGCGACCAAACATATAACTTTCCTTTTTATGCATCACCCAAAAAAGTAGCTCACGAACATTTAATATTTTCAATCGAGCGGCCAAACATATAACTTTGCCTTTTATGAATCACCCAAAAAAATAGCTCGCGAATATTTAATATTTTCGATCAAGCGACCAAACATATAACTTTCCTTTTTATGCATCACCCAAAAAAGTAGCTCACGAACATTTAATATTTTCAATCGAGCGGCCAAACATATAACTTTCCCTTTTATGAATCACCCAAAAAAATAGCTCACGAATATTTAATATTTTCGATCAAGCGACCAAACATATAACTTTCCTTTTTATGCATCACCCAAAAAAGTAGCTCACAAACATTTAATATTTTCAAACGAGCGGCCAAACATATAACTTCCCCTTTTATGAATCACCCAAAACAGTAGCTCACGAATATTCAAAATTTTCAATCGAGCGACCAAGCATATGACTTCTCCTTTTATGAATCACCCCAAAAAGTAGCTCACGAATATTTAATATTTTCAATCGAGCGATCAAACATATAATTTTTCTTTTTATGAATCACCTAAAATAGTAGCTCACAAATATTTAATATTTTCAATCAAACAACCAAACATATGACTTTTTTCTTTTACGAATCACCCTATAAAGTAGCTCACAGATATTTAATATTTTTAATTGAGTGACCAAACATATAACTTTCTCTTTTATGAATCATCAAAACAGTAGCTCATAAAAATTTAATATTTTCAATCGAGCGATCAAACATATAACTTTTCCTTTATGAATCACCCAAAAAAGTAGCTCACGATTATTTAATATTTTCAATCGAGGGACCAAATATATAACTTCCCCTTTTATGAATCACCCGAAATAGAAGTTCACGAATATTTAATATTTTCAATCGAACGATCAAATATATAACTTCTCCTTTTATGAATCACCCGAAATAGAAGCTCACGAATATTTAATATTTTCACGAGCGATCAAATATATAACTTTCCATTTTATGAATCACCCAAAATAGTAGCTCACGATTATTTAATATTTTCAAATCGAGCAACCAAACCTATAACGTCCCCTCTAAACTAGCTCCATTGTAGGAAAATTTGACAATTGGTCCCAAAAAGTAGGCTAAAACTCCCTATTCAAACGGGCTTCCATTAAAGCCCAATTCATCTCAAGCCCAATCCAAAGCCCATTAACTTATCCATATACTAACCTCTTTCATTCTATAAATTCAGTACAAAATTAATTTTCAAAAAAAAATTAAAAGTAAAATTTTCAATGGCGTCACCGGATACCGATGTTCCGATGGTTCCCGCCGGCGAAGGTTCTACCGGAGCTGGAACGTCTACTAAAAAGGCGAAGCGATTTGAGATAAAAAAGTGGAATGCTGTTTCGCTTTGGGCTTGGGGTAAATTTTTTGTAACCCTAGTTGATTTCATCGTTGTTCGAATACGTGTTTTTTGATGTATTTTTTTCTAATTTCTGAGTATTAGAATGCGATGATCGGGAAGTTGTATTGTGGTTGTTTGGTTATTTGATATTGTTGTTGATTTTAGTGTTGAATTGTGTTTAGGAATCGCGTGGAATTAGCTGAGGTGTGCGCAATTATGTATATATGTGGTGCAGTTTCACCTTGCTGAGATTGTAGGGTGTGGAGGACACTGATTAGGGTAGAAGGTTCGGATACATGTCTTTGATGGGGAAATTTGGTGATTTTGTTACTGATTAGGCTGTGAATGTATGTTAGCAGTGCTTAGTGCTTTGTCTAGCTGTCTGTTTATATTATTAGTCGTAGTATATATATATATGGTGTAGTTTTAGCTTATCGAGGATATTACCTTAGACCGGAGGGTGTGGAGGATACAGATTAGGGTAGAGGTTAGTAGGTAGCAGTGAATTGTTAATTACATTGTCATTGTTATATATGTTTTTTTTGATGTAGAATTTAGTGATTTTGTTGGTCTTTTTAAAGCATCGGAATGCGATGATCGTGGAGTAGTATTGTGCTTGCTAGTTTTTTTGGATATTGTTGTGAAATTAGTGTGAATTTGTGGTTGGGAATCCCGTGGAATTAGTTGAGATGAGTGGTAGTATGTATATATATGGTGTAGTTTCAGCTTATTTCGAACCCCAGTTAATTTGGTCGTTGTTCAAATACATACTTTTTGATGTAGATTTTAGTGATTCGTTGATGATTTTTGAGTATTGGAATGCAGTGATCATGGAGCAGTATTCTGCTTGCTAGTTTTTTTTGGATATTGTTGTGAAATTAGTGTGAATATTAGTCGAGGTGCGTGTATATATATTTATATTTTCAGCTTATCAAGGACATGACCTTACATGAACCGTTTTCGGGACTGCTTCAGTTACTTCGACTGCTTTGGACTGTTTTTCTTGAGCTGAGGGTCTATTGGAACCTCTCTACCTGGCAAGGTAGGGGTAAGGTATATCTATATTTATGTTCTCAGCTTATCAAGGACATGAGCTTACATGAACTGTTTTCGGGACTGCTTCAGTTACTTTTTTTTGGGGACTGCTTTGGACTGTTTTTCTTGAGCTGAGGGTCTATTGGAACCTCCCTACCTGTCAAGGTAGGGGTAAGCTATACGTACACTCTACTCTCAGACCCACTTTGCGGGACTACACTAGGTATGTTGTTGTATATATGGTTAGGAACTTTAAACTATATGAACTTCTTTTTTGAGGCAAAGTTAGTGAATATACCTGTGCTCGCTGCCGAAAAATTAGATGACTGATGGATGCTTGTATGGTTTTTGATTCGCAAACAGCAGCTCTATGTATTTTGGCTTACATGAAATTATTGGTGAATGTCACTCCAAAAATCTAAAGTCAATTATGTACTAATGGTAATATTGTTTTGTTGCCTGCGCTTGTTGCTATCTGGGAATTAGAATTAGAAACAAACAAACAACAACAACCACAACAACAACATACCCAGTAGGAGGAATTAGAAAGCAACATTCACTGGAATTTGCAGTTGTTTGTAATGCTCTTAGGAGGGGGTTTGATAATATATGTTCTGTTTACAAACAATTTTCCCTCTATGTTTATATTTGAGTGTTAGCTATTCTTGTTGTACTTATTGTTACATCATATTACCCTCTTACGTTCACATTAAAATTAAAATATATTATAAATGTAAGAGCAGTTCTGTAATCCATGATTTTGTGTTACACATAATACGCAATTACTGTATTTTTTTGTGTTTGCGTGCATATTTGATTTCCTTCACATGCACATCATCCGAATCGCATATGGCCGATCATTCTGATTCTTTTAATCAATCTTGTGATTTCTGGTTGCAGATATTGTGGTAGATAATTGTGCCATCTGTAGGAATCACATCATGGATCTCTGTGAGTTTTGGTTCTCTTTTCGATGATGTTCAATTCAATGTTTCCTTTTCTTTGATATGATATCATGATGAAATCTTTTATCCTCTTAATAATTGATTTAAGTTTTATGCTAATTCTGATTAGGTATCGAGTGTCAAGCTAATCAAGCTAGCGCAACAAGTGAGGAATGCACAGTTGCTTGGGGTATGTAGCTCTTGTTATGTGCGAGAATAGTGATTTAACATTTTAGTTTGTCAACTTGCCTCGTTTTTTATGCCTTTTATGGAATTAATTTGCAGAGTAATCAACTTTTATCAGTTTTCTGCATCTTATGTTTATTACTATTTGACACCTTAGATTTTGTCTAAACAAAAACTACTTGATTTTGCTCAATTGTTGAGATAATTAGAAGGATGTCTCTGTGCCAAGGGCCATCAGTTATTATCAAGTGATTAATTCAGTGCTAGTAAAAGTAGATTTCCCTTATTCCTAGTGTTTAGGCATTTGTTGTCCCTTAATTGGGTGAACGTTATTGGAATAGATGATAAGTGTTCTGTCAATTGTGTTATGATGTTTGAAAATTCTTAGGTTAAGAGTTCCAAGCCTGCGCATTGCAGTCCTCCCTTTTACCATGAAGATAGGTGAATAGAAAAAACCTGTATCAGTATATCACTACAGTAGGGATGAAGTAGGAAATCATGTAGTTACTACTTAATAGGGGAGAGAATGGTGATTTAAGCATGTTTCCTAGTTCTTCTTTTGATCCTCAAAAAAAAAAAAAATAGAAAAAAGAAAAAAAAAACTTGTGTGGTCATGTTTTGGAGAAAACCACTTTTCTTTTTTTGAGAATATTGCTTTCCTCAGATTTTGTTTTGGGGAGGGTGGTGGTTGAAGGCTGCTACAGAAATAGATAATTGGCAGCCATGCCCTTGTGCAAGTAGTAGTACAGTAATAATGAGCATCTTGTCTGGAACATAGGATTACAAGCTTGGGATATTGTTCTTTTCATTCTTGAATGAGGGTACTCTTTGTTACGAGTGTGGTTCGCCACTTTCTTGTATTTTCTAATTTAAGTCAAGAGTGATTGTGTCTGTTTTAAATGGGATTTTACTTGTCACCTTCTACAATAAGATTGTGTAGGGTAGGAAAAATAACCTCCTTCCTGCTATTTGGTCAAAAATTGAAATCTGTGGTAACTCGAGATATGCAAGCCATGTGTTGATGGTATTAAACTTTACACCATTCGGCTTGTTATCCATTTGTATGTTTCCAAGTTGACAAACATGTTACATTTTTGTTCAAGTTTGTAGTCTAAAGCCAAATATTATTCTGCAGTTACACGACTGTTGCTTATAATTATTTGATTGATGTGCTTTAGTGGAGTCTACTGTAATAGTTATAGTGTTACAACTGTGAGGTGGATACTGATAAGGCGTTAGTCACAAAAAGGTAGAAGGATCTTCAAATCATACCTTTTCGTCAAGGTTTAGAATTACATTGGATTTCTCCAGCTTTATTGCACATGTTTTTGGATCATGTAATTGGTGCTTGCCAATTGGCGTTACTTCGAGTTTGTTATTTCCCTTCTAAGCTGGTTATATAAAAAATTGTGACACCGTTTGCCGAAAATTCTGGAAGACAGCAAATAAGATACTCTTGACAAGGTACAGAAGGTGTCAAATATATTCATCTGTGAAGAATTTACTTGTTTACACCATTTTGGATATGGATATCTATCTGTTATTGGGAGATCATTTTTCTTTTTTCGTGATATCGTCTGATCATTGCAGGGGTTTGTAACCATGCATTCCACTTCCATTGCATCAGTAGGTGGCTCAAGACTCGTCAAGTATGCCCACTTGGTAAGTTGTATATTGCCATCTCAGCTAATGTTAGCCGCCATTTTATGTTACCTGCTAATCAATGTATAGCGCGCCTCATCTTTCAGATAACAGCGAGTGGGAGTTTCAGAAGTACGGTCACTAGAATTTACTGTTGGTGTACAGTGAATGGGAGGAGTTTCAGAACTATGATCACTACGTTGAAAATTACAATTCTGCTGCCGCCGCCTTATGTTCCTTTCGTTTTTGCTCTGCAAATATGCAAAGTAATGACTCGAACTATGTTTTTAATTGCCTTGTCTGTTTGAGAACTATCCAAAGTAATGTGTCATGCTAATTCTGTAGAAATAGAATCATCTTTGACGAATTTGGCAATGATACTATTGGTCATCGATTTAGGAATGAAAGAAACCGATTCTGGGAAGTGTTTTTGCCTCTATCATTAGCTCGGATAATTCCCATTTCTGATGTTTTAGTCATTTTTCGATGCCTCCTTTAATTATGTGCGCGGAATTTTCCCTATATAGTAAATTGCAAGAGAGAGGGAAGACATTTTAAGACTTTGCTTGGCAAATGAGTTGATTATTCATGACATTCTATCGTAGGCAACATGCATAAAAAAGCATGTAATCGAAGTCATACTCTATTTAGAAAATGAGTCGATATGTCTACCGGTGGTAGCAACAGGCACAAAAAAGCATGTAATTGAAGGATTACTCTTTGACAAATGAGTTGATTATTCATGATGTCATATCGTAGACAACAACAGGCACAAAAAAGTATGTAATTGAAGGCATACTCTATTTGGCAAATGAATCGAGTATTCATTACGTGTTCTATCGTAGGTAACATCAGGCACAAAAAACATGTAATTGAAGGTACATTCTATTTGACAAACGAGTCAGCTATTCATGATGTTTTACTTGAAGGTTGTACTTTATTTGGAATTACTCTACTTGGCAGACAAGTCAATTATTCATGACGTCTTACCATAGCGCGTATGAAAAACATGTAGTTGAAGGCATACTCTATTTGGCAAACAAGTCTATTACTCATGATGTACTATCGTAGGTAATACTAGGCACAAAAAAGCACAAGAAAAAACATATAATTGAAGGCATATTCTATTTGGCAAATGAGTCAACTATTCATGACGTCTTACTATAGAATTCACAAAAAAATGTAATTGAAGGCATACTCTATTTGGCAAACAAGTCCATTATTCATGATGTACTACTGTAGGTAACACAGACACAAAAAACATGTAATTGAAGGCATACTTTATTTGGCAAATGAGTCAACTACTCGTGACGTCTTACTATAGCATTCATAAAAAAACATGTAATTGAAGGCATATTCTATTTGTCAAACTAGTCTATTATTTATGATGTACTACCATATGTAACATTAGGCACAAAAAGAAATGTAATTGTAGGCATACTCTATTTGGAAAACGAGTCTATTATTCATGACGTCTTACCGTAGCAGTCACTCTCACCGTAGGTAACACCAGGCTAAAAAAAACATGTAATTGAAGGTATACTCTATTTGGCAAACAAGTTTATTATTCATGACGTCTTATCATAGCATCCACACCTATCGTAGGTAACACCAGACACGAAAAAACATGTAATTGAATGCATACTCTATTTTGCAAACGAGCCTATTATTCATGACGTCTTACCGTAGTATGAAAAAAAAAGCTTGTAATTGAAGGTAAACTCTATTTGACAAACAAGTTTATTATTCATGACGTCTTATCATAGCATCCATACCTACTGTAGGTAACACTAGGCACAAAAAAACATGTAATTGAAGGCATATTCATGACGTCTTACCGTAGTATGAAAAAAAAAAAAAAGCATGTAATTGAAGGTATACTCTATCTGGCAAACGAGTCTATTATTCATGACGTCTTACCATAGCATCCACACCTACCGTAGATAACACCAGGCACGAAAAAACATGTAATTGAAGGCATACTCTATTTGGCAAACGAGCCTATTATTCATGATGTCTTACCGTAGTTTGACAAAAAAAAAAAGAAGCAAAAACGTCGCCTGAGAGATTCGAACTCTCGCGGGGAAACCCCATGTACTTAGCAGGCACACGCCTTAACCACTCGGCCAAAGCGACTGTTGTTACCGTCTGATCATATAATTTAATATACAACATTTTTATCTACCCCTTACCCCTACCCCCTACCCTACCCCCCACCCCCGAAAAATGAGAGGGTTCTATAAACAACAAGAACAACACATACGCTGCAGTATATTCCTACAAAGTGAGATCAGGTCTAGGGAGGGTAAGTGTACGCAGTCCATATCACTACCTTAGAGGTGAGGTAGAAAGGTTATTTTTGATAGATCCCCGGCTCAAGACAAAACAATAAAAAAAAAAGGATAGTACGGTGCACTAAAGCTCCTGCTATGCGTATGTTTCGGGAAGGACTTTACCTTGCATTTCTACCAGAGAGATTGTTTCAAAGGCTATTCGCAGGATTCGTGGAAGGGCGTAACCACATGGATCTATTATACGCAGTTTTACCTTGCGTTTCTGTCAGAGGTTGTTTCCAAGGCTATGCACAAGGTCCGGGGAAGGGTCCGGCCACAAGGATCTATTGTACGCAGTTTTATCTTACATTTTTGCTAGAGACTGTTTCTAGGGCTTAAACCCGTGACCTCCCAGTCACATGGCAACAACTTTTACCAATTACTCCGAGGCTCTCCTTTTCAAAACAAAAACAGTCTAAAAAAAAAATAGTAAAGGAGCAAGACACAATAGGCAGTAACACACCATATAATAGCATAAACAAGAATATCACCAAGTAACACGAAAAACGCTAACACGCTCTGAAATACGACCGACCCTATGACTACTAGCACGGATAATAAAACAAAGTCTTCCTACTATTCGTCTACCCTATTTCCCATCCTCCATACCTTCAAGAGTTCTATAAAGATTATTATTCAATTATCAAAGAATTTAGAGTCATCTTTTTTCCACTAGTGACAATTAGTGCACATATGGTTACACTTTAAATATTTTTATTGCATATATTTACATAATTTGATGGAAATATAATGAGTTCAATTGAATAATAGAACCAATTTTTATAGAAAAAGTGTAGAGTAAGATCATTAGTGCTTCTTAATTTACATGATTTATTTTATTGTAGCAAATAATTAACTTAATTACTCGAAAGTCAAAAAGATTCCTATACTACCAATAAAGTCTACCCCTATTGAAGAAATATAATGCACACAAGCAAAAGAAAAAAATGTAGATGGTCTATTTTTCAACAAGAGATTCCCTTATACAAGTAATTAGGCAACCAAACTTCAAAAAGGTTCAAGTACTCTTTATTTTATTTTTTCTCATTCGGTGTCCGGTATCCGCATTGGAGTCCGATTAATCCGGATTCGCGCTGCATAGGGACCATTCGGGGGAAGCGCTCCCTACCAAGGAATTTTTCATACGCAGGGCTCAAATCCGAGACCTCTGATTAAGAAAGGAGCAGCCTCATCCGCTGCACCACATCCTTTGGTGGTCAATTACTCTTTATTGAATTGCTTGTAAAAGACATTTATTATATTTAAACTACTATTATAAGGTTAAAATAGAAAAAAGAAAAGTACCCTTTTTGAATATGTTGCTTGTATAACACATTCAATTATTAGTAATATGAGAAAGAAAGGATGGAAAAGTAAAACATATTCCTTTTTGAAATTGATTGTAAAAGACATTCAATTAATTAAAATAGTTAACATGATGACTTGTTTGGTTCATTTTCTTTGGTTTCTCACCTAGTGTCCAGTATCCATAACTGTCCGTCTCGATTAAATTCAGATTCACGTTAGAAAATTTCACATTGGACTGTAAAAACATCTCCTAACAAAAACGACTACGTACTCGGTAAGTTTCAAATTGGAAACCTCTGATTTAAGGATATGAAGGACTACAATTTGGTTCATATGCTAGTTATTAGGAGTTTATAATGTAAAAATTGTTTATATGGTAATTAATAATGAAAAAATTGTTATGGTGGGATTATTATTAATGAAAAGAGTATTGTTATAAATAATTACTTCCTCTTGTCTTTAAATAGTTTTATCCTTGTATATTGCGAATATACACATATACTTATTTCATATTTTATTTCGCATAAAAAATACATAGTATAATTTTTTTGTATAACTTAGTCTGAATATTATTTGATGATACCGCGCGCCAATTACCACATGTTGCATTAAATAATGCAACGATCGCTAGATAAAATTAGCGATAGATTTTAATGTTTAGCTACAGAATTTATCTGTCTCAAATTTTATTATTGTTCTTTTAGTAGTGTAAGGTACAAGCTATACAAACTTTCAAACTAGATGTTATAGTCAAGAAGATTCTTGAAGTTGATACAATAAGTCAAACAAGATTCTACCAAAACTTTGATTTTTCCAATAGTCACTTTTTACATATTGTAACCTATATATACACTCACTATATCAATTTTCATTTCATCAATTTCCACAATCAACTTTTTTTTTCCCTAGCTAGGAACTCCCAACTTATCGCTCCCTTGGTGACCCGAACTGACAACCTCATTGCTGGAAGTTGAGGGTGCTTACCATCTGAATTCCGAGCCACCCCCTCTTGTCTTTTCTACGATCAACCTTTTTTTCCCTAGCTAGGAGCTCCCACCTTATCACTCCCTTGATAACTCGAACTGACAACCTCTGAGCAACCCCCTCTTGTCTTTTCCACAATCAACCTTTTTTTCCCTAGCTAGGAGCTCCCGCCTTATCGCTCCCTTTATAACTCGAACTGACAACCTCTGAGCAACCCCCTCTTGTCTTTTCCACAATCAACCTTTTTTTCCCTAGCTAGGAGCTCCCGCCTTATCGCTCCCTTGATAACTCGAACTTACAATCTCATCGTTAGAAGTTGAGGGTGCTTGCCATCTGAATTCCGAGCAACCCCTCTTGTCTTTTCCACAATCAACTTAAATAAAACTCAAATAATATGGCTGTTGTTGTTAGTAAGGTGTATTGTTCAAATTCTGAGGTTGTTCTTGTAGTAAGAAGTCGTCCACATGTTGTGAATGGTGGTGGATTTATAGTTACAAATAATTATACACAAAATGTTGTTTTCAAAGTTGATGGATGTGGGATTCTTGGTAAAAAAAATGAAGTTATTCTTAAAGATGGTGATGGTCATGATTTGCTTCTTATTAGAAAAAAGGTACATTTAACATTTGTTAGTACAAAGCAATATATATGAATTCAACTATCTTGCATGCAACGGCGGAGCCCGAATTTTTATTAAGGGGTTTAGAAGTAAACATACGAACTAAATGAAGGGGGTTTCAACCTCTACTGTATATATATAAAAAATAATTTTAACTATGTATAAATAATAAAAAATTTCGCCGAAAGGAGTTCGGAAGAACCCCCTCGACCAAGTGTAGCTCCGCTCCTGCATGCATGCATGTTTTAACTAGTTTTTCTTGAGCCGACGGTCGATTGGAAACAGTCTTGATCTCTACCTCACAAGGTAAAAGATAAGGTTTTGCGTATACTTTATCCTTCCCAGATCACAGCGAGTATATTGTTGTTGTATGCATGTTCTCACTTAGGTGATATTTTATACGTACACATTTCATGAATACACGTACGATAAACATGTAGTTATCTTTTGGATAACCTTATATAGCTCATAAAAAAATGTTTTGTATGCTGTAAGTGCCTAGAAGTTAAAAGTCATTCAGAAAAAAGTTCAAAATGCATGTTCATATAATAAAGAAATAAGCATTCAGTACCCCTAAATTATGGCCAAAGTTGCTACGACACACTCCAACTTTACAGGGGTCCTATTACCCCTTAAATTCAATTTTAACGCATTTTTGTCACCCTTTCGTGCTGACATGACACTTTTATTACATAAAATGAGGTCCACGTTAGCTAAATAGGTTGACAAAAGGTGTCACGTCAGCTAAAAAGGTCGATAAAAATACCCTAAAATTTAGTTCAGGGAATAATAGGACCCTCGTAAAGTTGGAGTGTGTCGTAGCAAATTTGATCATAGTTCAAGAGGTACTAGACGATGCTTTACTCTATAATAATTTTAGCAGATTTAACTATAACCGACTTTAAATCTTAAATTCGCCTCTGATTGTTGTATGTTGGTTTACTTATGATTCATACATTGAATTTTCAGGGTGGAGTAATTGAAGCACTAAGCATGCAAAAGAAATGGAGGGGTTATAGTAAAGACTTTGAAGGTTGTGAAAAATTGGTATTTTGTTTGAAAGAGACAAATAATAATTCTTGTTTTTTCAAGAAAATGCCAATCAAGATTTCTATTGAATCAAATGATTACAAAAATCAGAAGAATTTTCAGATTGCTGGTTGTTTTCCTGATAGAGCTTGTAGCATTGTTGACTCCAATGGCAATGTTATTGCAAAGGTAATTAACTAATTTCATGTTGAATGGTGATATCTCTTTCATATATATTAATTTTTCGGTTTTCGATACTTTCAACAACAACATATATATATATATATATATATCGAGTATATAGTCCCACAAGTAGGGCCTGGAGAGCGGTGTGCATGTGTAAGCAAACATTACGCCTATCCTACCTTTGTGGGGTAGAAGGAAAGATTGTTTCGATAGACCCTCGGCTCAAGTTCTTGTTTCTTTCAAGAACTTGAAAAAACAAAAATGAAAATGCAACTTCCCAACATAATGTATTAGTTCCTCCTTCCTTTTATCACATGATCAAATCAAACAAGATATTAGAGTAAAAAGGACAGTCCGGTGCACTAAAGCTCCCGCTATACGCAGGGTCCGGGGAAGGGCTCCACCACAAAGGTGTATTGTACGCAGCGTTACCTTGCATTTCTGCAAGAGGTTGTTTCCAAGGCTTGAACCTGTGACCTCCTGGTCACATGACAGCAACTTCACCAGTTGCTCCAAGATTCCCCTTCATTAAATTCGACATGCATTTTGCTTTCCACCATCACATATATCAAGTAATTTTATCCATCAAGATTCGAGTTAGATAGAAAAAAAAAATCATCTTTTGGTATTTTAAGAACATGACATTTCATTTGTGGATTGAACTAAACACATTGTATATGGTCTAAATATCAAGAACACATACATATATACACACAAATTCCATGTCTTATTTTGGAACCTAACTAAATTTAGTTTCCAAAATCATCCCTTGTATTGCAACTACGAACGCGAACAAATTTTTTTTTCTCGTTAGACTATTTTACTCGAAAAGTGTTTTATCCCGATAGATATAAGTCCACTCACCTAAAAGATATCTACATGTAAATCTTTATATAATCTTGAAAATAAGACATGTTACTGGCTACAACATATAAAAGTTGACATGAAGATACTGACGATATATATAACTTAAACCTCATAAGTTGAATCCTTTTATGAATAGTAAAGTGATATTCATGGTATAATAATGCAGGTTGGAAGTAGAAAAGAGGTTCAACAAGTGATGCCAAGCAAAGATGTGTATATTGTTACTATTAAGGCAGGAGTTGATCAAGCCTTTGTTATTGGAGTTATTGCTATTCTTGATTACCTATACGATGGATCTACAAAATGCTGACGTTCGTGTTTATCGGAAACAACCTCTCTGTTTCTGAGGTAGAGATAAGATCTGCGTACATTCTACGTTTTTCATATTCCACCCTGTGGGATTATGCTGAGTGTGTTGTAGTTGTTGTAATTGTTTTGTTGGGTCAGTTTGTGTACATCTCGATTAATTTCACCGGAATACCTGCTACCTCCTACAGGTACCACCAGAGGGTTTATCGGGAACAACCTCTCTGCCTCTGAGGTAGAGGGAAGGTCTGTGTACATACCACCCTTCCCAGACCCCACTTTGTGGGATTATACTGGATATGTTGTAGTTGTTGTAATTGTTTTGTTGGGTCAGCTTGTGTACATCTCGACTAACTTCACGAAATACCTGCTACCTCCTACAGGTACCAGAGGATTTATCGAGAACAACCTCTCTGCCTCTGAGGTAGAGGTAAGGTCAGGATACATTCTATCCTTTTTAGACCTCACTTTGTGAAATTATACTGGATATGTTGTACTTGTCGTAATTATTTTGTTGGGTCAACTTGTGTACATCTCAACTAATTTCACAGAATACCTGCTACCTCCTACAAGTATCAGATATCTCTGTTCATGAGCGCTTGTATAGTTGAGATTACAAAGTGCTAAATAATTAATCATTTTCTATATATCTAGTGGCAAATAAGAAAATGGTGACTACTTATTAGTCATTCCTAAAGTTATATGAGAGATTCTTGTAATCATCTTCATCAATTAGAATTGATGAGAATATGGTTTCACTACAATCTTTAAATTACTTGATGCATTCAATTACGTACCTTGTATTCAATGAATGTTTTTTTTTTTTTTTGGTTTTTCACTCGGTGTTTGATATCCGTATTGGGACCAACTAATTTGAATTCGCACCGGATAGGGCCCCATTCGGGGGTAGCGCTGCCTACCAAGAATTTTTTCATACCCAGGACTCGAACTCGAGACCTCTAGTTAAGGAAAAAACAGCCTCATCCACTGCATCACATCATTTGGTGGTTTCAATGAATGTTTATTTATGTATTTTTACTATTTTTTGCTAGAGAGGAATATAATCTCTCCTCATTTTTTCGCGATTTAATATACACGCCAAATATCGAGCATGTTCATCACTCTGTCACAATTTATAATCATACAAATATTTATGGCATGCTTTGGATTTAGGAAAAATAACATAACATAAACCTTAATGTACCATATTTACACAAATCCCCACCTTTAAAAAGTAATTACAAAAATCCTAACAAATTATGTATTTCATTGGATGTATCGGAGAGCTAATTATGTATCTCGACAGACCCAAAATCGAAAAAATGTATTGAAAGTTAAGTATGTATCTTTACAAGGAAAAAATGTATCTTCATTGGATGTATTATAGATCTTGACATACCCAAAAAAAAATAAAAAAAATAACGAAAGTTAATTATGTATCACGACAAAAAAAAATGTATTTTCATTGGATGCACCGTAAGCTAATTATGTATCTCGACAGATCCAAAATTAAAATTCCAGTAACTATGCAAAGTGTCAAAATTTTCTGTAATTAAGCTCTAAACTATTGAAATTTATGTTGTTTGCCCTTAAATTTAATGTTCTAACATAGTATTAATTTCAAGACACTAAAACCGGTGGCTTGATGTGCTTGAAGGCAAGTTATTGTAAATCTTCTCTAGAAGCCTGGAAATATATTTCATAAAAGAGGCAGCTCGATGCACAAAGCATCCCACGTTCACACAGGATCCAGGAAAGAATCACACAACGGATATAATATAAACAGCATACCCCTACCTCGCAAACATACCCAGTGTAATCCCACAAGTACAATCGGGGAAGGGTGGTATATATGCAACCGTAACCCTACCTTGTGAATATAGAGAGATTGTTTCCAATAGACCCTTGGCTCAAGTAAAGCATATCATACAATCAAGTATGTAAAGCAAGTACAGTATCAAAGAGTAGCAACAACAAACAATACGACAATTGAAGCAAGGAAACAAAGTAATACTAAAATCGAAGAATAAGATGTGAAATCAAGTATGTATAGCAAATACAGTATCGAAGAGTAGCAACAACAAACAATACGGCAATTGAAGCAAGGAAACAAAGTAATACTAGAATCGAAGAATAAGATGTGAAACGCTCAACGTAAAATTTAAATATAATCCCAGGCAGTAGGCATTCAAACATTTTTGTTGAAACTAAGAAGATCCCAAGAAATGTTACATTCAACGATTAGAAACTCAGTATCAACATATGCAGAAGGATTCTGTCTATTCCCACCAACTGACAATCAAATGGGATCTTTTGCAACTCGAGATAGCGCAAACATACATTTCTAACTGAAAACAGACTGTTATCCCGTGGCTAATCAGTCACGCTCGCTGATGGCCGTTAAGTGCTCGTCGATTTCCTCGGTAGATAACACTCTAAAGACGGGATCTTCCTTCCTCACAACTCCAACCTATCAAAGACCAAACGATATTATGATACGAAGCAATGCAACACATCCTAAGCAGCACTACGAACGATAATATGATACGAAGCAATGCAGTTGCACATCCTAGGCAGCACTATGATTCACTAAGACAACGAAAGTGGAATCAGTTAGTGTGATAAAGAGGTCTCATTCTATTGTCCTGAAATCACTCGTTCTAGTAGCTAGTTATACGAAGATTAAGCAACTACACTATCTAATGGAATATGTATCGCATGACCTGTGATGATAACCATTCCGAGGTGCGACTCAAGTACTTCTAAATCAATCCCCAAACAAGAAAAAGAAATGATTCCTTTGAAGAAAACCAAGAACAGCAAAAAGCACTGCGCTCCTTCCCCTTCCCCCTTTTTCTCCTCTGCTCAAGTGGTGATCAACACAGACAATAATAACTGCACTATTAATGGCGGATAATATGTGTATTGTGGAAAGAAACAAATTACCTCAATTTCACTGGCCTTGAAATCCTCTTGCAGAACAGATTGAAGAGCAGAAATTGTAGTCTACAGAACAAAAATAATGTATCAGCAACACTAAAGTGCATTCTCCTAACTTTTTAACATCAAAACCTCATATAGACAGAATTCTAAAAATTACATGAACACGATATACTGAAACTTCACAAATAAAATTGAATCGTTCTCAATCAAATGTATAGCTTGTACAATTTATTTCAAACATCTGCAAAACTATAAGCACTAGCCAAATTAAGATTTCCAAGGCTTTTAACAAAAGAATCCATTTACCTAAGCCAGTACATGGAAAAGAAAGCCACTTCTAGATTTTATTAGGAGGTATATATCAACTCTAATATCTTTCATTAACCGTAACAGTCTTATACTAAAATTTTTGGTCAATTACACAACAAGATGGGAAATTGTGCAGTCTTTTGCTAGTATATGCAGTGAGGAACAAAACAACAGAAGGAGAATAAAAGCCTTAAACCACATCCAAGTACTCTCATTCCTGTTACCTGAACAGTTTCCTCATAGGAGAAAGCAGGGTTATTTTTCATTTTCTTCTCCAAGAAATTAATTGCCTCCTGCTCTTTAGATCCAGCACTTGTAGCCTGCACAAGGTCGATAAATGTAATACATACCATCATAAACAAGATGACAAGCAAGGAAAGTACTAACACTTCAGAAGAACCACAGGATGGGAATTAAAAGTCCGTAACATCCTCTCATAAACTTGCTAAATATTACTGGATAGGACATGGTGTTCGTACTTTTGGGCCTTTTATGGTGAGTGAGTGTAAGCTACAGTTAAACATTAAAAGAAGCAAAGCAGGGAATCGTAAAGTCTAGATTCTACCTCTTTCAACTCGTCCAGAAACCCTTTCATATGCATGCTTCAACTAATAAATTTCTTGTATCATGTTCAGCAATTGATATTTCAACACATTCATTTCGTATAGAAAATGTGGGTAATAATAGTAAAATATCGTTTTTACCTTGCAACATTTAAATCAGGTTTTCAGATCCAAAGTTCAATCGTCCTTGAATTACAGGATTTTATCTTTTTTCTGATTTTATCTTTCTTCTTGTCTTATTTTTTAATAGAAGGAATTATAGGATTTTCAGGATTAGAGTTTTCATGTGCCACTTAAAATCGTCAATGGGTTCGAATCCCAATATGAATACCACACATTGGCTTATGCACAGTATGCAATAAGGTACAAAGGGTGCCAGGACATGATTGAACACAATGGGACAATGCGGTTGGCAAAGATTTGGTCTCTGGCTAGAGGCTATGGTAGAGTGGTGTGAAAAAAGAAAGAAAGATGAATTTGAGAGATAAAAGATGATTAACTGATAAGCAAGATGACATCTAAAGATTTCATACACTATGCGAGATTGCAAAAATACATTCACAAATTAATTGGTACTGTTATAATCACTAAAATGAAAGAAGCGACCCGCTCTTGTGGATTAATTCCTGAAATTACTCAAGCCCCCTAATCTTTCGTGAATCATTCATAATACATATATAAACCTCCTTAGCTGTTGAGAAATTCTTTGACTATGGTAAAGTTCATCAAATCTTTTAGTGCACCCAAGGCTGTGACCTTCAGAATTAAGAAGAAAAGCAAAAAAGAGTGTCTACTTGTGATGTGTGGGCGGGGGGTGGGGGGGGGGGGGGGGGGCGGACAAAAAAGATAGGAAAATCAAATAGGCCATAAACAGGAAAAAATAGCTTGGAACATCAAATGGCTTTTAGTCGTCTTCCACATTTTTATTAGCAGTTTCCTTCAGTAGGGGAAACTTCGTAGGTAGAACATTTTTTCTCCTCCACCCTCTCTACCTTACATGTATATATATGCATTATGTATCTGTATATGCATGTGTATATAACTTATGAGACTTATATAGATTAAACAAATTATGCAAATTTGAGATCTGATCATTTGTCTGCCAAGATTCAACTAGCATGATGGCAGCTCGAGCAACTGAATAACCATGACAAGGAAAGGCAGTCACTAGAAGGCCATAAACAGGAAAAAAATTTATCAGCTTTTATTCAGATTAGAAAATCAAATTAAGCAAATACCTTGTGACCAAAAAAATGACCAGCAGGGTCACATTTGAAGAGTTGGGGCCCTTTCTCCTCATCAATGCCCAAAACCATAGCAACTATGCATCAAAAAACAGGAATGAGTAAAAATGCAGAGTCAGAAATGCATTCCCCCTCCTTCCTCACCAACAAAAAGAAAACTAGGATAAGAGACGCTTCAGATCAAAGGGGCCAGCAACAAACCTACTCCCAGGGGCCTCATATAGGCATGCTGTGTGTAAACCTGAGACTTGTCTGCAATCCTGAAAATACATGTTCTATAGATCATTATAGAATTATTAATGGGAAATTAAAGCTGGTCATTCTTCTCGTGTATGTAGTTTTATCTGTTATGCATTCAAGCTTGATGCATTTACAGAATGTCAACTAAAGAACATTCATAAAATTCTAAAACTTTTTAACTCCTCTAATGAATCAAATAAATGATTGATAGCTTCGAAAATTAAAAGTTGATGGAGAAAAACGTATAAGCGACATGTCATAAGCTGCTCCTTCCATACCAATAATTTGCTATTTTCTTAGAAAAGACCATTGAGGATGGCACTCTAAATTATAAACCGGGAAGGTACAAAGAGAAGAATACAATGAAACAAAAGGAATACCATTTAGACAGTACATCTGCTGGCATTTCATATCCATATTTAAAACGAAACTCAGCAGCTTCATTTCGAGCTTGTTGAACCAAGGTTCTTGCATCAGCTGAAATTGAAAACGTCGAAACAAATTATAGAATCATAAGCTCTGGAAGGTGCTATGCATTGATATTCACATATTGACAGTAATATGATCCATAGCTAAATAAACCTAAAATACGATAAATGGATAACTTTTAAAACTCAAATTGTCCCTAATTAGTTCATAAACATTAAACCATAGCCTCAGTAGCAAAGCATTCTCTTTTGGGACTAAGCAACAATGCTAAAAGAGATTAATAGGCATCCATACAGGAAAGTTAAGGGTGCAAAAGTTTTCACATTTTTCAACAATTATACACTATCACAAAAAGGAGGATACATTGATATGTTCCCTTGTTTCCAGAGGAAAAGGTAGATAGATATAAGATGAATCTTTATTAACTGGTAGTTTATCAACAAAAGATTAAAAACATTATCTTCCATGTCTACTAGAACCCCATAAAGATTGCAAACCTGTCATGCCAGTAGCCAATAGTCCGAGATACTTGGTAATTGGGAACAAATGGGATACACTGGTCTGATCCAATAACTTGTCCTGCTCAGCCAAAACACACATAATGAATCAAACTCCACAGCAGGTCTATATTTCCAAGATTACAAGTCTAATTTATTGGAAACATAATCAATAAAATAGGCTGTACCAGAACAAACCACAACACTCTCCGACTATATACAAAACAATGGCTTCCTTTTCTCACAATTCCCCCAACTTTGCTATATCAGTAATCCTAGATCATATAGAAAATATATTAACTAAGCTTCAATTCCAAGATAGTTGGGGTGGTCTTTATGAATCCTCCACATGCATTCTGCTTTATTTGGTCTGGACTACTAAAGAACTTGTCTTTGATCGCAAATTATGAGTTCTAGAAAACAAGAGGTTCTCTAAAACTGTCACTTCTACTAAACGGACCTACAAGTCTCTCAACAGAATAAAAGGACTTATGATTTACAAATGCACAAAAACTTGAACTTACAGGGGTTTTCCTCTGAGTAACAACACAAACAACTAAGCCTTCAATTCCAAACTAGTAGAGGTTGGTTTTATGAACCTTACACATCTATTTTGCTTACTCAAGACCATTTCACTCAAATACTAAAAACCTTATCTTTGACACTAAATTATGAGCTCTGGAAAACTCGACGTACTCTAAATAATAATATATATAAAAATTATTAATTTAGAACCCCAAACTCATAAGATTCAAATCCTGACTCCGCCTCGAGTTAATAGTAAAAAAAACACCTAAAGTATCCTGGTTTATTGAGTCTTATACTTGAAACATCAGGTGTGCAAGTTTTCTACCTAAATTATCACGTAACTATTTGTCAAAACATACCTCAACTATTAATTGTTTGAGTTTCATAGTTGAGGTATGTTTTGACAACTAGTTACACGATAATTTAGATAGGAAACTCAACTTGCTCACCTGATAGTCCATCCAGGTATGGAACACAAAAAACGGGGATATTGTAGGTGCGTTTTTCACCCTTCACTCCTCCGCATCTGAATAAAAACACTAATGATCTACAAATTTCACAGAAAACACTAATGATCTACAAATTGCACAGAAAACACTAGATTTACAAACTGCACAGAAAAACACTAATGATCTACAAATTGCACAGAAAACACTAACGATTTACAAATTGCACAGAAAACACTAACGATTTACAAATTGCTATGTACAAATTACACAGAAAAAACAAATGACTTACAGGGACTTTCTTCTGAGTAACAACACAAACAGAGTCCTTCCCACGAACACCAATAGATGTAATTCCAGCTGCCTTCACAGCTTTAAAAGCATATTCTGCTCACAACACATACACACAAAAACTACTTTTTTCTATCAACTGAATAAAAATCACATGTTAAAAGTAAGTATTTTTTATTAAAAAAAAATATTAAGAAATTCAAAAAAAAAAGCTTACCAACTTGGAAGAGACGACCTTCGGGAGAGAAAATGGTAATGTGACGATCGTATCCTCCTCCGCTTCCTCTACTCATTTTTTATTTTTGCTTTTTGTGTTCCTTCTGATTGCTGATTTAGGGCTTTTTTTCAGTATAAAGAGAGTTGTGGATTTCGTGTAGAAGAAGAAGAAGAAAGTGAGAACTATTTTGGGTGACTACTCAAATTCCAAAAATACCCTCCTTTAGGCTTTGTTTGGATGATCCAATGTTAGGACGGACCTATAGCTAATATTTTGGTGCCCCGACACTCATTAAATTCGACACAGATCTATATCTATATCTATATCTAAATCTATATCTATATCTATATTATATTAAAAGTATGAAAGACCTTAAAAATAGAGGTGTGTATCGGTCGGTTCGGTTCGATTTTATATATTTTCGGTTTGATTTATTGGTTTTTGATTTTTAAATATGCTAAACCAATAAAAAACCAATAAGATATTTTTTATCAGTTTTCGATTTATCGATTTTTAGTCCTTAACGGTTCGGTTTTCGGTTTAACCGATAAGAAAATACTCAAAAATAAAAAAAAGTAGTGACTAACATGAAAAAAATCGAATCTTAATTGCAATAAAAAATCTTACATGATGTGTTTTAATTTACAAGAATCTTCAAGTTTAGACTAAATGTTGTTAGGAGAAATTAAGAGTTTGTATAATTGAAATAACAGGTTGGTTAATTTGTATAAATTAAAGAGAAATATATAATAGGTCATGTTTATATATATATTCTTATTGGGTTATAGGTTTACCCAATAACCAATAAGAAAAAATCAAACCGAACCAATAACCCAATAATTATTTTTATAAAACCATTAAAAACCATTAACCCAATAACAATAAACTAATAATATTTTTATCGGTTCGGTTTATCGGTCGGTTTGATTTTTGCACAAACCTACTTAAAAATAATGTTTGAATTTTTTACTCTTAATTAAGAGATTTTGCTTTAGATAAAATCGTTTTTTCACTATTTTTCCTAATATATAAAAGTTGAAAATTAATTAAATATATTTATGATAAAATCATTTCTTATTAGAATCATCAGAATTAATGACAACTAATTCTTTTTTCATTAGTTTAAGAATTTTAAATCAACTAAATTTGATTTTAAGAAGGTTTAAAAAATTTAAGAATAAATATAAAAACGTTAGATAAAATCTCCGCAATGGATAAAATCATTTAATTTTAAATAATCAAATATTACACGCGCGAGACACGTGTGACTAAACTAGTTAGGTATAATTATATAAAAAAAGTATTGTATAAAAGCACCCCAGTGAACCGAAAAGATAACTGGGTGCTTTAGTTTGTAGGCAGAATCTTAAATTTCTTAGCATCAATATATATGTTCGAACCTTTTGAACACCCCACAATCCCACCATCAAATATCGTCTATTTTCTTTACATTATATAGAAGTATAAGTGAGTAGAAAGCTGGCGGTTGTCATGTCGGTCGGTTTACGTTATATAAGCATGAGTGAGAAGGTAGTTGATAGTTGTCATGTCGACTTACATTATATAAGCATGAGTGAGTGAGCAGGGAGCTGACGGTTGTCACGCCGACTTCCATCTGTCTACTTGTGGTTGAGGGTATTTTAGTAATTTCTTATTTTATATTTTAATGTAATTATTTTTTTATTTTTAATCTGTTATATACTTAAAAACTGCATAAATAATATTATAATTCCATCGGTGAAACATATGAGATATATTATTTAGAAAGGGGCCAAACATACTATCTGGTTCAATTCTCAGCAAAGACAAACATTAGGTGTTTTCTTTTCATCTGTTTTAGCTTGACAGAGTTACCTGGTATCTGTTACTGGTGGGAGGTGGCGAGGAAAAAAAAAGTACTCCTGAACTATGTGAAACGGAGAAAAATATACCACCGTTAATTTTTTATCTAAAAAATACTCTTCTATTTAATTTTTAACTCAAAAATACCCATCTCTATAATAAAATGAGATATATAGAGAGTGAGAATGCAAACATACAAAATTTAACAATAAATAGGCCCATAATTACCTCTCGACTCACTCAATTTTGAATCTATAGAAATATATAATTAGCTTTTGATATATACGATGAATATATATATATAACTTTTTTTCCTTTGTAAAGAATTAAAGATATATAATTAGCTCTCGATATTTTTTCTCGATTTTACATGTGTCGAGATATATAATTAGCTTTCGATACATCTAACGAAGATATATTTTTTTCTTTATAAAAATATACAACCAGCTTTCGATATATCCTTTTTAATTTATCAAAATATATAATTAATTTTCGATAAATTTAAAAAATACATAGTTTGTTGAGATTTTTATATAGTAATTTTTTATAAAAAACAATAAAACATAGCACAAAAAATGGACCATATTTGAATACTATTTCCTTTTTTTGTCCCACTTGATTTTCTCCATTACCACTACACTATTCTTCCACTTCATACATCTCCATTTTCTCTCTTAATTCTTCCAACTCATAATTCTTATTTTGCCTCTAAACCCAAAATTCAACATTATTATTATATAATTTAATTTAATTAATTATTTCATCTTCTTTAATTATTTCTCCAACATTAAAACTTGCCATTTCCAGCTCCAATTTCATCCAATTTTTTAGGTACACATTTCTATATTTATTTTTTGCTCAGATTTAATATAGTATTTGTATATATTTTTAATATAAATCTTCTAAAACACTTATACTGTTTATGAATTTATGGCATTGAACTGTTCATTTGTTCTTGAATGTTCATCTTCTTTTTTTTTTGTTAGTTGTTATAATACATATTATTTTTTTTGTGTATTTAAATTTATTAAAGATCCAATGTTTTTTGCAGCTTGAATTGACTGTGTTATTTTATATGTTTTTTTTTCGTGATGTGAATTGAGTGTATTATGTTATATATGTACTCTATTTATTAAAGATCCAATGGTTTTTGCAGCTTGAATTGGCTGTGTTATTTTATATGTATTTTTTTTGTGATGTGAATTCAGTGTATTATTTTAAATATGTACTATTTATTAAAGATCCAATGGTTTTTGCAGCTTCAATTGACTGTGTTATTTTATATGTTTTTTTTTATGTAAATTGAGTGTATTATGTTATATATGTACTATTTATTAAAGATCCAAACTTTTTTGCAGCTTGAATTGACTGTGTTATTTTATATGTATTTTTTTTTGTGATGTGAATTGAGTGTATTATGTTATATATGTACTATTTATTTTCTGCCTTTGAATTTGTTAAAGATCCCTTTTTTTAGCAGCTTGAATTGAGTGTATTATGTTATATGTATTTATTTTTTGGTATACTGATATTTGTCATGAGCCGAGGATCTATCGGAAACAACCTCTCTGCATCTGTGGTAGTGGTATGGGCTTCGTACATTTTACCCTCCCCAAACCCCACTTTGTGGGAATACACTGGGTATGTTGTTGTTGTTATTGTTTGTATTTATTTTCTGCCTTCGAAATTCTTAAAGATCCAATCTTTAGCTTATTTTCATACAGTGGCAGAGCCAAAATTTGAAGCTTATGGTTTTGGATTTTTAGCCTTTTTATGTTATTAGGTTGTAGATTTCTCCATCCGTCTCGATTTGATTGTTGTATTTTGACATGACACGGAGTTTAAGAAAGTAGAAGAATACTTTTGAGTCTTGTGGTCTTAAAGATATGTAGAATATACTAAAATGTCGTTTAATTCTGTGTCTTAAAGATGTTGAAATGAAAGAGTTGGACAAAAAATGAAAGAGACATTCTTTTTTGAAACGAACTGAAAAAGAAAGTAGGACAAATAAATTGAAGCGAGGAGTAGTGTTTTATACGCTTTGAATGGATTTCTTTAGACACTTACACATAGTTTGTGGCAAACTTACTGTGTGCCGAATTGTTAAGCTAAGGCTAGCTCCGCCCTTGTTTCGAGATTCTGGCGTTTTCAAGTTTCCACCTCCATTTGTGTGTGCGCTGCATAAAATTGTGGCTGTCATTCGTTCTTGTCGAAAAAGCTGCAACTTTTTGTTCTTTTCTCTTGCTAGAATGATTAGCAGTGACTATGATTTGTGCTATGAATGTTGTTTATGTTCCTTGATATTGTGTAATTTACATATTCTGGGTACTGGATTTCGTCTCTACCCCACAAAGTAAGGGTAAGATCTGCGTGCATCCTGCCTTTCTCAAAGTCCACTTGTGGGATAACACTGGGTAGGTTGCTGTCATTGTAGGGTACTGGATTTATTTTCAATTTAAGCACCTTATCCGTCTCAATCTGCGTTTAATAAAATTGTTGCTATAATTCCTTCATGTTGGTAGAGCTACCATCTTTGTTTTCTAGTAGTATATATTGTTTGCGGTGGTTCTTGCTTTAATTACTAGGATTAGTTTGTCAGATAGGAAACAATATCAAGCTGGATGGTTGTGGTTCGAAGATTATATTTGGCCCAACCACTAGCTTTCCTTCTTTCTTTTGGTTTCCACCCAGTGTTCACTAGCTTCTTTGGGCCCCGACTAACTGGATTCACACTATGACGTCCCACTCTGGGGAGTAAACGACTTCATATCAAAGGCAACTCCATTTCGAACCCGAGACCTTGGTTAAGAATGGAGGTAATACTTAGTTAAATGTGGTCAATAGGAAGAAGCAGTGGTATTATCGTTATCAGTCCATGGTTTTGCTGAAACTATCTAGTATTGCATGAAATTACTGAACCTTTGACATGGAGAA
This sequence comes from Capsicum pubescens, assembly GCA_030864215.1. Classification (NCBI taxonomy): domain Eukaryota; kingdom Viridiplantae; phylum Streptophyta; class Magnoliopsida; order Solanales; family Solanaceae; genus Capsicum; species Capsicum pubescens. Next base: position 16,765,826 of record CM061538.1, on the reverse strand, counting down.
ACGGTCAATTCTTATTGGGTGTTACTGAACTTTTGTTAGAGGTCGGGTTGGACTGTACAGAAAGATATTAATTGAAATAACGGGTGAAGGCAGGATACTGGTTTTTCATGATAAAGTGAAGGAACTAGAAAGGGTCGTAGACTCTAAATAGCGATGGCCTTTAAGTATTGGATGATTTTTTGTTGTGCGTGAACTTGATTAATGTGAATTGCTAAATTTATCTCTGTTTGCTTCTCTACCCCCAAGTAGGGGTAAGGTCTGGACTATGTTACGCGAACTCTTCACTTTTGATGCCGCACCCGTGTCGGATTCTCCAAAAATACACTACTTTTGGAGAATCCGACATGCACCCACTGACATTTTTGAAGAGTCTGAGCAACATGGGGTCTGGGTACATTCTACCCTCCCCAGACTTCACTTGTGGGATTACACTGGTATGTTGCCGTTGTTGTTGTTATTGTTAGTGGAGTGGCATATTATACTCTCAAATTTAGAGAAGGAACCTTATGGGGGGCAGCTCTTTTTGATAGATCAGAGTACTATTTGATTGCCGTTTCTTAAAGATGCTTACTTCATTATTTGAGAGCATACAATAGTTTCCATTTTTATCTGTCAAAGGTGGCTTTCTACGATCTATAAGTGTCTGGTTATTGTCCATATCAAGATTTGTGCGTGTGAATCTCTAACTGCACCTTTTTTACACAAGAAACAACACTTCTATTTTTGCCTCAAACATTTTCCTTTCACTAATTGGCAGATGTTAATCTGAAGCAAACTCAATGTCCATTGTGGTGGAATGAGTTCAAGTCCAGACATCGAGCTTGAAGGATGAAGGGAGGTTTGAAGGTGTCACAGATCTCTCTCATCCTTATTGGATTCGTATGTGCTACCGTTCTTCTTTTGGCATATGTGAAAAGCCTATTTCTTTCTTCTTCACTACTACCTCAGAATCATGTCTTGCAGCTTTCTCCAGGTTTGTGTAAACTCTCTAACGTACCATTGCTGTCGTTTCATTGTTTCAAACAAAATGAGGAAGTTCCTCATTCATGATTCAAACATTTTATGTATCGTTTGAGTGGTATATCTTTCTTTAGTTGAGATGCATTGTGGGTCTAAGTTGGCATAAAACATCAGTATAGTTGTAGCAACCAGCTTTTATTGTGAGGATATCTTATGAAAGCTTGTCGTAATGGGAAAGTAACACTCCTTGAAGTGAACATGTCTCATTTTTTTTATGAGAGTTTACGATACATTCTTACTTGGCGGACATGGAATCTCTAATACATACACCTTTTGTTAAATTGTTGGGCTGGATCTTTACCTCAGTGATCTTACTTTATGGTGGATACACTGCTGACCTTGTTGATCTAGCCGCATTTTGCTAAACCGTATTTTTTTGGTTCTCAACTTTTTATCTCCTAAGAGAATGGTCAAGTTTGTGTATGTTCCGCAACTGCTTTTTAAGTAATAAAGGCACTACTCCGAATTAGGAGGTAGGACTCTCAACCCCTTGGTGGACTTGTTGCGGGAGTCTGTTGAATTACTTATTTATACTCTCTTCTCTGGCAGATCTTAGAGTGAAAGATGGAGACGCTTTGGGAGAAGGAAGCGGATCGGAGCAATCAGTAGACAGTGTTATCTTTGAATCTGAAAAAAATCATACTTATGCAAACTCTTCATCAGTGATTAAGTTGACTGAAGAATTGGTTACTCACAAAGAAATTGGAGGTGGGTGTTGTTTCGTAAATCATAATTTCCTCACCCCGAAGTACAAAAACCTTGATGAATTAGACGCATCCTTTAACTTCTCTACGATGTTTGAATTTGGGATGCTTTTGTCCTTCTAAATTTAAACAAAGAATAAGTAACAGTAAAAGTAACTTGTACTTTAGCTTATTTTTGACTGGTAAACTTGATTTGCATTCGCAAAAAAGATACGTGTTTTCTTGAGCCGAGGGTCTATCGGAAAGACGGAAACAACCTCTCTACCTCCCAAGGTAGGGGTAAGGTTTGCGTTCACTCTACCCTACCCAGACCCTGCTTGTGGGATTACACTGGTATGTTGTTGTTGTTGTTGTTGCATATTGCGTTGTAATGGATTACTTTCGCGGAGTTGTCTTGACTTGCTAAAGTGAACAGACTTTCATTTTATTCTTAGATACTAGGAAAGTTAACTGATCTCTATTCTCCACCATTTGATATTTTAATTGTGTTTTTTGACAGTGCAGGTATTGCTCCCAACTTTACTGAAAATGGAGATCTAAAAGACGTTTCAGACAAAAAAAGTGGTTCGATAGAGCAGCTTACTGATGTTTCCACTCTTGTGAGTTCCGGGGATGAACATAGTGAAAATTTGACAATTACCCCGGAAAGACAAGGTATCTAATCGTTGATTTGTTTCTTCATTTTCTCTGGCCACGTGATAATTGATGTTGTTTAACTGAGAAATTGTCTACAAATTCTTGAGATATCCGTTGCTTTGGGTCTTTTATAATATGACAAGCCGTGTTTTCAGATTGCAACTTAGCTAAAGGCAGATGGGTCATAGATGATAGCCGACCTTTATATTCTGGATTTGGCTGCAAGCAATGGTTGTCATCTATGTGGGCTTGCCGCTTGACACAACGTACAGATTTTGAATACGAAAAGTTACGTTGGCGACCCAAAAACTGCGAGATGGAAGAGTTTACAGGTGTTAAGTTTCTCAAAAGGTAATGTAATTTTTCTTATGTAAGTCTTATTTCTCATCCTTGAATCCAACTCTGATGTGGTCTATGAAAGAGCAAAAAATTCTTTATTTACTGGATGAAAATGCTTACCTTCGTTCCGTAGGCTATTGTTTCAAGACTAATAAGATAGGTGTTTGGCTGAATCGAAATATGAAAACTTATGTCGAACCTGAAATGTATCATCTGCGACAGTAGAGCTCTTTTTGTATCTCGTGGCTTGTTCCCCTTATTTCTCTTGCACATACGAACATGCAAATTATGAAAAATATGTTCTCACATCTTTCGGCAAGTTAATTCTTGTTGCTTAGCATTGCCATCTCGAACTTATCTGAAGCTAGTTATTCGACATGTAAGTGATTCGCTAAATTTGATGGTGCATTCAGGATGCAAAACAAGACCCTGGCGTTTATCGGAGATTCGCTTGGTAGACAGCAATTTCAGTCACTTATGTGTATGGTGACTGGTGGAAAAGATAGACCTGATGTTCGTGACGTGGGGCATGAATATGGTCTCGTGCAATCTCGTGGTTCTAAGCGACCTGATGGATGGGCTTATCGATTTCCAGACACCAACACGACCATCCTTTACTATTGGTCTGCTAGTCTCTGTGACTTGACACCTATAAATCCATCCGACCCTACGACTGATTACGCCATGCACCTAGACCGTCCTCCGGCATTTTTGAGTCATTTCCTCCCGAGGCTCGATGTCATTGTTCTAAACACAGGACATCATTGGAATAGAGGAAAACTCAAGGCCAACCGATGGGTCATGTATGTAGACGGTGTTCCTAATACAAACAAGAAGACCGCGACTATTGGTGGTGCCAAGAATTTTACCATTCACAGTATTGTCAATTGGGTGAACTCACAGCTACCGAAATACCCTCACGTAAAAGCATTCTACCGGTCTATTTCCCCTAGACATTTCTTCAACGGAGATTGGAACACCGGAGGTACCTGTGACAACACTACACCACTTTCCGAGGGGAAGGAAGTTCTACAAGACGAATCAAGTGACTACGATGCAGCACGGGCTGTAAGAGGCACATCCGTTAAGCTTCTGGACATCACGGCTTTATCTCAGCTGAGAGACGAGGGTCATATATCTCGATACAGCATCAAAGCAACACCCGGAGTCCAGGATTGTCTGCATTGGTGTTTACCTGGTGTTCCAGATACATGGAACGAAATCCTTTTCGCTCAACTTTGATATACATACCCTCGTAAACAACTTCATCTGCCATCTGAGGAACGCGAGTCGCCAAATATTACACGAATAATGTCAGGTGAGGCGGGTTTTTTTCGTCGATGGAGAGATACTAATACACACAGAGGGAACTGTAGATGCTGCTCTGCCATATGCTAAAGAATAGTTGTATGCAAGAGCCTTGATTTGTATACTATATATTCCACTTGATTTTTGTACTATTTAGAAATATGAGAAAACTATCCAAGGTTATTTATCTATTAATCAAGTATAGTTCTTATATATTTCCACAACTTTTAACTTTTATATAATTTTAGAGTAAAACATCTTGTACCGCTGAATTATGACCAAATTTTCTGCTGACACTACAACTTTACGGGGATCTTATTACCCTCCTGAACTAAATTTTGACATATTTTTGTCATTCTTTTTTGCTGACATAGTGCCCATTATATGTAATAAATGTGTCATGTCAGCATAAAAGAGTGACAAAAATATGCTAAAATTGAATTCAAGGGCAATAGTATCCCTGTGTAGTTGCAGTGTTTCGTAGCTACTTTGACCATAGTTTGGGAGATACTGGATGCTTATATCAATAATTTTACCAATGAGCAAAACATAGTTCATAAACAAAGTACTGAAATATCTTTAAGGTATCGAATTGATAATTTACATATTTTATGTATGTGCAAAATATAGTTCATAAACAAGGTATTAAAATATCCTAAGGCGTGGAATTTGACAATTTACATATTTTATGTTCCATTTATAAATAAACGCTTGCGATAACCTGGTATTGCAAACTTTCAAATACATATAATTTTGTAAAAAATTTTGGTCTAAACAAATAACAATAACAATAACTAGCTATTCTTTAATTAATATATAATTCTCTGATGGTATGAACAATCTATCCACGTTGATATTAAAATACTATTAAAAAAATGATAAGTTACAATAATTGACAGTCCAAAATATTTATAGTCATATAAAAGCGACGGTGGAGGGAGTATATTTGGAGAGGATAGTATGTACATAGATCTTTATTAGGGGTGGTTTAAGGGTCAAATTAGTAAAATGTTTGTTTGAAGCCTCCAAAATTTTGAGGCCCAAAAAATTTAACATGAATTTTATGATTTTAGTTTCACTTAAAATAATATTAAAGCTTGTAAAAGATAAAAGGTACAAAGTTTAAATTAAAAAAGAAAGAAATCTACTTTTATCAAAAATATTTTAGAACTTTGATTTAAATAACTCAAATCTTCATATTAATAAATAAATTTTTTACAATAATATTCAAGGAAATACGTTGCACACGAATGACTAACATTTTATTAATTAAAAAAAGTCCTTTCTTTTATAAATAATAATATTACTACGTCAAGGTAATTGTTTAATATCTTCTATGAACATACATAAGAACCAAAAAATAATTTTAAATTATTAATAATATTTTTGTTAGGTATATATATTTAAGGTTGTATATTAAAACAATTTTCTTTAGGTCACTAATTTTATTGAGACGAACTTGATCTGACTTTGAAGAGGGCTAGAGAGTGAAAAAAACAAAAGAAAACTACAAATAATTAAAATAAACCTCAAACATACCTAGTCACCTTCACTATTTAGTTATGTCCTCTAATTTTTTTGAGTCAAAATTAAGTAACAATTTGTTTGACCTAAAAAAAAACCTGTTAGCCGTGGCCATTACGTGTTCATAACATACTTTATATAATATTAACATCACACCATTAACGTCGATTCGCGATACGGAGAAGTTTTCCTTTCTTCCATCACATTAAAAGAAGAAGAGGAGGAATAACAACGAAATCTACATTTCGTAAAGTTCTCTTCTTCTCCTTTATATATATATATATATATATTTGAATTTTACATATGCAATGGCTGATCAAGAAGAGTTTGTAAGATCAGTAGAAGATGGAATAAGGCTATCGAAACGTATATATTTTGGAAAAGATCGTGCAGTTGCACCACAGAAGCAACAGATGACGACGGAAAAGGCTAAGTTGGAATCATCATATATTCCAACATCGCCAATGATGTATGCTGTGATTGAGAATCCAGCAATGGTTGATAACCCGGATATTCCTAGTTATCAACCTCATGTGCATGGCAAGTGTGATCCACCTGCCTTGATCCCGTTGCAGATGAACGAGATTTCGGTTATGGCTGATTGTTATTATGATACAACGTTTGTTACTGTTAAAGGATCGTGGAGGTTACATTGTATTATGACTTGCAAGCGTTGTGATTGTAGGATTGCTGTTCCTATAGGAGAGCAGGTAATTTCAGAAATTTACCCCTATGTATCGTATTTCAAGATTCAAACGAGTTTTTCTTTGACCATGATTGTTTTATATGCCTTTTATGTTAATTATAATACTTTTTACATAGTTTCCAAATATGTAAATTTTGTCTCGAAAAACTTAAAAGATTCCATGTAGTAGTATACAGTCAAAATCGACCAGCCATTGTGACGGAGGGAGTAAGATTTATCTAGTTTATTTTGAGGTCACGAGGTTCAAGCCGTCTTGTAGAAGTGCAGGATAATATAGCGTATAATAGATTCTTGTGGTTAGACCCTTCTCGGGACCTATAAAATTTTACTCTTTTTCGATTTTGTAATACATGTAAAGTGTTGTTCTAAATAGAGTTATTACGAAGTGTTGTTCTAAATAGACTTATTACAAGAGTTGATGGTCAAAAACATACCTAGATTATCGCCTTTTCGCGAGTTTCATACCTTAACTCTCATTGTTCCATTGGCCTACGTAAACTATCAATCTCTAAACACATCTTGACGCTGAGTTGCCTTACACGTCCCAATTATAGATTGGGATACAAATATTTGATCAACTCAGCATCGAGGTGTTCTCTCTCAGGAGAATGGCATTTGTAGTTTATTTCCTTCCAAAAAGATACTATAAACTTTAATTTTCCGACAAAGATGTTGGTGATAATGATTTAGGATATTGAAGGGGTTTTGTAGATTTGTAGCTTACGAAGGACATGACCCTTGATAGGAAGGTGTGGAGGACGCGAATTAGGGGCGAGAGTTAGTGGATAGGAGTGCGTCCGTAATAGTAAGGAGGAGTGTTGTGTTTGTATCTACGCCTTCTTGTTCGTAGTGTTCCGATGATGTTTGTGATCTCGAATCGATAGTATATAGTATTACTCCGTCGGTGCCTTGTTTCTTTTATTATCCAGCGGTGTGTTATCTCATTTTGTTGTTTGTTTTTATGTTCTTTGTTTGTTATATTGTTATCTGTCCCGAGCCGGGGTCTATCGGAAACAACCTCTCTACTTCATCTGAGTTGGACTGCGTACACTTTACCCTCCTCGGATCCCACTTTGTGAGAATACACTGGGTGTGTTGTTGTTGTTGTATACAATAATTTGCTTCCCAAGTCAAAAGCATCTGAATGATAAAGGCAAAGTATGTTTGGTTTGTTTGGTTCTGCAGCGATATGGAATTTGTGATTTCAATTTGAAGTGTTGTATCGTTGAATCGTTATATTATTTATTTTTAGTTCTTTCGATTCTCTTGTTTCACAGAAGTGAAACATTGCTAATTGTTTGTTTCTCAAGTGATGCATTATTTGGCTAACAGGGTTCAATTCTAGGTGTCGAGGTTGAGTTACCGAGCAAATCATATAGTACTAAACTAGTTGCCGAGGATGATGAGAAGGAACCTAAAACGATAGCCAAAATTGAAGATGGACGCTTTCTGAAGCCCCATATATTTACCCTTACAATACCAGAGGTAACTAACTGTCTTCTATATAATTTGCTTTGTTATTTCGTCTGTGATTGTTCGTTTTAGATTCACGAGTCAAAAACACACCTATGGTATCCCGGCTTTTAATGTGAGTTTCCTACCTGAACTATCACCAAATATTTATTGTAACACACCTCAACTATCATTTGCCGTTCAAGTAGGAAAAGTGAACGACTGATAGTTGAGGTGTGTTTCGATAAACATTTGGTGATAGTTCAAGTATAAAACTCAAAAAATCGGGATATTTTAGGTGCGGTTTTGACCCTTCACTCTTCATTTTACTAATGGAGTTATCGTTTCAGATTGATGGCGGAACCTATATCTCAGTCACTTTGAGATGGTCTCAGAAGTTATTGTATCGCGATGGCCAATTTACCTTGACCATACCGTATAGTTTCCCGGAGTATGTGACTCCAGCTGGAAAGAAGATAACTAAGAAAGAAAATATAAAGTTTAACGTTAACTGTGGTCCGGGAATTGAGGTTACGTCTAAGGCTATCAGTCATCCTTTTAAGGTGAAGCTTGTCGATTACTCTACTGATTCGTAGTCTGTTAGTTGATGATGAACTCTGATATTGGTTTCGATATTGGTTTTTTAGGAGCTAGACGATGAAGATGAAGATGGAAAATCGGGCTTGTTCTATGATGCTAATGTCTTTAACTGGTCTAGTAGTGATGTTGTGATTACTTACAAGGTACGCCCTCCGTTAATCATGGTTGTTTTAACTTCCTGGAATAGAAAGTACTAATTATGAGTCGACTAGGTTAATATGTCGCTATCTGTTGTTTATAATATACATGTCTGCTGCAAGTCATTTTAGCAACGTTAAGCGACATGGATCTCGCTGTGTTTTCAGATCTCGAGTCCTAACTACCACGGCAGCGTACTTCTGCAATCTCCGGAACAACATGACACTGACCAGAGAAAGATGTTCAGCTGCTATCTTTTTCCAGGTGCACTGGAGTGTAAAAAGGTTGGTGTTTTTCATCGTCTTCTTGTTCATTTCTCGAGAAGTTTAAGTAATTACTAGCAAAGTTGAAATAGTAATTCTTCTAAACTAAGCAATATGTTGAATATAGAAATCGATTTATAGTCAAAAGATGTGGTAAACTAGCTAAAATATGTTTGAACAGCAAACTACAAAGAGATAAGCATCTAGTACCTCCCCGAACTATGGCCAAAGTTTCTACGACACAATCCAACTTCACAGGAGTCCTATTACCCTCCTGAACTCAAGTTTAGCGTATTTTTGTCACCCTTCTATGCTGATGTGGCACCTTTATTACTTAAAATGGCCCATGTCAAAGGTGCCATGTCAGCTAAAAAGGTTGACAAAAGGTGTCACGTCAGCTAAAAAGGATGACAAAAATACGCTAAAATTTAGTTTGGGAGTAATAGGAACCCCTGAGAAGTTGGAGTGTGTCGTAGCAAATTTGGTCATAGTTCAGGGGGTACTAGATGCTTTATTCAACTACAAAATATTTGCAGTTTAAGGTTTCTTGATCATCTTAGTTGATTCATATGGCCAAGCCGCCAAAGTCGCTAAATTAGTGATAAATCATGTTAATAAAATCGATCCTATAGAAAGTCCATCTATTCCTAATCTCCAATGGAAATAAAAAAAATCGATCCATTTATAATCCTCCGCTAGTTGGATTAATGGATCATCCGATTGGAAATGATAACAAAATGCATAAGTCGTTAGAAGGAGTTCATGTCAGAAATACTACTTGACACACATTTACCTTCGTCTTTATAACGTGGAAGGATAAGTTAACTATTATCTTTAGCATGAGTGATAAATGTGCAATTGGAATGAGAAAGATTCTTACGTTCGATGAATATGGTGACTTGCTTTTGTTATAGGTATTCAGGAAGGAGATGATTTTTCTTGTTGATATAAGTGGTAGTATGAAGGGAAAACCGATCGACGATACCAAACAAGCACTCTCTGCAGCATTATCGAAATTTGATTCCGAAGATTTGTTTAATATAATAGCTTTCAACAGTGAAGAGTTCCTATATTCATCGTCACTGGAGGTTGCAACCAAGGAAGCTATTGACAATGCAATTCAGTGGATCGACATGAACTTTATTCCTGGTGATGGTACAAGTATCTTGAATCCGTTGAAACAGGTCTGCTTATCTTCTCGTATACTTTTCAGTAGTACGCTATCATTTATCAGCGTTACTATTCTTTCGTTCAAGTTGGATCAGATAAAAAATGGGATATTATCAATCTTATACTTGTAAACGAAGGAATGAAAGATACTGTTTTACCTTGTGTTTACGAAGCTGATGAACTCGTAAATCCAGAATTAGTGCATGTTTATGAATAGCAATGCTGAAGATGCTGGTGTCGTGATAACATATCGATTCTAGTATTATCTCAGGATTATATGAGTGATGTGCAACGGTTAGAAAACGAGTAGCTTTAGATAATCTTGATTTGCCTTAAAAACGGTATTTAGTGTTGGATGAGGCTGCGTATAATTGACTCTTGTGGTCCGGTCCATCACCGGATTCCGTGCATAGAGGGAACTTTAGTGCACCGAGCTTCCCTTATTTAGTGTTGGATTGAAATGGACTTGAATAGAGCTGAATGGATATGATGGTTTGTATGGCTTAACCGCACCAGTTTGGGACTGCGGTGTAGTTAATGGAAATCATTTTTGTGACGAAACTGATAGCATTGCTTTTTTCCTTTCAGGCCATAGGTATGTTTTCTAATACCGGAGAATCCATGCCTATCGTTTTTCTGATCACAGACGGAGCTGTTGAAGATGAAAGACAGATCTGCGAATTCATGAAGAATCATCTTACACAAAACCGAACAATGTGCCCACGACTTTACACATTTGGCATAGGTATACATTACATGCAGCCTCATCACCCCCTCTAAACCGGTGGAGTCTTGTCTTTAGGGATGCATGATCTGCATTCCTCTCTGCTCTTTTTTTTTTGTTTCAAAACCGAGTGACATTATCTCAAACTGTACCATATCCACGTAGCAATCGTTTGGATTTGTCATTGTTCTATGCATTTACAAACTTAGAACTTCAGGATTTTCCGTTGAGGCTATTACTAGCTTACTACCATATAATTAGCTAAATCCCAATGGTTGCATGCTGTTCCGGATCTCTGTGTTCAGATATTCTCTCCGTCTCTCTTTGCGATGAGTAATTTGTTCTTAGTACAGTTCTTTTTCAACGTCTGATTCAAATTTGAAAAATTTTCAGGATTATTCTGCAACCATTATTTTCTCCGCACACTAGCAATGATGAGTCGTGGTCATTATGATGCTGCTCTGGATGTTGGTGAGTTTCTACAAAGTATTTCTTTCGAGAACTATTGCCAAAATGCTTCTTATCGCATGACTGAATGGCGGGGCTATCATTAAACTGGTTCGATGGTTATCACCTTTTGGTTTCTGCATAATATATTGCACTCTCTTAGTCACCTTATTGATTTTTTGTCGCATGATTGGTGTAGCTTCCGAGTGTGTCCACAAAACATCGTTTCAAAAGCTAGTGTTTCGTTGCAGACTTTGGTCATATTTTGCTAAAACGCTTAGATTTAGGTTACCTGCTTTTGTCGTGCGAATTCCTTAGCTGTTGTGACCTGAAACCATTTCTCGCGATGTTGCTTTTGCAGAATCACTTGAAGTTCGATTGGAGAGGCTATTCTCCAGGTCGTCGTCCATCATCCTTGCAAATATTGCCTTTGAGAACCTTGATGGTCTTGAAGAACTCGAGGTGCTCTTATGAATATATACTCTCGTACTGATATCTCTTGCTATGATCTAATGAATATGAACTTCAATGATTTTTTCGAGCTCTCAGTGTCGTTTCAAATGACTGCTATAGTTACATGATACAGTTTTACCTATGTAATCGGAAACAGCCTCTCTGCCGCTGAGGTAGGGTAAGGTCTACGTACATTCTATCCTCCCCAGACCCTACTTTGTGGTATTATACCGTGTATCTTGTTGCAGTTTTACCTATGTAAATACATTTTCGTAACAAAGAACCGTTAAATTTTGTGATAGGTGTATCCGTCTCAAATTCCAGACCTTTCATCTGAAGGCCCGATAGTCCTATCAGGAAGATACCAAGGAGTGTTTCCTGAGATGCTCAAAGTTAAGGGAATCCTAGCGGACACGAGTAAATTCTCCGTGGAACTGAAAGGGTTCAAATCGAAAGCAATTCCTCTTGACAAGGTAAGGCACCGCAGACTCAGTAGCAGATGCATGTTTGGTGGCTTTCGGATTTTCCTGTCAATCTAGTCTATATATCTAAACACCTCAACTTGGTCTCGACTGACAACAAAACGCTCCAACTCATTCCTACTGTGTCTCATGGACACCCGACACTGACATGGCGCATAAATTTTGGAGGTGTCTGGATGACCGTTTTGTAACTTGGAGTGTTCAACTAACACAATGGAGATGAGTTGAAGTGTCTAGTTTATCTGTCTGTTTTCTTGATTGAACGACTGAGAGAGTTTTATGGCTTTCTGCTTCCAATTTCCAAATTAGCGCACTTGGTTTAAGAGGATCCTCGATAATATTGATTGCATTACATGTATTTTGAACACGCAGGCAAGGGTGAAGCAGCAGATTGAAATACTCACAGCGCAGGCATGGTTTACAGAAAACAAGGATCTCGAACAGAAGGTTGTTACATGAACGGTTTCTTGCTTTTGTTATCGGTTACCATATGTTGTTTATTACGTTTACATGATCCTCACACTGTTTCGCTAATGTTACTGTTCCTTGCACGTATGCTCCGCACTGCTTTCCTATAAGTAGCCACGATTCCTTCGCTGTCGATTTTCATTTTCATTACTACTTTGATTGGTTTCACTTGAGCCGAGGGTCTTTGAGAGACAGACTCTCTACCTTCACGAGGTAGAGGTAAGGTCTGCGTACATTCTACCCCCACCCCTTATATTCTTGACGTAATTCTCAAGTTGTTTTCACATGACAGATAGCGAAAATGAGTACACAAAATGCAGTAATCTCTGAGTATACACGCATGGCATTGGTGCAGACGGAAAGAGTGAAAGTCATTAAGCCTACCGCGAAGAGGAAGGTATGATGGAATTCGTTGAGCTTCAACTTCAATATCTTCTCCGCTATATTATATCTACATTTCTGAGTAGACAAATTGGTAACCATAGGATTCACAAATGGCTAAACTTGCTCATTCAACACATTTCATAGTAGCTCATTCGTCTACGTGCTAAATGAGTAATGACAGTATCTAGAAGTTCACTTTCGAGCTACTCTGACAATCCGGATAACAAGACAAAAACGTTTTTCTTGAGCCGAGGGTCTATCAGAAACAGTCTCTCTACCTCTCAAGGTAGGGGTAAGGTCAGCATTCATCTTACCCTTCCCAGACTGCGTATCTTCTTGTTGTTAATGGCATATGGCATAGTCGCATAGATACAAGACTCATAATAACATTTCACCATCACACGCGCCTTCTTTCTGTAACCGAAGTTATCTGAATCAGGTTTACTCTGCCGATGAGAAGATAGAGGAACGCTTAGTACATAAGACAGTATTACTACACTCCCTTGGCTTCGGTTTTGGTAACCTCATTGCTACGATTGAGAATATACCTCCTGGTGCCATCGATACAGAGGACGAACCAGCAGAGATTATAGCAAAAGCAACATCTAACTGTTGTGGGAAGTTCTGTGGTCTATGCTGCTGCTGCAGTTGCTGCATTAGGACATTTTCGACGATGAATCATCAGTGTGCCATTGCACTCTCACAATGTCTAGTTGCTTTGGGATGTTTAGGTTGCTTTGCTTGTTGTAAATACTGCTGTTGTGAAGGTCATAAATAAGTTGCATCAACTCATCGTTTTCCATGCCGCACCTGTGTCTACTTCTGGAGAATCTGACGCGCCTCCGTTGACATTTTCCACGTCTCACCAGTGTCAGATTCTCCAGAAATACACTACTTTTGGAGAATCTGACACGCCTCCGTTGACATTTTCCACGTCGCACCAGTGTCAGATTCTCCAGATATACACATATACACTACTTCTGAAGAATCTGACGCGCCTCTGATACGCCTTCGATGACATGTTTGAAGAGCCTGAGCAACACAGACTTCAACTTTTTTTCCCACCAAGATTTTTGTTGTATGTTGTGTCAAGAACTTTTTTTCCCACCAAGATTTTTGTTGTATGTTGTGTCAAGTGTCAACTAATGATAGATTATACAATTAGTTGATAGTGAATATACTCATGGGCTCTTTTTTTTTTTTTTTTTTTTTTTTTTTGCTTTCCATATTTTTGTATCCATTTTTTTTATTACAATATTTGTCAATAGGTACATGTTTTTATTATTCTACTAAGCAATTGATCAAGAATGTTATCAATTTGTAAATAATTGTACTCAATTGATTTTGTTGTACTCGTTTTGGAGCCTGATTAATCTAGCTTTGCATCGGGAAGTCCTACTTTTGGGGTAGGTAATTTCATTTCCGTTCAAATCGGAGATTTCTGGTTAATGATGTAGAAATTTTTTACGAATAGTTACCACCACACTAATGTAGCATTTTTGATGCGGACCCCATTTTATGTAATAAAGGTGTCACGTCAGTACAAAAGAGTGACAAAAATACGCTAAAAAAGAGTTCGGAGGGGGGAGGGGGTAATAGGACCCCTGTGAAGTTGGGAGTGCGTCATAGCAACTTTAGCCATAGCTCGGGAGTACTGAATGCTTATCTCAAATATAAAATTGATCATTTTCTAGCTTAAGTGGCAAGTAATATAGATACCATAAAATATAGTAATTATATTCCAAATTATTGACCAACCAAAGAATTGTGGGGCAAAACAAGGACCATGATATATATTTTTTTTTTAATTTTTTCATTCGGCGTTTAATATTTATATTGAAATTCGAGTCATCGTCAAAAAATCTTATATCGAGGAATAAAGCGCTCCGATCCTTAGGTGTGCAATTCCATATCGAACGAGGTTGATACTTGAGACCTGTAGTTAAAGGTGTACTTTATTATTGGGATGTAATTTTAAAGCAATGAACTTTGACTAAATTAAGAAAAGTGAAATTTAAAAAGCATAAACAGACAAATAATCTCAAAAGCTTATGGTATTAAAGCAATATTAACAGATGTCAAATTAGAAGAAGGTATGGAAATTAAAGCAAATAAAATCATTAATTCAAAATATATTTATAGTAAATAATATTGCACTTTTACTTTTATTACTTCTTCTTTGGATTGTTTTGGATCGTTTTTCCTTGCGTCGAAGATTTATCGAAAACAATCTCTCAACTTAATGTCAAAGTAATCGTAAAATCTACGTACACTCTATTTTTCTTAGACCCGACTTTATGAGATTACATTGAAAGTATCGTCCTCGTTGTATTGCATGGCTTCAAGCGAAAGATTATTTAAAATTTGCATGGATTAAGCAAATTAAAGCTTCGATGATAACTTTATCGTTATTTCAAGACTTTCTTTGATCATCAATTAAATACGTTAATAAGGATCTACGTGCATAAGCATTCAAGCCTGATTCCACAACTACTTCGAACTCGTAATTAAATCATACGATTCGGTGATAATTTTATCGTTACTTCAAGACTCTCTTGATCATCAACTAAATACATTAATAATAAGGATCTACCTGCACAAGCATCCACACCGAATTCCACTGCTACTTCGAACTCGTAATTAAATCATACGATTCGATGATAACTTTATCATTACTTCAAGACTTCCTGGATCATCAATTAAATACATTACTAAGAATCTATATGTACATGCATCCACGTCGAATTTCACAGCTACTTCGAACTCATAATTAAATCATACGATTCGATGATAACTTTATCATTACTTCAAGACTTCCCTCGATCATCAATTAAATACATTAATAAGGATCTACCTACACAAGCATCCATGCCTGATTCCACAACTACTTCCGAACTCGTAATTAAATCATATAATTCGATGATAATTTTATCGTTACTTTAATTAAGACTTTCCTTGATCATCAATTAAATACATTACTAAGGATCTACCTACACAAGCATCCATGTCGAATTTCACAGCTACTTCGAACTCGTAATATAATCATATGATTCGATGATAACTTTATCGTTACTTTAATTAAAACTTTCCTTGATTATCAATTAAATACATTAATAAGGATCTACCTACACAAGCATCCACGCCAAATTCCACAGCTACTTCGAACTCGTAATTAAATCATACGATTTGATGATAATTTTATCGTTACTTCAAGACTCCCCTTGATCATCATCAGTTAAACACATTAATTTATCACTACTTCAAGTTAAACACATTAATTTATCACTACTTCAAGGCTCCCCTTGATTATCAATTAAATACATTAATACGGATCTACATCTACCTACACAAGCATATATGCTTAATTTCACAGCTACTTCGAACTCGTAATTAAATCATACGATTTGGTGATAATTTTATCGTTACTTCAAGACTCGCCTTGATCATCATCAGTTAAACACCTTAATTTATCGCTACTTCAAGTTAAACACATTAATTTATCGCTACTTCAAGACTTCCCTTGATTATCAATTAAATACATTAATACGGATCTACATCTACCTACACAAGCATATATGCCTAGTTTCACAGCTACTTCGAACTCGTAACTAAATCATACGATTTGATGATAATTTTATCGCTACTTCAAGACTCCCTTTGATTATCAATTAAATACATTAATATGGATCTACTTACACAAGCATCTATGCCTAATTTCACAGCTACTTTGAACTCGTAATTAAATCATACAATTTGGTGATAATTTTATCGTTACTTCAAGACTTGCCTTGATCATCATCGGTTAAACACCTTAATTTATCGCTTCAAGTTAAACACATTAATTTATCGCTACTTCAAGACTTCCCTTGATTATCAATTAAATACATTAATACGGATCTACATCTACCTACACAAGCATATATGCCTAATTTCACAGCTACTTCGAACTCGTAACTAAATCATACGATTTGATGATAATTCTATCGCTACTTCAAGACTCCCTTTAATTATCAATTAAATACATTAATACGGATCTACCCACACAAGCATCTATGCCTAATTTCACAGCTACTTCGAACTCGTAATTAAATCAACTTTATCGTTACTTCAAGACTTCGCTTGATCATCCATGCCTAATTTCACAACTACTCCGAACACGTAATTAAATCATACGATTCGATGATAACTTTATCGTTACTTCAAGACGTCTCTGGATCATCAATTAAATAGTGAAAAATTAACTTAAAATTAATTTATTAGTGGTCTATCTAGTATATGTAGCATCCTATAAAGATTTAGTGCTTGAAAAATGTCATGGATAGAATCATGGGAAAATTGGGAATGGGAAGAAAAAGATTGGTATCTCTCTCTTTTTTTTCTGCAAAAGCCACCGTCCAAAAAGGCTATATCACCAAACACTTACACCACTTATGAAAAAAACAACTCATTGAAAAGTAAATGTCTTTTTTTATAATAGTTTATAATATGTCAATTAAAACACACTTCAACTATCGGTTGTTCCTTTGTCTGCATGAATGATGGATGTTCAGGTAGAAAAAGGAACAACTGATAGTTGAGTTGCGTTTAATAATGTAGATGGTGATGGTTCATATGGAAAAAAGGGAACAATAGTTGAGATGTAAAACTCGAAAAAAAATGATAGCTGAGGTGTTTTTTTGACCATTAATTCAAAATACAATATAATAAAATTTAAATTCTGAATCCGTCTTTAATTGCTAGATACTATACATTGTAGAGTCATCATTACTTTCTTGATCCCATCTCTATACATCCTATAAATCTCTCTTCATCGTCATTCTCAAGAGGAATGCATCAACAAAACTGTTATAAGTCATCATGGTATATGAATCATTTTCATTACTTCGTTCTATAAATTAAAAAAAGAAATAGCGATAACGAGCAAGAAAACAGATGTGCTAAGACTCGCTTATTAGACAAAGAAACTGAGTTTGCACATGTCAAATTGGCCAGACTCAGATGACAACTTATTCTCATCAAGCCTTGCAAGCTATCTTGATAGTATGAAATTCTCTTTTCCCTCTAATTCTTTTTTCCTATCACTAAATATACATCATGGGTATATAGATTAAGAGTTTAAGTTATACGTACATATCGTTGATGCTATGAAGTTATTCCGAGTATAGTATGTTATTACTGTATTTTTTGAATTATGAATCGCAGAGTGTTTGTCAGAAACATTTTTAACTAGATGTTTTTCTGATCTGTCGAATATTAACTGGTTTCTTGTGTTGCATATCAAGTCTGTATGAATAAGAGAATTGCTTGTATTTCATCGATGATATAAAGTTATTTCGAGTATAGTATGTTACTACTATACTTTCGTTTCTTGTGTTGCATATCAAGTCTGTATGAATAAAAGAATTGCTTGTATTTCATCGATATTATAAAGTTATTTCGAGTATAGTATGTTACTACTATACTTTCAGATTACAATATCAAGAAAAGAATTGTCTGTATTTGATCGATGATATAAAGTTATTTCGAGTATAGTATGTTACTACTATACTTTCAGATTACAATATCATTTCAGATTACAAATATCAAGAGGAGTGTTTTTCGTAGAAATTCAAAAACTGCATTACGATAAATATTTGTTATTTTGATTTTAAGATGCCTCGTGGTTAATAAAATATTTCTTATTTTGATTTTAAGATGCCTTGTGGTTAATTTCAAGTGATAGGTTAAGGTGAAGTGATATTGCTTTCAACAACTGCACTTTACCTCTGTGTGTATGTGCAATCTGTGTGATGTGATTAATTTAAAGGCCAAGTTAGATCATAGTTAGGTTAAGTTGAAGATGAATTGCTTGTCTAACTTAGCTTGATCATACCTTCCATTACTCTTGCATTATTAGTGAATTTTAACATGAAAATTAATATGAGGCATATTAATTTCATCTAGGCCTATTTTTTTATTTTTTTATTTTTGGTCTTTTATTATTTATATGAGTGAATTCACTATTTCTTTTTATAGGAAAAATTCTAATATTACTACGAGATGGTAGAGAATTCTTGGGAACATTTCGTTCTTTCGATCAATATGGTAAAATATTAATTTCTTTGCTGTTTATTCCTAAAATATATGATCTTTATACCTCGTTAGCGACAAATAAATTCTATAGCTAAAGAATAATTAATTTCTTGCTCATCCAATTTATTTCCGGATGAGCAACCGATTATCAAAACACTTTGCTAAATTAGCGATAAAGTTCGTAACTAATTTCAGTTTTTATTATAATGTGTTATTTATATATTTCTTGATAATTTATTTATTTTTTATGTTTATATAGCGAATATAGTATTGGAAGGTACCTTAGAGAGAATAATAGTGGGCAATCTTTTTTGTGACATACCTTTGGGTCTCTACATTATTCGAGGGGAGAATGTTATGCTCATCGGAGAACGGGTAAGAGTTTTATGTTTATTTTGTATAAAATAATACATAAATTTTTGAGTGGTAAATATAGATTGTGGAAAAGAAAAAATTTCGTTTTTTTTTTTTTGTATAATATGCGGGTTGTATTAGAGTAATATTTTGAAATTTTATTGTGATAATATATGTGTATAAGATTATTACAATTGTTGATCTTCAACGAGAAATTCTTAATAAGCGCATGTCATTGTGTAGGAATCTGACGAGAAGGAGCTTCCGCCTCATATGACTTGTGTGTCTGTAGCAGAAATCAGGAAGGTACGTATGACATATATATACATATATAGTACTTTTTAGGGAAAAAATATCGTTTCCACCCTAAACTATACCCGAAAAGTTTAAGTCACACCTAAACTATACTAGTGACCTATTACACACCTTAACTATAAAAAAGTGATATTATTACCTCCCCGCAACCCCTATTCTAAGGCGTGTATGCTACACTTATTTTAGGCGCGTCCAGCCTATTAAATAACAAAAGTAAACGGCTAAAAACATTAAGAAAAAAGTCATCGTTTCCACCCCAAACTATAGTTGAAAAGTCGAATCCACACCTAAATTATATAAGTGACCTATTACACACCTTAACTATAAAAAAGTGATACTTTTTACTGACGTGGTGCTGACGTGGCAGCGCATGTAAAACACTACACCACATGCAAGTGGTGGTAGCCTGACAGGGTGTAAATGGTTTCACTTTTTTATAGTTTAGGTGCGTAATAGGTCACTAGTATAGTTTAGGTGTGGCTTCGACTTTTCGGGTATAGTTTGAGGTGGAAACGATGTTTTTTCCCTACTTTTTATATATTTGTAAACCTTCTAAGTCAGAGTTTACGGTTAAAATTTAAAGAGACAATACCCTATTACCTCCTGAACTATACCTAAAATGGCAGACACACCTCAACTTAAAAGGGCACCCTATTATCCCCTGAACCACTTAAAAGAGTAATTTTGACACCCTTAGTGCCTACGTGGCACAACACACTGAAGTGTCCACGTAGGCATACATGTGTGCCACGTAGGCACTAAGGGTGTCAAA
Organism: Capsicum pubescens; assembly: GCA_030864215.1. Classification (NCBI taxonomy): domain Eukaryota; kingdom Viridiplantae; phylum Streptophyta; class Magnoliopsida; order Solanales; family Solanaceae; genus Capsicum; species Capsicum pubescens. The sequence goes on along the minus strand of CM061538.1, from coordinate 16,745,495 downwards.
ATTACTCTTTTAAGTGGTTCAGGGGTAATAGGACCCCCTTTAAGTTGAGATGTGTCGCAACCGTTTTGCGTATAGTTTAAGAGGGTAATAAGGTATTTTCTCAAATTTAAAAGTTAAGGTATACTCTCGAAACTCGTATATGATGCCCCATAGATCGAAACGGTGCTTTATTACATGATTTTATGTGATTGTATTTGATTCTGCGCAATATATCATAATACATTTGTGTGACGATAAAATAATATACAATAAAGTTTAAGGTTCAAATCCCAAATATAAAAAAATTAGTACTTTAATACTATTTACTATCTTTTTGTAACATAATAAAAAGGAGTGTTGGTTCCTTATGAACTAAGTATCATAACATTTTTATGGGTATTTACCTTGTGATAAAATGTTAGCATTAATATTAGAAGTGATAAAGTTAGCTCACGAAAATATAACTCGTTTAGATTTAAATGAATTATGATTCGCTTAGGTTGATATATAGGCTATATATAATATAGCCGAATCGGCTTATAAGAAATCTCGTTAAAATATTATCAAAAAATATATATTTTTAATTGAGATAAGCATTCAGTACCCTCGAACTATGGCCAAACTTGCTACGACACTCTAATTTCGCAGGGGTTTTATTACTTCCCTGAACTCAATTTTAACATATTTTATCACCCTTTTGTGTTGACGTGGCACCTTTATTTTATAAAATGAGGTCCACATCAAAGGTGTCATGTTAGTTAAAAAGGTTGACAAAAGGCCGGTGTCACGTCAGATAAAAAAATGACAAAAATACACTAAAATTTATTTTAAGAGGGAATAGAACCTTTGTAAAGTTGGAGTGTGCCGTAGCAAATTTGATAATAGTTCAAGAGGGTTACTATATATTTTACTCTTTTTAATTTGATATGCTATGTATAGCCATAATAAAAAAATAATTTTATTAGGTACTAAAAAATTATAAAAAAAATAACTAAAACTTAATAAGAATTTAACCGATTGAATTATAACACGTATTTTAACCCATTTTAGTTCAATTAATTTTTTGTCGAGTCATTTATTAACTTAATTTATTTTAATCCGTTCAAATTCAGCTAATATTATTGTCATATATATGCAGGCTAAAAAGGAAGAACTAAAGGGTTCCACTACAAGGAAAATGGATTTTCTTGACTTTGACTAGTATTTATTATTATTATTATTATTATTATTATTATTATTATTATTATTATTATTATTAATGGTTGTTTTTAAGGAATAAACAGCCTAAATATTAAAATTTAAATAATTAACATTTTCTTTTTTGAAAAAAAAAAAGAAGATGATTAATTTGATGATATGATTTTCCTTTTTTGTTTTTGGTTAGCTAATTAATTTTGATTCTACAGTTTTTTTTTTTTTTTTAAAATAGAGTCCCTATAGTCTTAACATAATGTATTTCAAAGCATAAAGTGTGCGCGATACGATTATATCATGTATATAAATCGTAATTAGTATATTTTTAAGATATAATCTCTCTTCATTGAATAATTACTTTATTTAAGTGCGTCATAATTGGAGTTTTTCTAATCTTTACACAATTACTAGTAAGGATAAAATGAAAAAAAAAAATCGTCTTGAACTTTTAAAATGACAAATATTTTAAGACAAATAGTCTAAATAAGAACGGAAATTATTTTGAGACGGTGGAGTAGAAGGTTGTCGATGAGCTATACTGGAAAAGATATACGGTGGCGGAATCAGAATTTTCACTAAGGATGTTCAGAATATAAAGAGATAAACACACTAAAAAAATCAAGGGAATTCAATATTACTACTATAGATACATAAAAAATACGTTTGACCCTATTTATATATATGAAAAAAATAATATAAACACAGACCTTAACCTATCACATTTACACAAATTTCCACCGTTACAAAGTAATTACAAAAATCCCTACTAATTATGTATCTGCGTTGCATGTATCGGGGAGCTAATTATGTATCTCGAAAGTCCCAAAATCGAAAAAACTATATTTGGAGCTAATTATGTATCTTTACAAGGAAAAAAATGTATCTTAATTGGATGTATTATGTATCTTGATAGACCCAAACTCGAAAAAAATATATCGGAAGCTAATTATGTATCTTTATAAAGGAAAAAATGTATTTTCGTTGGATGTATCGAGAGCTAATTATGTATCCCGACAGATCCAAAATCGAGATTTTCGATAATTATGCAAAATGTCGAGACTTTCTGTAGTTAAGCTCCACACTGTCGGGATTTATGTTGTTTGCCTTTCTTATGAAAAATAACATAGACATACACGTTAACTTATCATATTTACATAAATTCTCACTCTGATAAAGTAATTACAAAAATCTCAACTAATTATGTATCTTCGTTCGATATATCGAGAGCTATTTATGTATGTCAACAGATTGAAAATCTATATATGGGAAATAACTCAACTGATAAGCCTTTTATTGCCACACTGAACAAATTACACACCAGTACTAAGATGAAACAAGAAACAAGCAAGCATTACACTCGAATATTTATCGATATTTTTTAAGGTCCACGAAAAAGCTACTGGGTTCTGCGAACGCGTAGGTTCATGTTCAGTCGGAGAAGGCGAGCAAAGTGAGGAGGGATTCGTGAGCAGGAAAGCGCGAAACAAGATCAGAACGTTTCGCTAGTTCAAAATCATCAAACTGGAATGCTGGAGCACAAGTGCAACCAACTAGAGAGAAATGCTTCTCACTGTCTCTTGTAGGCGCTTTCGTTACTTGCATATCGGAAGTAATGTTGTAGTCCCTCGTAGGAAACGCGCCAAACCAGACGTTTGGAGGTACTGTGTACTGCACCAGCTGATCATCTACGAGGGGATCGGGTCCGAGGCAAGTTAACTTCACCTTCCCATCAGTCTCATTTAGTTCCATCACCTGAAAGCAAGCACGTAAAGATATCATTCGTGAACAGTTAGCCCGGTGCACTTAAAGCTCCCGCTATGTGCAAGGTCCGGGGAAGGGCCCCACCACGAGGGTGTATTGTACGCAGCCTAACCTTGCATTTCTGCCAGAGGCTGTTTTCAAGGCTTGAACCCGTGACCTTCAGGTCACACGGCAGCAACTTTACCGGTTATTCCAAGGCTCCCCTTCAATTATAAGAACGACTATGAAGATCCAAAATACGAAACTTTTCACAGAAGAACACTGTGTTGTTTACTTCCGAAGATCAAGACTAGATATGATAATCGAGATGCATAGGCGGATCCAACATTTAAACTTGACACCTTCGACCTTTAAGATTATCAACACTAAACTCATTGCGCTGTTGAAACTGTGGGTTCATATTTTTATGGTTTCCAGTTTTCACATATACGAGTTCACATGAAGCTGTAGTCCAAAGGCTACATCGATCAGCCATTGCCGAGATGTGGCTAAGTAGCGTTCAATCTTAGGTGAGATGACAAAGCATGGACTAACTACAAGTGTCATATGCCTCATTCTAGGAGCAGTCGTATTCAAGCGTGTTATTTAGTATACGGAGCAGCCAAATGGTAGAAACAGTGTCGAAATAAATTTGACTACCCTTACGGTTGTGATTGAGCCATGCCAGCCTAATCCCTTCGAGTTCACACATTAGCACAAAGCAGGACGGACACTAACTATACAGCATGATGCAGAAAGACAGCTCGGATAATGCAGTAATACTGTTCTGGTGCATGAAGATCAATGCAAACTACACGAAAGAACGTCATCCACTATAGTGTATTACTCCCTCGGCTTCAATTTGTTCGTCTAGTTTTGACTTGTCATGGAGTTTAAGAAAGTTTACATTAAGGATGTGTAGAATATACAGAAATGTCCTTTAATTTTGTGGCGTTAAACATACCATGTGGAAAGTTACATTTATAGAGTTGCCAAAAAGGGAAAGATACATTCTCTTTGAAACGGGCTAAAAAGGCAAGTAAGGCAAGCAAACTGAAACGGATATAGTAGCACTCACCGTGATTGGCTCTCCCATATAAAAGTGCCATGTTTCTGCGCATGGTATGCGGTGAAGATGAGACGCACTTCCAGAAGGTAGCAAGAAGTAGATGCATGTACTGATAGGTCGATCGACCTTATCTGCAAAGATGTAATCAGAAAAAAAGAGGGAAAAACAACTAACTCGATAATGAAAGTTTCAGCATGTGCTCTCGCTTATGAGGCAAATGCTGTTCGTGATACAAAACAACAACAACAACAACGACAACAACATATCCAGGTGTAGTCCCACAAAGTCAGGTTCGGGAGGGTAGAGCGTACACAGACGTTACCCCTACCTCGGAGGTAGAGAGGCTGTTTCAGTTAGACCCCAGACTCAAGGAAAAATAGTCCAAAGCAATCCCAAAAAGTGGTAACGGAAGTACAAGAAGCATAATAACACAATCAACAGATAGTAATAGAAATCGAAGGACAAGAACCTACACGGACAAGGTTGCTCCTACGACGTACTAACCTTCTACCTTATTCCGTGTCGTCCACACCCTTCTATCAACACTACGCACGATATGCATGAATCAGTAAAAGGCAGCCAGAACGTAAGAACAGAAAACAAAATTTCATCATCTTGAGGAGACATTATAAGTGCTCAAAGACGATAAGTTCCTCCAGTTAGTGGCAAACAACCATAAGTTGAGGGAATTACCAACGTAGAACCCCGTCGTTAACACACCTTTTTGCACGATAACCAAGACAGAACGCCTTGATCAAATCGTCATTGGTGAAAACAAATGATGATTTGTGTCAACAGACAAAGAGTGCTCCCAATAATATATCGAAAGAAACGATTTTATTGATTAAACTTCTGAATGGGCTTGAATTCAGTTATGCACTTAACATGCAAAATGGTTCAAATCTCCCAAAACTATGTTATTATCAAATGACAGGTTATAGCATATCACAACCTTCTAGCAAGCTCAAAATGAGTCCTCAGTCGACGCAGTCAATACCTCTTCGATCTAGTCAATATTGGTTTGCTAAAAATAAGACGTACATGTAGGTGGAAGATGAGACAATTAGAAAGGAAAATTAACCAACTTTTCAGATCTGATAAAACGAAAGGTATAAACTACGCAGCCCAGCGCACTAACAAAAACTCCCGCTATGCGCGCGTTCGAGGATGGGCCGGATCACAAACAAATGGTAAAGATGTCTTCTTTCTCAATGGAAATTACAAATTTAACTATATAACAGAATCCCAGAATCTAAATATCCCAAAAAAAACATAGAATTGAACAGATACTGCACACACATTGAAAAAAAAAAACATACTCAAGATCCAAAAAAAACCATGAGGAGCTCAATTGTAAGAATCAAAACAGATCACAGTCATAAAGATTCTTGGAATTAACATCTGAATAGAGCTTGGAGTAACTGATAAAGTTATTGTCATGTGACCAGGAGGTCACGGGTTCAAGCCTTGGAAACAGGATGCAAGGTAAGGCTGCATACATACACCCTTGTGGTGGGGCCCTTCCCCGGACACCGCGCATAGCGGTAGCTTTAGTGCACCGGGCTGCCCTTCAACATCTGAATAGAGCTTAAAGATCTCACTAGGAAAAAAGTAGGAAAAATTTCAGAAATAACAATTATAGAGCTTAATTGTAACTTTTATATCAATAGTTTCATAATTAGAAAAAATAGCAAATTGTATTTTGTATTTAAGTAAACTGTTGCTATACAAATACATATACAACAAGATTTATTTTACTCAAATTAGTTGAGTTAAATAAGAATAATTATCCATCTAATTAAATTCTCATAAATTACTCTTATTTAAATTAGTAGCCTTTTCCAAATCAAACTCAAATATTAATATTATTATTTCCATGATCTTCAAAATATCATTCTCTTATATCTCTAACTATTTTTTCTTTTTTTGTTTTTCATTTTTTTTTAATCTTTTCCTTATTTTAATTTCTTTTTCTTTTTCATTTTTTTCTTTCCACTTTATTTTCTCTTCTACTTCTTTTTTTTTTTTTTCCCTTTTTCGTTTTTTATTTATTTTTTTCTTTTTTCATTTTCTTCTTCTTTTCTTTTTTATTTTTTTTCGCTTTTGTTTTTGGTATGACTTTACCAATATGCGAAGCATTTATACTTAACAATGAAATCCAGGATTCATTGTTTTTCAATACCCATAACTTAAACGTGCGCTTGCTCTGATGAACATAAGTAAAATAAGCACAAAGCACTCCGTCCAATTCAGAAATGTCAATACAGATGTCGCCCTTCAAGAGTAATATTTGCTCTGGCAATGGTATGTCTGTGTACACTTCATTTGAAATACTAAACGAAACCAAAGAAAGAGAAAGTTCTCGAATCATCATAAAAGTTTCCGGAGATACAGATCCAATGAAATGCATCGTTTACTAATGCCAGAGCAGAACCAGACAAGAAATTGTCAATTCCACGAGGATGTTTATCAATATTTCTCCAGAATTTCACCAGGTACTTTGGTACCATGCATGCGACTGCGAATATTTAGGATCTTATAGTCACCAGTAGTTGAGTCATAACCCAATCCCAATGAATAATGACTCTGTACAGGAAATTCTGGTTGAGGAAGTACTATTGATTCTCTTGTGGAGGGGTTCCACAGCATAAGTACGAAGCGTTTACAACTAAAATCAAAAGCAGAGATAAGTACAATGGATTAAGGTTGAAGAGGTTGAAGGGGAATCAAGTTTTTGTGGTTTGTCAACCAGCTGAACGGACGATAAAGGACAAGAATAGATGGAAGATGTATCATCCGCAAGGCAACGTTGATAAAGAAGAAGTTTTTGTGAATGTGAATCATTCTTGGCATGATTTGAGATGCTTGTCGACAAAGTAAGGATCAGAGATTAACACGTTCCACAATTTAGAAACACATTTCAATTGAACAAGATAGCGTATCGGTACCGGTACAAGGAAATACTCACTTGTCAGGGTTACATCTCTTTGGGTCACATACCACCGGCTGCCGCTGGAGATAATTATTTTTAAATATGAAAAAAAAAAATAAAAAAAAAAGAGAGAAATAGAATATAGAAAATAGAGTGAAAAAAAAAAAAATAAGATGAAAAAAAAAATGTAAAAGATATGGCTATATTTTGGGGAGGTAAAATAGTGGAATGAAAATAGAAAAATGTAAATAGTGAGAATAAAATATGCACTTGCCTAGTTAATGAGTAAAATAATGTTACTCTTGCTATAAACTGTAATTTTACAAAAATGTTGCTATTTATTGTAATTATAATTTTAAGTATGCCATTTTCCGTAATTTTTTCAAAAAAAAAAAAAAGGACAATCCGATCCAAGTGGCGGAGCCAGGATTTTTATTGAGGGGGTTCAGAAGTATATATACGAACTAGTCAAAGGGGTTCAACATCTGTAATTTCCCGTCGAAGGGGGTTCGGATGAAACCCCTGGTGCAAAGGTGGCTCCGCCACTGTCCGATCCACTAAAGCTTCCCCTATGCTCGATGTCCGAGGAAGGACCGGACCATAAGGGTCTAAACAAATGGTAAAGATGTCTTGTTTTTCACTGAAAATTCGAAATCAAACAGTATGACAGAACCTAAATATCCCCAAAAAACAACAGAATGAAATAGATACTGCAAACACATGGAAGAAAAACAGACCAAGATTCCAAAATCCTATGAACAGCTCAATAACAAGAATCCAAACAGATCATAGTTACAAAGATTCAATAACCCAAAAATGAAAAAGTAAGTAAATTAAACCCTCTTCGACTTCTTCTTGTTTTTACTTACCCTCCGTCCTATTTTATGGGTATCCTTTCCTTTTTAGTCTTCCCAAAAAAACAATCACCTTACTATAATTAGCACATTATGAAACGATCTACAGCCACACAAATATTGAATAACTATTTTAGACCACACATTTTAAAAGCATTCATTTTTTTCCTTAAATATCGCGACAAGTCAAAGGGTTCCACAAACTCCTTTTTTTTTTCTTAAATATCGTGAAAAATCAAAGAGTGTCACGAACTCCCTTTTTTCTTAAATATCGTGACAAGTCAAAGGGTGCCACAAATACTTTTTTCTTAAGTATCGTGCCAAGTTAAAGGATGCCACGTAAAATGAAACAAAGGAAGTAATAAAAATGTCTTCTTTTTCACTGAAATTCTTATTAAAACAGGAGAAAATACCCTATTTCACCCTTGAACTATACCCAAAACTGCTGAGACTAGGGCTATCAAGTGGTCTGGGCCGGGCCAACCCGGAACCGGCCCTATAAAATTAACCGGGTTGTGGGGCGGAGCGGGTCTAGGTTGGGGGTTAAGTGGGCCGGGCCGGTTCGGGCCCAACAATAAAAATTTTAAAAACCACCCTAACCCGACCCACTTAACCCAACCCGGTCAAACCCACCTAAAAATCCGGTCAAACCCGATCAAAAATTTAAAAAAAAAAAAATCAATATACACAATATATACCCACCTATATACATTTTAAATACGTTAAACAATATATATACACTATATATATAGTATATACTACATTAGAATTTAAAAAATATATACACAATTACACATATAAACGCACCATTCAATATATACGATTATACGTACTACTTTAAATAAAACATATATATACTACAATATATATAAGTATATATATATTATAAAGTTATATACTAATTTATAAAACATATACGCATGTATACATTAAATATATACGTCTATAGAAGAGATATACACAAATATATGCACCATTCAACATATATGTACTACTTTAAGTAAAACATAAACTACAATATATGTATACACTACAATATATATATATATAGTTATATACTAATTTATAAAACATATACGCATGTATACATTAAATATACACGTCTACAGAAGATATATACACAAATATACGCACCATTCAATATATATGTACAACTTTAAGTAAAACATATACTACAATATATATATATATAGTTATATACTAATTTATATAACATATACACATGTATACATTAAATATACACGTTTATAGAAGATATATACACAAATATACGCACTATTCAATATATATGTACTACTTTAAGTAAAACATATACTATAATATATGTATATACTACAATATATATATAGTTATATATTAATTTATAAAACATATACGCATGTATACATTAAATATGCACGTCTATAGAAGATATATACACAAATATACGCACCATTCAATATATATGTACTACTTTAAGTAAAACATATACTACAATATATAGATAGTTATATACTAATTTATAAAACATATACGCATGTATACATTAAATATGCACGTCTATAGAAGATATATACACAAATATACGCATCATTCAATATATATGTACTACTTTAAGTAAAACATATACTACAATATATAGATAGTTATATACTAATTTATAAAACATATACGCATGTATACATTAAATATGCACGTCTATAAAAGATATATACACAAATATACGCATCATTCAATATATATGTACTACTTTAAGTAAAACATATACTACAGTATATATATAGTTATATACTAATTTATAAAACATATACGCATGTATACATTAAATATGCACGTGCATAGAAGATATATACACAAATATGCGCACCATTCAATATATATGTACTACCTTAAGTAAAACATATACTACAATATATATATATATACTACAATATATAATAGTTTATATAACATATAAACATGTATACATTAAATATATACGTCTATAGAAGATATATACTACAATATATGTAGTTATATACTAATTTATAAAGCATATACACTTGTATACATTAAATATGCACGTCTATAGAAGATATATACACAAATATACGCACCATTCAATATATATGTACTACCTTAAGTAAAACATATACTACAATATATATAGTTATATACTAATTTATAAAGCATATACACATGTATACATTAAATATATATGTACTACCTTAAGTAAAACATATACTACAATATATATAGTTATATACTAATTTATAAAGCATATACACTTGTATACATTAAATATGCACGTCTATAGAAGATATATACACAAATATACGCACCATTCACTATATATGTACTACCTTAAGTAAAACATATACTACAATATATATAGTTATATACTAATTTATAAAGCATATACACATGTATACATTAAATATACACATCTATAGAAGATATATACACAAATATACGCATCATTCAATATAGATGTACTAGTTTAAGTAAAACATATACTACAATATATGTATATACTACAATATATATATAGTTATATACTAATTTATAAAACATATACACATGTATACATTAAATATACACGTTTATAGAAGATATATACACAAATATACGCACCATTTAATATATATGTACTAATTTAAGTAAAACATATATTACAATATGTATATATACTACAATATATGTATAGATAGTTATATACTAATTTATAAAACATATACACATGTATACATTAAATATATACGTCTATAGAAGATATATACACATATATACGCACCATTCAATATATATATACTATTTTAAATAAAATATACTACAATATATACATACTACAATATATATATACTAATTTATAAAATATATACACATGTATAAATTAAATATATACGTCTATAGAAGATATATACACATATATACGCACCATTTAATATATATGTACTACTTTAAATAAAATATACTACCATATATATATACTACAATATATAATTATATATATAGTTATATATTAGTTTATAAAACATATACACGTTAAATATACACGTTTATAGAAAATATATATACACATATATAAATTAATAATACTTGATAGTAAATTGATAATATATTAAAACTAAGTTATAGTTAAATCCAATTTCAAAAAAAAAAAAAAACAACTTAGCCGGGCCGGGCAGGTTAACCGGCGGGCCCTAACCGGGCTTGGTCCGGGCTGGGTTAACCAGACTCAAATCAATAAAATAACCGGCCCGGGACCCGGAACCCTAAAGCCCTAGGGCTTATCGGGCCGGGTCAAATCGGGCCGGTTTTGTAAGTGGACCGGGTCAGCCCAGCCCATTGACACCCTTAGCTGAGACACACCTCAACTTAACGGAGGGGCCTATTACCCCTGAATTAATTAAAAGTGTAATTTTAACACCCTTAGTGCCTACGTGGCACACACCTGTGCCTACGTGGACTCTTCAGTGTGTTGTGCCATCTAGGCACTAAGGATGCCAAAATTATATTTTTAATTAGTTCGGGGGTAATAGAATCCCCTTTTAAGTTGAGGTGTGTCTCGACCATTTTGGATATATTTCAAGGATGAAATAGAACATTTTCTCTTAAAACAGATCAAGATCCAAAAATCCCATGATTAGCTCAATTTCAAGAACCAATACAGATAACAACCACATAATTATTCAACAATTATTTTAGACCACAAATTTTAAAATCACTTAAATCCCATGATTAGCTCAATTTCAAGAACCAATACAGATAACAACCACACAAATATTCAACAATTATTTTAGACCACAAATTTTAAAAGCATTTATTTTTTTCTTAAATATCGTGTCGAGTCAAAGGATGCCAATAAAAATGTCTTCTCAAGATCCAAAAATCCCATGATTAGCTCAATTTCAATAACTACAAATCACAAAAAAGTAAAGAACTTTATACATAAAGACTTACATGTAGGTGGAAGATTTGATTTAGAGAGAATAACAGTGTTATCTCTGAATGTTTCTGAGTAAAATCCACCTTCTGGATGTGGCTTCAAGTTCAGTTTTTCAACAATTTTTGAAGCTGTAGCCATTTTTTCTTCTGCCTTTACTTACACCTACTCCTGGAATTTGGAAGTTATATATGGAATACCTGGAATTAAATATGCTCCTTCTTTGACTATTGAACTCCAATTGCTACTTGTTTGACTATTGAAAAATCATAGTCATTTTAAATAAAGAATATGATCGATTCGTGTAAAATTAAATGATGTATACATAACGAATGTGATGTATTCATATAAAGTTAATTGATGTGTCCAAAAGAATGTGATATATCAGTTTGGAGTGTGATATATGCGTGTAAAACTAAGTGATGTATTCGAAAGAATGTGATATATTCGTGTAAAATTAAGTGATGTATCTAAAAGAATATGATATATCATTTTGGAATGTGATATATGCGTGTAAAACTAAGTGATGTATACATAACGAATGTGATGTATTCGTGTAAAATTAAGTGATGTATCCAAAAGAATGTGATATATCAGTTTGGAATGTGATGTATTCGTGTAAAATTAAGTGATGTATTCGAAAGAATGTGATATATCGGTTTGGAATGTGATGTATTCGTGTAAAATTAAGTGATGTATACATAACAAATGTTATGTATTCGTGTAAAATTAAGTGATGTATCCAAAATAATGTGATACATAAGTTTGGAACGTGATGTATTCGTGTAAAACTAAGTGATTTATACATAACAAATGTGATGTATCAGTTTGGAATGTGATATATGCGTATAAAACTAAGTGATGTATATATAAAAAATGTGATATATTAGTTTGGAATGTGATGTATTCGTGTAAAATTAAGTGATGTATCCAAAAGAAAGTGATATATCAGTTTGGAATGTGATGTATTCGTGTAAAATTAAGTGATGTATACATAACAAATGTTATGTATTCGTGTAAAATTAAGTGATGTATCCAAAATAATGTGATACATCAGTTTGGAACGTGATGTATTCGTGTAAAACTAAGTGATGTATACATAGCAAATGTGATGTATTCGTGTAAAATTAAGTGATGTATACATAACGAATGTGATGTATTCGTGTAAAATTAAGTGATGTATACATAACGAATGTAATGTATTCGTGTAAAATTAAGTGATATATACATAACGAATGTGTTGTATGCGTATAAAATTAAGTGATGTATACATAACGAATGTGATATCTCAGTTTGTAATGTGATGTATGCACGTAAAACTAAATAATGTATTCGAAAGAATGTAATGTATCATATAACATTAAGTGATGTATCTGGAAAGAGAAAATTTGGTTGTTAAGCTTCTTCAAGTTTCAATTAGCAAAATGGCCTACGGAGAAAATTTGGCTATTAAGCCTCTTCAAATTTCCAATTAGCAAAATGGTCTACTTCTATTTTCTCATCTTTCGGATTGATAATCGATCTGTCCATACATAGGTCGGATCGATAATCGATCTGTCGGATTGATAATCGATCTGTCCATATATAGGTTGGATCGATAATCGATCTGTTCGATAATCGATCGGTCGGATAGAATATGATTTGTCTGTGTGGGCTAAATCACGAAATTTTAGTAATTTTGAAAAAAAAAGTAGGAATATGGAGTAATTAGTTCCAAAAGAGTAGTGATTTATGTAACTTTAGTTCCACAAGGGTCTGTTATATGTTTTGTAACGATAATGGCAAACGGGATAAATTTTTAGCAGATGACATAAATGAGTCATTTCTGATTGTTCGATGGCATATTTGAACCTTTTTCCGTTATTTTAATTAATGATGTGAACCTCTAGTAAGACGACACGTGACAAAGCCGTTTTTGAAAAACCACAGTTAACAAGTAATGCATGGATGAACCTGTTTTGTAATGGCGATGGCATAAACGAGCCAAACTTTTAACGGATGGCATAAATGAGCCATTTCTAATAGTTCGATGGCATATTTGAGCCTTTTTCCTAATATCATTTATGTCCTTGAGCTCTTCAAAAGTAACAACGGGTGCATGTCGATCGTACAAAAAGTAGTGCATATTTGGAGAATTCAACATGAATGCGGCAACAATTTTTTAGATTCCTAGCATCAACATAACGGAGATTCCAAGGCTTGAACCCGTGAAACACCTCCTGGTCACATGGCAACAACTTTACCAGTTACTCCAAGGCTCCAAGGCTCCCCTTCGCAATATCATTTATGTCGTTGAGCTCTTCAAAAGTAACAACGGGTGCATGTCCGATCGTGCAAAAAGTAGTGCATACTTGGAGAATTCAACACGAATGCAGCAACAATTTTTTAGACTCCTAAGCATCAACATAATGGAGATTCCAAGGCTTGAACCTGTGAAACACCTCCTGGTCACATGGCAACAACTTTACCAGTTACTCCAAGGATCCCCTTCGTAATATCATTTATGTCGTTGAGCTCTTCAAAAGTAACAACGGGTGCATGTCCGATCGTGCAAAAGTAGTGCATACTTGGAGAATTCAACACGAATGCGGCAATAATTTTTTAGACTCCTAGCATCAACATAACGGAGATTCCAAGGCTTGAACCCGTGTAACACCTCCTGGTCACATGGCAACAACTTTACTAGTTACTCCAAGGCTCCCTTTCGTAATATCATTTATGTCGTTGAGCTCTTCAAAAGTAACAACGGGTGCATGTCCGATCGTGCAAATGTAGTGCATACTTGGAGAATTCAACACGAATGCGGCAATAATTTTTTAGACTCCTAGCATCAACATAACGGAGATTCCAAGGCTTGAACCCGTGTAACACCTCCTGATTACATGGCAACAACTTTACTAGTTACTCCAAGGCTCCAAGGCTCCCCTTCATAATATCATTTATGTCGTTGAGCTCTTCAAAAGTAACAACGGGTGCATGTCCGATCGTGCAAAAGTACTGCATACTTGGAGAATTCAACACGAATGCGGCAATAATTTTTTAGACTCCTAGCATCAACATAACGGAGATTCCAAGGCTTGAACCCGTGTAACACCTCCTGGTCAAATGGCAACAACTTTACTAGTTACTCCAAGGCTCCCCTTCGTAATATCATTTATGTCGTTGAGCTCTTCAAAAGTAACAACGGGTGCATGTCCGATCGTGCAAAAGTAGTGCATACTTGGAGAATTCAACACGAATGCGGCAACATTTTTGAGACTTCTAGCATCAACATAAAGGAGAACTTGCCAACTTGGAAGGTTATACACAAAATCTATGTCTAAATTGACCATTGCCTTGAGGATCCATGTCCTTCTTTAACTCACAACAATAGAAACCAATGTACTATACAATATAATGTACATGTACAATTTGAAAAAAGTACTTTCATGTGTATCAAACATATAATTTTGGTTACTAATGAAGCCTCCATTTATGTACCTTTTTCAATATAGATATGTATATTATATGTATATACGAGTCGCGAATATAGAGATGTGTAGAGTGACTCAGGAGCTCTGGCAGGTAACGAAACTAAAGCTTCACGCGGAACTTTATACTAGCCTATTACCTTTTGGAAATTTGATGTACCATCAAGTTAAACTTACGTCGTCAATTCTCCTTAGTGTTTCCTTCATGTCAATCCTCATATCCGGATCGCTTCTAGTACACGCAGCTCCTATATGAAGGAGTTTCACCATTTGTTCGATGGAATCTGTTGCAGACGCTATCTCTGGATCAATCAACTCGGATTCTCTCTTGTCAGCTATAGCTGATTGCGCCCATTCAACAACGTCTGTTCCGCCTTTTTGATTGTTGAGATACTGCAAAGGGAATTTACCTGTAAGGATTTCGAGTATGATGATTCCAAGACAATAGACGTCGCATTTTGGAGAGAGGTGTTGATGTTGTATGGCTTCTGGTGCTTTATACGCAGAAAGGGACTGAACAATTTCCGCGTTGTTGACTAGTGGATAGAAGGCGTAATCTGATAAAAGCGGCTCGTAGTTTTCATTTAGTAGAATGTTGCTGGACTTTAGGTTCCCGTGAGGCACCGCGTAAGATGCAAACTCCAAATGAAGATAACACATTCCACTAGCAACTCCCTGAACGATTTTAAGGCGAGTTGGCCAATTTAGAGCAGCGTGTGATAAGCCTCGATCACCTGAAAGTACGCGTGAAGTTTCAAAATTAGAATAGTTAACATAAAGAACAACAACAACAACATCATATACTCAGTGTATTCCCACGAAGTGAGGTCTGGGGAGGATAGCGTGTACGCAGACCTTACCCCTACCTCACCTGAAAGTACGCGTGAAGTTTCAAATTAGGATAGTTAACATAAACGAACAACAACAACAACATATACTCAGTGTAGTCCGACGAAGTGTGGTCTGGGGAGGGTAGAGTGTACGCAGACCTTACCCTTACCTAAGCGGTAGAGAGGTTGTTTCAGATAGAGCTATTTGTACGTGTCATCCTTATGCAGGGGTCATGCTAATATTCTTCTCTTCATCGTTCCAATTTTATCAGATATCCCCAGAGGGAACGGTAAGTATAGATCGGAATACTTCATCGGATAATATCTACTCATGCAAATGTCAAAAAGAAGTTGATATACAGTCAAACATCTTTATAACAGTCATCCTCTATAACTACCTTTCACTATAACGACCAAGTTTTCTTCAGAACCGATTTTCATGTTATGTTATATTATATGTTCTACGTAAAAACACTTCGCTATAGCAGCCGAAAAGTATTTAGACGAACGACGTTGTTATAGAGAAATTGTCATACCATGTAGCAGATATAACAGGCTGCCTTTGGGAACATATTCAGATACAATCAATTTCTCTTCTTTTCTGTAATGATATGCCAATAGTTGCAGTATATTTCTGTGGCTTAACTTGCCAAGTTTCATCATCTCTGCATCGAAAACATCTCGATTCATTTTATTCATCTCTCGCAATCTCTTTACCACGACGGATAAACCATTTCCCATTTTCGCCTTAAAGGCTGATCCCAACACGCCGTTCCCTAGCACCTCGGCAGCTGCCTTCATCAAATCAGGCAACCCGAAGGTACCCTTTTCGGAGTTCACCAACACGAGGTCTCCCATACCCTTACCACCACCCTTCATCGACCCTCCCCTTCGCGATGATCCACGGAGGGACTCACTTCCTTTCCTTTGAATGCTCATGCTCTTCCTACTCGAGCTTGCAACGTGCAACCCCTCTTCAAGATTCTCTTTGCCAAGCTTATCGAAATGATCTTCCTTGCGCTTGACGCGAAAAAGAATCGTCAGCAATAGAAGGCCAACTACTATACCAAGAATGATCCATTTCATTTTGGACATTGGTGCTTCTTCATTCTTTTTGGTTTCTTTACTGCATTCTTTACCTATCTGTTGTCCACACAATTCCGCATTTCCTTTAAATGGCTCTACACCAAATCTCGACATACTCTGAGGGATTTCGCCTTCCAATTTATTGTTCGTAAGATTAACATATGTTAAACTCGCCTGCGAAAAGAATGGAATACGACCTGAAAATGCATTATTTTCGAGATGAAGTTCCATCAAGTATTTCAAGTTGACGAGAGATTCAGGAATTGCTCCGGAGAATTTGTTGTTCGCAAGCCACACTTTTTTAAGAGACCCCATTCTGGAAAAGAAATCCTTCGGAATCTCTCCTGAGAATTGGTTTCCGTCTATATAAAGAGATTTAAGTGCACCAAGCACGAAGAATTCAGGTATCGTTCCTGAAAATGTATTGTTTGCAATTTCAAGAACTCTCAGGCCTGGAAGCACGAGCAATGGATCGATATCAAGTTCTCCTGATAAACCAGCTTCATCTAAAATCAGGCCTGTAACCGTGTTCCCATCGCATTGAACACGAGCCCATTTCTTGATCTTATCGCATGGACTCGTTCCCTTACGCCAAGATGAATCTAAAATCGTTGTGTTCCTTAAAGATTCTTTGAATTTGATCAATGCCTCGTCCTCAGAAATGGAGAAAGATAAATGCAGGTTAGATAGAAAGATGAAGAAGAAAATAGAGATACGTAAAAGAAAAAGGCAGTGTTTTCTAGGAGAGATTGTTCGAAGAGATAGAAGGATAACGAGGGGAACGGCGGCCATGTTTGTTACTAGACATGTCCACCTTCCCCCTAAAGAAACAATCTGCACCTGTTTCTGTTATGCTTCTTTTCTTAGAAGGTGTTGGTTGATGATTTTCTTGATTGGATTTGGTTGTTTTGGATGATGATGTGTCATGGTGTATGATTTTGGGAGGGGGGGGGGGGGGGGGTATTGTGTATTTTTGACAAAGATTCTGTTAAGGATAGGTTCGATCTATAGTCATTACGGCCTTCTAAAACGATCTACTAAATTTATCGATGGGGGTTGGGGGTGATCTTAGAGGACTTGTTTGAGAGAATTTTTCTAAAATTTTGGGTAAGAAAAAAGTAAATCTTAAATTGACCTTGTAAGTTTGCACAATATTTTGTTGAACTTGTCAAGTTTCCAATTAGCAAAATCACTGAGAAAATTTAAGCCTCTGCAAGTTTCTAATTAGCAAAATGGTCTATTTCTATTTTCACATCTGTCGGATTGATAATCGATCTGTTCATATATGTGTCGGATCGAAAATCGATCTGTCGGATTGATAATCGATCTGTCCATATATAGGTCGAATCGATAATCAATTTGTCGGATTGATAATCAATCTGTCCATATATAGGTCGGATCGATAATCGATCTGTTTATATATCAGTCGGATAGACAATAGATCTGTTTTAAAAATGGGGCATTTCCCTAAAAAAAAACAAAAAAAACTTGCAGTCTATTTAATTCGTTTTAAATTTTTTGGGACCTCAAAAAAGTCGGAATCCTCAAGCAAACGCTTTAGTAGCCTCACCGTTGATCCACCCCAGCTTTCTATCATCACATGTATGTCCCTGCCGATCATTGAGATCCAGAGAGCGTAAAGTGTACGTAGTTCATACCACAACCTCAGATAAAGTAGCGAGATTGTTTCCGATGAAAACCCCCGACTCAAAACAAATAGCAGTATATAACAAACAAAAAAGAAAAAATGCTCTGTTTCCACCCTGAACTATACACGAAATTTTTGAGATACACCCGAACTTTAGGAGTGTCCTATTACCCCTGGACTAATTAAAACCGTATTTTTGGCAACCTTAGTGCCTTTGTGGCACATACATGTGCCAACGTGGACCTTCAGTGTGTTGATTCACTAATGTGCCACGTAGGCACTAAGGTTGCCCAAAATACAGTTTTAATTAGTGCAGGGGTAATAGGACCCTCCTAAAGTTCGGGTGTGTCTCAGCAATTTCGTGTATAGTTCAGGATGGAAACAAAGACTTTTCCCATCAAAAAAACATAAAAGCATACAACAAGCTACTGCTATAAACTATCTATCTAAAATCATAGACATCACGAAACACCACGAACAAGAAACTCCGAGCACAGATACAGGAATCAATGCATGATAACATATAAAGAAATGTCATATTTGTCAAGAATGAGTTACATAGACCTGTCCATTTAAATGAATACATATACGCAAGGTAAGGCTGCGTACGATACACTCTTGCGGTGGGTCCCTTCCCCGGACACCGCGCATGGCAGTAGCTTTAGTGCACCGGGCTGCCCTTTTTGTATATATCAACATCAACAAAGACTTTCTTGGTACAAATGGAGTAATTTTTTTCATTTTTGGTGTAAGTATCATCAATGGGATGTAAAAGCCTGCAAAAAAACAGACAAAATGAATGTTAAGATGAGCGAATCGCGTGTAATCTGTAACAGACTTTCTTGAAAATCATCGAGATGTTGGTAGTTTTGATACCGCGAATATGTTGTTATGGCCGGGATCAGCAAGATGTGACATTAAATTCTCGATAGGACCTTGTCCGGTATACACAGCTTGGAAACAAAATCCAACGAAAGCTAACATAGCGAGTCGACCATTCTTGATCTCCTTAGTCCTCAACACCATAACCGGTTCGGGTGATCCTCTTCCCCACATAAAAGGATCAAACCATAGTCCACCGGGATATCCAACATCTGGTTTCGGTTTCTTCTTGTGAGGTACGTTTGGTTCAATGTCAACGCACCCTGGATTGATTATATCAGCCCATCTACGACCCTCCGCCCACCCCATTAAAACTAGCTGCACAACGAATAGAGTTGTCGAATCTGCAAAATACTCTCTTTCACCAGCATCATACCATGAAAAGTTGTCGATGAATCCGAGACTTTCTAGCCATTCTGGGATTAGTATTCCAGCTACTGCTAACATTGCCCATCTGCTGTGCATTAGCTCAGCCTGAGCAAACCATTTCAGTAGTTCTGGATCGGAACCTGAAAGAACGACCATTCAATTATCGGTCATTATATAGTTCAGATGAAAAGAGAAAGAGTTTCTAATACAAGCTACGGTCTATCTGGATCCGAAGTGTCAATTCCAAACTCGGCATAATAGCCCTATAACTTCACGAGAAAGGGTGCTTCCTCATCAAAGTGTAGCAATGATCAAGCCCGGGCGGTTGTTTACCTAAACACAATCCTCCGTAAAGTGGTAATATCATGTATAGAGGAAAGTTGATGGTGAACGATAACTGCAACTATAACGTCCTAAGGTAGTGAAATTCCTTGTTGGATAAGTTCCGACACTATGAAAACTTGAATCTGAAATGTAACCTTCCTCGTTTTCTCCAACAATTGCATCAGAATTCAACGTTTCTCATAATTCGAAAACAGTTTTACTAAAAATATTGTAAGATTTATGTTATGTGTACCTAATCCAAGAGGATCAAAGCCAAAATCTCCAGGCAGACTGCAATTCAAGAATAAGAAAACAAATCAAAAATCTGTAAAATGAACCATTTAGAAAGAGGAAAGAGTTAAATGGTCAAAACGACACCTAAACTATCACTTTATTCACGAGTTTCGTACCTCAACTATCACTCTCTTTGTATTAAAACACACCTCGATGCTGAGCTGAACAAATACTTGTTTCCAATCGACAGCAGATGGGCATAGGCCAACTCGGAGAGGTGCGATTATTTAGGTAGGTGAATAAAACAATGGATAGTCGAGATATGAAACAAGTATCCGTTATTATTGTCTTTACCTACCTAAACTATCACTACCTTGGCATTAAAACACACCTCAATGCTGAGCTGAACAAATACTTGATTCCAATCGACAGCAGACGCGTATAGGCCAACTCGGAGAGGTGCGATTATTTAGGTAGGTGAATAGAATAACGGATAGTTGAGATATGAAACAAGTATCCATTATTATTGTCTTTACTTACCTAAATTATCACTACCTTGGTATTAAAACACACCTCGATGTCGAACTGAACAAATACTTGTTTTCAATCGACAACAGACGCGTATAGGCCAACTCAGAGAGGCGCGATTATCTAGGCAGATGAATAAAACGATGGATAGTTGAGATACGAAACTCTCGGAACTGTGCTAGTCCGGGTGTGTTTTTGACCGTTAACTCGAGAGGAAAATGCAGTAAAAGGACAAGTTTAAAACACACAGACGCGTATAGGCCAACAAACACAGATGCGTATTAAAACACACCTCGATGCCGAGATGAACAGATACTTGTTTCCAATCGACAACAGACGCGTATAGGCCAACAAATACTTGTTTTCAATCGACCACAGATGCGTATAGGCCAACAAATACTTGTTTCCAATTGACAACAGATGCGTATAGGCCAACTCAGAGAGGTGGAATAGAACAATGGATAGTTGAGATACGAAACTCTCGGAATCATGATAGTTCAGGTGTGTTTTTGACCGTTAACTCGAGAGGAAAATGAAGTAAAAAGGACCAGATTAATGTGACCTGCCATCAAGCCATTCTGGTGGTGAACTTCCAGGAAACCATAGTGGCCTATCTGGAGGAAGTGGTTCACAAACACTTGAAACTTCTTTACCAGCATACAACCTTGTACTTTTTTTGGACAACACACATGTTGTAACTTTCCCTGAAAATGTTTTTGTAGGTAGTACTTCCCTGAATCAAAGAAAAAACCAGAATTCGTTGAGACGTAATATAATTAAGTAATTAAAAACGCGCTTTCAGGTCTAACAGTTTAAGCATTTAGATGAGACGTTAACACGATTCAACATGATATTATATGTAGAGTAAAGCATCTAGTACCTATGACCGAATTTGCTACGACACACTCCAACTTCACGAAGGTCCTATTACCCCCTGAACTAAATTTTAGGGTATTTATGTCAACCTTTTTAGCTGACGTGACACTTTTAATGTGGACCCCATTTTATGTAATAAAGGTGTCATGTCAGCACAAAAATGTGACAAAAATACGCTAAAATTGAGTTCAGGGACCCTGTGAAGTTGGGGTGCGTCGTAGCAATTTGACTGTAGTTCAGGTCAAACAGTTTAAGCATTTAGATGAGACGTTCACACGATTCAACATCATATTATATATATATATATATGTAAGAGTAAAGCATCTGGTACACCCTTGAACTATGATCAAATTTGCTACGACACACTCCAACTTCATGAAGGTCCTGTTACCACCTGAACTAAATTTTAGCGTATTTATGTCAACCTTTTTAGCTGACGTGACACTTTTTGTCAACCTTCTTAGCTGACGCGGCACCTTTGATGTGGCCCCATTTTATATAATAAAGGTGCCATGTCAGCGCAAAAAGGTGACAAAAATACGCTAAAATTGAGTTCAGGGGTAACAGACCCCTGTGAAGGTGATAGTTCGGGGGTAACGGAACACCTGGTTTAATGTTTTTGTAGGTAGTTCCCTGAATCAAAGAAAAAATCAGAATCCGTTGAGACGTAATATAATTAAGTAATTAAAAACGTGCTTTCTCTAACAATTTAAGCATTTAGATGAGACGTTCACACGATTGTAAAGCATCTAGTACACCCTTGAACTATGATAAAATTTGCTAACGACACACTCCAACTTCACGAAGGTTCTATTACCTTTCAACTAAATTTTAGCCGACGTGGCACCTTTTGTCAACTTTTTTAGCTGACGTAGCACCTTTGATGTGGGCCCCATTTTATGTAATAAAGGTGCCACGTCAGCACAAAAGAGGGACAAAAATACGCTAAAATTTTGTTCACGGGGTAATAGGACCTCTGTAAAGTTGGGGTATGTCGTAGCAACTTTGGCTATAGTTCAGGGGTTATGGATGCTTATCTCTATATATAACAACAACATGAAAAGTAAAAAGGCATTTTCGCGTGTTTGATCCATGAAAAAAGAATCAGACATATAGTATAATTTAGTAACTATATTAAGATGAGACGGTCACATAATTCAACATGATTTATATAACCGCAACCCAATGAACAAAAAGCATTTTTGCATAGTGAGTAACTAATAATTCGATCTCTCTAACAGCATAAGCTTTTAAATAAGACTGTCACACAATTCAAGATGTTACGTATAACCGGCACCCAAATAACAAAAAGCGTTTCCACGTGTTTAATCCATGAAAAAGAATCAGACCTACACATTTGAGACATATAAAATAATCGAGTAACTAAAAATGTGTTCTCTCTGAAACGTAATAATGTTAGATAAGACAGTCACACAATTCGATACGATATATATATATAACTGCAACCTAAAGAGCAAAAAGCATTTCCACGTGTTTAATCCACGAAAAAGAATCAGACCCACAAATGAGACATATAAAATAATCGAGTAACTAAAAATGTGTTCTCTCTGAAACGTAAAAATGTTAGACAAGACGGTCACACAATTCGACACAATATATATAATTGCAACCTAAAGAACAAAAAACATTTCCACATGTTTAATTCATGAAAAAGAATCAGACCCACAAATGAGACATATAAAATAATCGAGTAACTAAAAATGTGTTCTCTTTGAAACGTAATAATGTTAGATAAGACGGTCACACAACCTAAAGAACAAAAAGCATTTCCACGTGTTTAATCCACGAAAAAGAATCAGACTCACAGGTGAGGGGACACATTGAAACATATAAGCAATTAAACTAGCGCGCTTCACTGTAGCTTAAGCGTTTAGATAAGATAGTCACACAGTTTAACAGAATAATCAAATTTCTAGAAAAGTATAAATCTACTAGGATATAATGTTCAAATCATCCAACAAAATTAACAAAAATACTAATAGTATAAGAAGTGATAAATTTATGTTAATCACCTGATTAGAATGCTAGAAAATGCAGTGGATTGAATAGCTAAAGCCATGGGAAAATGAGAATAAACTAAGGTAATGTTTAATTTTTATTTAAATTTAAAAGAGAAATGTGTATATGTTTTTTGGCTATTTATTTTAGAACAAAAAGCTTATCTACATAGATTGTAAAATGGATGATGAAACATGTTACAACAACACAAAAATTGGACCAATCAGAATAAGAAGATTTCGGTTTTTGTCTTTTGTGACAAAAAAAACAGAGTTTGTGACTCAAATTCTGTTGATCCGGCCCTAAAAAGTTCGCGATGTGGCCCATGTTTGTGATATTTTATGAGGTCTGTGGTGGTAGCGCAGGGATCGAGCCGATAGGCCCGACTTGTATGTTTTGGGTACTACGATTTATTTGTACGCACGTATTGTATAAGTGTGATTTAGTGGGTTGTTTTAGACGGGATATATACGCCATTGAGACTTTCGTCTCCTCATTGTACTCCTCTCCATTATAGTGAATTTCTCCGCCTCTGTCCGTGGTTTTTCCCGTCAAGGATTTCCACGTAAATCTGTGTGTCTTCTTCTTGTTTTCTTTTGCTTGTGGTATTGCTTATTCTGTCCGATCATAACAGTTCCATTGGTTATCTATCTTTTTACGACATCAATATCTTCAGTATAATACAATATGTCAGGTTTGGTATTTGATATCTGGTGCTCGGTATCTATTTTGAGGTATCGAGTAATCTGAATTCATGTCGTATAAGGCCTATTAAAAGGTGAAGCGCTTTCGATTCAAACTTTTTTCATTCTCATGGCTCAAATACGAGACTTCTAATTAAATAGAACCTTGATGATATGAAAAAATAATTACAAAAGAGTATGATATTATTTTGTTACTAAGTTTTAAGGCATTAAATAAATTATTTGTTTTCATAACATTAGAAACTTTTATCTTCCTAAAAGTCTAATTTAGAAATTTTGAAAATAAAGCATAACAATATAATAATAGAACTTTATACAAATTAAAGAAAGTGTTAACAAAAGAATATAAATGATGATATTATCAATTATTATTAATATAATAGTCATATCTTATAGCAAGTTTAATATTTTTCTATTTCAACATAACTACTAAAATCTAAATCTTATCTATCATAAATGTAGTGAATTTTACAAAATTATTATTTGCATTATTCAATTCGTAGTTTAAAATTGAAATAAATATTTGAAGTTTTGACTATTCACAAGTATTAATATTAAGAACCTTAAAAATCGAACACGTTAAATTATATCTTACCATAAATAGCTATTTGGCCCCTCTAAATTTGTAAAAAAATAAAAAATAGATAAGTATACATCAAAGTTTCATTAAAATGGTAGTAATTAAATTCGTAAAAAAGAAGAATGATAATAAAAGTTTACACCATTAAAGTGATGATTTTGTATTTTCAATTTTCTTGTGCTTGACTTTGATTATTAAATGCATATAAAAGCTTACTCTTTTGTTAAAAAAAATGAAATTTATCAAGAGATAATTTATTATTTTATATGTATTTTATTTTTATTATTAAGTATTTTTTTCATTCGTTTTTACTTATTCAGTATTGATTTGGCACATTCCTTAAAGAGTAAACAATAAAATAATAATTTTACTATATTACCCCTTTTAAATATAATGAATTCAATAATTTGATAAATAACTATAATTAATAATAAAGATAAATTAGGAACTAAGTGATAACTACGAGATAGAGAGGTTGTTTCGATAGACCTTCAATTTAACTATTACCTGTCAAACAGTCTGAAAAAGGAATACCAAGCAATCGCAATATAAAATTAATCAAAATGAAATACGCTACACAGTAGACAATAAAAAAGACAATAACAAAAATGAAATAATATGATAATTGACACAGAAAAACATCAATTAAAGCTGAAATCGAAGATCAAGGAACCAAGCATAGTACTAATAATATTAAAAAGACGGGAAAGTTCAAGAAAAAACACCAAGCCTATCTCACATGGAAACGACATAACATTCAACAATCAACTAACTTTCTGCTCTAATATGTAATCTCCGAACTCTTATATCTAAGGTCAATCACCCTTATTAAGGTCAAGATGAACGAGGTCCGGTCTAATTACTTTCCCCCAATATTTCTTTGACATGTCTATTCCTCTCCTGACGTCCGTCATATCAACCGCTCACACCTTCTTATTGAGGGTATCTGCACTCATTCTCCTCGCATACCCAAGTTTATTGAAAAGACGGGAGGTTCAAGAATAACCATCAAGCCTATCTCACGTGAAAGCGAGAGAACGTTCAACAATCAACTAACCTTCTGTCCTAATAGATGATCTCTGATCTCTTATATCTAAGGCCATTGCCCTTAGTAAGGTCAAGATGAATCAGGTCTCGTCTAATCATTTTCCCCCAATATTTCTTTGACATGCTTATTTCTCCTGTAATGTCTGCCACGTCAATCGCTCACACCTTCTTATTGAGGGCATCTGCACTCTTTCTCCTCACATTCCCAAATTATCTCAATTTCGCCTCTCTCATCCCGTCCACCGTGTGAGTCGCTTCTATCTTATTCAGTATCTCGTCATTCTTAATCTTGTTTTTACTAGTATGGCCGCTCATCCACTTCAACGTTCTCATCTCCGCAACTTTCATATTCTAAACACGAGGGTCCTTAACAGATCAACACTCCACTCCATACAACATAATTGGTCTAACCATCGCTCTGTAGAACTCACCTTTCAGCTTATGTGGTACTTGCATATCACACAAGACCGCAGAAGCCAGCCTCCACTTCACCCACTCTGCACCAACACGCTGTATGACATCCTCGTCGATCTCGCCATTACCTCGAAGCATTCTCTCTTGCGATCTCTTAAGACTCAAGTCTTCCTCCCGCATCGATCTAAGATGCAACATCACTGAAATTACATTTCAAACATTCTGTCATAATTGATCTAATCATCACTCTGTAGAACTTACCTTTCAACTTATGTGGTACTTGCATATCAACACAAGACCCCAGAAGTTAGCCTCCACTTCGTTCACCCATTCTACACCAACACGATGTGTGACATTCTCATAGTCATCGATCTCGCCATTATCTTGAAACTAAAGTCTTACTCCCGCATCGATCTAACGTGCAACATCACCAAAATTACGTTCCAAATATTCCATCTTCATCTTGCTCAACCAAAACTTTTTAGGCTCAATAATTACAATAAAATAATACGACAATCAAAGACCAAAAAAAAAAAAAACAATTACTACAACTACTAAATATAAAAGGATAATTAAACAAAACTAACCTTCTAATCTAATTATGAAAACTTACAACCTTAAAATCCTAAATTTTCTAATAGCTCAATTAAACTTTTTTTTTTTAAAAGATTATTATAAGTTAAATCCTAAACAAATAAAGCCTTTTGTGTTAATCAAAATCAATGACCCTTCCCATATAGTCTTCTTCTTCTTCCTTTGAATCTACTCATTCCACTGATTTCTGATCACTACACTTCACCTTCTAATTTTGAAAAAATAAAAATACATCCTATCTTGATTGGTTCTTGAAATTGGGTTTTCATTAATATTTATGAAAAATCAAGATTAAGATCCCAATTTTTTTTTTCTCTTTTTACTGATATATCATATGGTGGAGACAGTAACATCATCGTACTGGTGGTGGAGGTGGGGGGTGCAACCCCACCACCCACCACGTAGATGGATCAGCACCCAGAAAGCTATTGTCATTGTTATGTGGTTGGCATTCATGTTAACTCTATTTTGGTGGCAGATTGATGCTACTGCCGGAATCTTGATTTTCCGGCGAGTTTTTCCGGGGAGGGAAGTGCCACAGCTGAGGCCAGTGGTGTTTAACTTGACGGAGTTTGGTGGGGTTGGTGATGGTGTAACTGTTAATACATTGGCATTTGAGAGGGCAATATTGGAAATTGGTAAACATGGGAAGAGAGGTGGTGGACAGCTTAATGTGCCACCTGGTTATTGGTTAACAGGGCCATTTAATCTTACTAGTCATATGACTTTGTTTCTTGCTGAGGGTGCTGTTATATTGGGCATTGATGTAAGTTCTTTTAGCAAGAATTCTCAATTTGTTAGCATTAAAGTTTTAATCTTTGCTTAGTTGTTGATGTTTAGCTGTTCCTGTTCCTATTTATGCTAGTTGTATGTGGTTTCTTCTATACATGTATTTTATTTTCATTTACCTTACCACATTATTTCCTTGCTGAGGTTGCTTAATGAACTTAGAAAGTTACTTTCTTGATGTTTAATTGTTCATTTCACATATTCCCAAATGTAAAGCATAACTGGTAAAGTTGTTGCCATGTGATCAGAAGGTCATGGGGTCGAGCCATGGAAACAGCCTCTTGCAATAATGTTGGGTAAGGCTGTGTACACCTGGTTATTGGTTAACGGGACCATTTAATCTTACTAGTCATATGATTTTGTTTCTTGCTGGAGGAGCTGTTATATTGGAGTTTGATGTAAGTTTTGAGCAAAATTTGTTAGTATTAAATGTGTTTATCTTGCTTAACGAGCTAAGAAAGTTAGTTTCTTGGTGTTTTGATTCTTCATTTCATTGTTTCCGTTTATGGAAAGGGAGTGTTGACGTAACTGGTAAAGTTGTTGTCATGTGATCAGAAGGTCATGGGGTTGAGCCCTTTAACAAGTTTCTTAATGTGTCGTCATTAAAGTTTTAATCTTGCTTAGTTGTTGATGTTTAGTTGTTCATTTCATTGTTCCCATTTATGGAAAGGGAGCGTTGTTGTAACAAGTTGTTGTAATGTGATCAGAAGGTCATGGGGTGGAGCCCTTTAACAAGTTTCTTAATGTGTCAGCATTAAAGTTTTTATCTTGCTTAGTTGTTGATGTTTATTTGTTCATTTCATTGTTTCCGTTTATGGAAAGGGAACGTTGATGTAACTGGAAAAGTTGTTGTCATGTGATCAGAAGGTCATGGGAGCGAGCCCTTCAACAAGTTTCTTAATGTGTCGGCATTAATGTTTTAATCTTGCTTAGTTGTTGATGTTTAGTTGTGCATTTCATTGTTCCTATTTATGGAAAGGGAGCGTTGATGTAATTGATAAAGTTGTTGTCATGTGATCAAAAGGTCGGTGGAGCCCTTTAACAAGTTTCTTAATGTGTCAGAATTAAAGTTTTGATCTTGCTTAGTTGTTGATGTTTAGTTGTTCATTTCATTGTTCCTATTTATGGAAAGGGAGCGTTGACTTAACTGGTAAAGTTGTTGTCGTGTGATCAGAAGGTCATGGAATCAAGCCCTTTAACAAGTTTCTTAATGTGTCAGCATTAAAGTTTTAATCTTGATTAGTTGTTGATGTTTAGTTGTTCATATCATTTTCCTATTTAAGGAAAGGGAGTGTTGACGTAATTGATAAAGTTGTTGTCATGTGATCAGAATGTCCTGAGGGCGAGCCCTTTAACAAGTTTCTTAATGTGTCAGCATTAAAGTTTTAATCTTGCTTAGTTGTTGATGTTTAGTTGTTCATTTCACTGTTCCCATTTATGGAAAGGGAGCGTTGATGTAGCTGGTAAAGTTGTTGTCATGTGATCAGAAAGTCATGGGGTGGAGCCCTTTAACAAGTTTCTTAATGTGTCAGCATCAAAGTTTTAATCTTGCTTAGTTGCTGATGTTTAGTTGTTCATTTCATTGTTCCTATTTAAGGAAAGGGAGTGTTGACATAATTGTTGAAGTTGTTGTCATGTGATCAGAAGGCCATGAGGTCGAGTCCTTTAACAAGTTTCTTAATGTGTCAGCATTGAAGTTTTAATCTTGCTTAGTTGGTGATGTTTAGTTGTTCATTTCATTGTTTCCGTTTATGGAAGGAGAGTCTTGGTGTAACTGGCAAAGTTGTTGCCATGTGATCAGAGTCATGGGGTCGAGCCCTTTAACAAATTTCTTAATGTGTCAGCGTTAAAGTTTTAATCTTGCTTAGTTGTTGATGTTTAGTTGTTCATTTCATTGTTCCCATTTATGGTAATTGTATGTAGCATTTAACTTGATGGACTTTGGTGAGGTTGGTGATGGAGTAAGTGTTAATACATTGGCGTTTGAAAGGGCAATATTGGAAATCGGTAAACTTGGGAAGAAAGGTGGTGGGCAGCTTAATGTGCCTCCTGGTTATTGGTTAACGGGCCGTTTATTCTTACTGGTTATATGACTTTGTTTCTTGCTGAGGGTGCTGTTATATTGGGGATTGATGTAAGTTTTCTAATGTTTTTATCTTGCTTAATGAGCTAAGAAAGTTAGTTTCTTGATGTTTTGATTGTTCGTTTCGTTGTTCCCGTTTATGGAAGGGGAACGTTGGTGTAATTGTTAAAGTTGCCTTCATGTGAATAAGTCACGGGTTCGCGAAATGTAGGGTAAGGTTGCTTACAATAGACCCTTGTGGTCCTGTCCTTCCTCGGATCCCACGCTAAATGGGAGCTTAGTGCATTCTACTGCCCTTTATTGTTCCCATTTATGCTAATTGTATGTGGTTTCTTGTTTGAATGTTTGGTTGGCTTTGCTTTGCTTAGATCAGCGAGTTTCACATAGTATGCTAATTGCTTATGTGCACCTCGACTATTGCAATGTGTACCTGCTACCTCTCACTAGCGTCTAGCATGAGTATCTGGTAACTTTGCCTGTCGAGGCTTGGATAGATGGGAAGAAATCACCTAGCTAATTGCTTAGTGTTAGTTATGGAAGGCTTTTATCAGTATCGGTGGAATCAAGAGGTAGTTTGGATTTGTTTGATGCTGTATTCCGGCTATCCTTGGATTAGTGAGCTTATAGAATTGATGAGATGAAAGACGTTGGTTTTGTTATAATCAGTAATCAATCAGCTGAATCAGTCGATAGTAGTAGCTAGTTTCTGCCTACTATCTACTGAAGTTTCTTGTCCTTTAGTTTCTGCCGCTAGCTACTGTAGTTACTTGTCTTTCGATTTCTGTTACTATCAATTGTCTCTTGTACTTCGATTATCACTTCTTATATGTCAGACTTCTAATTCGGTTAGAAATATTTTTTCCTCGACTTTGCATTCAATACATCTCAAGTTTTTTTTAGCACCTTTCTTGATTTGCTCGTTAATTTCTTCTCTTTGTTGAGGACTAGCGTTTTGTTTGGTTTCTTTTGACAGTCTTCAACTCTTGATCCAACCAGTCCCTCAATTCTTTTGGCAATCATAGGTGCTTGTGAATAAGCATATTATGTTCTATGAATCGACTTTGCAAATACATACGAAGAAGTGGCTTCATCATCAACTATATATACATAAAAAATAATTTTTACCATGTTAAACAGTGTAATTTTCCGTCGAACCCCACTTGGTCCTACCTGGCTCCACCCTTTGTTTCCAGTTGTAATCCCAGATATAAGCGGGAGAATGAAGGAAGAAAAATTGCTTTGGTTTTGCTAAAAACTTAGATTCACACAAGGTAATCTTGAATAAATCTTGAAGTTCAACGATTAAATTCTAAATGCCAAGGGAATTCCTCCTGATTTAAAATGTTGTCAAATACGAAGCTGCAAAACCTATATTTCTAGGGAAAGAAGATTTCAAACCTGTAAATCCTATCCAAATTCCGTATTGATTTATTGATTTTGAGTACCAAAACAAATTTTTGTACTCCCTCTGTCCCATTTATGTAACACTATTACTATTTGGGTAGTTAAACAAGGTTTACTTTGATTACGATTTTCTCAAACTCGTTTTTATTATTTTGAATTCTTAACTATTTGTTTCAAAGAACTTGAAGAATCTATGCCCGAATTTCCACCGAAATGAATTGCGTCAACCCTTGTACTCTGAACCCCTTCACATTAAATAGGACAGAGGGAGTTCTAGCCGGACGGTATTTAATGTAAAGCTGCTAACACCTCAATCCCAAACTGTTTATACCTACAAAGAAGTCAGTTTTAGATTAGAGATCTGTATTATGTGAGGTTGCCTGTGAATAGTACGTTAACTGTTTTCCCAACCATGTCTTGACGTTATGCCATGCCATTTCATTTGTATTCTTTATGGTTGTTGTCGACATGGCCCTTTGGGTCTCTTATTTGTTTCTTAGTCATATTCACCTCTTTTAGTAGTCATTAACTAAGTTCCTAGCTGCTTCTCCTCTTCCAATCAATGCTGGTGCTACGTAGGGTGCATGATCTAGCTTCTATATACATTTGTATACGATCATGCGATTACTTTTTACTTTTGACAACTAGCAATGTGCATTTATCTACAAAGAAGCCCAATACTACTCAATCCCAAGTTTTTTGGTATCGGATATGATTTCTTGCTATCTTCCAATATTCCGTAGGTTCTCTAAGTCTAGAATTTATCTACATTTTCGACTGGCACACAAATCTCTAAACGTTACTGAACATTCTCCTAAGCAATACTATACCTAATGTAAGAGTAGCATCGTGATCTTAACCCCAACATACGCTTATATGGATCTTTTGCTTTCCTTGTGTCGTATTTTGCTATATATGTATGTATTCCGAGGGCTTGTAGCTTTTTTGTATCAAATCAATTCAGGGGACAAGCCAAAAGACTCTTCTTCAAAACAATCCTTCTAGCACACACTAACCTGATTCATCTAAAATCAAATCCGAACGAGCATTGTTAAATAGCAAAACAAGACAAAACCAATCAGTTGTGTGATTGAATTGCTGAGTTTGTGTGTCTCGCTGTGTTTGCTAGATATGATAGGGGAATGGAATGAGGTCCTTTTCCTGGATGTGATAGGCCGGTGGAAGTGCATTAGAATACGAAGGTTGTTGTTGAAGACTGTTGTATATAAAATAGGAATTCTTTACTGAAGAATCAGTTGGTCCCTCTAGTTTAACTTAAGAATTATCCCGGCATCGATCATGCACTTCTGGAACATGAGACACTTGAAGAATCTTTTCCCTTCTTTGGTTATATGATTATGTCAGTTCCGAACAATGTTGTGTTGGGAACATTTTTTTGTCTGCAAGATTCAGTTTGAATTGCTAGTTATAATTTGCGAAAGGAAAGTGAACTACAATTTTGTTACTACAGTATTGTTCTCTAACAATTGTTTTACTGACGATCAAAATAACTTGATAACGTTTCATCTGGCACATGAATATACCTCCCTTAATTGAAGCCTTGCTTTTCGTCTTTCTAGTAGAGAACTAACAGAAGCTATATTGTTTCTGTTTTTCTATTTGTATTTGTGGCATTCAACAGGATGAGAAGTACTGGACTCTCATGCCTCCCTTACCTTCATATGGATATGGAAGAGAGCATCGTGGACCACGCTATGGAAGCTTAATCCATGGACAAAAACTGAAAGATGTGATAATCACAGGTGCGTCGACTCTGACCTCAGTTTGAAATTCTAACTTCACGAAAACAGCACAATGTTTTAAAATTTTGAAGTTCTTGATTTATTTCTTTTATTGTCTATCGGAAACAGCCTCCGTACCCTCACAAGGTAGGGATAAGGTCTGCGTACATCCTACCCTCGCTAGACCCTACTTGTGGGATTACACTGGGTATGTTGTTGTTTTTAAGAGTCCGACATCGAAAAGGGGATGGGTAGTTGGTCTCCTTATATGGACTTGGGCAATCCTCCGCTCATGATCTAGCTTTTGGGGTTGAGTTAGGCCCAAGATCGCTTTCTTTATCAGTTGCATTGTTATAAATGAAGATTTCTTACTATCTCCGTTTCTTTTACTGGAAAGTTGAATTTATCTGTTTTTGGTTCTTATTTTCTGTTTGTTAAGTGATGCAAATCATTGAGATCGTTCGTGTGGCAAGTCCACATATGATTTTTGTCTTGGTTTTTCTCCGAGCGCTGTTAATTGCTGGTGCTTAGTCGATAATTGCTCCACAAGCACTACTAAAGAGATTTTTTTTTTCAAAATTCTTGTTATGGGAGTAATGTCTCTTAAATGAAAGTAAGTTGGGGGAGAAAGTAGGGGTGGGCATAAAACCGAACCGAATTAATTCATTCTTCCGTTAGGTAGTGGTATGGAGTGCCTACACTTTACCCTACCCATACCCCACTTTTTGGGAATACACCGGGTATGTGGTTGTTGTTGTTGTTGATTAGGTGTCGGTAGTAAAATTTTTAGAACTGTGGTATTCAATTCGGTTCTCGGTTTTAGTATCCCAGTATTTGGGTTAACCGAAGAACCGAGCTTTCAGATTTCCTAGCTTTGTCTTTCATCTTATTGGCATTGCTACATCTTAACATCAAAACTTAACAGCTTAAACTTGTCTTCCCAGAATGTGATTGTGCTTCTCGTTGATTGTCCTACGTTCTAATTATTGGCATTGCGATGATCTTGACGTGTCATCAAACATATATAGTGAACTGCGTAAGCAAAGTTGATAGTCAAACCATTCATCATCCAAAATATGAAGTATATGCTTCATTTAACTTGTTATATATGAAGTTAAGAACGTTATATGAGCAGAATTGACATCATCTCGAGGGAGTAATTAATCATACTGAACCAAACAACAACAACATACCCGGTGAAATTCCACGTGGGGTCCGGGGAGGGTAGAGTGTACGCAGACCATACCACTACCTCGTAGAGGTAGAGAGGCTGTTTCCAAAAGACCGTTGGCTCAAGTGTAGCAAATTTTAGTACAAAGAAGAAGGAAACAGTGGGAAAAACATAGCAAAGTTACGACAAAATATTTCGACAAGCAAACACAATAAACAACCGATATGATAGATAGCAAAAGGCAAGAACTAGTAAAATACAACTAGTACAAGACAAATACCGACAAGCCTAAACCCTCAAAAAGCATGACAACTCTCTACCACCTACTAACCCTCTACCCTAATAGAAAAAAACGAACCCCAACTAATTTCAGTTCAGTTCGGTGTTCAGTACCTACTACAACAACAACATACCCAGTTTATTCCCACAAAGTGGGATCTGGGGAGGGTAAAGTGTACGTAGTCTATACCACTACCTCATCTGAAGTAGAGAGAGAGGTTGTTTCTGATAGCCCCTCGGCTCAGGACAGAAAACAAATATGATCAAACAAAAATCATAAAAGCAACCAACAAACAAGGGATATCACACTGCTATATAGTAAGGGAAACAAAACACGCACAAAGTGATATTGTAAACTAACTATACGAAAACATCACCAAAACACCTTGAACAAGAGGCTACAAGACACTATAGGCACAGATAAAAACAGAGCACTCTTCCCTACTATTACGAACGTACTCCTACCTACTACTCCTCTACCCTAATCCGCGTCCTCCACACCTTCGTATGAAGGGTCATGTCCTCCGTAAGCTGTAACTGCCCCATGACCTGCCTAATCACCTCCATCCAATATTTCTTTGGCCTACCTCTACCCCGCCTAAAACCATCCATAGCCAGCCTCTCATACCTCCGAACTGGAGCATTCGAGTCCCTCCCATCACATGCGTTCGGTACCTACTACATGCTCAAAATAACTTAAGCAGATTTCTTCATCAAAAGAAAAAACTTAAGCATATTTTCTATATTGAAGTATTCGGAATTTTGTGTAAGTGTAAAGGAACAACGGCTGGATCTGATTATGCATATGTTGTTCCTGTTAACAGGTCATAATGGTACCATTAATGGGCAGGGTCAAGCGTGGTGGAAGAAATTCAGGCAGAAGGTTCTTAACCATACCAGAGGACCGCTCGTGCAGATCATGTGGTCTACTGACATACTAATCTCAAATATAACTTTACAAGATTCTCCCTTTTGGACACTCCATCCATACGACTGCAAGAATGTAACGGTCAGGAATGTTACAATCCTAGCACCCATCGCTGGGGCTCCGAATACTGATGGCGTAAATCCAGGTGAATCATCGATAGGTTCAGTGTTTTTGATAAATGAATCTTGCGCTAGTTCGTTTATGTTTCATCTGTGAATACAGTTATATTTTAAACTCAACTTTTGTGAAATTTTGGTTTTATAAATGTCTGGTTCTTTAATCAAAATCTATAATGAGCAAAGAAATATACCAGAAAATTACTTGCGTCACTTGATGATCGTCGAGCTGGTTTTTGGACTTTGGTTAAGCTGCTCAAGTTTTGACATATTGATTTGCTGTATTTCTTCGATCATATGCGACCCTTTTGTAGCAAAAGATATTAACTGGACAGGGTTTTGCTGAAATGCGATGCATCGGATTTTGACATCAGTGTTGTCAAAGGCTCGCTTAAGCCCTGAAGCGAGGCTCAAAACGTGTTGAGCGCGTCGTGTCACTTAATGTGATCTTCAGTATCGTCATCGAGGTTCTAAGGCGTACTTTCCCTTGCCGATGAGCCTCTAATGAAGAGGAGAGACTAAGCAATTGATATTTCACTTACGTAAAAAAAAAAAAAAAGTAATTTCTTTGTTCATATATTTGTCATTCGTGCTTACAATTATTAATCGTGGACTAACATTTATATTTGTATTTTTTCTCCCTTTGCGCCTTTTCTCATTAAAGCCCCAACCGACCTTAGAGTTCTCTTGCGCTTTTTGCTTTTGATAACACTGGTTGACATCACTCTAAAAGACTCGTGATATCCATGCTGTACATTTTTATTGCTTATATACTGTAGCCTGTCGCTCGGTATAAGCTCTTAATGTGTTTTAATGGAGTGAACAGATTCGTGCGAAGATGTGTTGATAGAGAACTGTTACATCAGCGTTGGTGATGATGGCATCGCGATAAAGAGTGGATGGGATCAGTATGGAATTGCATACGGACGGCCTTCAAAGAATATACTCATTCGGAACCTTGTCATTCGTTCCAACGTCAGGTGAGAGATCTCCATATACTCACATGCATTTACATTTCTTTTCGCGATTGGATGTTTCCGACAACAATTGCATCTTTGGGTTGTTATAGATGTTCACGAAATCAAATCCCTCTCTTTTTTTCTTGCATTTGAGTGAATGTTCGTTGAGCATTGACGGTTGGCCTGCTGGTCAGCGGCTTGTCGGTTTGATGAGGCATAACTTTTTTTTCCGTTAAATGATCGTCTTAATAAGGATAACATACCCAGTGGAGTCCGGGAAATGATCTTTCTAATAATGCCCGACAACTATTTTTTGACTGAAGTTTAGTTGATTGATCGATTGATTAACCGATACATTACCATTCATTAAATATTTAACTCGGAACTAACTCTGGCTGAACTACATGGCAGTGCCGGTGTATCAATAGGAAGCGAGATGTCCGGGGGAGTGTCAAATGTCACCGTGGAGAACGTCTTTATCTGGAACTCGAGACGTGCTGTACGCATCAAAACAGCACCCGGAAGAGGAGGATACGTTCGAGATATAACATACAAGAACTTAACATTCGAGAATGTTAGGGTGGGAATCGTCATCAAAACAGATTACAACGAGCATGCTGATGATAGTTTTGATCCCAAAGCTGTCCCATTACTGGAAAACATAAGCTACACAACGATACACGGTGAGGGAGTTCGCGTGCCTGTTCAAATCCACGGTAGTGAAGAAATCTGGGTAAGGAACGTTACATTCAGAGATATGTCGGTTGGGTTAACGTACAAGAAGAAACATATATTCCAATGTGCTTTCGTTCAAGGTCGCGTAATTGGCACCATCTTCCCTGCACCTTGCAAGAACCTCGATCTCTACGATGAACAAGGACATCTGATCAGACGTTCTGATGCTCAAAACGCGACAGACATAGATTACGACATTTGAGCACCTTGCAGGAACCTCGATCTCTACGATGAGCAAGGATATCTGATCAGACGTTTTGATGCTCAAAACGCGACAGACATAGATTACGACATTTGAAATGATCGCACCGACCCCCTTCATCGCGGGAGCTTAGTGCATCGAGCTGCCCTTTTTTCTTTTTTTCTTTTTCTTTTTGAATTTTGTTTTCTGCATTATACATACACAGATCCAATGTAAAGAACAGCTGCTTTGTTCCTGTATAGAATCTTAGTTTCATAAAGTTAATGTCTTAACTAATCCTTTTTGGTACATTAGTTTGGATTTTGTCACGGGTTCGAGCTGTGGAAATCTATGTTGTTCGAACTCTTCAAAAATACTGCCGCACCCGAGTCGGATTCTCCAAAAATGCACTACTTTTGACGAATTCGACACGCACCCGCCAATATTTTTGAAGAGTCCGAGCAACATAGGTGGTAACACCTTCTTGCATAGGATGATACTGAGTATAATAGGCCCTTGTGTTTCGACTTTTTCGGGCTCCGCGCATTAGTTTGGCCTATAGTTGCGGGTTTGAGCTGTGGAAACACCTTGCATAGGATAATACTGCGTATAATAGACCCTTGTGTTTGGACTTTGTTCGGACTCCGCACATAGTGCATTAGTTTGGCCTATAGTTACAGGTTTAAGCTGTGGAAACGCCTTCTTGCATAGGATAATACTGCGTATAATAGACCCTTGTGTTCCGGCTTTTTTTGGACTTCGCACATAGCGCATTAGTTTGGCCTATAGTTACAGGTTTGAGCTGTGGAAACACCTTCTTTCATAGGATAATACTACGCATAATAGACCCTTGTGTTCCGACTTTTTTTAGACTCCGCGCATAGCGCATTAGTTTGGCCTATAGTTACAGGTTTGAGCTGTGGAAACGCCTTCTTGCATAGGATAATACTGTGTATAATAGACCCCTGTTTTCCGACTTTTCTCGGACTCCGCGCATAGCGCATTAGTTTGGCCTATAGTTACGGGTGCGAGTTGTGGAAACTCTCTTTTGCAGAAATGTAGGGGAAGATTTCATCAAGGGTTCGAGCTGTGGAAACACCTTCTTGCATAGGATAATGCCGAGCATAATAGCCCCTTGTGTTTCGACTTTTTTCGCTCTCCGCGCATATTGCTTTGTTTTTAAATAAAATATTAGTTTGGCCTATAGTTACGGGTTCAAGTTGTGGAAACTCTCTTTTGCAGAAATGTAGAGGAAGATTTCGTCAAGGGTTCGAGCGGTGGAAACACCTTTTTGCATAGGATAATACTGAGTATAACAGACCTTTGTGTCCCGACTTTTTTCGGACTCCGCGCATAGCTCTTTGTTTTTTTTGAAACATTAGTTTGGCTTATAGTTACGGGTTCGAGTTGTGGAAACTCTTTTTCACAGAAACGTAGGGTAAGATTGTGTATAATAGACTCTTGTAGTTTGGTCCTTTTTCAGACGTCTTGCATAGCTGGAGCTTAGCGCATCGGCATGTCCTCTTTTACATTAGTTTAACTATTGTCACGAGTTCGAACGTTGGAAACACTTTTTGCAAAAATACAAGATAAGGTTGTATATAATAGGCTTTCATGGTTCGGTTCTTTTTTGATCCCCGTGCAAAGCGGAAGCTTAGCGCATTGGAAAAAAAATCTTTATTTTCTGGTATTCTCACCATTGTATTTATGGGGTTGTTTGGTTCGAGGAATAAGATATATAATCCTGGGATTTTCGTTATGATTTTTTATTCTGGGATTAGCTATTCTGGGATGGTACCACAATTTTGGTAATATTTTTATCCCACACCCCATGTATGATAATACTCCTTCCATAAACATGACTTAATTTGAATATTAATAATTTAATTACTATTGTTAGTAGCAAAGAAGTTTTGTATATATAATTTTTTTTTTCTCTTCCCTTTTTCTTGGAAGCTACATTTATACACAATTTTCAAATATAGGAAAGTTCAATGAAATTGCTAAACTCCAATAAAATAAATATTCTATATAATTTAAAACATGGAGTATTTTTACAAAAAAAATTAAAAAAGATTATAACGTTATGTAATATTCTTTAAATTAGATATCAGAATGTACTGGTCCTGCTAATTTGGATTCGTATCAAATAAAAAATCTATTAAATGTAAAGGCGTGCTTTTATAAAGAGTTTCTTGATTCTCAGAGTTTACACAAACGACTCAATCATAAAAATTACAGATTTATTTTCGCGATAAAAAAAATCATAAATACCCTAATTAGTATTTACAGTTAAATACTAAAAAAAAAAAAATCTAAAAAAGAATAAATTATTAATATTCTTTTGTTTTATTTGTGAAAAGGAAGTAAAAAGGAATAAATAATTTCTATTGAGAGGTCACTATTTGAGATGTTTCCTAGAAACATCACTAAAGTGTACATCACTATCAAGATTCCATTTTTCATTCGGTATTCGATATTCATATTTACGTTAAATTCAGATTAATTTAGATTTACGTCAAAAACGATCTTTTAAAGTAAAACGAAGAAGCATTTCTTATCAAGATTCCTTTTACACTTATAGCTCAAACTCGATCGTGACATCTAATTAAGAGTACTGATAAAAAATTTCACTCGATATTCATATCAATCTTAGATTTACATCAAATACGATCTTTTAAAGCAAAATGAAGAAGCATTTCTTATCAAGATTCCTTTTACACTTATAGTTCATACTCGATCGAGGCATCTAATTAAGAGTACTGATAAAAAATTTCATTCGGTATTCGATATTTATATCGGCTTTTGATA
The DNA here is from genome assembly GCA_030864215.1 of Capsicum pubescens. Taxonomy (NCBI): domain Eukaryota; kingdom Viridiplantae; phylum Streptophyta; class Magnoliopsida; order Solanales; family Solanaceae; genus Capsicum; species Capsicum pubescens. Next base: position 16,705,020 of record CM061538.1, on the reverse strand, counting down.
AATTCAAATTTACATCATGTACGGTCTTAAAGCGAAAGGGGGAAACATTTCTTATCAAGATTCGTTTTACACTTATAGCTCAAACTCAATCGGGACATCTAATTAGGAGTACTAATAAAATCTTTTAACTCGATATTTGATATTCATATCAACTCTCAATAAATTCAAATTTACAGTGTTAAAGCGAAAGGGGGAACATTTCTTATCAAGATTCGTTTTATACTTATAGCTCAAACTCGAACGGCACATCGAATTAAGAGTACCGATAAGATTTTTCACTTCGTATCTGATATTCATATCGACTATCGATAACTTCAAATTTATATTGTATAAGGTATATTAAAGCGAAATGGAGAAGTATTTCATATCGAAATTCCTTTGGTATTCATAACTCGAACTCTTAATACAACTGATTAAAAGTAACGAAATTTTATTCATCCCATCATAATTCTCGACGATTCAAATATTATATTGAATGAGTCATAGATCTTAGTATAACTTTGTACCTATAATGCCTCGTGCAACATGTGCTAGCATTGTATTTATTATACTATACTATATGGTAAAGGCCTGGGGACAAAGTCTTTCAGGTCGCCAGTTCGAGTCCCACCAGGGCCACTGGAGGCATTGAAAATCGGTCGCGCATCCAGGGCCCCGTGGAACTAAGTCCTAAGTGAGAAGAAAATTTTGTTGGAAGCGTGATCCTCAGAATGGGCGTTGCAACGCGCAATTCAGATTAGTCGGGACTCCAATGCCGATACCGGACATCAGATGAAAAATTAAAAAAAAAAAACAATTAATATTCTATCGACATAGATTGTGATGGAATGAGTATTGATATTACCAACAGGAGTTGTCGTGTCGTGGTGGGATTGCTGCAATTTTAATCAAAGGTTTCGAGTTCGAGTCCTAGATAAGAAGAAAATTCGGTTGGGAGCGCTATCCTCAGAATGAGCTTTGCAACGCGCGATTCGAATTAGTCGGGGTTCCAATGTCGATACCGGACACCGGATTAAAAATAAAAGAAAACAATGAATATTCTATCGACATAGATTGTGATGGAATGATTCGAGATTCTTCAATTTTTAATTAGGTTTTGAGTTTGAATATGCGATAATATATGGATTCACGAGAATATAATAATTTTTGCGTAGATTTTGTATGTATTAAAAAATTTAGTGCTAATAGCTATAAATATTTATACATATTAATTTGAGATCATTACAGAAACTCGTAAACTATTTTAGTATGTTATAATATGTTTTGTTGGCTTATAAAAAAGCAGACAGTTTATTACTGACTTTTCGCGATTAATCATATCTAATTTCGAAAGGAATTTGTCCTTTAAATTATAATAGAATTAGCAATAATAACATTACTAATATAGCTTATAACTGTCAAAAACACATGTAAACTATCATTTTTCGAGAGTTTCACACTTTTATTATCAATTGTTCCCATTTTCCATCGTAATTAATTTCCTACTTGAACTATTGTCATTTCATAAAAAAACACCTCGAAACTAATCAGACAAACTATCAGTTGTTCCTTTTCTTTTTATATGAATTATAAGCATCTACTAAACTAGGTGTACTTTAATACATAGATAGTAATACTTCAGATAGAATTATTATTATTATTAGTAGTAGTAGTAGGAGTATTATTATTATTATTATTATTATTATTATTATTATTTTATTTTTTTTATTATTATTATTATTTTATTATTATTATTATTATTATTATTTTATTATTATTAAACATAGAACTATCAGTTGTTCCTTTTCTTTTTATATGAATTATAAGCATCTACTAAACTAGGTGTACTTTAATACATAGATAGTAATACTTCAGATAGAATTATTATTATTATTATTATTATTATTATTATTATTATTATTATTATTATTATTATTATTATTAATAGTAGTAGTAGTAGGAGTATTAGTATTAGTATTAGTATTAGTATTAGTATTATTATTATTATTATTATTATTATTATTATTATTTATTTATTTATTTATTTTTTATTTTTATTATTATTATTATTATTATTATTATTATTATTATTATTATTATTATTATTATTATTATTATTATTCAACATAGACTACTAATGATGTGCTAAAGAGAAGTGATGAAGCTTAAAAACATTTAATAAGTCATAATTGGCTATATTTTTTTAAGTGAAGGACTTATTATTTAAATATATATACATGGAAAATGTAACGAAAGTTTTGAGAATAAAACTTAGACCAAATCAACAACACGTTATTCTTCTTATTATTATTTAGTTATCCAAGCACGTAAACAAAGAATTGGAGTCAATAATTTATTATTATTTTAAAAATAATTTTGAGTCAAATAGTTTGGGATCATTAACTCATAAAGTCATATTCGACGGAATTTCCATTTAATAAAAAATAGTATATATTTATTTTTTGCCTTATCTTATTACTATCTATTATTTCGTGTAATTCGATTAAAGTATTACTTTGTCGTAGTACTAATGCATGCTGCTATCTGTTGTTGTTTTTTTACTACCTATTGTCTTTTGTTCTTTCGTTACGTCTTTTTTCTCGTCTGTTTTTATATTTTATGGGATTATACCAGATATATTTGTTTAAAGTTGATTTATATAGTTCCAACAATATGTCATAATACACGTGATTGGATTAATTAAACAAAATTCTAGAAAAAACTTGAATTTTCTAGTGTTACATACATTTTATTTTTATGTTGAATAAGTAAACGGTCCAAATTAATCACTTTATGTAGTTTTCTTTGGATAAGATCATGTGGGGATGAAACGGAGTTTTAGAGTAACTGATAAAGATTTTTTTTCGTGTGACTAGGAAGTTGCGACTCGCGAATGGAAGTCGTGAAAATAACTTTTTGCAGAAATGCACGTATAATAAACCCTTATGATTCGATCCTTCTCTGGATTTCGTACATAGCGAAAGCTTTAATGTATCAGCCGACTGTCCTTTGATGATAACATTACAAGATATATAGGTTATTAGTTATTACTATTAGTCCTTTATATTGCTCCTTCATTCATTTTAACTTATTTATTATACTAAAGATAAAAGAAAATTATCAAAAATATATTTATCCGATCATTCATTTTTTTTTTGCGAGTTTCACACTTTAGTTATTAATTGTTTCTTCTTCTTTTTTTATCCGAACTATCACCGTTTACGTTATAAAACACGTGACTCGGTTGAGTAGATCATGATGATATTTCATATACGAAAAGAGAACAACTGGTAATTGATCTAATCGATTTTAAGGCATAATCCGTAATAGTTTAGGTAAGAAAAGAAAAGAAAAAAAAAAAAAAAAAGATAATAGTTGAAATATATGTGAATAAATTCGCGAAAAAGTGATAATTCAACTATAATTTTACATCAATTTAATGTCATTCGGTGCGAATAAATATTTATCAACGTGTTTTCGTGAAATTTATGACCAAATTAAATAATGTACATGACCATATTTAATTTTATGTCACGAGTAAAAAGGTACAACATTAATTGTGTTAGATATAAATAAATTGATGTCAACCACGTGAATTTAACTTTGTATTCTTACATATAAATAAATAAATCGAACCGATAATGCACAAAATTGAACTGAACCGATCGATGCACGCTTGTAGTTTTCGGTGCTAGTTTATTCAATTATAGAAGGATTATTTTTCTGTTAAATAAGCATGAATAGGAACAAAACGCGTGCGTCCAAATACTCGTAAATGCCTATTATAGTATTGTCCCAGTAAGAAGTTTGTGAAGTGCCGCTGCAGCTTGAATTATCGTAGAATAAGATGAATCGTCTTAAAAAACGGCTTAACCTAAAAAACAGATGTCGTTGTATTGAGGCCGTTCTGAATGCTTCTACGATCCAAAAATTCTAGCATAGAGAATAAGATGGTGCTCCCCTTTCCTCTTTCTTTTCTCGCTTTGCTAATATTCCTCTCTAACGCGGGTCGAGCGGCGAGGGACACGGAAGGAAAGACCTAAGAGAAGACGCTCGTCACACTCGTCTCTTAGGTCCTTTTTTCAGTGCAACACAGGAAAACGCCCTCGTTTTATCATCCCTTAACGAAGCTAGCTACTTATCCGATCTTACAATATACTCATTCTCGTTATCAGTGGCGGAGCCAGAATTTTTATCAAGGAAGTTCAGAAGTAAACATACGAACTAGTCGAAGGGGGTTCAACATCAACTATATATACATAAAAAAATAATTTTAACCAGACATAAAATAATATAATTTTTTATCGGAAAAAATTCTCCGGCCCTACTCGTTACGAGAATGAAATAACGCCCCAACTTGACTCGAGACCTAGACTCCCCCCATAGGCTTAGCTTTAGTTGCATTGTGACCTAAAGGAACAAACGGAGAGTTAACGGAAAGAGAGGAAGGGCAAACGTCGTAAATATAGAGAAAAGTAAGGGCAATTTGTAAAGTATAACGTAAACCAAGAAACACGGAATATACACAGTATTGTTGTTTACTTTTCTTATTTTTTAAGACATAATAGAAAACGTGTTTGAAATGTGTGTTTTTATTTTACTTTCTTGTATTCTCTTTTGTCCATACTAATAATTTATTTTCCTTTTTCAAAATAAAAAACAATAGTAGTTCAAACAAACAAATAAGACCAATATGGGTAACGGTGGATGTTGGGTTCAATCAGCTCAAAGATATTTTTATGTTATATGATATTGTTTGTTTTGAAGTAAGTTTGTTCGATCTTTCTCGAAAGACCTCAAGAGCTTATGTGGGCCCTGCATCACCCAATTTAGACATTGTCGTTCTGTCATGCGGATACTAGAGATCTGGGGTTCGAACCTTGGGTATGAATAAAATAATGTTGAGAATGTTGCCTCCAAAATGAACCCTATAATGCCTAATCTGGATATAGTCGAGCTTCTATAATGACCATTTTTTTGGTGCTCCATCGCCCGTTAAATTCGAGGTATACAAGGTATAATTATATAAAAAAAATGTATTAAAATTGGTATAAGCTTTAGAAAGTATCCAGTAAACCGAGAAGATTTTTGGGTGCTTTAATTTTCAAGAAGAACCTTAAAGCTTTGTGCATCAATATACGTGTTCGAACCTCCTGAGAACCTGCGACCCCTAAATCCTGAATCCTCCACCGATTCCTATGCGGATATCAAAAGTCTCGGATTTGAACTCTGAAAAAAATACAAAAAGAAATTATGTCGGGAGCATCATCTCCAAATTGGCCTTTCTAAAGCTCGATACTGATATAGTGAATGCGAGCTCCAATGCTGATACCTTAAATCTCGACTTCAAGTCCTCAATACGAAAAAACCTGTTGGGAGTGCTGACCTCGAAATGAGCTTTGCAACGCCTTATCCAAATGCAGTGGATCTCCAATGTAAATATCAAATATCTTGAATTCGAATTTTGTGTATACAAGAAAATACCGTTGAAAACACCGCCTCCAAAATGCGCGTTACAATCTGACTCCAGTGTGAATACCAGACACAGACACGAAGCAAAAAATCAAAAAGGGAAAAAGAAACAAACAAACAGCACACTCAATTGTTTTTTTTTTCCACAAACAAAAACCACATGTGTTTCTCATTCATGAAAAAAGAAAAAAGAAAAAACATACCCCACCACCCCCTAACCCACCCACCCTACCCCACCACCACCCACCCCTTATATATACCCATAATTACTCCAAACACAATTCAGCATCATCATCCAAACAGTTCCATAACAAACCATTTCTTGTTTTCTCACTTTTCCCTCTAACAAGTTACCTAAATATTTCTTTTTCATCTATAGTTGCCGGAAAATCAAGAATGGGGTCATCGGAAAATCAAGATTCCGGCAAAGTCACCGGACAGAAATCTCAGTTTTCTCAGACTTGTAATCTTTTGAGCCAATTCTTGAAGAAGAAAGGCTTTGTTGGTGACCTTAATGGTCTTGGTCTCTACCGCAATACTTTCGAATCAACTGGTATGTACTCTCTCTCTCTCTTTTAGAACTCCGTAGCTGTTTTCTAGACTGTATTTTGTCTTGAGTCGAGGGTCTATAGGAAAGGAAACGGCCTCTCTACCGAGGTAGTTGTATGAACTGCGTACAATCTACCCTAATCGGACCCATTTTGTTGGAATACATTGGGTACATGTTGTTGTTGTTGTTTGAATTAGTTTTCTAGACTGTTTTTTGTCTTGATTCGAGGGTGTATACGAAAGAAAACGTTGAGGTAGTTGTGTACGGACTGCGTACACTTTACCATTCTTAGACCCCCACGAGTTCAACAGAATTTAATAGTTTTGATTAAAATTTTGCAGTTGTGTTTAAAATTTTACCTAATATGTAGTAAATAATACATTTAGAACAATAAGTTGAAATCCAGAACAATAAGGCAATGGGGCAATAGCAATAGCAATAGCAGGAGCTTTAGTGCACCAGACTGTCCTTTCTTGTTGCAAAGATTGGATGTGATCATACCGGTGCTAACGCACTAGATTCCATCAGAACTATGAAGCTAAGCGTGCTTGATGCGAGTAGTACTTTTTCATGTTAACTAGTTGCAAAGATTGTGACTTTTTGGTGTTTTTTTAAAGTACTTGTTCATGTTTCTGGTTGCACAGACTGTAGCCTGTTTTCGAGCTCGGCAGAACTTAGTAACTTTTTGTGTCTCTTTTCTAAAATCCAGAAATCGTAAACTCAAAATCCCAACTCCGTCTCTCCTTTATGTTTGTGATTACAAAGAATTGTACACCTTTTTTGGTTTCTGAAACTGATAAATTTTCCTATGTTTCTTGAAACAGGACCTCAACAAACATCTACTACCATGGATTTGCTACCAATGATCGAAAAGTCCGGCGATTCGTCATCGACAACATCATCAGTAGAAACAAATGCTCAAAAGCCAATGAATCTTTTCCCTCAAGAATCAACAAAGAAGCCAGAGAAGGCACAAATGACAATTTTCTATGGTGGACAAGTGATTGTATTTGATGATTTTCCAGCTGATAAAGCCAATGAAATCATGAAATTAGCCAACAAGAAAACCAACAAACACAACAACCCCACAAATGTTTTCTCTTATACTAATGCAATGAACAATGAAAAAACTCTTGATTCAGCTACAACTTTCGCGAACAATAGGATTCAAGAAGTACTTCCCAAGTGTCAAATGCCAATGCCGATGCCATCGCAGACTTCTTCTGTTGCTGATTTACCTATTGCAAGGAGGAATTCACTTACAAGATTCTTGGAGAAACGAAAAGATCGAATAACAGCAACTGCACCATACCAAATCTGCAACAACAACATCCACAAGAACAAGAAAGTACTAGCTAATTCCAAGAATGAAGAGAACAAGGCTTGGTTGGGATTAGGTGCTGCTCAGTTTGTTAAAACTGAGCAGTACTTTTAGTGTTTTTCACTTTTTGATGATTGAAGGCAAGCCCTGGCGTGACTGGTAAAGTTGATGCTGTGTGGTCAGGAGGAGGTCACGAGGTTCGAGCCGTGAAAACAAGACTCCTGTGATCCGGCACTTCCTCAGACCCCTCTCGCATAGTGCGACTTGTAAAGTTGATGCTATGCGATCAGGAGGTCACTAGGTTCGAGCCGTGAAAACAGACTCCTGTGGTCCGGCGCTTCCTCAGAACCCCTCTCGCATAGTGCGACTTGTAAAGTTGATGTTGTGCGATCAAGAGGTCACGAGGCTCGAGCCGTGAAAACAGACTCCTGTGGTCCGGCGCTTCCTCAGACCCCTGTCGCGTAGCGGAAGCTTTAGTGTACCAGGCTGCCCTTCATTGCTTTGATATACTACTATTAAATGACCTAGTTTTTGGTTCTTTTTTTGTTAGCTTCAAGCTTGATTGAAGCCATTTTGATCTAACTCATGAATATTATTTACAACATTTTTATTTTTTATTTTTGTAATCAAAGTATAGATGTTTGTTGTTAATTAAGTACCTCATATATGTACTAGTACTATTTAAATTCATCAAAGTTGATTGATTTTGTTTATATTGTCTTAAGGCCTAGTTTCTTTGTATTTGTGTTGAAATATTATTGTATGGCTCTAAGGTTTTCTTGAAATAAAGCAATAAATGGATTTCATGCTGCTTGAACTCTTCAAAAATGTAAATCGGGCACATGTCAATGCTTCGAAAGTAATGCGCCTTTGAAGGATCTGACACGAACGCGGCAACATTTTTGGAAAGTTCATGCAACATAGACTATTGGTAAAGTTGGCATGGAAACAGTCTCTGGCGGAATGCAAGGTAAGACTGCGTACAATACACCCTTGTGGTGGGGCCCTTCCCCGAACCCTGCGCATAACGGGAGCTTTAGCTTTTACATGCAACATAGACTACATTTCATCTGTCAAATCTTGATCTGCATCAATTTGCGCAACAAACTGGCTTAGACATCACCATCATAGAAAAAAAAAGAAAACATGCATATACAAAAATGTGAACTAAAAATGGGAATGGAAATAATAATAATCAACAAGCCACACCTACAAGTAAGGTAAAGGTCAAAGATGCCAACTTGAAACTTTATAATATGATTTGTAATTTGATAAGTGTTTCACATGTTATGTGATATTTTTTGTATAATTGATTTGGTATTTTGACCATATTGTTGGCCTCCAATAATTGACCAAACATAATATTTCAAAAAATTGTGCACATTTTGCTTTGTTCTTCTTTGGCCAAACTCTTATAATGTTTACACTACCTAATTGTAGTACAAATTTGGTTTGGTTTTGTTCATTTAATTTAGGACACCTTATTTGATTTCAAATTAAAAAAAAAAAAAAAAGACTTTTATATAAAGTGAATTCAATAGTTTATGTGTAAAGCACATTTCGATAGACTAAAATTTTCGCTATGCACAGAATCTGAAAAGAGTTAAAAACAAAAATCTATTGTTCGTTATCTTACCTTATATTTGTGAAACATAAAACATATCTCCCCTCAAATTTGATCAAAGTTAGGTATAGGATTCAAATTTGGAAATTTGACCAAATCCTCCCCCTTCATCTTCTTTGATTCCCTGCCCCTACCCCCCACCCCAAAGTATACATAGTCGATATCACTATTTCAGCAGTGAGTTATTTCTGACAGACCCTCAATTCAAGAAACCATAGGTATTAGTAGCAAAACAAGGGAGAAGGGTCCAAAATATATTTAAACTTCGATGAAATTTGTTGTAACACGTCTGAACTTTGCGGGGGGTCCTATGACCCCCCTAAACTATTTATTAGTGTATTTTAGTGATATTTATAACCTAATAAATAAATAAATAACTAATTTAGTCCAGATAAAAACAAAAAAGGGCAGCCCAGTGCACTAAAGCTACCGCTATGCGCAGGGTTCGGGGAAGGGCAGCTCGGTGCACTAAACTCCCGCTATACATAAGGTCCGAGGAAGAACCCGATCACAAGGATCTATTGTACGCAGCCTCACCCAAAATAAGGACAGACAAAAAAAAAAACATCTCCAATGTGAAATTTTCTTTTTTATAATAGGAAAGTTCATTATTACTCACACTCCATATAAGGAAAAAAAAAAAAAAGTAAATTCCACTTTCATTATCCACCACGCGGTTTTGAAAAATAAAAGACGCACAAAGATTGAATAAATTAACATAAAATGATACGATAGATGAAATTCTTCGCCTTTAATTAAAAATATCGAATTTGAACTCTAAAAGTTTAAAAAAAAAAATTGTAAAAAAACGTTTCATCTTTTAAATAAAGTCATACATTACACGTATTTGGATAAAAAGGTATGGAGGACGCGGATTACGGTAAAGGGTTAGTGGGTAGGAGTTCGTAACCCGTAACAGTAGGAAAGAATGCCTTTGTTTGCGTCTCGAATTTCTTGTTCGTGTTATTTTGGTGATGTCTATGATTTTCGAATAAATAATCTATCGTATTATCTTGTGGTCACCTCGTTTCCTGTATTAGCTAGCAGTGTGTTATTCTATTTCATTGTGTGTTTTTATGTTTTTTTTTTGTTGTACTGCTGCTTCCTCCCGTAGGAGTCTGGGTCGTGTCTCAGTCCCAGTGTGGCTGATCATTATCCTCTCGGACCAGCTACTGATCATCGCCTTGGTAAGCAATTGCCTCACCAACTAGCTAATCAAACGCGAGCCCCTCCTCGGACGGATTCCTCCTTCTGCTCCTCAGTCTACGAGGTATTAGCAGTCGTTTCCAGCTGTTGCTCCCCTCTCAAGGGCAGGTTCTTACGCGTTACTCACCCGTTCGCCACTGAAATCACCGTTTTTTCGTGTTTCCCGTCCGGCTTACATGTGTTAAGCATGCCACCAGCGTTCATCTTGAGCCAGGATCGAACTCTAAATGAGATTCATAGTTGCATGAGTCGGGGGTCTATCAAAAACAACCTCTCTACTTCATCTGAGATAGTGGTATAAACTGCGTAAACATTATCGTCAGACCCCACTATATAACAATACACTGATCAAATATATTATTGTACATTACACGTATCTGAATTAGTCGAGTCAATAAGTATGGCCAATGAAAGAATAAAATTATACAACTATATAAACATGTTCATAAGAAAGACATAGACAAGTGGGTAGGAAAATGTTAGGTAAAGGGTGGACTAATATGTTTCCTAGAAAGTAGTAATATTAATATTTTTATAATATGAAAAAATAAAATATATTTTTTATAGCAAAGTAGACTTTATAATAGTCACGTTTTATTCCCACCTTATTATTAAAAAAAAGTCTTCTATTAATAAATTATTTAGTGTAATAGAGTGGTCTATGAATAGAACAAAATGTATATAGAGTTTAATAATTGTATTAGTTTTTAATTATTTGGTATTTAAAGTCATTTAACTAATTTGAATTCGTATCGTGTTACTATAATAATATCGCGTTACTTTTTATCATTCTTTTTATTTTATTTTATGTAACAATATTCTTTTTTATGATTTAAAAGAGTCTTATAGGCGCCCTCATCATGTAGAATAGTTGTGAATTTCCCATCGAGATCTAATTTATTACTGTCATTAGGAAGGTCATTTTCCTCGTTTTATGAAATAATTGCTCAAGAAACGAACTACCATAGTAAGAAAAAAATGTTCGATGCACTAAAGCTCCCGCTATGCTCAAGTTCGAGAAAGGGTCCCACTACAACGATGTATTGTACGCAGCCTTACCTTGCATTTCTGCTAGAAGTCGTTTTCACAGCTTCAACCCGTGACCTCCTGATCACACGACAGCAATAACAACAATTTTACCACTTACTCCGAGGCATGAACTACCATAGTACGAAAAAGACAGTTCGATGCACTAAAGCTCTCACTATGTTCAGGTCCGGGGAAGGATCCCACCACAACGATGTATTGTACACAGCCTTACCTGCCATTTATGCTTGAGGTTGTTTCCACAGCTTAAACCCGTGACCTCCTGATCACACGACAACAATGACAGCAACTTTACCGGTTACTCCGAGACATGAACTACCATAGTATTAGCAAAACAACAACAACAACAGACCCAGTATATTCCCACAAAGTGAGGTCTTGGGAGGGTAAAATGTACGCAGTCCATACCACTACCTCCGAAGAAGTAGAGAGGTTGTTTCCGATAGACCGTCGGCCATAGTATTAGCAAAAAAGAAATTAAAGCCTTCATTCTCAAACAGAATACAACATATATATTATCCATACATGCTGTGAAAAAACTAACAATAAATAGGAAATAAAAAGGATCCTATAAGTGAAGTAGCAACAACAGGTGTGTTTACAAGTTGCTTTTATTGATCAATCAATCGACTAGTAGTACATCGGTGGCTGCGCGGAAGCAATGCTTCCGTAGCCACCATCATACACAGCCTGACTAGGAGCGCCGCCAATTCGCTGGCCCTGTGGATGCATGAGTGTCTGCATACCAGCCATCTTAGCCAAAGCAAGTTGCCTCTCGTACGCTGCAAGATCCATGGCTGATATACCGGGGAGTTGTCCGATAGCAGGTGGTGGTAGAGGGTTCGAGCTGCTTCCTGGTGGTGTCGGCTTGCTTCCCCACGAGCACTGCAGACCGAATCAGAAAAATTGACGTTAAACTTCAGGATTGTTTCGGTTTTGTCTATGCTGGTTCGGAGAGATTATAACACGATAAAAGTTCATATCGCGATATAACACAGTACCTTAACAGGTTTACCAAAGAGGATTCGAGCATTTCCCAACTGAATAGCTCGAGCTGCTTCAGCGTGACTGCTGTATCTAACGAAACCAAAACCTTTGCCTGCTTGAATACGAACATCTTCAATAATACCAGCTCCAAGAGCATGAAAATGACGATGGAGGTCAAGTGAAGTGACCTGAGAACACAACGGGAAGTCAGAACAACGAGATATTCTAAATAATTGCAAATAAATTCCTCCCGACTAAGCTACTTTCTTGTTTGGTCTGTCCCAAAATTAAGGTCATACTTCCTATTTCGAAACAATTAAACCTTCAACTTCCTATTTTACCGTTGATGAGATCTTTGAGACCATAATTTACAAGTTTTCAAAAGTCTTTCTTTCTTAAGACTTCGCGGCTAGACAAAACCGCACATAAATTGGGAGGAGGGAGCATCTCTTTCTCCCCTTTTTACAAGACGAGGGGTTGTGAGGTCCCCTTCCACACCTAAAAACCAACTGACGACATAGGACGAATAGAAGCTGAAGTCGTATTGCCCAAAAGAATATAGAAGAAAATGCTAATCACGAAGATCCCGAGTCCCAACAATATTTCCCCTTCTGACATAAGTCATATATTACTTAAATCACATCGGCTATTGGTAATCCTTTATGCTAACGAGATGAAAAACTTTGAAAAACAAGGCCAAAAAGAGAGCGGCCACAGATCCCCCTACAACTTATGAAAAGTTAATGCGAAATGGAGGTTAAAAGGTTCGAAAGGTACTTACTTCAGGAGCAAGGTTGCCAACATAAACAGTTGTATACTGGGGATTATTTTCCGGAGTGTCTTCGTTGGCCTTCTCTTGACCATCATCTACATAACGAAAATATAAATGACATGAAGATCTTCGGAATATAAGTTCCATAATAAACAACGATAGGCCAACCGCCAGGCATATTTAAGAACTTCATGTCACATTTATAGTTCACAACTTCACATTAATTTGATAGAAGATTTAGGTATATAGCACAGTCCACAGAGTCGGAAGTCCATATAATATGGCACGTGCTCTGGTCTATACTTAAAGATCCTACGCGAAATCAGAAGTTGAAATATTATGCAGCGAAGACCTAAGTTGCTCAGACTTTCCAAAAATGTTGTCGCACCCATGTCGGACCCTTCAAAAATACACTATTTTTGGAGGATCCGACACACACCCATCGACATTTTTGAAGAAACCCGAGCAACATAGGCAAAGACAACAGCAGTAGTAGCCAGAAAAAAGGCACTCAACGAAACCAACCTGACGTTCCAGCTGTCAATTCAACAACACTTTTGGCATCTGAACTCTGCATGTCATCGTTGGCTCCAGCAGCACCTTTTGCTGCCCAGTTACAGCGGATTTGTCTGCTTCCAAGCCACTTACCTTTTGTTTTCAATCAGCAAAAAAGTTTCAATCAGGTAAAGACTGTAATAAAGAAAACCGCGAGAGTCTTCGATAGAATTCACTATTAGGTTATCAATAGGTAATAAAAGAAAACCAAAGGTGTTGTCAATGGAATTCACTCTTCGAAAATGATAAAGCAACGATGGCATGAAGCTAACTTATTAGCCATATGAAACTTGAAGGTAAAATTAATAAAAGGAAAGATAGCATCAATCCTTGTATTCCTTAATCATTACGAATTAGATTGAATTGTTTTCGTCCATCGTCTTTGATTTTTATTTTTATTTTTTTGCATATCCATTACTCGAACACAAACGCGGTAGAAATTCAGATTTATCACAAGAAAATCTAGGTGGAACTAGATTGAAATGGACACTGGCAGAAGTCGCAGGTATTACTTATTTCTTCTGAAAATTAAAGACATACAGTGCAAATATAAAGTAAGGGCCCTCCGCAAAAATCAAGAGAAGCGTTTGTACCATCAAACAAATAACTACTACTGCTCGGCATATGAATCATCACCGGCATGTCAAAATTATGTAAAATAATAATAATTATCATAACACTAACCTCCCTCGTGATTAGAGTTATAGAGTAGAAAGTCAGCAGGTAGTAGAGCATTCTCTCGCTTATACTTCCATATTAACGGCCGTAGTAGTACTCCCGTAATTTCATGTACTTCAACTATCGTATTATTTTGTTGTACTTAAGAAATAATTGTAGAGGTTATTTTTTTAATTATGTTGCAGTTACTATTCCTTTTTTCAGAACGCTTTGTCATGCTTTCCATAGTATTTTGCTATGACTTCTTCATTTCTGCTATGTCTTTTTTTGGACTGCTTTGAAATGTTTTTCCTTGAGCCGAGGGACACTATCGGAAACAACCTCCGTACCTCCCAAGGTAGGGATAAGGTCTGCGACACTCTACCCTCCCCAGACTTGCACCTTGTGGGATTAACTGACTAAAAAGGAAAGAGAGTCGCATAATAGGGACAGAGAGAATAAACATAAATTTCCTATATAGATCTGTTTGTTCCATTGTCTCCTATCTTTCGCTAAGTCTACATTGATCCCTAAAAAAACTTTAGGCCCTTCTAGACTTCATTCCAAATGATTTTAGGTCGGCCGCTTCCATTTTTAACACCTTCAGTCGCTGTAAGGAATATAAATAGGGCCCAACCGCATTTTTTTGAGAAGCTGGCGCAACCACATTTTTCCAATTCACATATAGGTCTCTACCATTAAACCAATGCAAGGAATATAAATAGGCACAGCCGCAGTTTTCTAATAGTATATGGATGCTAAAAAAATTCACTAGAGACACCACGGTCTTAATTTGATGAGATTGTCGAGAATGCATAAAACATAATGGAGAAACAAGATTTTCGAGAATGCATAAAACATAATGGAGAAACAAGATTGTTTACTAGTATATTCCAAAAAGTTGATCTTACCATTCAAGTCGTTTATAGCACTTTGGGCATCCTGCACAAAACATACCAAACAAGTATAAGAGATGATTAAAAGGCCACAAAACAAATGCTTTTCATTTTATTTTTTCTGGATGAGCTTGGGGGATAAGGATGAGCAAAGCGGGGGTGGAGCTAGCACATACTCAGGGGATTCATCCGAACCCCTTTTGGCGAAAAATTACACTATTAATACAAAGTTAAAATTATTTTTTATGTATATATGGTAGATGTTGAACCCCCTTCGGCTAGTAGGTGTATGCACTTTTGAACCCCCTTAATGAAAACCTTGGCTCCACCACCGGAGCAAAGGATCAGAAGATAGTATTTAGCTAGCTTAATACCTGCTGATTACGGAAGGAAACAAACCCAAACCCTCTTGAACGGCCTGTTTTCTGATCCCACATCACTCTTGCATCTCTGAAAGAGAAAATATTAATGTAGCATTTAAGTACTATAAGCCATTTGCTGAATACGAATGCCACGAGAACATGTATAGTACAAAATAAACAAAGAGTATAACGTACGAGCAGCTAGTGTATACTGAAAAGCACGCAAACAATGTGGCATCCGTAACCTCCGGACTAAGATCACCCACAAATATGTTAAAATGACCTGTAAGTGAGAAGAAATCGTTTTAGTTCTCAAAAAAATAATGTAAAATTAACAGGGTCCAAACTGGAGGTGTGTAAGATACGTACTTGATGTGTCCTCTCTTTGGGCACTGGCATACGCCCAGTTAACTTTTATCGGCTGTCCAAACCTGTGATTTACAAGTTAGGCCGAAACATGCAGCAACTATTGAATTATGAAATCAAAATTTTGTTAAAGTTCCTTACAAGTGCCTTCCATTAAGCGTCACAATAGCAAGCGCAGCTGATCGGCGATCAAAGTAATCCACAAAACCATAGGATGACTGCATTGTAAGAGAATCATCATATATCACTCTCGTACTAATAAATCACACAACCACCAAAGGGATAATATTTAAACATTTTCAGATTTGAGATGAACTACTGATTTAGTGATTTATACATGTATAAATCAGTATTGATCGGGGCTGTCTAAATTGCAACGTTTCCCTGTTGTTCTCCCTAGGAGACTTGAACCTCCAACTTATGGTTAGAGGCCAGGAAGGGGGTCCTTATATCGTTAGGCTATACCTCACTTGTCAAGATTAACAAATTGGAACATAATATGATCAATATAAAGAATGGTAATATAGATATGACAACAGAAAAACACTCCAAATGTTTTATTAAGAATTAACGGAGACTAATATGATTTTCTATTATAAAATTAAAACCAAATATCTGGGAAGTTGCACGATGTTAAAGACACTTCTACTATTCCAAAACATCCAGTAACATGTACTTGACCTTTAGCACAGCTTATACAACAAATCAAACAGCTTCATAGCGTTACAAACTTACAATAAAATAAATGTACTAAAAAGTATGCAATACTTATGATGATCCAAGTTATCAATAAGAATTCTAGACGAAGACGGACAAATATCTTCTGAACTAGATTCAACGCTAAGAAATACAAGACTGCTACGAGGTCAAGCTAGGTCAATTTTGGTTTGTTGATTACCCGTACCCTTTCCCAATCTGCGTTGTTCTTGCTAGACAAGTTTCCTCGGCAACATAAAATCAAGGATAAGACCAACAATGTCAGTGTGAATAACTTATGAAAAGGAAAAACAACAATGGATTCAGACCAAGATATTTTCATCTACAGGAGCTCAAAAGTGATTCAAGAAATTCGAACTTCCAGCACAATTTAGACTGTCTCCAGCGCACAAATACCATAAAACAACAAATGCCAAATAAAAAGACCTTAACATGTTTGACGAGGTAAAAAATTACCACATTGATCAATTGAACTATTGTACTTAGGTGAGATTTTTCAGCTTATTCTCATGGCTTAGCTTGTAAGCAAAACAAGACCGTACCTTGTCCTTTCTTATGAGCTTGCATCCCTCGAGGGGACCGGTGCTTGCGAAAACCTCTTGAAGAAGTGGTTCTGTGACTTGTGAGTGGATGTTTCCAACATATCTGTATTCAATCATGTCAAAAGCAAAAAGGTTATCAGAATTCAATAACAACCATTCCTCTTGTAAGTATACAGAACAGCTTGCTAGAGAAATATAGATAAAAGAACAATCGTTAACTTGTATGTGGGTGCTTGCACCAATACGGAAAATACGGGTAGATTGTCAGAATGGCATGCAGCAGCCACCCTCTTAATTGATTTTTGGAACGATAATCAAATGATCACGCTGTAATTTCTTCAGGCTTCACCAATAGTTGATAGGTTAATTGGGAAAACGCTAGTGTTCGGTTTCTTTTTGGGGGATGCCAAGTAGCAAGTTCACATCACTCTCTTTTCTTTGGGGGCGTTTTAACATCCACGGCAGATTTTTGGGCCCCAAATCATTTGGATTTATGAAACTAAGCAGACCTATTATAGGATTCCGGAATTATTCACTATGTGAATAAAAGTTAATCCCTTGAACTCCGTAGGTAATTCGAGACAATTCAAGAAGAATAAGGTAAGCTAAACGGGCAATTGCCAAGTTAGTCTTGTGTCAATGCAAGTAAGTCCTAGCGAAATGGTCAAGATACTCCTAATTCCACTGTCTGTAAAATTATCTTACACTGTCATTAAAATTGTCCACTGCCCCCCACCCCACCCCACCCTTGCAGCCATGTCTCCCCTTTACTTTCTTCTAACAAGAGAAAACCTAGGCTGGAAGCTTGATTGCCACCGAAACAGCCTAATATTTCACTCATTTCGCTGTCCTCCCTTTAGCTGACCAGAGACCTTACAGCCAACAGATGCTAGTTAGATGTTGCAATTTCGGAATCTGGACTGCAAAATTCTGTACTTAATGCAATAAAGTTGATGACGCGTCACTGTTCAAACTATCGCTCCTATAACCGCAAAACTGATAAGAGCATATCCTACACTCGACCTTAGACAAAAAAACAAGAAAAATATCTTATAACTGCAAAAAGTGAGACATGAGATAAATTATCAGACATAAAATGGGTAAGGCACTCACACGCTCCTGCAAGTACTAGAATCAAATCCAGGAGGCAGATTTCCACTCAAGATGGGCTCTATCTGTAAATAAATAGTAGTAACAAAATGTCAGTAAATGCTAACATTCAGTCACAGTTATAGTCGAACAGTGCGCATTATACAAAATACTCTCACATATACGAGTTACATAGAGATTTGAAGAGGGGTGCAGGGGAGAAGAAGAGAAAGGACAGATAAAGGAGACGGTTAGTTGCTATGCCCCACCCCAAGGATTTCGAAAAATTGCTTTTTACCAATCATTTCAGGATATCGTGGAACTCCATAAGGAAAGGAAAATTTGAACATCCCGTGGACCCTACTCTTCAAAAACTTGAAAAGATTTCTTTTCAAATGATAAAACCCTCCGATCCCCCATTCCGAGGAGTCAACACTGGCTTTCCCACCTGCTCCCTTGATGACTTAAAACACAACGGCATAAGACACATAAGACTCAGTAATGTCCCCGCATGCTATTAAAATCCTTTAACGCGAAACGAATTTGTTGCTACAAAGCAATGTCTTTCACAAACACTTTATGACCAAACCTCTTTCACATGTTCTAATCATTTACAAGCTTGTAAACTCAGAAATTTTCTCATATGCCTCATATTTCTCTCAAGGACCAAGTAGTCACCCGCGCACGAAATAAGAAAAACAAACAAATAGAACCTAGATTCTAATTGTCAATGTTCAAGCATAAGTACTATTCAAGAAGTCAGAAGCGGAAATGGAACAAATGTCGCTTTTTTTTAATGTACTTCAGACTGGTACATCCATTACATACTAAGACGACAAATGGATAACAAAAATTTGAACGCAATGTTGTCTAGTAGCTACTTTGATATTGAAACTTGTAAACCAATGTACGAGCTAAATCGTTTAGTTTCAAAAACTCAATATTCAAATAAACCAAAACCCAGAAATGAAAACACGATGGATGTAGCTTCATTGAACGTGCGAAATCTGATATATGCTTAGAGGTCAAAACCTAAAGATGATAAATGCTTCCTTGAATAATAGGAAAAATCAAATCTTTGAGAAAATTAACAACGAGAAATTACCAGCCAAACTAAGAAACAAAGAAAAGAACCCAAAATCACAAACACAATATCGAAACAAACAAAACATAAATGAAAATACAATGCTAAGTAGCTAATATAGCTCAATTAATATTCAGACTATTAAACACAGTACTGATTATTCACTCAAACAAACAACAACCGAAAAACAAGCTATGAAATAAAAAAGACAAGAGAGTGAAGGGTCGAAAATACACCTAACAGTATCCCGATTTTTCGAGTTTCATAATGAACAATGAGGAAGAAACACACCATATTTTTCAGTTAAGAAAAGGGAACGTGTTCTGATAGTTAAGGAAAAGTGAACATTAGAAAGTTCAGTTAGGAAACTCACAAAACATAATACTTCAATTAGGTAACTCACGAAACGTGATAATTCAGTTAGGAAACTCACAAAAAAAACGTGATACTTTATCTGTGTTTTTGACCATTAACTCAAGGGAAAAAAAAAATAGAATCAAAACTCAATAATAAAGAAAATAACAATACTAAGTAGCTAATAGCTCGAATAATTAGTCAAGGTACACGCAAACTAGCCCAAACACCACAACTATCAAAACATAAACAAAATAGCTAATAGCTCAATTGATATTCAGACTATTAAACTTCACTACAGGTTATTCACTCACTCAAAATACAATGCTAAGTCGCTAACACCTCGAATAATTAGTCAAAGTGCACGCAAGTTGACTCTGACACCACGAGTAAAAAAAAGTAGCTAACAGCTTATGGAATTAGTCAAAGGTGCAATCAAGTTGACACAGACACCACGATTATCAACAAAACAAAAGTAGCTAATAGCTCGAACAATTAGTCAAGGTGCATGCAAGCTGGCCCGAACACCACAGCTACCAAAACATAAACAAAATAGCTAATAGCTCAATTGATATTCAGACTGTTAAACTTCACTATAGGTTATTCACTCACTCAAAATACAACGCTAAGTAGCTAACACCTCGAATAATTAGTCAAAGTGCACCCAAGTTAACTCAGACACCACGAGTATCAACAAAACAAAAGTAGCTAACAGCTCAAGGAATTAGTCAAGGTGCACACAAGCTGACAGACACCACGATTATCAACACAACAAAAGTAGCTAATAACTTGATGAATTATACAAGGTGCACGCAAGTTGGCCCGAACACCACAGCTATCAAAACATAAAAAAATAGCTAACAGGTCAATTAATATTCAGACTACTAAACCAACTATAGTTTATTCACTCACTCAAAATACAATGCTAAGTCGCTAACACCTCGAATAATTAGTCAAAGTGCAGCAAGTTGACTCAGTCACCACGAGCATCAAAAAAAAAGGTACTATAGCTAACAGCTCAAGGAATTAGTCAAAGGTACAATCAAGCTGACTCGGACACCACGAATATCAACAAAACAAAAGTAGCTAATAACTTGATGAATTAGTCAAGGTACACGCAAGTTTGCCCGAACACCACAGCTATCAAAACATAAACAAAATAGCTAATAGCTCAATTAATATTCAGACTATTAAACTTCACTACAGGTTATTCACTCACTCAAAATACAATGCTAAGTCGCTAACAGCTCGAATAATTAGTCAAGGTGCACGCAAGTTGACTCAGACACCACGAACATCAAAAAAAAAAGTACTATAGCTAACCGCTCAAGGAATTAGTCAAAGGTACAATCAAGCTGACTCGAACAACACGATTATCAACAAAACAAAAGTAGCTAATAGCTCAAACAATTAGTCAAGGTGCACGCAAGCTGGCCCAAACAAGTGTGCATCAAAAAAAAAGTAATATAGCTAACAGCTCAAGGAATTAGTCAAAGGTACAATTAAGCTGACTCGAACAACACGATTATCAACAAAACAAAAGTAGCTCATAGCTCGAACAATTAGTCAAGGTGCACGCAAGCTGGCCCAAACAAGTGTGCATCAAAAAAAAAGTACTATAGCTAACAGCTCAAGGAATTAGTCAAAGGTACAATCAAGCTGACTCGAACAACACGATTATCAACAAAACAAAAGTAGCTAATAGCTCGAACAATTAGTCAAGATGCACGCAAGTTGGCCCGAACATCACAGCTACCAAAACATAAACAAAATAGCTAATAGCTCAATTAATATTCAGACTATTAAACCCCACTACAGGTCATTCACTCACTCAAAATACAATGCTAAGTCGCTAACAGCTCGAATAATTAGTCAAGGTGCACGCAAGTTGACTCAGACACCACGAGCATCAAGTTGGCCCGAACACCACAGCTACCAAAACATAAACAAAATAGCTAATAGCTCAATTAATATTCAGACTATTAAACCCCACTACAGGTCATTCACTCACTCAAAATACAATGCTAAGTCGCTAACAGCTCGAATAATTAGTCAAAGTTCACGCAAGTTGACTCAGACACCACGAGTATCAAGCTGACTCAGACACCATGATTATCAACAAAACAAAAAGTAGCTAATAACTTGATGAATTAGTCTAAGGTACACGCAAGCTGACTCGAACACCAAACACAACAGTTATCAAAACAAACAAAAAAGTACTAGCTAATAGCTCAATTGACATTCAAACTATTAAACCACAACATACTATTATTATTATTATTAATTCACTCAAACAAGTAATCCAAAACATAAAATTCCAAAAATAAATAAATAAAGACTACATTTTTAAAGGGTAAAAAGGTAAAATTCACCTGAGGGGGTGCAAGAAGACCAGGATGATAAAGGGATTGCTGCATCAATGCTTGTTGTTGTTTCAGTCTTTGCTGTTGCATCATTTTCTTGAAATTCAAAATAAATAAATTAAAACAAATAAAAATAAAGAAAATTGAAAAGGGTAATTGGGGTTTGGATTAAAATGAAGAAAAATCAAAAAAAAAAAAAAAATTAAAAAAAAAAAAAGAAAAGAAACCCTCAAAGAAGAGGGAGAAAAAGTACTTGTAAAAACAAGAAGATGTGTTTTTTAAGTAAAGAGATATGGTGTTTATGTGTAACTTAACTCCCCCCACATGGTATAAAAGGTTAGGTCATTTTATAGTAAGTATTTGAATTTTTTATTTTTTTAAAATATATATATATATATATATTTTAAATAATTATATGATATTCAAAATTAATAAGTTAAATTAATTAATTAATAATTTGAGCTGAGTGTCTTTTGAAAACATTCACTCCGTGGATGGACCTATAAGGTGCTCCGACATTCATTAAATTCGACGTAAATTAAGTATAATTATATAGAAAATGTATAAAATCTGATATAAGATTTAGAAAAGTATCAGGTAAGTCAAGAAGATAGTTGCGTGTGTTCGTTTTTAGGCAGAACCTTAAAGATTTGGACGTTAATATGTGTATGTTTCGAACCTTCCGTGCACCCATGATTTCTAAATCCTGAGTCCGCCACTGACTCTGTCTCGTATGAGGTAGTGACATGGTGTGTGTATATTATACTTTTTCAAAACCCCACTTGTGGAATTTCATCGAGTAAGTTGTTGTTCTTGTTGTAGTTCTAAAGGAGAAAATGCGATTTTTTATAGAGAATTCGCGAGAGTAATCGAGCTGGTTGAATATGTGATACTCCGAATGGGGTTTCAGGTTCGAAATGTCTTCTCGGTCGAGTTCGTATTACGATTTCCTTTTCAGTAGATTTTTTTGCGTTCACAGGCTCTGTTGTGAATCAATACGGACTTTGCTTAGTATTATTTCAAGGCTACTTACATTGAAAGGTTGTTTACCTCGTGCACACCTAAAGTACAGTCATTACGACTTTCTTTAGTAACAACAAAAAACTACTATATAGATTCTCTATTTATATGAATTGTATTCGAAACGTGTGATTAGAATTACAGAAATCTCATTCATTCTTTCACATTATTTGACGATATTAATACTATTACGGTATTACTTTTAATAAAAGTATTTTTTTAAATTAATTAACCAAATACAAACTACTATAAAACAACTAATATTCACTTTATAATAAAATAAATTGAACAAGAAACAACATATGGACTTTATAGTAAACCAATAAAATTTCATCCTCTTTAAGTACAAAAAATTACATATGTTATAGCAATTCTAGCAACCAAAAAAATGTCTAGAATTGCCTACAAAATCAACTAAAAAAAATTTACTATTCAAATAATTTCCTCTAAATAATTATCACTAATATCTTAACTTTTTTCCTAATTTTATAAACTTTATATTAACCATTATGAATATATATAATGACATTTTTACCCTTTAAAAATTCCAAAGAAATGAAGATCCTTGTGAATTAAATCCATCATAGTCCAAATAATTAATTTCTTGTTCTTCTGATGATTCCAAATTGGGCATTTGTTGTTCTGGTGGTACAAAAAATTCACCAGATAAATCATCAAAACCTGGAAAAATTCCAAAATTAGACATATCGTTAACCGTCCCTAACGACGAAAACATGTCCATAAATCCGTTGTCCAGGGTCATTTCCGTCTTTTCACTTTCCGCTATGTTGGATACCGACAGGGAAGGCGATTCGGCCCGTAAAAACATGTCCGATGACGACGATGAAGGATACAAATAAGGGTTCTCCCTCGGCCCGGCCCGGTCCAAGGTCATTTCCGTCTTTTCACTTTCCACTCTATTAGATAACGATACCGAAGGCGATTCGGCCCGTAAATACATATTCGAAGACGATAACGACGGATATAAATAAGGGTTCTCCGTCGTCCCGGCCCGATTCTCCAAACCACTATTCGCAAATCGAGCCAAGGTCATTTCAGTCTTTTCACATTCCATTCTATTAGATAACGATACCGAAGACGATTCAGCCCGATAAAACATATCACGTGGATAAAAATTCTCGCTCGGCCCGGCCCAGTTCTCTAAATCATTATTTCCTAATCGGGCCGAGGTCATTTCTGTCTTTTCACTTTCTACATAAGGTGATTCGGCCCTTACAAACACATCCGAAGACGACGATGAAGGATAAAAATTCGGGCTCTCCCTCAGCCCGGCCCAATTCTCTAAATTATCATTATTCACTAACCGGGCGAAGGCCGAGGTCATTTCCGTCTTTTCACTCTCCGGTGATTCGGCCTGTAAAGACATATCCTCAGTGTCTGATGATGATCGATCAGACATACCATTCTCCCTCAGCCCGGCCCGGTTTTCTTCCTCCTCCTCCTCCTCAGGCCCGGCCCGATTAGCGAACCTTGCCGCAGCGACCTGAATCTGCGCCGGAGTCATCAACCTACCGTCAACGATCTCCGGCGGAGAATTTGGGAAGTTAAAATTAGCATTATTACCCCTTAAACAAAAAAGTGCAGCATCAAAAGCCCTAGCAGCTTTTTCAGGTGTATCATATGATCCTAACCATATTCTTTCTCTACTATTTGGTAATCTAATTTCCGATACCCATTTCCCCCATTTCCTCTTTCTTACTCCCCTGTACATAGAACTCATTGACGACGACGACGATGAATTCTTACCATTTTTCACCATTTTTGAGTTAATTTTTTTTTTAATATTTTTTTTTTTCAAGATTTTTGTGGATTTGAGGTGGGGTTTGTGAATTAGGATGTGGGTAATTGTTAGAATTTGGAATTGGCGGCTATATATATATATGTTGGGGGGAGTAGTGAAGAGTGAGAGTGTTAAAAGGGAGGTCAACAGGCCGTGTGTTGGACTACGCGGTGGGGGTGATAGTGATGATGAAGATGAAGAAGAAGAGGAGGACCACGTTTGATTTAACTTCCTCGTGTGTTGTTGGATAGAATTTATTGTTTTGTTAGGTTGGTTGTGCTGTCTCTTGGAAGGTGGGGGTGTTAGTATATAACTCGTCCGCTGCACTAAAACTCATTGCATTGCATGTGGATTTAAGAAAGAGTCAAATCATAAGGTGGGATCGTCGTATATAACTTATTCGGTGCACTAAAACTCATTATATGCATGCGGATCGAATTCGAGAAAGGAACAGATCACAAGATTTACTGTATACAATAATTGTATTGTGTTGGGGACGGGGGGAGTATAGAACCAACCGAGTACACTAAAGTCCCCCTGTATGCATGTGGGTTTGAAAAGAATTAGATCACAAAATCTATTACAGAGTCGTTCTATTGTGTCACGGAAGGTAGGGGCGGGGATGGGGGAGTATATAACCAACCGAGTACACTAAAGTCCCCCTTGTATGCAAGTGGGTTTGAAAAAAATTAGATCATAAGATCTATTACAAAGACGTTCTATTGTGTCACGGAAGGTAGGGGTTGTGTAAGTAAAAATTTATAATAATATAATTTATTGTGGTTAAGTGATTTAGTGAAGTGAAATATATGTTAATTAAGTATGATTAAGTAAAATGAATTTTTAGATTCAGATAGTTGCATGCATGTATTGGCAGCCCGGTGCACTAAAGCTATTACTATGCGCGATGTCCGAAGAAGGGTCACACCACAAGAGTGTATCGATCGTACGTAGTCTTACCTTGCATTTCTGCCAGAGACTGTCTACAAGGCTTGAACCCGTGACCTCCTGGTCACATGGTAGCAACTTTACCAGTTACTCCAAGACTTCCCTTCCTGTTGCATGCATGTATTGATTTGGTATAAATGCTCGATGTGGGTAAGTTTTTTCGCTGGAATTATATAACTGGTGTGTCTAAGTTTATAAGGATCGAGTAGAATGAAGCGGAGGTGGATATACAACGACAACAATATATCTATTATATTCGCATAAAGTGAGATCTGAAAAGAATAAATTAAAGTGCGTGCAACTCATATCACTTTCTTGAGGATAGTAGCGGAGCGAAAATTTTCATTTAGGAATTTAAAAGTACACATACAAATCAGCAGCATAAGGGAATTTAATAATCTTTCAAGAATAAACGAAAAAATAATTAATTTTATCTTAAATTTTATAAAAATGATAAATAATTAGAGGTAGTTAGTAGTAATAAATCAGTTTTTCTATGGTGCCACGTAGTTTGGACAGAATTTGACAACTCAGCAATTTTTATTATTTTTGTGGGACCCACTATGACATTTTTCTTTGTTTATTCCTCCTACTTGTCCTTTATGATAAGTACTTTAATAATTGAGTCCAACTTATCAAATATTTATTCTTTTTTGAGTGGATTTTACAAGCGGATTAAAAATTTAAATTTATCGAGCTTGTTTGTAAATTTTTAATATTAGATTTATGAGCATGTCTTTTAATTTGTAACTTCTTTTTTTTAATTTTTTTATGTTGATGTTTTAATAAAATTTTTAACACGTACATATATATCTAGATCTTTAATTTATGTAGAAAATATAACCTGCTACTAGTTTTAATAAAATGACAAAAGAAAATAGTAGGGAATATTAATGAAAGTCAAGAGGAAATATTAATTAATCGAGTCAAAAAAAATGTAGGGAATTTTAGTCCAAGATTAATATTTTGTTAATTTTTTTGTACTTTGGTTATTCAAAAAAGTCAATAATTCCTAGTATTTGTAGAAAATTAAAAAAGAGCTAGCATGCATAGGGAGACTCTGCTAATACTTTAATTAAATTTCTAATTTGACTTTCTTTGCTATGACTAGAAAATAAAAGAAGTTTATTAATTACAGAGAAACTATTTTCAGTTAAAATAAATTAATAATTTAAAAATGGGATCAACGGAGGACAGTGACAGAGTCGGAATTTTAAGAACGAGGTACAAAATATAATAAATTAATTAAACGCACAAGTAGCGAACGAAAATTAAACATCTACTATATACAGTAATAGAACCAGAATTTTCACTAAGGGAATTTAAAATCGAAAAAAGTAGGCAGACGAACTAGACGAAGGGGTTCAACACCAATTATACATACATAAAAAATAATTTTAACCATATATAAATAGTATATAATTTTCCGCCGAAAAAGATTTGAGTAAACCTCCTAACCATAAGGTGACTCCACCCCTGATTATATACTATCAGGGGCGGCTCTATTCTTTCGAAAAAAAGTCGGCCGCCTAAGGCCCCCAAATTTGAGGGACCTCATTTTTTTAGAAATAATATATTACAAATTTTTAAAAAGATATTAAATATTATTTGTAGAAAATAACTTTTTTATATAAAAAGAATTTAGAAGGAGTTTGATATATCTAGTATGTCTCAAGAAATTAATGCATTGATTATATTATTAAGTAAAAAATTATTAAAAGAAATCACTATATAATTTTAAAAGTAGTTAATTTTTCCTAAAAGTTTAAGGCCTCCATTCGATTTTGGCCTCAGGCCACAAATTCGCTTGAGCCACCCCTGTATACTATTTACATAAAAGATAATTTTAACTGTCTTTCACCTGCTCCGCTCCGCTCCTAGCGGGAGTTAGGTAGAGAGAATGTCCGGAGTTGAATTTAGGGGACGTATAACAGAGTTTTTTTATGTGCTATACGATCACTTAAGACCTACAACTAGCACATAAGAAAAAACGGTTATACGTAATTTGGGTAATTATTTTTTTATTTTTTGTTATTATTATAATCAATTTGACTTTTTTTCATCATTTAAGTTTCGAACTCTTTAAATTTTGAATCCGTCTATATTGCGTTCGTCATATCAAACGTCTTTAAGAATATGAAACCAATAATTGTTGTCATGGAGTCACTAAATGCACCTCACCAGACTGTTGCTATCAAATTATAAATTTATAAAAATAAATAAAATTTATAATTCATAAACTTTAAATTTTAACTCGATTTATCTAGTGACGTTAGAGGGAACGTCTTTAAAATGTGGAAGCAATAAATTAAAATATGTAATGTCATAAAAGGACCAAGTGCACCTGACTTGAACTGTTACTATCAAAACATTATTATAAAAAAAAATTATTATTATTAATAATAATAATAAAAAAAAAAAAAAAAGTTACCATGCACGTTTAAACCATTGTTTTGATTTTTTAGACTTTACCATAAAAAAATTAATAATCAATTTAGACTTTATTGTAAATTCCTATTTATTTCATAACGTGTGGACTAGAAAGAAGTTCATATTTTAAGAATTCTCTATTAATTTTTTTATCTAATTAATTAAAACGAAGTTAAGATTCAAAATATTTACTTTAATTTTATGAAATATCATTAGGTTTTGAAATTTTTTTTTTTTTTTTACGGTCACTTTGACGGTCGAAAGAATTTAACATATTAAAAGATCGAAAGAATTTAACATCTACTACAAATGTACATTAAAAATAATTCTAATCATATCTAAATAGCAGTATAATTTTTCATCAACGAAGGTTTAAAAACTACCTTCGTCCTACATGGCTTCGCCTTCGAAATGAACCACGTGTGATTAATATACGTTCACTAAAAAGGTGCCACTTAATTTAGACCAATTTGCCATGTCAGCATTTCCCCCCCTCTTTTTGTGGGACCCACTTTGACATCTGTCTATTTTGTTCTTTTTTGGTTTGCCTATTTATGGAATTTTTAGTCAAAATTATTCTTTATATAGTAAAATTGTTTTTGACCTCTAAATATAATAATATTGAGATGCATTTTAAATTCTTTTGAGTTTGTTAAATGGAGTAAATTTTATCTAACTAACTAAATGAATAAAAAGAATTAGTAATGATTATCATAAAATATTATTAAATATACGATAAAAATTGACTGATAAAATTGATCGACTTTTGGACCGATCGAAAAAACGACCAAACGCGATTATTATTTTGCACTTTCACCTTATTCCGAATCTCTCTTGGTGTGCCGCAATTCATCTCAATATCGTCTCATTTCTGCTACTTTCAACTTCTGAATACGAGTTTTTTTAACTGGCCAACGACCAACAGGTCTCCGCCTCGTACAACATAGTCGACCAACAATCACTCTGTAGAACTAACTCGTCTTAACAACACATATTTATCACACAAAACATGATTGGATCGGATTCGAACCTCTACTTTACCCCATCTATCCCACTCAGATATGATGTGCCACTTCATCGTTGATCTTTCACTCACCTCATTCCATTTTATTTGACGTTCTTTCCATCGCCCCCTCCCCAACCCTACTCTTACCTCTCGGATTTCCTCAACAAACGCATCTGTGCATCTCATTTGCATTCGTCTATAAATTATCTCAACCTCGTTTTAATTTTTGCATGTTTTCTACTGCGGAAGCCACTTCCACCTTATTCTGAATCTCTTCGACCTAATCTCATCTCTCCTGTTGTGCCACACATTCATCTCAATATTGTTTCATTTCTACTACTTTCAACTTCTGAACACGAGCTTTTTTAATTGGCCGACGACCAATAGTACTTCGCCTGATACAACATAGCCGAATTAACTTGTCTTAATTAACAACGGATATTTATCACACAAAACATGATCGGATTGGATTCGAACCTCTACTAATTCATCCATCTATCTGTCACACTCAGATATGATGTGCAACCTCATCGTCAATCTTCCATTCAAAATGACGTTCTTTCCATAGCCCCCTCCCTAACGCAACCCTATTCTTACCCATCGTTAATATTTGTCTAAATTATATACAAATATTTATCGAATAATACTTTTTACTTGTATCAAATAATTAAAGCCACCACGTTTACACCAATGTCACATTCATCACCAAAAATATTTTGGACTTGTTTGTAATTCCAAACTCTCAACGTGTGGACTATAATAAGATCTAGAAGTTGGAATATTATCAATAATTTTCCAAAATGTCAATATATGAAGAATATTGTTTTAATGCATACGATATAAAAAGATTTTTTAATCTTGTAATCTTAAATTAAAGATACATAGAATGAATCAAAATGATTTGTTATTTTTTGATCTTAAATGTGTCACGCATGCAGTGGCGTAGCCATATGTATAGGTGGCTGGTTGAACACCTTACGTCGAAAAATTATACGAAGCTGACATATGTACGTATATATTAAATTTCGAACACCCTTATAATTTATAAGTTTTTTGGCTTCGCCTCTGATTACGTGAAAAGTTGAAATTAAATAATTTTGAGAAAAAGGAAAGAAACGTTATTTTTAAAACGAATTTAAAAAAAAAAAAAAAGAATAAGACAAACACATTGAACTGGAGGTCAACAACCACATACCAAGTATATTCCCGTAAATTAAAGTGGGATCTCGAAGGGTAAAGTGTATGCAGTTTATACTACTACTTCAAGTGATGTAGAGAGGTTGTATCCGATAGATCTCTGGCTCAAGACAGATAACAGTATAGCAACAAAAAAAAAACATAAAAATAAACAACAAAATGGGATAATACACCGCTAGATAATCAATGAGACAAGACACCGATAAAATAATACAATAAACTATTTGTTCCAGATCACAAACATCCTCGAAACACTACGAACAAAAACCTACAGGCACAGATACAAACAAATCACTCCTACCTATTACTACGAACGCACTCCTACACACTAACCTGGATTCGCCCTCGAAAATCGAAATGAACCACGTGTGATTAATATCCGTTCACTAAAAAGATGCCACATAGTTTGGACTAATTTGCCATGTCAGCATTTTTTTTTCTTTTTGTGGGACCCACTTTGACATCTGTCTATGTTTGTTCCTTTCTGCTTGTCAATTTATGGAATTTTTAGTCAAAATTATTCTTTATATAGTAAATTTATTTTTGTCCACTAAATATAATAATCTTGATATGCACTTTTAATTCTTTTTAGTTTGCTAAAATGGAGTAAATTTTATCTAACTAACTGAATGAATAAAAAGAATTAATAATGATTATCATAAATATCATTAAATATACGATAAAAGTTGACTGACAAAATTGCTCGACTTTTGGACCGATCGAAAAATCGACCAACCACGATTGCTATTTTACACTTCCACCTTATTCTGAGTCTCTCTTGGTGTGCCACACAGTCATCTCAATATGGTCTCATTTCTGCTACTTTCAACTTCTGGACACGAGTTTTTTTAACTGGCCGACGACCAGCAGTACCCCGCCTCGTACAACATAGTCGACCAACAATCACTCTGTAGAACTAACTTGTCTTAATTAACAACACATATTTATCACGCAAAACATGATTGGATCGGATTCGAACCTCTACTTCATCCATTTGTCCCACTTGGATATGATGTGCGACGTCATCGCCGAGAATCTTTCACTCACCTTATTCCATTTTATTTGGCGTTCTTTCCATCGCCCCCTCTCCAACCCTACTCTTACGCCTCGGACTTCATCAACAAACGCATCTGTGCATCTCCTTTGCATGCGTCTAAATTATCTCAACGTCGTTTTAATTTCTGCATGTGTTTCTACCGTGGAAGCCACTTCCACCTTATTCCGAATCTCTTCGTCCTAATCTTATCGATCTCTCTTGTTGTGCCACACTTTCATCTCAATTTCCTCATTTCTGCTACTTCAACTTCTGGATATGAGCGAGTTTTTTTAACTAGCAAACGACTAACAATACTCCGATTCGCCGCATACAACATAGTCGATTAACAATCACTCTGTAGAACTACCTCGTCTTAACAACACATAATCGGATTCGAACCTCTGCTTCATCCATCTAATCCCATTCAGCTATGATGTGTCACCTCATCGTCAATCTTTCACTCACCTCATTTCATTTTATTTGCCGTTCTCTCCATAACCTTATCCTTATCCAGCTAATATTTGTCCAAATTATATATAAATGCTCTTCGTATAATATTTTTTACTTATATATCGAACACGTCCTATATTTATATTTGTATAAGTAGTCACTAAAGGTGTGCAGCTGACTAAAACTGTTACTATCAAATAATTAAAGCCACACCACGTTTACACCATAGTTACATTCATCACCAAAATATATATTTGGACTTGTTGTAATTCCTAACTCTTAACGTGTTGGAATATTATCAATAATATTTGGTCTTAAATATGTTATATGTAGTGGCATAGCTATATGTATAGGTGGCTAGTCGAACATCCTACGTTGAAAAAGTATACGAAGCTGACATATGTACGTATATATTAAATCTCAAACACCCTTATAACTAATGAGATTTTTGGCTTCGCAACTGATTACGTTAAAAGTTGAAATTAAATAATTTTGAGAAAAAGAAAAGAAACATTATTTTTAAAACGGACTAAAAAAAAGAGTAAGACGTATAATACACCCTTGAACTATGACCAAATTTTCTACGACACACTTCAACTTCACGGGGGTGTTATTGCTAGCGTAATTTTGTTATCCTTTTTTAGCTGATGTGACACATTTCATCAATCTTTTAGATGACGTGACACCTGTGACGTTGTAGACACGTGATTTTTGATCCTCCCTAAATTTTAACTTGTCTATCAATATTAAATATTAAATATTTATCTTTAATCATATATTATTTTTATTCTAATTTAAAAAAAAAATATAAAAATTAAAAATATATGTTTTCTTTTATAAATTTTAATAAATAAATTAATAGTTTTAATATTATTTTATTACATTTATATTTGTCTATTTATAAATTGTTATTATATTTTGTTAAATATAAAATTAATTAATTATTATTATATTTATTATTGTTATTATTTTATTTATTATTATTATCTCTATTTATTATTATCACTATTATTTTCTATATAAAATAATAAATAAATAATAATAATAAAAAAATTAAATTTTAAATAACCCTCCCTTATCTGTTGTTAAAACTACTCTCCCCTTTTTCAAATCCCTCTATTTAAGGATATTTACACTGTTCAAGCAAAAGAATTCTAAGTACATTCTACACTATACAGACACTATCATTATCAGATACTGCAACAAAAACCAAAAAAAATATTAGCATACACACACACGAGAAAGAAGAAAAAAAAAAGAAAAACTAAGTGGTAAAAGCTAAGGAAGAAAACATACTGGAGAATGGGAAAACAAACAAAAATTAAAAGGAACGGATGAGAGTTAGAAAAAAAAAAAAAAGACTTCTTTGATTTTGGAGATTAAGTTCGGTTCCTGTCAAGTTTCCGATGACATCATTCATGCTTCTCCTTTAACTAGTCCACTGTACAGGTTTTTATTTAATTTCACTGTATTTATATTTATCAATTTCATTGTGAATTGAAGTATGGTTGCAATCGTTCAATCGTTTCATGCATTATTTAGTATACAAAATTATATGAATTTGTAATCATGAATTCTATATTTAGTTATTCGAATATTTTACATGATCGTTATAAATATAGTTTCATGACGTGGTTTGATCTATTTTTCTCAAGTGTTGATGTTCTTCATTTGATTATTAAATTTTGGAATAGTTTACCATACATCATCTTAAATTGTTTGTTCTCTGTTATGCGACCAAGAATTCTTTTGTTATGTAAAGGGAATATATAATTGGAAATAGAAAATATACGTAAAAAACGAAAATCACTGGTATATATCATTGTTCATTTGTTTCCTCAATACATTAACATTATCCACACCATAAACTGCAAGGAAAAATAAAGAAAACTAAAATGAAAAAAAAATTATTAGGTAATTTTTATTTTCTAGTCTCTTTCACTCAAACTTATTATTCGAATTTTCGATCTAACGATATAAAGATACTCTACTTTATATATATATATATATATATATATATATATGTGAAATTTAGTTTTCTTTTAGTTCTGATTTCTTCTCATGTGAAGTTAATTATAATGTTCATATGTTGCATGCCTTATTTCATTTTTATTTGTTTGATGATTGAGTATATTATTTGTAGTTAATATAAGATTGATCAAGGAATTTGATATTAGCCAAAAATGTTTATAGCTTAGGATATAAATTTAAGGTCGGAGTAATTTCGTATTAATTAACTAAGGTGAGAATGAGCGAGATGGGTTGTGGCTTTATTCAAGATCCGTCATAATAAAGAAAAGAGACCAAAAAAAGAGAATAAATAGATAAAATAAAATTATCTTGAATTTACAAGAGATGACATAAATGTCTTTTAATGCTAGATAAGCTTTAGGAACGTTTGATATATTTGTCTCGATTAAGAATGCGGTGTACGCATCTTTCTGAGACCTTTAAAAATAATTTGAGGATGTAATATTACACTTCGGCAAAGTTCGTCTTAAAATTAATTTTCATCAGTTTAATACAAGAGTTTTAAATAATTTTAGTATAATAAAATGAGCGATCTTAGAGCCTACTAACATAATCTGTCAAAATAATTTAAGTTAAGATAAATCAATAAAAGCGACCGTGCTAGAACCACGGAACTTGAGGGGTGCCTCACACCTTCTTCTCGGCCAACAGAATTCCTTACCCGGTCTTCTGTTTTCGCAGACCATATAAAAAAGTCATTTCCTTTTGACTAGAGATTCAAAAAGGTGACTTGGAACACCATAACTCAATTTCAAGTGACGACTCTGTAATAAATTAATCCCTATTCAAAACTGTCACTTTAATTGAAAAAACCCTTCGACTCGACCCTCGAGTGAAAAAGGGGTGTGACAGGCGTGGATCCCATTTTATATAAATAAAGGTGTCACAACAACACAAAAAGGGTGATAAAAATACGCTAAAGTTGAGTTCAGGGGATAATAGGATCCCTGTGAAGTTGGAGTGTGTCGTAGCAACTTTAACTATAGTTCGGGAGGTACTGAATGCTTTATCTCTAAAAAAAAATAAGACAAACACATTGAAATGAAGTCAATAACAAAAATATAATAATAAGAAACTTCATAGTAATAATACTATAACTATTAGTATGAAAAAAATAAACAACCTGACAACACTCGATCGACCTACTAATATTTTATCTTAAATTATAATAAAAAATTTCATAACCTCCTATTTAAGGTCACGATATTTTCGATAAAATGCATGCATACTTTTGAGTGTGAACAAAATACATATATTTATGTCAT
This sequence comes from Capsicum pubescens, assembly GCA_030864215.1. Classification (NCBI taxonomy): domain Eukaryota; kingdom Viridiplantae; phylum Streptophyta; class Magnoliopsida; order Solanales; family Solanaceae; genus Capsicum; species Capsicum pubescens. Next base: position 16,669,893 of record CM061538.1, on the reverse strand, counting down.
AATCAACCATAATTATTTTTCCCAGTGTTTTTTTCTCACTTTCAAATTATTAGTGGGAATGATAAGGGCATTAGTCTATTGATTTCTCTAGAGTGCTCATTACTTATCAAAAAACATTGTAGTAATAAATATGTTCACATTTAAACATATATACATTTTTTTTGTTTTTCGTTCAGTGTCCGATATCTGCACTGAAGCTCGACTAATTTGAATTCGCATCGGATAGGGTCCATTCGAGAGACACTCTCTCTACCAAAGATCTTTTCATAACCAGGACTCGAATTATTACAACTGATTAAGATAAAAACAGTCTCATCCACTGCATCACATTCTTTGATGATCGCTTAAACATATATATACAAATTATTATAACTGATTTTAATTCTGTGTTTTTTCCTTTCTTTTTGTTTTCTATAAAGTGTACGATTATAATGATGATTATTAACATTTTACGTAAAGTTGATTGTTATAGTAAAATATTATTACATAAAATAACTGTTATACTGAGGATTGACCATTGATCGTATTATATATAGAGAGAGGATGAATTTCATATTAATCATATAGAAATTCACTATTTTTTTTTTTTTTACATCAAGTAATCCGTGGAGTAATTTAAGATATAACGGTAAAAGCGAGACGTACGCGTAGGAGGATCGATTCATCAGATTTTCATTGTAACAGTATCCACACAAGGAAAACAGTTACCATTCGTTGGTTAATATCAATATTCCAAAAACGTTAGAATTTCTCATCTCGTTTCATTTTATTTGCCTCTCTTTCAGTCTTATAAGGTCGATAAGTGAATATAAAAACCTCGGAGATTATAGTTCAAATATCAGCAAAATTAAATAAAATATATGTTACTCCTTAGTAGGTACACCTGACTAGAAAAGTTACCATCAAATAATAAAATAGTCAAATTAAAATTGTTGTAATTCCTAATTTTGAACGTGTGGACTCCCTAAAAAATCTAGAAGTTGGAATATTATAACAAGAATTTTCAAATATCATACGAAAAATGTTCTTTTAATGTACACACAAATCCAAGTTTGGTTTAAGGGGTAAAGTTCTTTTTCTATTTATATCATTTATTTTTTAAAATTTATTTATTTTGTTTATGTATTATGTATAGTGTTGATATCTGTTGTTTCGTGTAGTATAGTAATATTATTTTCTTGTGGTATTCATGTTAGTAGGTAAACGTGCATTATCTTGTTGCATGTCTTTACTAGTAGTCGGAGTGTTGCGCTTGTACTTTCTTGTTCTTAGTTTTTTTGTTGATATTTGTTGTTTCGTGTAGTATAATAGTATTATTTTCTTGTGGTATCCATGCTAGTAGATAAACGTGTGTTATCTTGTTGTCTTTACTAGTAGTCATAGTGCTACGCTTGTACTTTCTTGTTCTTAGTTTTTTGTTGATATCTGTTGTTTCGTGTAGTATAATAGTATTATTTTCTTGTGGTATTCATGTTAGTAGGTAAATGTGTGTTATCTTGTTGCATGTCTTTACTAGTAGTCGGAGTGTTGCGCTTGTACTTTCTTGTTCTTAGTTTTTTTGTTGATATTTGTTGTTTCGTGTAGTATAATAGTATTATTTTCTTGTGGTATCCATGCTAGTAGATAAACGTGCGTTATCTTGCTGTCTTTACTAGTAGTCGTAGTGCTACGCTTGTACTTTCTTGTTCTTAATTTTTTGTTGATATCTGTTGTTTCGTGTAGTATAGTAGTATTATTTTCTTGTGATATCCATGCTAGTGGGTAAACGTGTGTTATCTTGCTGTCTTTACTAGTAGTCGTAGTGCTACGCTTATACTTTCTTGTTCTTAATTTTTTGTTGTTATCTGTTGTTTCGTGTAGTATAGTAGTATTATTTTCTTGTGATATCCATGCTAGTGGGTAAACGTGTGTTATCTTGCTGTCTTTACTAGTAGTCGTAGTGCTACGCTTGTACTTTTTTGTTCTTAGTTTTTTGTTGATATTTGTTGTTTCGTGTAGTATAATAGTATTATTTTCTTGTGGTATCCATGCTAGTAGGTAAACGTGTGTCATCTTGCTGTCTTTACCAGTAGTCGTAGTGCTACGCTTGTACTTTCTTGTTCTTAGTTTTTTGTTGATATCTGTTGTTTCGTGTAGTATAGTAGTATTATTTTCTTGTAGTACTGTAATGCTTTTATACGTTGTTTTGTTACTACCTGTTGTCTCTTGTACTTTCGTTGCGTATTTTTCTAGACAGTTTTTGTCTTGAGTCGAGAGTCAATTGGAAACTATCTCTCTACCTCACCAGATAGAGGTAAGGTATGCGTACACTCTATCCTCTCTGAATCTTATTAGTTGTTGATAGGCGGAGCTAGGGGGCGCTTCGTTGGAAAATTACAACTATATATAAGGGCTCAAAATTGTTTTTTATGCATATATACAGTAGATGTTGAATCTCTTGGCTTCGTCGTGCATTTAATTCATTATATTTTGGATCCCTTGATGAAAATGCTAATGTTGGCGAGTCAATGACGTAATATAGTTGGTGTTGAATCTCCTTGACTTTCTTCATATGTTTGCTTCTTTATTTCATTAGTTTAGTTAGCGATAATAGCTTAATAGTTAGGAAGAATTAATTTGTTGGGTTTTTCTTCTCCTTAATTGGCTGTCGGTGGGCGAAACTAAGGCGTAGTTCGGTGGAAAATTACACTATATGAAAAGGTCCAAATTATTTTTTATGTATACATATGATAGACGTGATTAGTTTTGTTAGCTATAATAGCTAAGAAGAATTAATTTTTGCTATCTTGGTGTGCCACACATTCTCTCAATATCGTCTCATTTTTGCTACTTTCAACTTATGGACACGAGCTTTTTAAACTGGCCGATAACCAGCAGTACCCCGTCCCATAGAACATAGTCGATTAACAATCACTCTGTAGAACTAACTTGTCTTAACAACACATTTATCACACAAAACATGATCAGATCAGATTCGAATCTCTACTAATTAATCCATCTATCTGTCCTACTCGGATATGATGTGCGACCTCCTCGTCAATAATCTTCCACTCACCTTATTCCGAATCTCTTCGACCTAATCTTATCTCTCTTGTTGTGCCGCAAATTCATCTCAATATCGTCTCATTTCCATTACGTTCAACTTCCGGACACGAGCTTGTTTAACTGACCGACGACCAACAGCCGCCTCATATAACATAGTCGAACTAACTCGTCTTAACAACACATATTATCACGGAAAACATGATCTGATCGTATTCGAACCTCTACTAATTCATCCATCTATCTGTCACACTCAGATATGATGTGCAACCTCATCGTCAATAAACTTCCACTCACCTCATTTCATTTCATTTGACATTCTTTCCATCGCCCCCGGCCCCTCCCCAACCCTATTCTCTCTCCATAACTAATATTTGTCTAAATTATATACAAATATTTATCGAATAATACTTTTTACTTATATCAAATAATTAAAGTCACCAATGTCACATTCATCACCAAAAATATTTTGGACTTGTTTGTAATTCCAAACTCTCAACGTGTGGACTCTAATAAGACCTAGAAGTTGGAATATTATCAATAATTCTCCAAAATATCATATATGTAGAATGTTCTTTTAATCAAGCAGAAAAAAAAAGACTTTTAAATCTTGTAATCTTAAATTAAAAGTATACAGAATGTATCAAAATATATCACATGCAGTGGCGTAGCTATATATATATATAGGTGGCTAGTCAAACACACCGCATCGAAAAATTATACGAAGTGTATATATAGCTAGGTCAAAAATTACTTGACATATGTACTTATATATTAAATCTCAAACACCCTTATAATGAGATTTTTTGCTTCGTCATTGATTACGTGAAAAGTTGAAATTAAATAAGTTTTCAAAAACGAAAAGAAACATTATTTTTAAAATAAATAAAAAAACAAGACAAACACATTGAAACGAAGGTCAACAACAACATACCCAGTATATTCCCATAAAGTGGGATCTGAGAGGGTAAAGTGTATGCAGTCCATACCACTACCTCAGGTGAAGTGGAAAAGTTATTTCCGATAGATCCCTGACTCACGATAGATAACACAGTATAACAACAAAAAACATAAAAAAAATAAAAAAAAAATGGGATAACACGCCGCTAGATAATTAAAGAGACAAGACACCGACAGAATAATACTATAAATCATCTATTCGAGATCACAAACATCCTCAGAAAACTAGCTACGAACAAGAAACTACAGACACATATACAAACAAAACACTCCTCTACCCTAATTGGTGCAGAGGTGGAGCCAGCCTAGTAATAGGGGGTTAATTCATCTGAACCCCCTTCGACAGAAAATTATAGTATTAATACATGGTTAAAATAAATTTTATGTATATATTGAAGACGTTGAACCCCTTTCGGTGAGTTTTTCTTCAGATTAATTTTGAACCCCCTCAACAGAAATTCTGACTCCGTCTCTGAACTCGCACCCTCCGCACCTTCCTATCAAGGATCATGTTCTCCGTAAGCTGTAACCGCCCCATATTCTGCCTAATTACCTTCCTCCAATATAAATCGAGGGAATAACATAAATCGAATAATAAGAAACTATATTAATAATACTACAACAACTAATATGAAAATACATATATTTATGTTGCAGTCAACCATAATTATTTTTTTCAGTGTGCTTTTCTCACTTTCAAATTATTAGTAGGCATGATAAGAGCATTAGTCTATTGATTTCTCTAAAGTGCTCATTACTTATAAAAAAATATTGTAATAATTAGTCAGAGCCCGACTAATCTAAATTCGCGTCGGATAGAGTCTATTCGGGGAAAGCTCTTCCTACCAAGAATTTTTTCTTGGGCTGATTTTTCACTAGGCCGCGATCGCACCCACCGCAACCGCAGGCAATGCCATACGATTGCAATATCTTGACAATATTGACTGACTGCGACCGTCGTTTGAGGACCGCGATCGCGATAATTTTGAGGCCATGTTCTGGTCCAGGTCTTCAGCTGCGTGAATAACCAAATAATTCTTTTCGATATTACACCAATGATAGCTGAAGTTGATACAAGCCAAATGACCTCCGAGTTGCTAGAGAGAGCTCTACTTCATCCACTGCACCACATCCTTTGACGGTCACTCAAACATATAGACATATTACAACTGAATTTTAATTGTTTTTTTTTCCTTTTTTTGTTTTCCTATATAAAGTGTACAATTATAATGATGACCGTTGACATTTTACATAAAGTTGTTTATTATAGTAAAATTCTCCGAAACCAAGAATTTCTTTTTGCTCCGAAATCAAGAATTTCTTTTTGCTCCGAAACCAAGAAACACTTAAATTAAGGAAACAATAAGATTTCTCCGATTAATGAATTCTTGAATGAAGAAGTTGGGGAACTCCGATTCAAAAAACTTGAAAAAATTCAACAATTTCGATTTCCTCTCTTTTTGCTCAAGATCGCCATTAATGGCGAGCTCAAAGCTTCGAATTTCCACAATGCCATATATAATTTCCGACATAACCCACGTATAGTTTTCAACCCATTTTTTCTATTTTCTCTATTTTTGCTCAAGATCCGCCATTAATGGCGAGCTCAAAGCTTTGAATTTCCACAATGGGGAAGAATTCGACATTAATGACAATCTTGAGCAAAAAGAGATGAAATTGGGTTCAAGAACTTCATTAAAACGCCATTCAAGAACTTCATTAACCCACCATTCAAGAACTTCATTAATCCACCATTTTTTTTTCTTTCAAGAATTCTATATTTGACCCAAGAAGATGAAATTGGTTGAAGAAGAAAATGGAGCAAAATGAAAAATGGGGAAGAAAAAAGAAAATAATAAAGTTAAATAATTAATTTTTTAGAGTAAAAAATAAATGACGTGGCAACGCGTGCATCACACCACATTCCAAATGACTAGTTGTCAGTTTTCGGAAGGTAATAATTCCACTTTAAAATAATTCAGGAGATAATAATTCTACTTTAAAATAGTTCAGAGGGTAATTCCAAATTGAGATTTAGGGTAAAGGTTGGGGGTGCTTTTGACCATTTTCTCTACAAAAGATATGTAGATTAGAGTATCTACATTTTTTTAATCTTATGATCGATTTTAAACCTGTCATGTTGAATGTTAAATAATTTCTGCATTATAATCCCTGTATAAAATTTACACGTTTTAACATGATATAGTAGGTTACTACTGTTGCTTTTTTATCGACAGTTACCTGTAAATATTTTTTAGGTGACTTGATAGTGGCAAACGTGAGTATATAATTCTTGTATAACTATAAAGTTTGAACCAAATGCTTTTTATCGACAGTTACCTGTAAATATCTTTTAGGTGACTTGACAGTGGCAAACGTGAGTATATAATCCCTGTATAACTATAAAGTTTGAACCAAATGCTTTTTATCGACAGTTACCTGTAAATATCTTTTAGGTGACTTGAAACTATAAAGTTTGAACCAAATGCTTTTTATCGACAGTTACCTGTAAATATCTTTTAGGTGACATGATAGTGGCAAACATGAGTATATAATCCCTGTATAACTATAAATTTTGAACCAAATGCTTTTTATCGACAGTTACCTGTAAATATCTTTTAGGTGACTTGATAGTGGCAAACGTGAGTATATAATTCCTGTATAACTATAAAGTTTGAACCAAATGTTTTTTATCGACAGTTACCTGTTGTCACGCCCCAAAATTCCATCGGGACGGACTGGCACCCGAAGCCGAGAAGGCCCGGGAGAACCCGTTCAAATACCTATACTTTCACTTACATGTCACCAAAAATTTGGACAGCACTTCGTTACATATAGAAGAATCTAATTACCTGTATCAGCACAACACGCACAAATATATATATATATATATATATATATATATAACACTTGGCCGTCGGGGCCACCACATATACAAATATAACATGACTATATAAACTTCCATGACTTTACCCTTCCTTATGTCTACAAAGCCTCTAGGATATACATGACATAACTAGGGTCGGGACAAACCCCCGCCCACACACGACTCCTGTACAATGACAAAACATAAGGAACCGACTCGGAAAGCTCTGAAGCAAACTGGAGCTCACCAACAATAGCTGTATGACCTGGCTCCTATCTATGCTGTGAGTGAGCTGAAGCACCTGTGCCTGCAGCATGAAATGCAGGTCCCCCGTGAGGGACGTCAGTACGAAATATGTACTGAGTATGTAAAGCTGTAAATAATCATATGTGATATGGGGGATCAAGAAAATCAGACGCAAGTGAATAAATCATAATAGAAGTGAACCACACTTCATAAACACTTTTAGGATCATGTACATTATCATTAATCTAAATTGGGTTCTTGAATTCAAACATATTTGTGGAACGGTATACATTCGTTCATTTCATTCTTTACAATTATCATTCGCCATTACCTCCTCCTCCCGAACCTCCAACCACCTAACAATAATCAATATTGTACCGTACTGTGACCATTAGGCTGCCTCCAGTACATATCAACTGGGATCGACCCATGCTAGGCTTATGCCCCTGGGATACCACCCATAAACACATAAATAGGGATCGACCCATGCTAGGCTTATGCCCCTGGGATACCACCCACACGTATATCAAGTAACACACATAAGAGATCTTTCCAATAACTTAGTTCAAAAGCTTTTGAGATTATTACATTAGTGTTCATGCCAATATAGTACCTTTGATCAAGTAATAGACCTTCTATACAATAACGATGTTATAAAGACTCATTGGTACATCAACAATGTGTTTCAGAATCATCAATATCACAACAATGAAATAGGAGCCTTTTGGTATATCAATGAAACATTTTTACACTTTATAGAATGGAAACAACTTCGTTGGTAATGTAGAACAATACATGTTTTTGGACAACCTCGGAATCTTATTTGATGGAACATTGGTGTTTTCATGCCAAAGAACATTGTTAGAGTATGCTTTACATACCTCGTTGTAAATTCGGATACCAATTCAACACAACTTCCCGCCTTTACAAATCACTTATCTACAATGAAATGTTTGGCATCTAGTATTAGCAACCCAACACCACAATTCTCTTCCATAATTCCATACAACCAATATTTGCAAAATATTCCAAAAACCAACTTGAACAATAGGTTTATGTGTATATATATATATATATATAATCATCATTTCAATACCACATCATCAATACCAAATTCCTTCACAATTCAACATAATCCAACCATGCACAAGAATAATCCAACATCATTTCCCAATCATCTTTCAACAACAATCAAATAACATACTTCTTATGCTCACATGCATATATATATATACATACATATCCATATCAATAACACCAACATAATTTACATCCTTACCATAAAATGACCCTTTTGATTTCGAAGTCCTGTTGGCACAAATAAGGGGTGCTTCTCGAAGCCCTCGAGACGGTGAACACAACTACAGAATCAATTTGGATTTTCTACGGTTGAATCACAAGATAATTGAAGTTGAAATTAGGCTAGGGTTTCTTATTTTCAATAATTTGATGATAATTGATGGATATGAGACTAATTATATGTATATAATGACCAATTTTCGTCCATGAGGTGATGGAAAATGACCATATTGCCCTTAAAAATTTAAGTAAATCCGAATCTGTCCATGGTGGACTGTTTTGGCAGGCTAAAGTAAATCGGCCATAACTCTTTTCTCCGATATCGGATTTGGGTAAAATTGGTATCGTTGAATAGATAATTCAAAGGGATTTCATTTCATATAAAGTAGGCCACCCAGTTCGTTCTGTACAAGGAGTTATGATCGTTTGAAGTTGACCCTAAAAAACTGTTTTGAGAGGCTGAAGTAAAACGAGTATAACTCCTTACTCAGACGTTGGATTTGGATGAAACCAATTGAATTGGAAAGAAGACTCAAAGATATTTCTTTTCGTAGGTCGCAGATCTCCCAGTTCATTATATTAAGGGAGTTATGATCATTCAAAGTCGACCCAAAAAACTGGCAGGCCTCAGTAATTTGTGTGCAGGAAATTTTCCTGCACATTTACTATTCACCATATCCCGACCACCATTTTATAGTTTTGAACGTGCTCGATTATATCCAAAACTTATCCGTTTTTGGAAATTTTTATATCGTTGGAAAGCTTATTCAATAACCTTCGTATGAAACCATCGACGGGCAAATTCCGGTATAAATAAAATAAAAAATTAATTCCATATAAATAAGACCAATCACGTACTTGAATACGCCAATACATGTACTTGAATACGGGTACTTGAATACGCCAATACATGTACTTGAATACGGGGTGTTACATCCTTCCCCCCTTAAGGACATTCGTCCTCGAATGTGAAATGTAGTTATTTAGCCGAAACAAGTTCGAATTCATAATTGATATTCACGCCATCATATAGATATTATGCATATGTAAAAACTTACTTGTTAGTGTCCCAGTTCCACTCCTTGCACTTCTTTTTCACCTTTGAACAAATAAGGGTATTTTGATTTCATTGCTTCCTCCGCTTCCCATGTAATCTCTTTCCTTTGTTGATTTCTCCAAAGTACTTTCACCGATGCTACTTCTTTATTTCTCATCTTCTTAACTTGACGATCTAATATAGCAATAGGCATCTCCTCATAGGTAAGATCTTCTGTTACTTGCACATCTTCAGTAGAAGTAATAAGGGACGGATCTCCGATGCACTTTCGAAACATCGATACATGAAATACTGGATGCACTGATGAGAGTTCCTGGGGTAGCTCTAATTCATAAGCAACTTGCCCACGTCTTCGAATAATCTTATACGGGCCTATATAACGTGGACTCAACTTTCCTTTCTTGCCAAATCTCATCACCCCTTTCATTGGCGATACCTTCAAAAATACCCAATCGCCTAACGAAAACTCTAGCTCTCTTCTTCTACTATCCGCATATGACTTGTGTCGACTTTGAGTTGTTTTCAACCGTTGCTGAATCACCTTGACTTTTTCTAAGGCTTGATACACAAGATCCGGTCCGAACATAAGAGTTTCACCCGATTCGAACCATCCTATTGGTGATCTACACTTCCTCCCATATAAAGCTTCACATGGTGCCATTTTGATACTTGAATGATAGCTATTATTGTAGTCAAACTCAATAAGAGGTAAATGATCATCCCAGCTGCCTTTAAAATCTATAACACATGCTCGTAGCATATCTTCAAGTGTTTGAATGGTGCGCTCTGGTTGTCCATCCGTCTGAGGATGAAAAGTTGTACTCAGATTCACTTGTGTTCCCAAACTCCGTTGGAAAGACTTCCAAAAGTTTGCGGTAAATTGAGTTCCCCGATCCGATATAATAGAAGTTGGCACTCCATGCAATCGGACTATTTCTTTAACATACAGCTTTGAATATTCTTCAACTGTGTAAGTGGTCTTAACAGGTAAGAAATGTGCGGATTTAGTAAGCCTATCCACAATCACCCATATAGAATCAAATTTCTGAGTTGTACGAGGCAAACCTGTAACAAAATCCATGTTGATCATGTCCTACTTCCAAATTGGAAGATCTATGCATTGCATATAGCCTCTGGGTTTTTGGTGCTCAACTTTAACTCTTTGACAATTTGGACATTCAACTACAAATTTTGCAATGCTCTTCTTCATGTCATTCCACCAATACATATTTTTCAAATCTTGATACATTTTGGTTGATCCTGGATGAATGGAATACCTTGAAGAATGTGTCTCTGTCATAATCTTCTTTCTTAGCCCGTCTACATCCGGCACACACAATCGGTTTTGGCACTGAAGTACTCCTTCTCGCGTAAGCTCAAATGCCTTGGTCGCACCACTCTGAACGTTCTCCTTAAGCTGTAATAAAATAGGATCTGCATATTGCTTCTCTTTCACTTCAGCTACTAATGAAGATTCCGCAGCATTATGTACGATAAGCTCTTTATTCAGAGTTTCAAGAAGGCGAACTCCCAAACTAGCTAACTGGTGAAGATCTTTAACCATCCCTTGCCTTTCTATAGGCGCCATCATAGCCTTACGACTTAACGCATCAGCTACCACATTTGCTTTCCCTGGATGGTACAAGATATCAACTTCGTAGTCCTTTAATAGTTCAAGCCATCTCCGCTGCCTTAAATTTAGATCTTTCTGATTAAAAATATATTGCAAGCTCTTATGGTCAGTATATATATCAACATGAACCCCATATAAATAGTGGCGCCATATTTTTAAAGCAAAAATAACTGCTGCCAGCTCAAGATCGTGTGTAGGATAATTTTTCTCATGTGGCCGCAATTGTCTAGAAGCATATGCTATTACCTTACCATGCTGCATCAATACACATCCTAAACCAATTCTGGAAGCATCACAATACACTGTATACCCTTCGCTGCCTTCTGGAAGTACCAACACGGGTGTAGAAATCAATTTGTTCTTTAAATCTTGAAAACTCTTCTCACATGCATCATTCCATTGGAATTTGGATGCTTTATGGGTTAGCTTGGTTAAGGGTGCTGAAATGGAAGAAAAGTCTTTAACAAACCTCCTATAATAACCGGCCAACCCGAGAAAACTACGAATCTCCGTCGGCGTTGTGGGCCTTGGCCAGTTCTTCACAGCTTCTATCTTTTGAGCATCAACCTTTATCCCTTCACTAGATACAATATGACCCAAAAATACCACCGACTTTAACCAAAACTCACATTTAGAGAACTTTACATAAAACTTACAATCACGAAGAGTCTGCAATGTCTGTCGTAAGTGATTGGCATGGTCCTCTTCTTATCTAGAATAAACTAGAATATCATCTATAAAAACTATCACAAATACATCCAGGAATGGCTTAAACACCCTATTCATCAAATCCATAAAAGCTGCAGGTGCATTTGTTAGCCCAAATGACATAACTAGAAACTCATAATGACCATACCTTGTTCGGAAAGCTGTTTTGGGTATATCTTTTTCTTTGACCCTCACTTGGTGGTAACCTGACCTCAAATCAATCTTAGAAAAGCACTTGGCGCGGATCAAATAAATCATCAATTCTTGGGAGAGGATATTTATTCTTAATAGTCACCTTATTCAATTGTCGATAATCAATACACATCCTCAGCGAGCCATCCTTTTTGTGCACAAATAACACTGGTGCTCCCCAAGGGGAAATACTAGGCCTAATGAACCCCTTTTCTAGCAAATCTTTCAATTGTTCTTTCAATTCTCGTAATTCTGCTGGGGCCATTCTATACGGAGGAATGGAGATTGGTTGGGTGCCTGGTATTACATCAATACCAAACTCTACTTCTCGTTCAGGAGGCAAACCTGGAAGATCTTCAGGAAATTCATTTACCACCGGAACAGCGTGAAGAGTTGGTGGCTCCGCTTCTGTATCCCTTACTCTAACTAAATGATATATGTATCCCTTGGAAATCATTCTTCTTGCCTTAAAATAAGAAATAAATCTACCTCTTGGCGCGCTAATTTCACCTTTCCATTCAAGGACTGATTCATTTGGAAAATGGAAATATACATTTTTCGTGCAGCAATCAATTGTGGCATAACAAGACGTCAACCAGTCCATACCCATTATAACATCAAAATCTACCATTTCTAACTCTACAAGATCAGCCATCGTATCACGACCACAAACAGTTACTATGCAGTTTCGATAAACCCTTCTAGCTATAATAGATTCCCCGACCGGTGTGGACACTTCAAATGGCTTAACTAACAGTTCGGGTATTCTTTCGAACTTTCCAGCAACCAATGGAGTAACATAAGATAATGTAGAACCGGGATCAATTAAGGCATATAAATCGAATGAAAATATAGACAACGTACCCGTAACCACATTTGGAGAAGCCTCTAAATTCTGTCGATCCGCTAGAGCATACGTACGATTATGAGCCCCGCTAGAACTCGTGGCTCCTCTATCACCTCTAACACGACCCATTGGCTGTGCACCCCTTCCTGAATAAGGCATCGATGATGATGATGCAACAAATGACCCCGTAGGTCGTGCCATACCCCCTATGTCCCTTCGTGGGCATTCCCTCATCATATGCCCCGACATACCGCACCAAAAGCAAACATTGGTCCCCAGCCGACATGCTCCCAAATGATACCTTCCACATTTATTGCATGGCTCTCGAGGAGGTCTCGATTGACTCATATTCCCTTGCCCTTGGTAACCCGCTGATCGCGAACTATGACCCTCACTTCATTGCCCAAATTGACTGCCTCTGAACCCCTGATGCTGTGGTGGAGCACTAGCTGCAGAATAAGAAAATAATGGCCTAGGTGGTCTAGCAGAAAATTGAGGTCTAAAACCTCCATGTGGCGCCATAAACTGCCTTGTAGATCTGGCCCTCTTAGAAGATCCGCTTTCAAATTCCTGTGTTCTTCTTCTTTGCCTCTGATCTTCCATTTTCTGTGCAAATGCTTGGATCCTAGCTATATCCATGTCTTTATTCAGTGCAGCAATAGTACAATCCCTAACCAAATACGGATCCAATCCATTCACATACCGATGAACTCTGTCATCCATAGTAGCTATAACATTAGGAGCATATTTGGACAAGGAATTAAATCGAAGACTATACTCCCTCACACTTGTATGACCCTGTCTAAGATTTAAGAACTGATCCGCACAGGCCTGACGAGTCTCATATGGAAGATAATGATCAATAAATGCCTCTTTGAACTCTTTCCAAGTAGCTGGGGGTGCATCTATGCCCCTTGACCGTTTCCAGTCTTCATACCAATATATAGCCTCACCTTTGAATCTATACGCGGCTAACTCCACTGTCTCTCTGCCCGATACATGCATCACCTCTAGGGCCCTTTGGATCTGATCAATAAAGTCCTGCGGATCTTCGTTAAGATCGGATCCGGTAAAAGTAGGCGGATCCATCTTAAGAAAATCCTGTGTTCGAAGACTAGCCGCCCTATCTATACCACTAGGACCTGCAGTAGGAATAGCTTGCCCTTGAGCTTTCCCAGCAACTATACGAGTCAAAAGTTGCACTGCATTTCTAAGATCTTGATCAACAACATTAATAGGTGGCTCTGGGGATATAGTTCTCCTCCTCCTTATTTCTTCCGGACTGGGGGAAGTTTTTGATGCATGCTCAGCTGGAGCCTCACTTTGATTAGCTGGTATAGTGGGTGACTTACTAGTCCCCTCTCCGGAAGCCACATCTACTTGCTTACCGGTATTCTTGCTTCTGGTAACCGACATCATTACTATAATAAGAGAAACAAACTGATTCAGTGGTCAACTATGACTTCATATACAATATAAGCTCTATCGCACGATCTAAGACATGAAGAAAAGAAACAATTCCTAAATGTCCATAGCCTTCTGTTTATAGATGTGGTGCACAACACACCGATAAACAAGACTCTACGTAGACACGGCTTTGTAGACTCACTAGGACGAACCTCTCTGATACCACTTTTGTCACGCCCCAAAATCCCATCGGGCCGGACTGGCACCCGAAGCCGAGAAGGCCCGGGAGAACCCGTTCAAATACCTGTACTTTCACTTACATGTCACCAAAAATTTAGACAACACTTCGTTGCATATAGAAGAATCTAATTACCTGTATCAGCACAACACGCACAAATATATATATATATATATAACACTTGGCCGTCGGGGCCACCACATATACAAATATAACATGACTATATAAACTTCCATGACTTTACCCTTCCTTATGTCTACAAAGCCTCTAGGATATACATGACATAACTAGGGTCGGGACAAACCCCCGCCCACACACGACTCCTGTACAATGACAAAACATAAGGAACCGACTCGAAAAGCTCCGAAGCAAACTGGAGCTCACCAACAATAGCTGTATGACCTGGCTCCTATCTATGCTGTGAGTGAGCTGAAGCACCTGTGCCTGCAGCATGAAATGCAGGTCCTCCGTAAGGGACGTCAGTACGAAATATGTACTGAGTATGTAAAGCTGTAAATAATCATATGTGATATGGGGGATCAAGAAAATCAGACGCAAGTAAATCATAATAGAAGTGAACCACACTTCATAAACACTTTTAGGATCATGTACATTATCATTAATCTAAATTGGGTTCTTGAATTCAAACACATTTGTGGAACGGTATACATTCGTTCATTTCATTCTTTACAATTATCATTCGCCATTACCTCCTCCTCCCGAACCTCCAACCACCTAACAATAATCAATATTGTACCGTACTGTGACCATTAGGCTGCCTCCAGTACATATCAACTGGGATCGACCCATGCTAGGCTTATGCCCCTGGGATACCACCCATAAACACATAAATAGGGATCGACCCATGCTAGACTTATGCCCCTGGGATACCACCCATAAACACATAAATAGGGATCGACCCATGCTAGGCTTATGCCCCTGGGATACCACCCACACGTATATCAAGTAACACACATAAGAGATCTTTCCAATAACTTAGTTCAAAAGCTTTTGAGATTATTACATTAGTGTTCATGCCAATATAGTACCTTTGATCAAGTAATAGACCTTCTATACAATAACGATGTTATAAAGACTCATTGGTACATCAACAATGTGTTTCAGAATCATCAATATCACAACAATGAAATAGGAGCCTTTTGGTATATCAATGAAACATTTTTACACTTTATAGAATGGAAACAACTTCGTTGGTAATGTAGAACAATACATATTTTTGGACAACCTCGGAATCTTATTTGATGGAACATTGGTGTTTTCATGCCAAAGAACATTGTTAGAGTATGCTTTACATACCTCGTTGTAAATTCGGATACCAATTCAACACAACTTCCCGCCTTTACAAATCACTTATCTACAATGAAATGTTTGGCATCTAGTATTAGCAACCCAACACCACAATTCTCTTCCATAATTCCATACAACCAATATTTGCAAAATATTCCAAAAACCAACTTGAACAATAGGTTTATGTGTATATATATATATATATATATATATATATATATATATATATATATATATATATATATAATCATCATTTCAATACCACATCATCAATACCAAATCCCTTCACAATTCAACATAATCCAACCATGCACAAGAATAATCCAACATCATTTCCCAATCATCTTTCAACAACAATCAAATAACATACTTCTTATGCTCACATGCATATATATATATATATATACATATCCATATAAATAACACCAACATAATTTACATCCTTACCATAAAATGACCCTTTTGATTTCGAAGTCCTGTTGGCACAAATAAGGGGTGCTTCTCGAAGCCCTCGAGACGGTGAACACAACTACAGAATCAATTTGGATTTTCTACGGTTGAATCACAAGATAATTGGAGTTGAAATTAGGCCAGGGTTTCTTATTTTCAATAATTTGATGATAATTGATGGATATGAGACTAATTATATGTATATAATGACCAATTTTCGTCCATGAGGTGATGGAAAATGACCATATTGCCCTTAAAAATTTAAGTAAATCCGAATCTGTCCATGGTGGACTGTTTTGGCAGGCTAAAGTAAATCGGCCATAACTCTTTTCTCCGATATCGGATTTGGGTGAAATTGGTATCGTTGGATAGATAATTCAAAGGGATTTCATTTCATATAAAGTAGGCCACCCAGTTCGTCTTGTACAAGGAGTTATGATCGTTTGAAGTTGACCCTAAAAAACTGTTTTGAGAGGCTGAAGTAAAACGAGTATAACTCCTTACTCAGACGTTGGATTTGGATGAAACCAATTGCATTGGAAAGAAGACTCAAAGATATTTCTTTTCGTAGGTCGCAGCTCTCCCAGTTCATTATATTAAGGGAGTTATGATCATTCAAAGTCGACCCAAAAAACTGGTAGGCCTCAGTAGTTTGTGTGCAGGAAATTTTCCTGCACATTTACTATTCACCATATCCCCGCCACCATTTTATAGTTTCGAACGTGCTCGATTATATCCGAAACTTATCCGTTTTTGGAAATCTTTATATCGTTGGAAAGCTTATTCAATAACCTTCGTATGGAACCATCGACGGGCAAATTCCGGTATAAATAAAATAAAAAATTAATTCCATATAAATAAGACCAATCACGTACTTGAATACGCCAATACATGTACTTGAATACGGGTACTTGAATACGCCAATACATGTACTTGAATACGGGGTGTTACACTTGTAAATATCTTTTAGGTGACTTGATAGTGGCAAACGTGAGTATATAATTCTTGTATAACTATAAAGTTTGAACCAAATGTTTTTTTATCGACGGTTACCTATAAATATCTTTTAGGTGACTTGATAGTGACAAACGTGAGTATATAATCCGTGTATAACTATAAAGTTTGAACCAAATGTTTTTTTATCGACGGTTACCTATAAATATCTTTTAGGTGACTTGATAGTGACAAACGTGAGTATATAATCCGTGTATAACTATAAAGTTTGAACCAAATATTTTTTTATCGACGGTTACCTGTAAATATCTTTTAGGTGACTTGATAGTGACAAACGTGAGTATATAATCCCGGTATAACTATAAAGTTTGAACCAAATATTTTTTATCGACAGTTACCTGTAAATATCTTTTAGGTGACTTGATAGTGACAAACGTGAGTATATAATCCCTGTATAACTATAAAGTTTGAACCAAATGCTTTTTATCGACGGTTACCTGTAAATATCTTCTAGGTGACTTGATAGTGGCAAACGTGAATATATAATCTTGTATAACTGTAAAGTTTGAACCAAATGACCCCTAAATGTAAAGAATTTACGCCATCAACGTTTGTTTATATGTTATAGGCGAAGTTACGACTGTTGCTTTTTTGTCGACAGTTACATGCATATATCTCTTAGGTGACTTGATAGTGGTAAACGTGAGTATATATCCCTGTATAACTATGAAGTTTGAACCAGATGACCCCTAAATGTAAAGAATTTACGCTACCCACATATGTTAACATGTCATAATAGGTTATTAATGTTGCTTTTTTTCGTATACGATTACGTGTAAATATTTTTTAGATGACCTGACAGTGGAAAAACGTCAGTGCATTTGATCCTAGATACGAGAGCTTAAAGATCGAGGATTAGGATAGAGTGTTAGGACGTAGTCGGAGTGATTTCTCTCTTTCCTCTTTTCAGTGTTATTATTACTTTTATTATTATATATTGTTTTTTATTTTTATTACTATAGTTATTTCTTTTGCTTTGGTTATCTTATTATTTTTGTTAGTATTTTTCTTAATATTTTCATCGAAGCATCTTTTGCTCTTGTATTATGCGCTTTTCTAAACAATCTTTCTGCCTCATACAAGGTGGGGCAGGGTAACACACACTATACCCACGTGGGATATTTAAATTTAATATCCCAAATTTAAATATTTTTTTCTTTAAAAATAGATTTCATTTTTAGGTCAGACGAAAATAATATTTTATTCTGACCTGATACATTTATCCTCGAATTCTTTTTCGCTATCGAGTCATTGCGATTACGGGTTGAAATATCGAATTATACTAAATAGTCCAACGAGTGTGTCTAATCCCCTCTCATGTTCAACGAAAAAAGAAAAAGAATAATAACTCCAACAACATATCTGATATAGTCCTATAAATGAAAAAAATGTGCGAAAAATACTTGTACTTGAGCGAAATTTACAGTTATGCACCCTGAACTTTGCAGGGGTCCTATGACCCCTAGGCTATTTTTTATCAAATAATTTTTTTTACGCGCTCAATATGCGTGAAATATACGTACTGGTTAAAGTGCCAAATACATGTCAGTTAAATATGATAAAAAATAGTCTAGGGGGTCATAGAACCCCCGAAAAGTTTAGGATGCGTAACTGCAAATTTCGTTGAACTATACGTATTTTTTGCACCTTTTTCTTCCTATAAATCAAATTTGAGGTAGAAAGACGGTTTTCGACAGATTTATTTTTTTAAAAATAAAAAAATAAAAAAATAAAAAAAAGTTTCCCTAATAGAACCTTCTAGGGTTTTGTTATCCTTTTAACATTTCTACACATTTTATCCTTTCAAAAGCCTAAACACATACCTTATTGACTATTCACTCCATAGTTAGAGAAAAACTCACCATTTTCACAATAAAGGTACTTACTTTTTCATCTTTTTTACTAGTGGTGTAGTGTTATTGTAATCATTTTTTGTTGTGGGGTTCTTGATTTAGCTCAGAAAATGTATTATTTGATTGAAATTATTGAATTCTTGAATTTGAATTACTATCTTTTTTACTAGTGGTGTACTGTTATTGTGACTATTTTTTGTTGTGGGGTTCTTGATTTAGCTCAGAATATATCATTTGATTGAAATTTTTGAGTTTTTTTAACTTAGATTTACTATATTTTTGCTTCTGTTTGTTGTTCTTGTAACCATTTTTGTTGTGGGGTTCTTGATTTAGCTTAGAATGTATCATTTGAGTGAATTCTTGAGTTTTTTTTACTTATAATTTACTATATTTTTGCTTCTGTTTGCTGTTCTTGTAACCATTTTTGTTGTGGGATTCTTGATTTAGCTCAGAATGTATCATTTGTTTGAAATTATTGAATTCTTGAATGTAAAGTACTACTATCTTTTTTACTAGTGGTGTACTGTTATTGTAACCATTTTTGTCGTGGGGTTCTTGATTTAGCTCAGAAAATGTAGCATTTGATTGAAATTATTGAATTCTTGAATTTAAAGTACTATCTTTTTTACTAGTGGTGTACTGTTATTGTAACCATTTTTGTCGTGGGGTTCTTGATTTAGCTCAGAAAATGTAGCATTTGATTGAAATTATTGAATTCTTGAATTTAAAGTACTATCTTTTTTACTAGTGGTGTACTGTTATTGTAACCATTTTTTGTTGTGGGGTTCTTGATTTAGCTCAGAATGTATCATTTGATTGAAATTATTGAATTCTTGACTTTAAAGGACTTTCTTTTTACTTGTAGTGTACTGTTATTGTAACCAATTTTTGTTGTGGGGTTCTTGATTTAGCTCAGAATGTCCCAATAAAGGTGCTTCCCTTTTGTATCGTTTGGTTGAAATTCTTGAGATTTTTGTACTTAAATTTACTATATTTTTGCTTCTGTTTGCTGTTCTGGTAGCATTTTTTGTTGTGGGGTTCTTGATTTAGTTCAGTATTTTATGGTTCTTGAATGTTTGTCTTTAAATTTATTATATTTTCTTGCTTCTGGTGTGCTGTTCTTGTAACTTTTTTGTTGTGGGGTTCTTGATTTAGCTCAGAATTTTATGGTTCTTGAATTTTTATCTTTCTGTTGTCGGTCCCGAGCCGAGGGTCTATCGGTAACAGCCTCTCTACTTCACCTGAGGTAGTGGTATGATCTGCGTTCACTCTACCCTCCCCAGGCCCCACTATGTGGGATTACACTAGGTATGTTGTTGTTGTTGTTGTTGTGAATTTTATCTTTAAATTTAGTAATTTACTGTATATTTGCTTTAGTTGAGCTGTTCTTGTAACCATTTTTGCTGTGGGGGTTCTTGATTTAGTTCAGAATTTTATGGTTCTTATCTAGAGGAAACATCTCCTTTGCTATCAGTCATATTAATTTCGCCAATAAAGGTGCTTCCTTTATTTTCACTTGATTGAAATTCTTGAGTTTTTGTCTTTGAATTTACTACGTTTAGCTTCTGGTGTGCTGTTTTTAACCATTTTTGTTGTGAAGTTCTTGATTTAGTTCAGAATTTTATGGTTCTTATCTTTAACCGTTCCTCTTATTTGCTTATGGGGTGCTGCTTTTATCTTTAATTGTGGCTCTTTTCATAATTTTTTCTCCTTCCGTTTCAATTTCTTTGTCAAGTTTTGATTTGACACAAAGTTTAAGAAAGTAAGGAAGACATCCAAATCTTGTCATATTAAACTAAAGATACATTGAGAGTATCAAAATGTCCTGTTAACCATGTTAAGATTTACTATTTTTTGATTCTTATCTTTAACGGTTCCTCTTTTTTACTTTTTTGGGTGTTGCTTTTATCTTTAATTTTTTTGGCTCTTGTCATAATTTTAGCTCCCTCCATATCAATTTGTTTGTCTGGTTTTAACTTGACTCGAAAGTTTAAGAAAGCAAAAAAGACCTTTGAATCTTGTGGTCTTAAGCTACAGATACGAAGAATATATCAAAATGCCCTTTAATCTTCGTCCAGAATTGAAGTGTTGCAAAAAAAAAAAGTAAAGAAACATTTTTTTGTAACGAACTAAAAAGTAGGACAAACAAATAGAAACGGAGGGAGTACCATTTTTGCTTGTGGGGAGCTGCTGTTTTACCGTTGTTGTGGGAATTATTGATTTAATTCAGAATTCTGTGGTTCCCGTCTTCACTTATGCTCTTTTTGCTCATGGGGTACCGTTTCTGCTATGGGGTTACGGATTAAATTCAGAATTCTTGAGTTTTTATCGATGCTTGTACTCGTTTTGCTTCTGGATGCTGAGGATATTGACCATCTTTTCTGTGGGGTTTATTGATTTAGCTCGAAAAAGAATGGCAACAACTCAGCTGGCTGCGTCATCCATTTCTGCCAAGGGTTTTGCATCCTTTGAGGGGCTTAGGTCCACGAGTAATTTTAAGGCTGTGTCTTTCGCTCCTTTAAAGCAGAATAGCAGGTCGTTCCGTGGACTCATCGTCAAGGCTGCAACTGTTGTATCTCCTAAGGTGTATATAATTTGGTTTCTTTCCTCTGTAGTTCTTGTTTTATTCCATTGTTTTGCTCGAATTCTTTGTCCTTCCATACTGGCAGTCGTAGTATTTCTTTGCCACTATCTATTGTCTCTTGTACTTCAGTTATCGCACTATGTTGTTGTAATTTATGTTCCTTTTTTCAGAATGCTTTGCCATGATTTCTTCACTTCTGTTATTTCTTTTTTTGATGTGCTTTACTTTGAGCCGAGGATCTACGGAAACAACCTCTCTACCTCCCAAGGTAGGGTAAGGTTTGTGTACACTCTATCCTCCTCAAACCCCACTTATGGAAATACGGTATGTTGTTGTTGTTTTTTTGCTCGAAATCTAATGGCTAGGAAGGTAAGAAAAATCGCCTTGAGTTGCTACCACGTGCCCAGGAGGTCACTTGTTCAAGCGTGGAAACAGCCTCTTGCAGAAATGCAGGGTAAGGCTGCGTGCAATAGGCCCTTGTGGTCCGGAACTGGAGCTTTACTACACCGGGCTGCCCCGGGATATAGTAGATATCTCCCGTAAAAAATATGTTTGAAAACCAAAGATGAATACATTGAGCATTAGGTTTCATCGGTTAGTCAGTATTGGCTTTAAACCTCTCTTCTCAAATAGAGCATGTCTCTTTGCACCCTCAGATGGCTGTCTATTATTGTCCCCGTCTGTTATTTAAGTGCATCAGTTCGATTTTGTTTCTACTTGTTTTTAAAATCCAACCTATGTCAGTTGCAATGCATTTTAAGGTTTCCATTCTCGTAGGGAAGCTTACATATTTATGCGCGTCTTTGTTCTCTTGCTGTTGTTTGTGCAGTACACTTCAATTAAACCTCTAGGTGATCGAGTTCTGGTGAAGATTAAGGATGCAGAGGACAAGAGCGTAGGCGGCATCCTGCTTCCAACATCAGCACAGTCAAAGCCACAAGGAGGTGAGGTTGTTGCTGTCGGGGAGGGTCGTTCAGTTGGTAAGACCACAGTGGAAATTAGTGTGAAGGTAATTCTGTAATCATCGACATACACAACTTGGTTTCTAAGTAGGTTAATCTGTCTCGTCTAAACTGATCGTATTACGTGTAGAATGGTACCCAAGTGCTGTACTCGAAATTCGCGGGAACTGAAGTGGAGTTCAATGGATCAAAGCACCTGATTTTGAAAGAGGATGACATTATCGGTATCCTTGAGACAGATGATATCAAGGATCTGCAGCCCTTGAATGACAGAGTTCTAATCAAGGTTCGTCGTTATACCCTTTATTTATTTCTTTATGTGACATCTACATTCACTGGTCTAACTCCGTGGCGCCGATAATCTAAGTTGCTCGGACTCTCAAAAAATGTGTCCGCACCCGTGTCGGATCCTTCAAAAAATGCACTTTTTATGGAGGATCCGACACACACCTTTTGACATTTTTGAAGAGCCCGAGCAATATAGCCGAAAATGTATCAGGGCTCAAGTGATTCATCGAGGCGACTTAATGAGAGTTTCAATTTTGGAAGCCGGACTACATTTCCGTCGCTTATTCTTCTTGATATCACATTTGCATCAAGGTTCATTTTTGCGGAGTCGTGCTAATTTGGTCATCACATTTTTTATCAGGTGGCTGAGACTGAGGAAAAAACCGCTGGAGGATTGTTTTTGAGCGAGTCTGCAAAGGAGAAACCTTCAATCGGCACAGTAAGAATATGCACCCTGCTGTTCAGCTAGTATTATTCCTTCTATTATTGTTAATATTTATCTATGTTCGGGCTCTTTGAAAATGTCAATGGATACGTGTTGGATCCTTCAAAGGTAATATATTTTTTAAGGATTCGGCACAGGTACGACAACATTTTGAAGCGTACTAGCAACATAGATATTTATACACTGAGGGGTTGTTTGATTGATGGTTTGAAATAAACTAATTCCAACATAAAATTGCACATAAGCTAATGTAGTGTTTGGTTGGCCGCATAAGACGTATAACTAAATGTAGCATGTATTGGCTTTATCTAATTATACGCGTAGCTACAATGCACTGAGGGCCCTTAAAAGTAAGTAATTCATGTACTACAATTTCTTCATTATTAGTCATTGCATAGCATCTGATGTTCGTTACTCGAGCTGAGGGTCTTTCGAAAACAACTTGTCTACCTCCTCGATGTAGGAGTAAGGTCGACGTACACTCTACCCTCTCCAGACCCCCCCGCTTCTTCTGGGACTACACCGAGATTGTTGTATTAGTCATTGCATAGCTGTCCTTTTAGTACTGATTCACATACAAACAATCACCGCATTACAGTTCTCATACAGCTACGATGTAAACCAAACGATAATTGATAGCAGAAACGTCCGTGCATAGAAGTTAAAACTCTCGCTGATATCCGTTAACTTTTTCCGCGATTGAAACAGGTGATAGCCGTTGGACCCGGTCCTCTCGACGCGGAAGGAAACAGGAAATCACTTACAGTATCCCCTGGAAATGAAGTTATGTATTCCAAATATGCTGGCAATGACTTCAAAGGAGCTGATGGCTCTGATTACATTACTCTAAAGGCATCTGATGTAATTGCTATTCTACCATAGATAGTATGTTAATGTAAACTATTTCATTTTCATATTAGTATTTGAATTTTGAAATGTAGACTAGAAATGAGAAAAGAATGTTGCATCACTTTGGAATAAAACTTTTTGCAGATTCATAATTAGTATCTATAGAGTACAATCAAATTTTGCTGGTAAAGTTGCTGTCAGGGGTTCAAGTCTTGGAAATAACCTATGGCAGAAATGCAAGGTAAGGCTGCATGCGATAGACTTTTTGTGGTCGGATCTTTTTTCGGATCCTGTGCATAGCAGGAGCTTTAGTGCATCGGGTTGCTTTTTTTTCTTTTTTACAATTCAATTTTGGAACTGCTAGTTATCTCTTTGGCATGATTCATAAACATGCCGTTTAACT
This sequence comes from Capsicum pubescens, assembly GCA_030864215.1. Taxonomy (NCBI): domain Eukaryota; kingdom Viridiplantae; phylum Streptophyta; class Magnoliopsida; order Solanales; family Solanaceae; genus Capsicum; species Capsicum pubescens. Next base: position 16,645,242 of record CM061538.1, on the reverse strand, counting down.
TGGCTTCATCGAGCATCTGTGACCTCAAATTTTGGAAGTGCACAAAAAAAAGATGGTTAAACTTGTATAAAGTTGAACGAGTAGATATATATGGCTTATGTGGTAGTACACGTTGGATGCTACGTTGAACGCGAATTGGCCATGTAGGATGTTGGATGCTACGTTGAACACAAATTGGCCATGTAGGATGTCATATAGGACGTATCTACTTGTTCAATACACGTAGGATGCTACGTTGGACGTGAGATGGCCACGTAGGATGTCATATAGGATGCATGTGTCTATTTGTTCAACTTTATATATGTTGAAGTGCCTGTTCTGCACATCCAAAGTTGGAAGGCGTAGATGCAATCTGAAGTCAAGTTAAAGGGCACATTTATGTATTATGTCTATCTCTCTAAAATCACCATCCATTCGGAGAAATTACGACTTGAGTATCTTCCGGACAACAACTATTGTTGGCTTATCTGAAACAAGATATTCGTCTCTTAGGTGGCGTTACGATGAAGGCATAAGAGATTTATTGGAATCGGTATAAAATAGACATGACTTTAGATAAGAAGGCATGACGAGCACGAATTATGATAGATGGTTAGGATGTCGAGTGCGTTTATGCCAGCAGGTAGGAGTGTTGTCGTTATTAATTAGTTAGTCGTAATGCGTTTATGCTAGTAGTTTTTTGTTCTTGGAGTACGACGACAAACCCAGTATATTTTCACAAAGTGGGTTCTGGGATGGGTAGAGTGTATGTAGTCCACATCGCTACCTCAGAGGTGAGGTGGAGAGGTCGTTTCCGACCTCCGACTGAAGTATTTTTTGTTCTTCGAGTCTTGTTGATATATGTTGTTTTAGGTAGTTATTGTGTCACTCTTTATTGTCTTTTGTACTCCTTTTATATCTTTTTCTCGATTATATTTTGTCCTGAACCGAGAGTCTGTCGGAAACAACCTGATCTGGACTATATTCTGTCTTCAGGTAGTGGTATGAACTGCCTGCACTCTATCTTCCGCAGACCCCACCGTATAAAAATACACTAGGTATATTGTCGTTGAAAAAGGATAAAAGTTATGTAACAATGCTCAGACCAAATCGATCTTTACATTAAATGATACTCTTTTATAACGATATAACATCGAATTTAACAACACGATACAATAAAATAAAATATACGTAACAATCAAAACAAACATTATTGTACCAAAACAAGTTGATTTTTTTTTTTTTTTGGTTGAAAAACAAGTTGATTAATACAATTGAATTTGTCACATCTAGAAATTAGACAGTTGAGAAATTATATGTAAACAGTTGGAGCAACTTTGGCTGTTTTTTGGGCAAGAATTAATTGTGTGATTAATTTAGTTGGATAATCCATTTAGTCTTATCAACTTTGAAATAATTTAAACAAGTTTGTAATTAATTGTTGGCATATTAATGTTACAATGAAAGATTATTTCAGTGGCGAACTCAGGATTTAACGGTCACGGTATATATATCGACTCTCAAAAGTTTTAAGGTTCCCGCCTAGAAATCAGATTACCCAACTATCGTCTTGGTTTTTGAAGTGTTTTTTCTAAATCTTATATCATTTTTTTTATTTTTTATTTAATTATATCTAATTTACGTCGGATTTTTAATAAATCTTTTTCACTTTTTTTTTTACATTATTCATCAGATCATCCATTTTTATTTTTAATTTTTAATTTTGCCAACTTTTTCTTTATGTGTTTTTATGCTTTTGTGTTGGGAGTATAATCAATTCTTGTTTTCACATTGAATCTCCCTCCATTAATCAAATAATTTCACTTTCTCTGTTCTTAAATAAGTGTATATTTTGAATTTATCATACCTTTTAATAAATTGTAAATTTCTAGAAAATAAAATATTCACTCCGTCCGGTAATACTTGTTCACTATACTAAAATAATTGTTCAACAATACTTGTTTCAAATAAATAATTTACTTTTTTCTATCAATTTTATCCCTGTTATTAGATACTATTCGATCACTCAATATATTTTTCAAAACATCAAATTTATTATATTCAAATTATGATACAATAAAATTACCCACATTATTTATTGTTTCTTAACATGTGTGTCAAGTCAATAATAGATAAGTATTATTGGACGGAAGGAATATAATTTTACCAACTTATCCCTGATTAAAATTTCTACCTCTTTTCAAGTTGACATTGATTACATTTATTTGATCAAATTATTTTTGAAGGGTTAAACACACATTTATTTAGAAATAAAATCAAAAAATAAAACATGTACTTATTTAGAAATACAGAAAGTATTAAATTAAGGGCCACGTAATATACTTCTTAATTTAGAATTTAGAGCGGATATATTCTTCCTCAAAAAATGGAAAAAGTGTACATATATATTATTTTTTTGTTTATAAATTGAAATAAATATGTTTTCTCCTAAATCTTTTTTTTTTTTTTTTTAAATTTTAAAATATTATGCGACTTTAAAACGTTACCTCACTCATTTTTTTTTACTCATTTAGATCTAACTCAAATTCACAATAAATTCAAATATTTCTTTTTTAAAAAGAATTAAAAAATCAATTTTAAGATTTTGTAGTTAATATGTTAACAAAAAAGTACCATATTTTGTTCAACTGCCAAAGTACACTATTTACTAAATGACAAGTGTGTACATATATCACTTTTATTTGATTGGTTGTATTGTTAGTTAAAATATAATGTTTGTTTTTATCGTATTTTGGATTTTACTGCATCGTATTATCAAATTTATTATTAAATAATAAAAAGTTTCATAATAATTGATTTGAGGTAATTGTATGAATAACCTCTTCTTTTTTTTCATTTTGTATTTACTTATTATTCGAAAATCTTATTTTATTATTTATTCTATCTTTTTCTAATAACTCTACCGAAACTTATACTATTTTTTATTGTAGGCTTATCTTTCATATTATTAATGTGCCCCTTAGACTTACTCTTCAAAGTATTGATATGTAAAATTACATAACATGAAAAACGATACAATCTATCTAAATATTATATTCATCGAAATAATATAGTACGATATAACACAACATAATACAATACATAAAATTATCAAACCGTGTAACACCATGTAAAATTATATAATATGAAAAACTATATATACTGTCTATCCAAACATTATATTCATCGAAACAATATAGTACGATATAATACAATACATAAATTATCAAACAAGGTGTAGCAACCATGTAAAATTATGTAATATGAAAAATAATACAATCTATCCAAACATTATATTCATCGAAACAACATAATACGATACAATACAATATATAAATTATCAAACAAGGTGTAACAGCCATATAAAAATTATATAATATGAAAAACGATACAATCTATCCAAACGTTATATTCACCGAAACAACATAATATGATACAATATAATATATAAATTATCAAACAAGGTGTAACAACCATGTAAAAATTATATAATATGAAAAACGATACAATCTATCCAAACGTTATATTCACCGAAACAACATAATACGATACGATACAATACAAAAACATATTATCAAACAAGGTGTAACAACCATTCAAACAAATACATTTGTTTGTCAAAATACATTGCTTTAAATGACAAAGTTTGAAACTTTTTAACTTCTTGAGGTTCTCTGTTTGTTTGTCTTTCTCTAATTTGGAGTAAAAAATAAAATTGAAACTTTGGGTATTTGAAGAGTTTTGTTAGTTGTGGCACATAGATCCAGAATTTATATGTATATTTTTCTCTTTATATAGTAGTATTTTTTTGCTTCATTTTAATGATACCCTTTTGAGTTTTACATTGTTTAATGTTAAAAAGATTTGATTTTTGATTGGAATATTGAATCAAGAATGTCTTCATTGATTGTAGCATCATGGGTGGTGTCTGCATGCATGTCTGGTGTTTGTGAAAATGTGGAAAAAAATGAGTCTTTTGGTAATTTTATGTCCATTTCTAAGCATAATTGTAAAGTTGGAGTAAGAAATAGGAAGAAAATGAGATGGGGTTTGGCTCAATGTTCCAAGAATGATGGTTTTTGTTCAGTTTATGGATGGGAAAGTGGTAATCTTGGTTGTTGGAGGAGCAAAAGATTTAGTGGCAATGGCCAACAAGGTAAAAGTTTTGATTTTTAATCTTAATTTGTGTTAGTATATGTTGTTTCTTGTACTTCGACTATAGTATTGTTTTGTTTGTTTTACTGTTCTGTTACTGTCTGTTGTTCGTGTTGGTATATGTTGTTTCTTGTACTTCGGCTATCTTATTGTTTTGTTGTAGTACCGTTCTGTTACTATCCGTTGTTTGTGTTATACTATGTGTTGTTTCTTGTACTTCGATTATCGTATTGTTTTGTTGTAGTACTGTTCTGTTTAGACTGTTACTATCTATTGTTTGTGTTACTATCTATTGTATCTTGTACTTCGATCATCTTATTGTTTTGTTGTAGTACTGTTCTGTTACTATCTGTTGTTTGTGTTGGTATGTGTTGTATCTTGTACTTTGATCATGTTATTGTTTTGTTGTAGTACTATTCTGTTACTATCTGTTTTTGCGTTACTATCTATTGCATCTTGTACTTTGATAATCTTATTGTTTTGTTGTAGTATTGTTCTGTTACTATCTGTTGTTTGTGTTACTGTCTGTTGTATCTTGTACTTTGATAATCTTATTGTTTTGTTGTAGTATCGTTCTGTTGTTTGTGTTACTGTCTGTTGTATCTTGTACTTCGATCATCTTATTGTTTTGTTATAGTACTGTTCTGTTACTATCTGTTGTTTGTGTTACTGTCTGTTGTATCTTGTACTTTGATAATCTTATTGTTTTGTTGTAGTATCGTTCTGTTACTATCTGTTGTTTACTGTCTGTTGTATCTAGTACTTCGATCATGTTATTGTTTTGTTGTCGTACTGTTCTGTTACTATCTTACTAACTATTGTTTGTGTTACTACGTATAGTTTGTGAAAATGTGGATAAAAAGGATTTTTGTTTGTGTTATTATTATATTTTGACGTTCTGTACCCATCGTTTACTAGGTGGCATAAGGGCCACCATGAAGCAACCGGTTACGGAAGGTACATCAAAGGAGAAACCACCAACCAATGAAAGGCGAGTTGTCGTGACGGGAATGGGGGTGGTTACGCCACTTGGTCATGATCCCGATGTGTTCTACGAGAACCTGCTTCAAGGTGTCAGTGGCATAAGTGAGATAGAAGGTTTTGATTGTTCGGAATTTCCAACAGTACGTCTTCTTCTTGGGTTAGTTTTTCGCTAACGATAATATTTAGATGTTAATAGAGGAGTTCGTTCAATTGCAGAGAATTGCCGGAGAGATCAAGTCTTTCTCCACTGACGGTTGGGTTGCACCTAAACTTTCTAAAAGAATGGACAAGTTCATGCTTTACATGCTAACGGCTGGTAAGAAGGCGTTGAAGGACGGCGGAATTACTGAAGACGTAATGAAAGAATTGAATAAAACGAAATGTGGAGTTCTGATTGGTTCCGGTATGGGCGGGATGAAGGTGATCCTCGTTATTTTGTTATTCGATTTTTTCTGAGTTTCATTTTCTGTGCTTTTGTATGCTCGGATTCATCTCATTTTGCCGTCAGACAAGAAGCATAGTGAGATCTTTCTTGGAAGGAATCCCTAAGAGGAATTGTATACGAGTAGTTAAGTTTACGCTTGTTGCAAACTAAATGAGTTATCTCAAAGAATTTCTTGAATTACAGGTCTTCTACGACGCGGTAGAATCGTTGATGATTTCTTATAAGAAGATGAATCCTTTCTGTGTACCGTTTGCCACTACAAACATGGGCTCGGCAGTGCTTGCGATGGACCTGGTTAGGCAATGTTATATTTTTCATTTTTATCTCGGAGTTAATGTCGAGGGGAACTGCATATTACGTCTCTTATCTGTACGTTAAACTGCAGGGATGGATGGGTCCAAATTATTCAATTTCGACAGCATGTGCGACGAGCAACTTCTGCATTTTAAGTGCTGCTAACCATATTATTAAAGGTGAAGCTGTAAGTTTCTTACCTTGAATCGCTGAAGAGTTTTCATCGTATGTTATTTAGATAGTTCCGTTATGTATAATGGAGGACTTCAAAGCGATAACATGATTGCAGGATGTGATGCTCTGTGGTGGATCGGAGGCAGTAATTATACCAGTCGGTATATATCCTCCCTCTTGTCTTTATTCGTTTAGTTAGCTGAGTTGTCTTTTTTCCGAGTGATTTTAACTTTGCGCAGGATTGGGAGGATTCGTTGCTTGCCGAGCACTTTCCCAGAGAAATAGTGAGCCTACTAGAGCTTCTCGGCCGTGGGATAGAGTAATGTCCTGTATAAGTTTTATGCATTTTCAACGTTACAGCTTCCGTGTCTTGAGATTGAACCTGCGCATGACAGCATGAGTCGTTTTCTTCAGAATTTACGATCCCGTTAACCTTATTTTGATGTATTTGCATGATTTCAATGACTTAAAATGAAAAGTAGCACCACCGTAGCGCAAGTGAGCAACTCGTTTTTGTAAGGATGAAAATGATTGCATGTTTTTCACTTTTTTTTTTTTAACAGAATCGCGACGGATTTGTCATGGGTGAAGGAGCTGGCGTTCTACTTCTGGAAGAACTTGAGCATGCCAAGGTGATTTTTCTCTTCGTCATATTCCTCGTAATTCGTGAACAAAAGAGAAAAATAAGAATGCCGATTGCTATCCAGATAATCCTGCGATTTAAGCCTTTAGTTTCATTGTCGGAATGAGCAGAGAAGAGGTGCAACTATCTACGCTGAATTTCTAGGTGGAAGCTTTACGTGTGATGCTTATCATATGACCGAGCCTCATCCTGAAGGTACTTTGCTCTCTCGAATTCTTCATTTCCCCGGGGGAGACCTAAGTAGTGCGGACTCTTCATTTTTGATGCTGCACCCATGTCGGATTCTCCAAAAATACACTAAGTAGGTAGAGCAGTTTTGTTGCTTAATCGGTTTTCTTTTTGTGTGGACAACATCAAATCTTCGAGCATGCAAACTTCTTTACGTCTTTATGGATTATGTTTTGGATTACTTAAAGAGAAAAATGCGTGATATCTTGTTGGCGTAACACCTAAACAGACGCTCAAACTTGGCTTCAGCTGGCGCGTAAGCACTCCAACTTTTAGTATGCACATCTATATACCTCAACTCGTCTCCACTGTGTCAGTTGAACGTTTCAACTTACAAAATGATACATCTAGACACCTCCAAACGGGTGTCCATGAGATACAGCGGGGACTAGTTGGAACGTTTTTAGTTGCCAAGTTTGAGTGTCTCTTTTATGTAATATGCCTGTCTTCGTTTTTGTGTAATGTAAGATTGAATTATAATAGGAAATAACGTGATCTTTGCATTTCCGCGAATAAGCAGGAGCTGGTGTTATCTTATGCATAAAGAATGCTTTAGCGCAGTCTGGTGTCTCCAAGGAAGACGTGAACTACATTAATGCACATGGCACTTCCACACCGGCAGGGGATCTCAGAGAGTACCAAGCGATTGTACATTGTTTCGGCGAGAATCCAGAGGTCAGAGGTTCTACAAACTACCGTTGTTTATGACCGTTCGTTCAGTTTTAAGCTGAGGGTCTTTCGGAAACAACCTCTCTACCTCCACGAGGTAGGGGTAAGGTCCACGTACGCCCTACCTTCCGTAGACTCCACTTGTGGGATTATGCTCGGTGTTGTTATTAATCAATTGTTACTCCATTTTTTGCAGTTACGGGTGAACTCCACGAAGTCTATGATCGGTCACCTACTAGGAGGTGCTGGTGCTGTTGAAGCCATAGCTACTATTCAGGTAGCTTTAGTTCATATACTTGACCGCTATCGCTTCTAGTTTCTCGTGTAAAACATCATCTGTATAGTTTACGTGTATATGAATATCGCATTTTCCTCATATTACTAGCTTTCTTTAGTCGACAAAGATTGTCTTTTCCGTGGAAATTTACTGAAAACTTCTGTCGATTCATGTTTTAATTACCAATTCCTAACGATTTTCATTTCTGCTAATCATCGTAAATTTACTATTGCTCGAGTCTGACTGAGAGTTCAAACGGATTTTGCAGGCAATACGAACTGGTTGGGTTCATCCGAATATAAATCTTGAAAATCCAGATGAGGGTATGGTATGTCTCTCTCTTTTCATTGCATCGTTCAATTGTTTATTGTCCATTTGAACACGATCTACTGCCAAGTCGGTTCACATCATTTGCATTGATCTTTTATCTCGACTTTTCTATCACGTTAAAAAGACATTTCTTATATGAGATGAGCGTATAGCATCTCATTTCTTATCGTGCAACCATTTACGGTTGGACCTGCGACTTGGCGATTTGATGATGCATCTGTTATGCACAACAGGATACGAATATTCTCGTGAGTTCCAAAAAAGAAAGATTGGATATTAAGGTGGCGCTATCTAATTCGTTTGGATTCGGTGGCCATAATTCATCGATATTATTTGCCCCGTACAAGTAGATTTCAGCGACAATGCCGTCCTTCCCAACAGATCGAAGGTATGTAGTCATGTACGTTTGTTGATTTAACGATTTTAGCTGTGAAGTTCAGTTGTGAGTGTCGCGTTTATCACCAAGTGTAATCCCACAAAGTTGGGTCGGGAGAGGGTAAAGTGTACGCCGTCCATACCACTACCGTAGATGAAGTAGAGAGGTTGTTTCCGATAGATCCCCAGCTCAGGACAAACACCGATATAACAAACCAAAAACATAAACACAGAGAATAGAATGATACAAGAAACAAGACATCCGTTGATTAATATTATAAACTATCTACCCGAAATCACCAACAACACCAAAACACCACAAACAAGAAACAACAAGACGCATGCATAACGCTATGAAGACACAACTACGCAAAGCACTCTTCCCTATTAATAAGGACGCACTCCTACCCACTAACCCTCTACCCTAATCTGCGTCCTTCACACTTTCCGCAAGCTGCAACTACTTCATGTCATGCCTAATCACCTTCCTCCAATATTTCTTCGGCCTACCTCTACCCCGCATGAAACCATCCATAACGAGTAGTTGAAGAAGTTAAGAAATCTCTAGTCGGAGAAAGACAACTGTCAATTCCGTAGTGGCACAACATAGGCTGAAGTCCGGTGAAATACCAAGTACGGTTGCTTCAGTATGTAGACTCAAGAAATCAGTTCAAAATCAACCAATGTTTTAATCCTTTACGAGAAGAATTAACCGTAAAATAGAGGCTTCCATTTCGCGTATTGTTTGGTTACACGGTTTCCTTAGCAAGCTTCAGTCTCGGGTTTGCTATATGCTTTGAGTATAGATGATTTCTAATTTGCTGAATTCCTTCGGTTTTTAGAACTTCTTGTATAGAGATTGTCGAGCTGAAGGTCTATCGTAAACAACCTCTCTACCCCACAACGGTAGGGGTAAGGTCTGCGTAAATCCTACACTTCCTAGAGTCGTTACACTGGGTATGTTGTTGTTGGCGTGGAGATTGTTACTGTTTCTACGCGAATACACTTATCTTGATTCTACTACTCATTGTAAAGATATGGTTCATTTTGTATCAGGTAAATTGAATAGGATCATTGTTTCCTTTGTTACAACATACTTTTACGACGACTTCTCTAGTGAAAGAAGGTGTTCGTAGTAGATAGTTATCGGAGCAAGCTCGTGAAGGTGAAACCGCGGAGGATCTTCCCTCAACTTATCGATCATGGCTACCGCGGCATTCTTGTTTTCGATCATCAAGCTTATATATATATAGTATTTTCTTTTGCATATTGTATGAACAATGGTGTTACTATAGTGACCTTTCCAATAATAGCATATTAGAAAATGGTTGTGTGCATACTATACTATATATTTGAGTTCGGAGTCCAAATTTCGAATGGGCAAACGAAAATCGAAAAATTTCAAATGGTACAAGGCGGATGAAGGCTCACGCCTTGCCCTTTATAACCTTTAAACGTCGTTAGTTAATGGTGAAGAGCAAGGCGAGGACACTGTTTTGCCTTACAAGGCGAAATCAGTTGCCCGCCTATAGGAACTCGACTATCTACCGATTTTAAACCTGTTTGCATAGGCTCGTGCACTGATTACGTTCAATAATCCAATGGGCTTTCACTTCCACATGTCTTCGCTCGCGATTGCTTAGAGACCCCCTCTCATTGTCAGATAATCCCAAGTCGTCGATCACACGCCCTAGCATAGCCTTTCCAACAGAAACTTCCACAATAGATTATTGCAGAGATAAGCATCCAGTACCCCTTCAAACTATGACCAAAGTTGCCATGACGCACTCCAAATTTACAGGGGATACTTGCAGAGATAAGCATCCAGTACCCCTTTAGTATATTTTTGTCACCCTTTTGTGCTGCCATGATACTTTTGTTACATAAAAATGGGGCTCACGTTAGCTAAAAAGGATGACAAAAAAATGCTAAAATTGAGTTGGGGTTGGGGGGTAATGGGATGGATCCCTGTGAAGTTAGAGTGTGTCGCAACAAATTTGATCATAGTTCAGGGGATACTTGCTTTACTCGATTATTGCGCTCCATACGATCTCCTTCTTAAATAAATAGCAGTATCAATACCAAAGACGACAATCCGTACATTATAATTTTCGTACTTATTTAATAATTCTTTGTACAAATACTAACTAGTAATTGATGTCAGCAGTTCGAGTCCGCTTATCTCCAACTCAAAAAGAGAACTAACATTATTGATGCCTTGATTTAAAAAAAAAGAAAATAAAAATATGTGGACTACATTTTTAGTTTTTAAAAAAGAAAAAAGAAAAACAACGTATATGTAAAATTATTTACACCGACAAAAACAGTCTTCTTCAACATATACATTTTTTTAAAAAATTTATCTCGAAAAATACATATCTTTATATATTTAGAAACAATTTAAACTTTTTATTTTAAACTTAATCAGAGGATTTATAATTGCGTAGAATCTTTATAAATTATTGTAGATCATAAATTTTAAAAGCTTTTTTTTTCGTTTTTTTTTTTTTCGTTATACTTCGCGCCCTTAATCAAACTGTATCATATAAAATGGAACAGAAGCATATCATAACAATTTATAAAAGTATAATTAATAATAGAAGTAAAACTGAATTGATGGATATCAAGGGCTAATAAAAGAAAAAAAATTCTTTTTTCAAAATTCATCAAGTAGAGGTTCGGAGTTCATGAACTGAATTCAATATTTTTAGCATTAAAAAAATAAATATATACGTAAAAGTCATCAAAATTCCGATATATTTTAAGTTCTACGATAAGAACTTTAAAGAGTGAGCCAAACGATTTTAAATCTTGAATTCATAAAAAGTAAATTTCAAGATTCATCAAGCAGAGTTTCAGAGTGCATGAATTGAATCCAGGGATGGCTCAGGGATAAGACTAGTAAAGCGCTTTAAGCCCCCAAAATTTTGAGGTCCAAAAAAATTAATATGAATTTTATGATTTTAAATTCACTTAAAATAATATTAAAGATTGTAAAATATAAAAGATAAAAAATTTAAATTAAATAAAAAGGAAGAAGAATTGTCTATATTTTATTAAAAATATTTTAATTTTTTTTTTATCAAATCATCATAGTAATAAATAAAGTTTTCACAATAATATTATTGCAAACAAATGACTAACATCTTATTAGTTAAAATTAGCCCTGACTTTTATAAATAATAAAATTAGTATGTGAAGTTAAATGCTTAATGTCTTCTAAGAATACTACATTAAAAAATAGGACGTAAGAAAAAAAAAACTCTAAGTTATTGATAATATTTTTATTATTTGCATATATTTAAGGTCTCATATTAAAATTTGGTTTTAGGCCACTAATTTTATTGAGACGGCCTTGACTGAATCCAACATCTTTCAACACGAAAAATCAAATATATTTATAAAAGTCATTAATTATAACGACTACTAAACTCTACGATAAGAACTTTAAAGATTGTCCTCAACTTTAAATCCCGAATCAGCTTCGATGACTTCTAGATAGGAACTCCACTTTAAATCCTGAATCAGCCGCTCCGATCAAGTTGATTGATGAGGTAAAGAGCATTACTAGTAACCTTAGCAACATTAGAAATCTTTCTCTTCACATCATACCTAACATTTCCATCAATTTCTTTGAAACCATCAAGACAAGTATCATCATATGTCAAAGCACCACTAACCCAAGTTTCCAAATTATTAATTTGGAATTTAAAACCATATCCTTTATGCAAATGTTTTAGCTCAAAAAGAGACTTTCTAAGATCATATATAGAGTCACTTATTTGCTCTATACAATCAACAATTGCACCTTTTTCTCTCTTGCTTTTAACTTTGAGATTTTTGAGGAATTTTGAAGCTTTATTGGCTCTTGAAATACTTACATTTAATGATGCTTTTGCTAAGTCTTTTGGTGTTTTTATTGTTGAGTATGATGAAAGGGTTCTAATGCAAATTTTTGGGTAACTTGCATTGGTACAAGATGTGTAAACAAGATTGTTTTTTGTTGAGGATGATGAAGTGATTGTTGTTGTTTTCTCACTTGTGAAGTGAGAGATTTGGAGAATGAAGAGAAGAAGAAGGAGAAGAAAGTGAAACATCTTGATTTGTCACTTCTGATTAGAAACGAATCTAGAATTTATAATCACATACGTATTCAGTACCCTTCGAACTATGATCAAAGTTGCTATGACACGCTTCAACTTTACAGGGGTCCTATCACCCTCGTGAACTCAATATTAACGTATTTTTGTCGTCCTTTTGTGCTGACGTGACATCTTTATTATATAAAAATGGAGCCAACATCAAAGGTGCCACAATAGCTAAAAGGTGCCACGTAGCTAAAAAAGTTGACAAAAATACGCTAATAAGTTCAAGGGGGTAATAGGACCACCGTGAAATTGGAGTGTGTCGTAGAAATTTGATTATAGTTCAGTACTAAATGTTTTACTCTAAAATTTTCTTTCCTTTTACTTTTTGATTTATATGAATAGTAGAATATTTACCTTTTCTTTTACTCTAGTAATATTTTAGAATATTTATTTCTCTTCCTACATGAATTACATACTATTTAGTTTCCTTATAGTCTAGTAACTCTTAAGGAAAACAATATATTTTATTATTTTTATTTCTCTATGAAAATTGTGAAAGTAGGGTGGACCTATTTTATTGAATTCTCTTTGTTGAATTAAATTGTTTGAATCTTCTTGATATAAGAAATTGAAAATGCTAGTATGGTTAAAAAAAAAAGGCGATTCAAATTTTATTTTATTCAAAAACATTCTCATATTTTTCATGAATAAAATACGAGTTGATATTTTCCATTTATCCAAGTATAATGATGGTCCGATCGAGTTACCTGATTCATATGTTGAGTGATATTTTTCATTCATTCAAGTATTGATGGTCCGAGTAATATGATACATATGTTGACATACGTTGGGTGATATTTTTTATTTGTCCAAATATTGATATGGTTCGAGTTACCTGATACGTATGCTGGTGGGAGATAACAAATACGATATTGTGATGGGATAAAATCATGTTAGGTAGTAGTTAGCTGCTGAATTCTTGATAGAGTTTGGTGAATTTAATAGTAACTCAATTCTGAAAATGGAAATTGAATTTAGTAAAGTTTGGTATGGGAGTACAAATTTGGAAGATAGTAAAATGTTAGAAAAATTAAATTAAATTTAATGACATGTGACATTTATTGGTCATACTATAGTAGGATATATTCCATCATAAGTTTAAATTAATTAAGGTTGTTAATGTGAAGCTATAGTATAGTTAAGATATAAGGTGTTTTTTAATCTTTAATTAGATGTTTTTTATGAAGTATTTAGAAAATAGTTAGCTCTCAATATAATTTTTTTCTGACGATAAATTTGAATTATCGAATCTCAATACGAATATAAGATAGTGATGGAAACAAAAAATAAATAAACATATGCAAAAGTCATGGCTTGTATAGTAGTTGAAGTGTAACAAGGGCTACAATGGTCCCTCATTCAATAAATACTTTTTGTTTGTACATAACCTATCACAATGTACATTTATTGAATATTTTACATTTTCAAAAACTCCAAAATAATAAATAATGAATAATGAATTATGAGATTCATAAATAAGATATCGAAATATCATCCATTTATTTTACTTGAAATATTTTTCAAATAATTAATGAACATCAAGATTTGCATATACTTAACTATTTTTTTTTTACAAAAATCAACTATTTTAAATCACTAATTCGACTGGTCTAGATTCGAATCGCACCTCTAAATCGTTGATTCAGAATAACAATTGAATTTGTATTTAAGAAGTAAGGATATTCAGATCATAATAAATAAATAAATAAATAAATAAATATTATGCTCTTAGAGCTAGGAGACTTATAGCTTGCTAACAAATTAAATGTAATTAACTGTAAAGTAGAAAGATCTTATTAAGTTGTTTCCAATAAAATATCAGGCGATATCGCTGAAAATGAATTCATGTGCTCGAGTTATAGTATTGACCGGAAACCACTGGTCCTACTGATCTAGATTCACATCACATTAAATCACTCATTTAAATAAAATATTTTCTATTAATTTTTTTTCTATAGTTAAAATCCAACGTTTAAAAGAGATTTCATCCATTCCGCCAACCTGGTGGAGGGTATTTTTGGCTTGTGATTTTCAAAAATCCCAAAAATTGCTAAGTACTATATTTAGCATTTAAATCAAATCACTAATAAATTACATTTTTTTAAACCACAAGATGGAAAATACAAATAGAATAAATGAGAATGACCTACCATATGATTTTTTATTTTTTTTGGTACAGACAACCAATAGATTTTAAATAATTAACAAGTGAACAACTTTACTATATAAGTTGCTGTTTGCATGTGCAAACAAATGTTTAAAATGTGAATAGAAAAATGAATTTGAATTATTGAAAGTTGGAAAATATTTCATTCCAGTGTCATAAGAGAGATATTTAAGTTTTCTAGAAAAATCCCATAATGTAAAAATTTCATTTAGATATTTAAATACAACATATTTTGATACAACAACTGAACATACGATAAAATGTTTATATTAAATACTTACGACTCAAACTTTGAAAAAGTTTTTACATATATTCTCAGATTATTTCTTTTATTTATACGCATCAACTTCAATAATATAAGTTATTAAACCGTATGGTTTATTCCAATTCGATGTGTACAATTTTAAAAAGTGAATATAAAATATGATAATTAACTTAATTATTTATAGACCCTTGAAATCTCGTGCAAAATATTTTCAGAATTTAAACTGAAAGTGTCTAATATAAATATTTTATCACGCGCATTTTCTTAATAGATTTTTTAATATTTTTTATGGGGGTTGTTTATCTCCCAAGAAAAAAATTGTATGAACAAGATTAAAAAATGGTGGATATGAATGGATAAAAGTTAAATTAGCAACGAAAATATAGTAAAGCCATAAATTTTAGAGAAAATTATTGCGATAAAGAATGAATACTTATAAATGCAAAAATAATAATTCTATTTTCATGTCAAGGAAGTAAATATGTAATAATTCATATATATATATATATATATATATATATGCATGTATTTTTAGTTCAGAATCATTATATTTTATTTAGTGCATTCTGGAGAAAAAAAGAAATTCTATTACATCTTCAATGTTCCAATAAGGCCAAAAATTAAACAAAAAGCCTTCTTGATCTTCTATATATATAACCCAAGTTTTTTTCATATATTTAATTTCTATGTTTATTTAAGATGGAGATTTATTATTCTTGCCACCTCTAGCAAACAATATTCTGGTAATTTTTCCTAAATTTCTACATGTATATATATTCGTAAATTATGATAATTGAAAATCACTTTACCTTCGGAAAAAAAAAAAAGATATTAATCGTAGAGAAAACAGAATTTTCAAAAAAAAAAAAAAATGCATTTTGTTCTGATATTGTTTGAGAATTCAAACTCTTGTTGCTCCTCAAAAATGGATTTTTGTTAGAATCATTTATGGAAATAAGAAAAAAATTATCTTGATATATTCAAGTAATTAAATATTTTAGAATTAGGAAATTAAATTTATTGTTATAACTTGAATTTTCTGACTAACTTGACCTATTTTTCTTTTTTAATCTGAACCGTGATAATGAACAACTGCATAAATATACTCTTGTACGTTATATTGTTATTCCATTCATCGAGAATGAATGATGGAATTTAAAGTATCAACGTTAGCATTGATACGAGGAAAATCATTTTTCAGAAAACGTATCATTTGAACAAATCGATCTTTTTGTGTTTATTTTCCAAAAAATGTTTTCCACTAGCATTTTATATCGAGGGATCGAGAAAAATCTTTCTCTCACATCTGAATAAAAATCATTTTTCTCATAACTATTTTAATTTTTAACTTCATATTATTTTCTCACTATATTATTATTATTGATATTCAATATTCAAGTTCTTTTTTTTTTTTACTATTAAATATATTAGTATATTTTTTTTCAGGATAATGCAGTGCAACAAGATCTTGTAATTATTTTGATTATTTTTACAAACAAGAAAAAAAAAATGGATGGTCATGGAGAAACAAAATTGACAGGCATTAGACAAATTGTGAGACTCAAACAATTGTTAAACAAATGGCAAAATGTCACATTTACCCCTACAAAGGTAAAAAATCATGGCGAAAAAATCGAACGTACAAAATCGTCTAACGGTAAAAAAAACGAGTCTTACAGAGGTGGCATATCCCCATCGATAAGCAGGAGGCTACGTAACACCAACGTGTGTTGCGATTCGGATGAGGACATTTGTCAGAGCCCAGAATCACCACATGGCGTCCCGAGAGGATCTTTAGCGGTTTATGTGGGGTCAGAACTTAGAAGATTTATAATTCCTACAAGTTATTTAAGTGATCCTTTATTTAAAGTTTTACTTGAAAAAGTCGAAGAAGAATTTGGATTCGATCATAGTGGTGGGCTTACTATACCCTGTGAGATTGAAACTTTCAAGTTTTTGATGCAATGTATGGAGAAACATCAAAGATGTCAACCTGTTGATGATAAGCATCACAATGGTTCTGGTAATTTTATTTTTTTTCCCATTTTAAATATTTTATTTTAATTTTATAATCTTCGTTATTCGTTATGTTGCTCGTATTCTTCAAAATATGTTACGATCTAGTTCTCCTAAGATTGTATCAGTGGTATCAAAGTCAACCACCACCGTCCGTACCCACCGTGCACAGACAGTGATGTCGTTATGGCAGTGGTCGGCTGGGGCTAGCAATGTCTAGCGCACAACTATCAAGGCGCCTGAACGCCCGACTTGAAAAGGGCTACCTGGAAAAGAGTTACCTACACAAGTAAAGTAAAAATTATCCAGAGTGGAACCTTCGAGTATGACTGATGTGGAGCGTAGTGGTTTCTTATGATCCTACAAAAAGTCTCATATCGATTATGGAGAACTGATGTGAGATCTATATAACCTTGGGCTCTCCACCTTAATATCTAGTTTTCGGGTTGTCGTTCTCTTAAGATTGTATCAATGGTATCAAAGTCAACCACCACCCTCCATACCCACCGTGCACGGACAGTGAGGTCGTTATGACAGTGTTAGGCTGGGGCTAGCAATGTCTAGCACACACAACCATCAAGGCGTCTGAGCGCCTGACTAGAAAAGGACTACCTGGAAAAGAACTACCTACACAAGTGAAGTTGCCCAGAGTGGAGCCTCCGAGGACGATGAATGCGAAGCATGATGGTTTGTTATGATCCTATTACAAAAAAGTCTCATATCGATTACGGAGAACTGATGTGGAATCTATATAACCTTGGACTTTCCCGCTTCAACAACTAGCTTTCGAAACTCGAAGTTTATTCACATGTTTTATGCATTATATTTCTCCGATATCGATCTTCAAAATACACTCAAATTTGTCTATAACAATATCGTCTGTCCCAATATTTTTCAGATGCTACAACGAAATGCTACTATAGAGAACATACATAATATGACAAAATGTAAAATAATATCGGTTCCTCGTAAAGTATGACTGATATAATAAAATGTTATTATGCGTCGTTACAGAAAGGTCTGACCCAATTTTAATTTAATTTTAGGTGCAGGAATCATCATGGCCTGATTTCAATATCTACTATCTAAGGTATTATTCTTTGATTTGACACCTTTTTTCAAATATTACATTTTTTAATGTCAAAATGGTTACAAATTTTTTGAAAAACATTTTTCATCGTACCGAACATACATAGTATAATTTATTTTTTCTCAAGTTTAACATATAAACTTTTTTTTTTTTTTTTTGAATGCAGCAAGATCTGTGGCAAATTGATCAGGAGGGAACTCTATAATGATATTATAATTAGTGATGTATAAATATTAATTAGGCTTATTTTATTTTATTTCATTTCATTTTATTTTAATTTCTTTTCTCCTGGTGTAAAATAAACGGTGGTCTTTGCTTATACATGTATTTAACCATCACTTTATCAAAAATAAACCATTTTAATAATAGATTCTTAGTTTTTTATTTGTTAACTAGAATTTTCTATTAATCACCAAGGTGAAGGATTACAAAACTATATATATATATATATATGGGGTTAATTTTGTAGAAAAATTGAAAATTGGGAGTACAAACGAATCTAAAATGTACGCTCTTCGTTCACTTTTTACTTGTCATGGTTAATGTGAATAATTCTCAGCGCTAAATTAGATTTGATTATTTGATATTTCAAAATTTAAATTTAGATCTTCAAAAATCATATGGAAAATACTATAAGTCACAATTCTTCTTATATTAATATAAGAAAGTAATCAATAATATAGATTTTTTTTAATTTTTTTTATTTGCAAGTAGGCTAAAGGGGAATGCTAAATTCCCAACAATTAATAATTAAAGTGTTATCAATAATGTTTATTGATTTGATTATGGAAGTTGTTATAGAGCAAGTTGCACTATAATGTTTTCTGTCTTTAGCAAAATTTGAATTATTTATTGATATGATTAAGTGACTTTAAGCATTAGTACACTTTAAAAAAGTAAAATATCAAATCAGAATATTAGTTCTACTTAAACCATAATTGATTTAATGAATTAATGTTGGTTTAATGATACTAAAAAACAAGGAATTTAGCTTTAGAAAGGGCAATTATGTCTTTTAACTTCTTTATTTTATGATCGAGAAATCTGTCTGCAGCCAATCGCAGCTTTCCGATCCTCTTTTCATGACGGGTTCGCTTTTCAATCATAGTTTTTCAATCACCTTCTCATGATGGACCCACGTCCTGTTCTTCGAGGGAGGGATTTAGCACTTTAGGTTAAGTGTTTTCGAAAATTCAGTAACTTTTGTCTAGATTCAGTATATTTATTGAAAAATCTGTTAAATATATAAGAAACGTGTGTTGAAATCTTTGTAACAAACTAGCCTTTGGTCTAAATTTCAATTATAGATCCGCCTCTACATTCTCCTACCGATTTTTAAATTGAAATACTAAATTCGATTCTCTTGTCGTAGAGTTTGAACTTGTGACCTAAGAGACGAGTCTCTCGCTCTTTACATATTCTTTTCACATTGGAGTAGTTCTTTCTCCATCGTCTTTTCATTTGGTTCATCGAAGTACAAAACACTCGATAAATAATTAATATTTTTAAAAATAAAAAATCTCAAACTTATTATACATTAATTGTGATCTCTTGATCATTGAATTATGTTTATGAAGATTAATTTTTTCCATTTAAACAAAAAAAAAAAGTCTAAAAATTTAACTTTGAAACTATTGACCTCTTTAGGCCCAAAAGAAGAAAAGTTTTAGGCCCATGGAGATGCAATGGATTGGTCCTTTTCTTCAAATAACACTTTGGGCCCACTTATAAACAACATAAATCACGACAATTTGAAGTTTAATTACGAAAAATCTCGACATTTTGTATAATTACTGAAAATTTCAATTTTGGGTCTATAAAGATACATAATTAGCTCCCTATACATCCAACGAAGATACATTTTTTTCTTTGTAAAGATACATAATTAGCTCTCGATACATTTTTTTCAATTTTGGGTTTGTCGAGATACATAATTAGCTCCCGATACATCCAATGAAGATACATAGTTAGTTGAGATTTTTGTAATTCTATGTAAGAGTGAGAATTTGTGTAAATATGATAAGTTAAGGTGTATGTTTATGTTATTTTTCTTTAAAATAAATTGAAAAAATAGTAATGATGTAATAAAGTGTCAAACACTTGGTTCTTCTACGTTTATCGCGGAGTTTCACTTGTAAAAGTTTCGAACTAGAGGACTTTTTTTTGTTTATGCAAAGTTATCATAAACAACGCATAGCGAGATTTGTCAATTCAGTAAGACTTGTGAATAATTTAACTGGATAGGTTGAGTGAAGATAGTATCAAGTTATGTCAGTCTGATAGAACATGTGAACAATTGAACAACATAGACAAAATCCGTCATTTGTTAGATCTTGCGATTAATTTAACAAGATAAGTAGAATAAAGATAATGTCAAGTTTTAACGGTCCGTCAAAACTTATATATTCATACCAAAGTTACGTCTCACGGGCGTAATTTGTGAACGAGGCAAGTTTAATCAATCGGAAAAAACTTGTGTATCAAGGTTAAACCTTGAGATACAAGTTCCTTAAGCGGCGATAAAAATTAAACAACAACGCTGAATAATTCTATTTACGCAAATCTCACATCAGATATAGTCTTTGAGAAACTACCTTCCCAAATATATCAGAGTCAGATCTAATATTTCCTCAGATATTGCTCAACTTACGTTCAAAAACTAGACTATCGTCTAACATCTGCAATGACTTATGAATTTTAGATTGTAGTCTAACGTTCTCATTAAAAAGTAAAGTAAACAACATAAATCCCGACATTTTGCATAATTACTTAAAATTTCGATCTTGGGTCTGTAGAGATACATAATGAGCTCCCGATACATCCAACGAAGACACATTTTTTCTTTGTAAAGATACATAATTAGCTCCTGATACATTTTTTTCGATTTTGGGTCTGTCGAGATACGTAATTAGCTCCCGGTAAAATACATTTTTTCTTCGTAAAGATACATGATTAGCTTTTGATATTTTTTAATTTTTTTTTGGATCTGTTGAGATACATAATTAGCTTATGATACATCCAACGAAGATACATAATTTTGGTTGAATCAATAAACTTGGAAGACAAACCACACGAGCTACAAGATTGCCCTTGGTTAGTCAAGGATTTTGTGGGCTTTACAAAATGGGCCCATTGTTTTACATGGCCCACATACTTGGCCCACTTACTCGTGGGCTGTCCTTAACAATATGCTTTACAAAAATTAAGTTCTTTTAACAAACACAAATAGACAATTTTGTTGTATTCAACAATAACTATGATTAATATATCTCATGTAATTAATCATTATATTCAATTGTGGTACGAAAATTATTCTTCTCAATTATTATAATACAAAAAGGAAAAAAAGTCTCATATTGCATACTTTCCTTTAGGAAAAAATAACATAAACATACACCTTAACTTATCATATTTACATAAATATCCATCTTTACAAAGTAATTACAAAAATTCCAACAAATTATGCATCTTCGTTGGATGTATTGGGAGCTAATTATGTATCTCGACAGACCCAAAATTATAAAAAAAAATATCGGGAGCTAATTACGTATCTGCAAAAAAAAAAATATCTTCGTTGGATGTATTGGAAGCTAATTTTGTATCCTAACAGACCCCAAATCAGGATTTCAGTAATTATACAAAATGTCAAAAATTTTTGTAATCATCGTCTTGTTGGAAACTTTGATTTAGATTGGTAGGATTCTGTCACTATGCTCCGCTTCAACAAATGAGAGTTTTTGGTGAAACCGTGAACCACGCGAGCTGGTTAGATGCATGGGACAGAGGCAGTGGCAGATGTACATGTATTCCAGGGGGTTCATCCGAACCCCCTTCGTCGGAAAATATACTATTTTTACATGGTAATTTTTTTTTTATATATAAATAATAGAGGCTGAACCCCCTTCGACTAGTCCGTATATGTACCACTGAACCCCCTCACTGAAAATCCTGGATCCGCCCCTGGACAGAGGTCTCGTAGTACCTGCTAGCGCGGCTATGCAGCAGAAGGGTGTTCATTTCTGCCCCCTTATCCCATGCCGAGTCACAGGCAGCGCCTCGAAAATCACGAACGGGTCACATGCAGGGAAACTTGCACGTGTGGTTCTGGCAGGAGACTCCGGTATACTATAATAATATATATAGGTTTCCGTAATTCGAGTGAGATTGTCATGGATCGATCAGATCGAAAAGAATAGAAAGAAAGGTCGATCTTCGAAAGAGCTTTACATTGACTTATAATTATTTATAAAACTTTTGTGAAACTTAAGGAAGTCAAACGTGCCCCGTGAACACTAATAACTAACATCATTAATGTTAAAGTCAAAATGTATATATGTATCCTAGTAAATAACAAAAAAAATTGTTGTGTTTGACTTTCTTTTTAAGTTTACTTCAATATGTCTTGCCAAATGAATGATTAAATTGTATAAATAATAAAAGCTATTGATGTTTGTCATCGTGATTTGTTACCACCGATATAATCAATGACGGATTCAGAACTTTTACGATATATGTTTGAGCATGAGTGCATTTGCATGTTGACTTTACCTGAACAACTAAAGCTGATGTGTAGTTCTAGCGATATAGTTCTGGTGTTCGCCTGATCAGTCTCGATGCATTGTAGCTTCGTACCTAGCTAGAATTATCGAATTGTCATCATCAACTATCAATACCATAAGCACCGAACACCTCTTCGTACCACTTGACCGATCTATCTTAGTCACCTCTATCATCACAATTTTCATCATCGACGATGACCATCAAAATTTATTCTAATAATAACCACCCATTCTGGCTAGCTACAATTCACACCTACCGCACCATGCAATTACCGTCATCAATAACCATCACCATAAATCACTTCCATCACCAGGCACCACGTACGACCAACCACTACTACCATCACCACTAACAACGTACACCACCACGACCATACTCCTGACTGCACTGTTCCACCTGCGGCTCCACCGGTCCCTACCAGTCCTCCTCGGGCGGATGCTACTCAGTCTCCGTAGGAAAATATCTCGAATGCTAAGTTTTGATATTCCATCCACCTGCTTACTTAGCTTAGATTGTGGCATCCCAGTCTCGTCGTCCTAGTCATGTTGGTCCTGCCCCCAGTTCGTCTGAAGTTACTCGAGTTCGTCAATTTATGAGGCTGAATCCCCCAACCTATACAGACTCAATAATAACAACCATAACCTCTTACAATCGCCGTTTTGGCTGTCTCAACTTTTAATTTTTATTTCATATTTCATCAAACAAATAATTCTTTAATTACAAAACCAAATACCCTAAAAATTTCTTTATCATTTTCTTGATATAATTAATTATTAATTTATTAATAACTCATAGAAATGACAGATGCACTCCTTTAAACAAGTTGCATTAAAGATAATAGAAGTGACTTCTTCTGTTCAATACATGTACTGAATGACATTCTTGTCTTCCACTTTCCAAAAATAATAATAATAAAAAAAATCAATATAAACCTCAAATATATCCTTCTAAATAATTTGCCTAATCCTCTCATCCATATTATAAATATTATATTTCAAACGTGTAATGAAAGTTTCTTTCTAACAACAAACAAAAGTACAAAAATAAAAGTATATGTTTGAAAAAAAAAAAAATCAAAAAGCATCTTCAACTACTCCAATCATTAGAATAATAAATTATGTAACTTCCTTTTTTTTTTATTTTTTTTTTATTTTAGGGATAATAGCTTTTGGTTCTTAGTTATTGATAATTTTTTGTTTTAGTTCTTGTAATATTCGATTAAACATATTTAACTTTCAATTAATTGAAATGTATATTTATAATCGATGTTACTTTTAGAGTTATATTATATTACTATCAGATATAGAGTGATAGTAAAATATTAACATATCACGTGTAATTATATGGTTGAACAATTATTGAATTGCTCGTAACTAATAAAACTTTCTGATAATTCCTTATCATCCATCGCTAAATAGAATTAACGATACATTTTGTTGTTTACCTATGTGGGGACCAAGAATGCAATTAAATTTTAATTTTTTCTACATAATTATGTGGGGTTTGCAAATAAAGTAGGTTAATTAATTAAAGATTTATTTTTACTCTATGTACACTAACTTATTAAAAAGACAACTTATAACTAGAGCCCACCAAGTGGTGACAAAAGTGTAAAGCTTATATAAATTGGGACAAACAAGTAATTAAGATACCTCAAAACCTAATCTATAAAGAAAAAAAAAAGTTTCATATTTTATTTGGGAATATTTATTATGGCTACATATATAGCATTTTACACTTCCTCCACCAATAGTAGTTGCAAAAAAAAAAAAAAAAAAAAATAATAATAATAATAATAAAAAAAAAATTTACCTATGAATTATTTATGTCCCTAAACATTATTAAAAAATCATCATGACAAATAAATTAAGATGAATTATTTCCTTCGTTCATTTTTACTTGTCACACTTTACTTTATGAAAGTCAATTTGACTATACATCGAAGTTAAATTGAAATAGATTAATTTAATATTTTAAAGAGTAAGACATCTAGTACCCCTTGAACTATGAACAAATTTGCTATGACACGATCCAACTTCACGAGGGTTTTATTACCCCATGAACTTAATTTTAGCGTATTTTTATCAACCTTTTTAGCTGACGTGACACCTTTTGTCAACCTTTTTAGCTGATGTGGGCTCTATTTTAGGTAATAATGGTGTCACGTCAGCATAAAAGGATGATAAAAATACGCTTAAATTGAGTTCAGGGGGGTAATAGGACTCCTGTGAAGTTGGAGTGTGTCATAGCAATTTTGGCCATAGATATTCAGAAACTATACGAAAAATACTATAAGCTACAATCCTCCGTATATTATTATGATAAAAAAAAAATCTGAAAATATTGATCAAAGTTCATGTAGTTTGATTCTCGAAAAGCGTAATGTGATAAGTAAAAATGAACCGAGCGAGTATATATATGAAATATCTTGAGATAAATTAAAGACAATAACTAATGGTTAAAATAATTATTTAGTTCAACTTTTCACTTAGTACTCATTGATCATTTTTAATTATCATAGTAAAATTCTACTTCCACTTTTATATTCTACTTACTTTGCTTGGAATGTACATGTTAGAATATAATATATTCTTGAGTATAATAAGATATTTATAAATTATTCTAATGTTTGCATCATAGTATATGAATTATGAATTTAAACGTTATGAGTTCTCAATCGAGAAGGTGAATTTTGCAATGTATATTTTAATTCTCTCTCTACGTATAACATTAATGTCGATTGTCAGCCTATTCAACTAACCTCAGGGGATTCTTGTTATACGATACATCATATTCATTTTTGACGGTTATTATATTCCCTTTTTCAAGGTTGAACGTTGGCTAATTTTACGACTAGATCACATTGAAAGCCAGTACGTGTGGGCCCGATCTTGCCTCTCATGCGGCTTATGTCATTCGAGGTGGCCCATCCCATCGTTTACTTGCAAATTCGGAAATCAAGAAAGTAATCGGAATTTCGCCCTAACACGTATACATCCCCAAAAATGTCTTGGAGCATAAATTTGGTAGCTAAACAATAAAATCTGTCACTAATTCTATTTAGCTATAGATTTCAAAAAATTACTGCTAACTATGAGCAATTCAACAGAGGCTTTTGCTTCTGTTCAATACATAATGACTGAAGCCAACTTTGGTTGGTTAATCTGATCAGTTCATCGATGATTTTAATGATGATCGTGCATGTATTTTGGGTGTATCTCACCGGCGAATTTAAAAAACCTCGCGATTTGACTTGGGGTATACAGGTGTGGTTCTGGTTGTATTAACCGCATCTTTTTGGCGTAACTGGTTACTCCTTACCTCGGGACCAAACTGGTCATTGGGCAATGAAAATAGTAACAGGTGTCCCTGACGCTATTCCTGCGTTGGTCGAATTATCGCGCGAAACCGCTACTGTGGGACAATCTACTCTGACTCTTTTTTTTTATAGTTTACACACTGTCGTACTGCCACTTCTTACTGCCGTCGTTAGAGATGGCGCTGAAGTTCATAGCTGATTCGAGTTTTTTATTTGGGATCATATCATACAACACCAACGTACGTAGAATGTACACAAATTATACCCTATCGTTATGAAGTATACAAAGACTGATTTCAATAAACCCTTGATACAACGAAATCATATTATATAAATCTAAAATAATAACTAAGTGGTTAATGCCAATTATTCACCATCATTATTCATTATATATATATCGCACAACTTGCAATTCCTTAATTCTACCATATACATTGTAAGTATATAAAAACAATCTTGTTCTTCAAGTTTAAATTAAAGTATATATTATATAACTTCTCTTTAACTCAAACTTGCAAAGTGAAAATAAAAAAAAAATGTATGTGGTTGAAAAAATTTAATAAAAAAATAATAAAAATTTACAGATCATCATCCATTTATGTATCACAAAAAAGTGAGTACAAGTAGGAGCCCATTTATTATTTTTTGTATATAACACAATGAACGTGGAAGACAAAAACATTAAAAATAGCTGTAGTACGTTAAATTTAAGGAATCAAAGACTCAACGTTATGTCAAATACTGACGTACGGAGACGAATTCAGAATTTAAAATTTATGAATTTAAATTTTTTATTTTAAATTATTGAGTTATAAAATTATATCGTACATTCAATTGCAATAAATACAATGTTCAGATTAAACTGTTGAGTTTGGTAGAACCTCGTCTCTAATCGCGTACGTAAAATTTTGCACAAGCGACAAAAGGGATAATGTACCTCTAACTAAATAAATTCGACAAAATTTAGTAGTTTTGATTCAAAACCTATATTTATCTTAAAAAGATTATTTAATATGTATTTTTTATATTTCTTTAATACGTATGAATTATAAATTTAGAATCTAATAATTTTGAAAGACTCGAACGCAAAGTTCATGAATTTCAAATCTTGAATTCAATTATGATTAAATACGTTTACAGGTTTATTTAGTCAATTTAACTTTAAACTTTTTATTTATCATTTGAGATAATTTATAACTACACAAATATTTACTGATTTATCTCTCTCTATATATATCTTTCGTTTTTCTTATACTCCGTACCCAACTAAATACCGTCCCCATTCCAGGGGACGTAATGTTTAGTGCTAACAAGGATTGCGATGAAGCGATAAGTATTTATTCATCTTTAGTTAGAGTATTTCGGTTTCGAGCCATACTGGATATAAAATCGCTTCTGTTAGAAAACGTTTTACCTCAAATATACTTTCGTGTGATCAGGAGGTCACGGATTTAAGTCATGGAAATAACCTCTTGCAAAAATGCAAGGTAAGACTGCGTAAAATAGATTACTATGGTCCGTTCCTTCCTCAAACACCGTACATTAACATTAGGATACGTACGAACCTTCCAATACCTACGTCAACGTGGAATATTTTGTACGCCAAACAATTTATTTTTTCTTAAAAATTAACACCCAACATATTAACATTTCTCCATGTTACTAGCTAGGTCCCAAAGAGCAAAAAAGTTCAAAAAAAAGAAAAAGAAAAGAACAAAACTTCAAATTGAATATTAAGAACTGTAGTTAATTAAACACCAGATAGAACAAGATGAAGGATGAAATTTCACATAAAAATAAAAATTAATATAATTAAAAATAAATGCATACATTAAAGAATTTAATAACATGCATTGAAGAAATTAAACAATAAGTAATTAAACATAATTAGTCATAATTTTCCCTCTATTGTAAGATCATCCATTTGAACAGTCTTGTTAATCAAAATCAAATTACAAAAAAAAAAAAAAAAAAAAAAAAAAACTCACCCACTACATGACGGATTTAGCAGGTTCAACTGAACCCATTGCTTTCGATACATACGAAAAAAAAAGAAAATATATATATATATATATAAAAGAAGAATTTCAAAATGTATGCATATATATATATTTAATAAGATCACGTTCATTCTGAATCGATCAGCATGAATAAAACTCGACGAGCTCGTCCATCGACTCGGGTTGTGGATCAGCATTTTGAAGCATCCATAATAAATGTTCAAATAAAACAACTTCACATCCAACACTAACATATTCCTCCTCCACCTCCGATGATGAACTCCTTTCGACTAGTTCGCGAAAAAGAGGGTGATCGATAACATCAGACGTAACATGATACCTACGTCGCGATTTTCCAACGTAGACAACATGTAAATTATTGTTGTTGTTGTTGTCGTCGTCGTATGCATTTGCACGTCCAAGTTTGAAAGATTGCATTTTTTTCAAGACTGATTTAAATTTTGTGAGTTTTCCACCTTTGGTCATGGCTAATTTTTGAAGGGGTGGGTGGGGGTGGGGGTGGGGTGGGGGGGTGTTTCAATTGATATTGAGAATTGGTGTTTGGGAGAAAGAGGGAAGAAGGTTCATATATAAAGGGGAGGTAGGGGACAACTATATGTTCGTAGCTAGCACTTGACAATGAATTGGTTATGTGGTGGGGTTTTAGCTTTTAAGTGGGGCCCGGGTCTGAATTAGTCGGATCAGTGAATTTTAAATATTATAGTATTTAAAAAAAACAGAAAAAATATATCGGGATCTAATTATTGTATCACGGAAGACCAAAAATTGATAAAAATATATCAGGAGCTAATTATGTATCTTTATAAAGGAAAAAATGTATCTTCGTTGGATGTGTCGGGAGCTAATTATGTATCAAGACAAATCTAAATTTGAGATTTTCAGTAATTATACAAAATGTCGAGATTTTTTATAATTAAGCTTCAAATAATCGAAAATTGTGGTGGGGTTTTAGCTTTTAAGTGGGACCCGAATCTAAATTAATCGGATCAGTAAATTTCGAATATTACAGTATTCCGTGATGGAAAAGGGCAGTTCGGTGTTCTAAAGTTTACGTTATACGCAGGGTTCGGGAAAGGGCCATAAACACAAGGGTGTATTTCTGCTGAAGGCTGTTTTTAAGGCTTGGACACGTGACTTTTCTGGTCACATGATAATAACTTTACCAGTTACTCGAAGGTTCTCCTTCACTCTAAGTCTGATGAAACTTATGAAATATGTCATACGTTTCTGTGGCTATAAATTATTTTTTGATGATAAAATAAAAGGTTTAGAAATTAAATTATTTTTTTATGATAAAATAAAAAAAAATGTCATATAAAATGAGACGGAAGAAAATAAATTGAAATAAATGCTTTACACTTGGAGGGGGCCTTTCTTGTAGTTGTTTACTATTGGTGCCAAGATTTGTGGCAGGAAAATTAAATCCAGCTGCATCTTTGGACCTTTTTAGGGGACCATTTTTTAAGTGGGGTGACATTATAATTTTTTTTTGTGCTCGATGTTCGATATTTATATTGAACCTCCATTATATTTGGCGATAACACTTTAAATTATATAATCGAGATTAGAATTTGAAATCTTTGATTAAGGATGGAGAGATCTTAATCATTCCATCAGAATTTATATTGGTGGGTGGCAATTTTATAGGCAAACAACATAAATTCCGAGGGTTTGGAGTTTAATTATAGAAAATTTTGATATTTTACATAATTATTGAAAATCTCAATTTTGGATCTGTCGAGATACATAATTAGCTTCCGATACATCCAACGAAGATACATTTTTTCTTTTATAAGGATACATAAGTAGCTTCGATATTTTTTTTTTTAATTTTTGATCTATCCAGATGCACAATACATCTAACGAAGATACTTTTTTTTTCCTCTGTAAAGATACATAATTAGCTCCCGATATATTTTTTTGATTTTGAATTCGTTGAGATACATAATTAACTCCCGATACATCCAACGTAGATACATAATTTGTTGGAATTTTGTAATTACTTTATAAGGGTGGAGATTTGTATAAAAATGGTACGTTAAAATGTATATTTATGTTATTTTTTTCTAATTTTACACATGATAGTATTTGTGTTTTCTTGAACCATAATTAGTATTCTCTCAGTTTCATTATGTGACGGTGTTTGATTAGATATTATTTATCGTGGTACATAGACGCAATGAAATTACCTTTATTTAAAATAAAATAAAATTTATAACTTTATTGTGGTTGATTAAATTGAATGGTTCGTGAATTATCAAAAATAAAATTAAATATTTATACTTTATGAATCAATATCTATTTTTTTACAAAGCATATCAACTAAAATGTCTTCATATGGTTATTTTATTTTAACATACTTTTTGGTACAAGGGGGTAAAGTTATTAAAGTGCCACGTTGCATTTAACAACTAATTAACTTGTAAACTAATTAGAAATTTAATAATTAACTATACGAATTTATTCAAATAAAAAGTTCAATTATTTTCTTTTTAAAAAAATAAAAAATCTCACCCGATATTCGCTAGAGTTGTTGTCATATGATCATAAAATTGTAGAAATATAAGGTGAGACTGCATATAATAGTGCCTTGTAGTTCGGTCCTTCGGATCCGCACGTAGCGAGAGATTTAGTGCACCGACCTGCCTATTTTGCCATCCGATATTCAGTATTTCTTTTGAACTAATTAAAACTCTGTAGACACGTGATTTCGTCCTCTTGAAGTTCCATTTTTATTCACTTTACCCATTTTATGTTATCCTACCGTGTACCCTACCCCGTGTAATTATCCCTCCACAAATACAAAAATACAAAAATAAACAAAAAAAAAATACCTCTAACTAATTTATCTTATCCTAACAACCTACCCAATCAAAAGCTTCCACCTACCCTAACTACCCATATGATCCCCCCCCCCTCCTTTTTCTTGTCCACAAAGAAAGAATATATGGGGGACCCACCAAAATTCCCACATCATAACAAACCCATGCCCATTATAAAAGAAAAATTCTAAGAGGAAAAGAAAAATTCTTTGATCATCATCTTCTCCACAATAACAACAATGACAAAATAATCTTCCTCACAAAAAAAAAAAAAAAAAAAAAGAGCACCGGTGAACAGTAACCGTGAACAGTAATCGGTGAATAGTAACAGGTGAACAGTAACCGGTGAACAGTACCCGGCGTGAAAAGTGACGGTGAACGGATCTTTATTTGTCGAGTTGGATTGTTGGTGTTAAGGTTCGGCTCGAGGTTTCCGGGTGCGGACTCTCTTTATTCGAATAACATTGAGTTTGAAAGCTTCAAATTTAAGGTCCAACTCTATCTCTTCTAATTTTACTTTACTATACGTGTTTGATTTGCCTGATGTGTGGTTGAATTTTGGTGACATTAATTCGGTGTTCGATTTCATTGAATAGATGGTTGTGATTTGTTGAGATGACTGTCTTGAATCGTTGGAATTTGGTATAAAAAATGGAATGTGGGGTTGGATGGTAGGAATTGATAAAGAATGAATATTGTTTTGATTTATTGTCGTTGGTTATTTTGAAGCAAATACGAGTGTTTGATTGGGTAGTATCATGATGCGCCGATTGGTTTAGGCAAACGTAGTTTGGGTAGGCAAAATTTAGGATTCGTGGCTTCGGTTGAATGTTGGAAATTCTGTGGAGTGTTTGAAATTTTGTTGAATAGTTTTATTTTTTCCGCACTAAGAAATGTATTCATTTGACCGGGGAATGCCCCGAAGCACTTGTATTATTTTATCCGGGGAATGCCCCGAGGTATCTTGTACTCGGAGGACGCTCGTTATCAAGGCCCGAGGCATCGGGTAAAGCTTTGAAGCATAGTTTAGGATTAATATAAGTTAGTGTAGGTTTATATTTTTGCATTTTTCTATTTCGGGATTGTATAATTGGACTGGACACTAATTTTGGATTTGTTTTGTTTCATGTGTTTGGATGGATTGTTTTATGTGTTTTTGTGTGGTTTATACATTTGTAATGCCAAATTAGTCGATACCCTCCACCAGGCGACTGTGGTCAAACCACGGGATCGAGGGGTGCCTAACACCTTCCCCTTGGTCAACAGAATTCCTTAACCGGAATCTTTGTTCGCAAAACCAGTTTAAGAGTCAAACGGTTTCGAAAAGGATTTTCTAAAGGTGACTTGGCATACCGGATTATGCCAAGTGGCGACTCTGAATAAAAAATGCAAATAATCCTTTTTCCGAAATAAATTTTCATTTCTTGTCACTTAAATAATAAAACCCTTTCGAACTTTAAAAATGTATTCCAATATTTTGGAGTACGCGTTGTGTAAAAAGGGGTGTGACAGCTCTGGCGACTCTGCTGGGGACATTTCAGAATTCGAGCTTATTTTTTGAGTCGTATCGGCTTTGTTTGGCATTACGAGTGTATAAGCATTGTTTGTGATTATTGTTTTGTTATTGTTTTCACTTTTGTGCGTTTTCGTGCTCTTTGTTTATAGTATTTATCCTATGTGTTACCGCTTTATATCTGTCATCATGAGTCCATCCCCCCGGCCTTCTTTCTGCAACAAGTCTCGGAGCGCACGTCGTGCGCACGAAATCTAGTTGAGTCACCTTTATTTTAGGGGGGGAGCCGTTGGATGTATGGAGTAGGTGGAAAATAAAGCAGCCACTATCGACCATATGCTCCCCCGAACGGCCTTGTTAGTAAACCACAACGTAGGTCAGCCTTTAGGTCATTCTTATGTGCATCTTATTGAGACCTAGCGGGGCCTACACGGTCCTTTGTAGGAGACTCGCCTTTAAAGCATCCCTACGTGCTAACTGTTGCATATTTGAGGGTAACGTGATCATTTGACGGACCGATTTGGGGAAAACATGTGTTAGAAGTAAAGTGTGAAAAAAAAAAAAAAAATAAAGGAAAAAAAGTGAGTCGAAAAGAATGAATCAAAAGGAGTGTCGAAGTTTATTTTAGAGTTCTTTATGGCTTTTGTTCTTCACGATCCCAAAACTCAAAAAGATTTTTTTTACGTTTTTGCATTTATCTTCTCAAAGTACCGTAAGTTCAAAAAAAAATTGAATGAAAAAAAAAAGAGGGTTTTATTTGCTTTGTCTACTTATCTGTCAAAAACAAAATACCAAAAAGATTTTTTTTATAATTGGTGGTGTCAGTCTTAGTTGAAATGTCTAGTTGAAAATCCAAAATGTTTTCACTCGTTTGTTTTTGGTTGTCTCTTAAGTTAGGATCAATTTATTAGTTAATCGTTAAATGTCCAATCTGGACGAACTACGCACCCCTGATTCTCCTCTCTCGGGAGTGAGATACGTAGGCAACCTATTATGGGTTTGGGGATCTTATTTCAAAAATTCAAAAATAAAAATAAAAATTCTTCACTCTTCATTTAGAGTAGGTGTCTCATGTACATCTTTAAAAGAACGAAAAAAAATATTTTTTCCTTTAATAGGTTCAAGTTTCATTTTCGTATGAAATTTAAAATCGAAAATCCAAAAATATTTTCTTCGGTAATCATAGATTTCATGTTGTACAGGAATCTGAAAAATTCAAAAAGATTTTCTTCACTCTTCACTTAGAGTAGGTGTTTCATATACATCTCTAAAAGAAAACTACAAAAAGATTTTTCTTTAATAGATTCAAGTTTCATTTTCGCATGAAATTCAAAAATTGAAAACCCAAAAAGTTTTTTTTCTTTGGTAATCACATGTTTCATTTTGTATAGAGATTTAAACCTAAAAAAAAAAAAAAAAAGAAAAAAAAAAGATTTTCATCAATTCTTTTGACACTTTGTTTCAAGAAAGAAAAAAGGAGTTTAATCGACCATTTTGGCAAGATTGCCCGAACTACGCAAGATCTGATTCATGTACAACATGATACGTAGGCAGTCTACTTTTGGGTTCGATCTAATCATTTTGTTTCGTTGTTTTTCATTATTTTTTCCTTTTTTAAGGAAAACAAAAGCCATAAAGAATGATAAAATAAAGGTAGATAACGTGAGGAAAAGAACAAATATTGATACAAAAAAAAAGTGTGTAAATAAAATCGGGATACTATGTTTGACAGATATTGAAGGCAAAATGGCAGAAATGGCTATCAATGCTGATGCTGTCAAAAGATACTATGTATGATATTTGGTCCTTTGTTTGATTTTATTGCATGTTTAGTACTTGCATTTTTGAAGATTGATATGACGAAGGCATTTTATTCTTCTATCCAAACATTGTGTCATCCTTTGTTTACCCGTTTGAGCCTCATTTATTTTTCTTTCATATCCCTCTTTTGGAATCAAAATAGAGTCAAAGACAAATGTCAAGAAAATAAGAATAAAAGAAAGAGTTCGAAAAAAAAATATATAAAAAAAATCAAAGCAAAGCAAAGGACAAGCAGATGGAACTACGTGCGACCTGATT
Source organism: Capsicum pubescens (assembly GCA_030864215.1). NCBI lineage: Eukaryota > Viridiplantae > Streptophyta > Magnoliopsida > Solanales > Solanaceae > Capsicum > Capsicum pubescens. The sequence continues at coordinate 16,610,689 of CM061538.1, read as the reverse complement.
CTCCTCTCTCGGGGGTGAGATACGTAGGCTGCCCTATTTCGGGCTCGGTCCAACCAAATAAAGATTTAAGATTCACCCAGTCAACAAAACTGGGGCATGAGTTAATGCATTGTTTGAGTCGATTCCAAAAGTTGTAAGTCTCACCCCCACTTCAAGTATCGTTTGAGCCTCTTACCATCTTTTCTAACCTTGACCAAAAGCCAAGTTACAACCAAAGAAAGTCCTTCAGATCAATTTTTGATAGTGTTAAGGCTAAGCATGCAATGGATATGACGATACATTGCGAAGTACCGCTTATCTCCCTCAGCATAAGAAACCATGAAAGAAATACAAAAATGAGAGAGTCTTATTGGTGAAAACCTTTGCAGGCACCATAAGGCGATGGTGAGTTGTGAGAAAATGAAAATGAGAGTCTTATTGGTGAAAACCTTTGCAGGCACCATAAGGCGATGGTGAGTTGAGAGAAATACAAAAATGAGAGAGTCTTATTGGTGAAAACCCTCACGGGCACCGTAAGGCGAGGGAGAGTTCAAGAGAAAAGTGAAAAGTGAAAAGAAAGAGATTTGTTGGCGAATGTCTTTTTAGATGTCGTCAGTCGAATGTGATGTATGAGTCCAATAGATTTGAAGAAGCGGCTCAACGGCAAAGGCACAAACTCGACAACAAATGGGGAGTTTTGGATAGGAAGATCAGGCAGCTCAATCCTAAATGCATGTCATACTCATTGGAGTTGGTTGTCGTATTCAGATAAGTTTTATTCTTGAATATGGGACATTTCCCTCTTTATTTCATTTACATATTCATGCTTTTTGTTTTTTTATGTCATTTATCAAAATAAAAGTCACCATCATTTCTTTACATTTTAAGTCAAGTCTGTGTCAAAACAAGCAAGAAAGGATTTCAAAATTTACTACCAGTCTTTCCAATTATATGAGGAAAAGCCAAGGAACAACACAGAAAAGAAATATGATCGTAATTCAACACGAAGCAAAGGAAGTCTATCAACCGACAGGCTATTGGATTCGTAGAAGCATTTCGGATTTGGGAAAAGAGTGCACCTCAGGGGCATGGTAAAAATGGAAACCCATTGTTTGAGTCAGAACTCATTTCCCTCAATCTGGATCCAGGTCAATGATGCGGCAAAACACGACAAGTGTTAGCAATTTGGAACAAAGATGAAAGGAACGAGTGTTGGGCAGATACCTGAAAAGCCAAGATCTGCAAGCCACCACTAAGTTTTTAAATGACAAATTTTTCTTTGATTGAAATAGGAGCAAATTTGTTTCACTTGATTCAGTTACCATTGGAAATACATATCCAGGGATTTTTACTTTCTGTTCAGGACCCTCCTGAAAAATGGGATTTTACTTTATGTTCAGGACCCTCCTGAAAAATGGGACTTTACTTTCTGTTCAGGACCCTCCTGAAAAATGGGACTTTACTTTATGTTCAGGACCCTCCTGAAAAATGGGATTTTACTTTATGTTCAGGACCCTCCAGAAAAATGGGACTTTACTTTCTGTTCAGGACCCTCCTGAAAAATGGGACTTTACTTTCTGTTCAGGACCCTCCGGAAAAAATGGGATTTTACTTTCTGCTCAGGACCCTCCTGAAAAATGGGATTTTACTTTCTGTTCAGGACCCTCCTGAAAAATGGGAATTTACCTTATGTTCAGGACCCTCCTGAAAAATGGGAATTTACTTTCAGCTCAGGACCCTCCTGAAAAATGGGATTTTACTTTATGTTCAGGACCCTCCTGAAAAATGGGACTTTACTTTCTGTTCAGGACCCTCCTGAAAAATGGGATTTTACTTTCTGTTCAGGACCCTCCTGAAAAATGAGATTTTACTTTATGTTCAGGACCCACCTGAAAAATGGGACTTTACTTTCTGTTCAGGACCCTCCTGAAAAATGGAAATTTACTTTCTGTTCAGGACCCTCCTGAAAAATGGGACTTTACTTTCTGTTCAGGCCCCTCCTGAAAAATGGGACTTTACTTTCTGCTTAGGACCCTCCTGAAAAATGGGATTTTACTTTCTGTTCAGGACCCTCCTGAAAAATGGGATTTTACTTTATGTTCAGGACCCTCCTGAAAAATGGGAATTTACTTTCAGTTCAGGACTCTCCTGAAAAATGAGATTTTACTTTATGTTCAGGACCCTCCTGAAAAATGGGACTTTACTTTCTGTTCAGGACCCTCCTGAAAAATGGGATTTTACTTTCTGTTCAGGACCCTCCTGAAAAATGGAATTTTACTTTATGTTCAGGACCCTCCTGAAAAATGGGAATTTACTTTCTGTTCAGGACTCTCCTGAAAAATGGGATTTTACTTTCAGTTCAGGACCCTCCTGAAAAAATGGGATTTTACTTTCTGCTTAGGACCCACCTGAAAAATGGGATTTTACTTTATGTTCAGGACCCTCCTGAAAAATGGGAATTTACTTTCAGTTCAGGACCCTCCTGAAAAATGGGATTTTACTTTATGTTCAGGACCCTCCTGAAAAATGGGACTTTACTTTCTGTTCAGGACCCTCCTGAAAAATGGGATTTTACTTTATGTTCAGGACCCTCCTGAAAAATGGGACTTTACTTTCTGTTCAGGACCCTCCTGAAAAATGGGATTTTACTTTATGTTCAGGACCCTCCTGAAAAATGGGATTTTACTTTCTGTTCAGGACCCTCCTGAAAAATGGGATTTTACTTTATGTTCAGGACCCTCCTGAAAAATGGGACTTTACTTTCTGTTCAGGACCCTCCTGAAAAATGGGACTTTACTTTCTGTTCAGGACCCTCCTGAAAAATGGGATTTTACTTTCTGTTCAGGACCCTCCTGAAATATGGGAATTTTCTTTCTGTTCAGGACCCTCCTGAAAAATGGAAATTTACTTTCTGTTCAGGACCCTCCTGAAAAATGGGACTTTACTTTATGTTCAGGACCCTCCTGAAAAATGGGATTTTACTTTATGTTCAGGATCCTCCTGAAAAATGGGAATTTACTTTCTGTTCAGGACCCTCCTGAAAAATGGGATTTTACTTTATGTTCAGGACCCTCCTGAAAAATGGGATTTTACGTTCTGTTCAGGACCCTCCTGAAAAATGGGATTTTACTTTATGTTCAGGACCCTCCTGAAAAATGGGAATTTACTTTCTGTTCAGGACCCTCCTGAAAAATGGGATTTTACTTTATGTTCAGGACCCTCCTGAAAAATGGGATTTTACTTTATGTTCAGGACCCTCCTGAAAAATGGGACTTTACTTTCTGTTCAGGACCCTCCTGAAAAATGGGATTTTACTTTCTGTTCAGGACCCTCCTGAAAAATGAGATTTTACTTTCTGTTCAGGACCCTCCTGAAAAATGGGATTTTACTTTATGTTCAGGACCCTCCTGAAAAATGGGAATTTACTTTCTGTTCAGGACCCTCCTGAAAAATGGGACTTTACTTTCTGTTCAGGACCCTCCTGAAAAATGGGACTTTACTTTCTGTTCAGGACCCTCCTGAAAAATGGGATTTTACTTTCTGTTCAGGACCCTCCTGAAAAATGGGATTTTACTTTATGTTCAGGACCCTCCTGAAAAATGGGACTTTACTTTCTGTTCAGGACCCTCCTGAAAAATGAGATTTTACTTTATGTTCAGGACCCTCCTGAAAAATGGGAATTTACTTTCTGTTCAGGACCCTCCTGAATAATGTGATTTATTTTCTGTTCAGGACCCTCCTGAAAAATGGGACTTTACTTTCTGTTCAGGACCCTCCTGAAAAATGGGATTTTACTTTATGTTCAGGACCCTCCTGAAAAATGGGAATTTACTTTATGTTCAGGACCCTCTTGAAAAATGGGAATTTACTTTCTGTTCAGGACCCTCCTGAAAAATGGGATTTTACTTTATGTTCAGGACTCTGCTGAAAAATGGGATTTTACTTTCTGTTCAGGACCCTCCTGAAAAATGGGATTTTACTTTCTACTCAGGACCCTCCTGAAAAATGGGACTTTACTTTCTGTCCAGAACCCTCCTGATAAATGGGATTTTACTTTCTTTTCAGGACCCTCCTGAAAAATGGGACTTTACTCTCTGTTCAGGACCCTCCTGAAAAATGAGATTTTACTTTCTGTTCAGGACCCTCCTGAAAAATGGGACTTTACTTTCTGTTCAGGACCCTCCTGAAAAATGGGATTTTACTTTCTTTTCAGGACCTACCTGAAAAATGGGATTTTACTTTATGTTCAGGACCCTCCTGAAAAATGGGACTTTACTTTCTGTTCAGGACCCTCCTGAAGAATGGGATTTTACTTTCAGTTCAGGACCCTCCTGAAAAATGGGACTTTAGTTTTTGTTTAGATATTTTTACTTTCTGTTCAGGACCCTCCTGAAAAATGGAATTTCACCTTCTGGTCAGGACCCTCCTGGAAAATGGGACAATGCTTTCAAAAAATGAAATACTAATTATTTATAATTCTTGTTTGGGATAATTTCCGTTCTAGTTTTAATTTTGAGTTTCAGGAGCCCGCCTGAAGAACAGGTTGATGAAATAGCAAGGCAGGAACCCGCCTGAAGAACAGGGTGATGAAATAGCAAGTTCGGACCCCACCGGGAGAACAGAGTGAAGAAAATGAAAAGTCAAGCAACAAAGTGATGAAATAGCAAGTCAGGAGCCCGCCTGGAGAATAGGGTGAAGAAACAAAAGAGTCAAGCAACAAAGTGAAGCAATTGAAAGCCAAGCAACAAGGGAAAAGAAATTGCAAGTCAGGAGCCCGCCTGGAGAACAGGGTGATGAAAGTCGAGTCAAGAACCAACAAAAGCTGTTTAGATAGGATTTTTGTAATTTCCTTTATGTTTTAGCTTTTAATCTTTATTTTTGATGTAATAACAGAGCCGCGGACCGGAACCTCGATGGAACCTCACTTGACTCTCCAGCTCGGTATAGTCCACCGCCGTCCAAAAGTTGAGATGCTTGTCACTCGATCCTCTCGTAACTTGGTTGGGTAGGCTGTCCTAATTCAAAACCCGATAGTCCTTCTTTCTTCTGTTTCTTCTTTTGAATAATGGTCGGGACAAAATTCTATCTCGTTGTCTACTTCTTTGTCTGAAAACACTGCGTGTTTACAGTCAAAGGGGGCATGATGTAGACACGTGATTTCGTCCTCTTGAAGTTCCATTTTTATTCACTTTACCCATTTTATGTTATCCTACCGTGTACCCTACCCCGTGTAATTATCCCTCCACAAAATACAAAAATACAAAAATAAACAAAAATAAAAATACCTCTAACTAATTTATCTTATCCTAACAACCTACCCAATCAAAAGCTTCCACCTACCCTAACTACCCATATGATCCCCCCCCCCTCCTTTTTCTTGTCCACAAAGAAAGAATATATGGGGGACCCACCAAAATTCCCACATCATAACAAATCCATGCCCATTATAAAAGAAAAATTCTAAGAGGAAAAGAAAAATTCTTTGATCATCATCTTCTCCACAATAACAACAATGACAAAATAATCTTCCTCACAAAAAAAAAAAAAAAAAAAAAGAGCACCGGTGAACAGTAACCGTGAACAGTACCCGGTGAATAGTAACTGGTGAACAGTAACCGGTGAACAGTAACCGGCGTGAAAAGTGACGGTGAACGGATCTTTATTTGTCGAGTTGGATTGTTGGTGTTAAGGTTCGGCTCGAGGTTTCCGGGTGCGGACTCTCTTTATTCGAATAACATTGAGTTTGAAAGCTTCAAATTTAAGGTCCAACTCTATCTCTTCTAATTTTACTTTACTATACGTGTTTGATTTGCCTGATGTGTGGTTGAATTTTGGTGACATTAATTCGGTGTTCGATTTCATTGAATAGATGGTTGTGATTTGTTGAGATGACTGTCTTGAATCGTTGGAATTTGGTATAAAAAATGGAATGTGGGGTTGGATGGTAGGAATTGATAAAGAATGAATATTGTTTTGATTTATTGTCGTTGGTTATTTTGAAGCAAATACGAGTGTTTGATTGGGTAGTATCATGATGCGCCGATTGGTTTAGGCAAACGTAGTTTGGGTAGGCAAAATTTAGGATTCGTGGCTTCGGTTGAATGTTGGAAATTCTGTGGAGTGTTTGAAATTTTGTTGAATAGTTTTATTTTTTCCGCACTAAGAAATGTATTCATTTGACCGGGGAATGCCCCGAAACACTTGTATTATTTTATCCGGAGAATGCCCCGAGGTATCTTGTACTCGGAGGACGCTCGTTATCAAGGCCCGAGGCATCGGGTAAAGCTTTGGAGCATAGTTTAGGATTAATATAGGTTAGTGTAGGTTTATATTTTTGCATTTTTCTATTTCGGGATTGTATAATTGGACTGGACACTAATTTTGGATTTGTTTTGTTTCATGTGTTTGGATGGATTGTTTTATGTGTTTTTGTGTGGTTTATACATTTGTAATGCCAAATTAGTCGATACCCTCCACCAGGCGATTGTGTTCAAACCACGGGATCGAGGGGTGCCTAACACCTTCCCCTTGGTCAACAGAATTCCTTAACCGGAATCTTTGTTCGCAAAACCAGTTTAAGAGTCAAACGGTTTCGAAAAGAATTTTCTAAAGGTGACTTGGCACACCGAATTATGCCAAGTGGCGACTCTGAATAAAAAATGCAAATAATCTTTTTTCCGAAACAAATTTTCATTTCTTGTCACTTAAATAATAAAACTCTTTCGAACTTTAAAAATGTATTCCAATGTTTTGGAGTACGCGTTGCGTAAAAAGGGGTGTGACAAACTCGAGTTGAGAAATCCCACTTTAACAGGTAAAATGTTTCCTACCGAAACGACTCCACAGTCAAAATTCGAATACGAAACCTCTGATCGAAAATGAAAAAGTACTTACGACTCCATCACAACAGTCGTCCTTCAATTATTTAATTGGAAATATTTCCTCGAATTTTGGTGGTTTGGGACACTTGTCCACCATATATAATTATTTTTTCTTGTTGTTAATTAATTAATTAATTAATGGCTATGTGCAATGTTTAAGAATTTCAAGGCCAACTACCTATTGTTTGTTTAAAAGTTTTTCTTGTTTTTTTCCAATTTAGTTTACCAACCAAATTAAAATTAAAGTTGTTGGTCTCTAAACAACCTATGAAAGGTGTTCCCAATTTTTTAAAATTTTATTATTAATATTAGGTGGTATTTGTTTTAACTTATGTCTATTTTTGACTACTATTTTATCGTTTGGTTAGGTCGTAATTTAGCTATTTTATTGAATACATATTATATTAAGGTGATTCATCTGGTGGTGTGGTACGAGGTAGATTTAGTACGCCCCGTTAAAACAGACGACTCCAAAACAAATAAAAAGGTGTGTGCTGCACTCACCAAAGACTGTCAGTGATATACTGGAGGAAGATGAGGAAGACGTCAAGTCTGCATGACCCTTATGGGCTGGATCACACACGTGCTACAATGACAAATGAGAAGCAAGACTGTAAGGCAGAGCGCGAATGTGAAAAATCGCCTCAGTTCGAATTGTTTTCTGCAACTCAGGAACATGAAATTGGAATCACTAGTAATCGCGGATCAGCATGCCGCAGTGAATATGTTTTCGGGCCTTGTACACACCGTCCGTCACATCTTGAAAATTATCATCATAAAATAATCGAGTAATTTTGTCTGATTCGATCTATTCAACTGGTTGAAAAATTATATTATGTATGAATGGGGTAAAAATAATTTTTTTCTTTAATATATATCCTTAACATGACCAAAAATTTAGCTTAGTAGTTAGCAAAGGGTAGTTAAAAAATTATTTTAGATCATAAGTTCAAATCGAGATCTGACATTCTACTATATTTTTTATCTTCTTTAATATAAAATTTTGGCTTCGCTTCTATAAATAGGGTAATTTTAGCTCATTTATTGACTCCTACATTACATTTTTCTTTTTTGACTTTCAATGTGACGTCTGAGACTTATATTGCGATTCAATTAAATTAGAATTACGCATTTTAGGGTCCATTTCTGAGGGCGACGTTCCCAATTATGTTACATACTTAGGTTCATGCATGCTGCGTCTGACTTCCCATTGATTTTTTTAAAAAAAGTTATATTTATAATCTTAATTAAAAGAGTGATTAGTTATAGATATTTTAATTAATTATAATAATATTTTAATTATTAGTTGAAAAGAATTTCCTTTTTATGGAGCTTTGTTGCATGAAGACAAATTAGTAGAGGCGATAACGACCTAGATTCTTTTATTTGTTTTTAATTGAGAGAATAATCAACTCTTGATTAATTAATTAAATAATAATCATAGGAATAATTAGATCCTCATCTAATTAATTAACAAATCAAAGAAATTATAATATTGATTGTGTAAACAAATACTAGCTCTTTTAATTTATTTATATAATAAAAAAAGTCGTTTAGGTGTTCTTCTATTATTCTATTATTTAATATCATAAGTTGATTGACATAATACTCTTATTCAAACTTTAATGCAAAAGTAAAAATAAAATAAAATAATAAAAGGATTATTAACACTTGTGATCATTCAATTATTGGTGAATTTTTAAATTCAATCTTTATGATATTCGACTAAACACATTAAACCTTCGATTAATCGAAAGTGTGCTTTCAAATTTATCTCTTTACTCGTAAATATTCACAAATTTACTATAATTATTAACCGTTCACCACCACTTTATTACGCATGTCTTATATTAAACTTATTTTGTTCGCCACTCCATATTTATCGATAAATAGTCAAATATGAAATTTATTCTACGTGAAGGGACTAACAAAAAATACAAATATTAACTAATTGACAATTAAATATACCTAGTCATCTATCACGAAAATAAAAAATAAAATTTATTAATAACTTAAGAACCAAAAGTGCTATTATATCAAAAATAAAAATATAAAAAGGAGAAATGACAAGAGGTGATATTATTTATTATATCTTGGTGCAATGTATATATGATATTTTTTAGGAATTAGGAAAGTTACATATGAGAAACACCCCATGTATACAATTTCCATTTAAGTTCATTCATATATTAAATTTATGTATAAGTTATATATCGTTTGGTAGCTAGTTAGAGAATAAGTTATTTATGTATAAAATAGATACGATGTCTGGTTTGAAATTTAGAAACTCGCATAATTAATGCATGTATAAGTTAATTTATGAGGGAATTGGTATATTATGTTACGCAAAGTAGAAAATGGAATAACTAATATATGTATAACTAATACCAGCATAATTAATACATATATTATTAATACTTAATGTTCATTGAATTAGCCCAATGAAAGAGATTCATGTAGAGTGAATAACACTATATTATATTTTTTGAAAATGAAAGTAAAAAAGTTCTAATTGGATAAGAACTAAAAAAAAAGTGATGAATACTTGTAGGTAGATAGGTTAAATGAACTTATAACATGATAAATATTGTTAATCTTAATAAATTATAACACCATTTTCAAGATTGATCTCTTGTTTTATAATGTTCCTTTTTGATATAGAGTATTTATTTTGTTTTTACTTGTAGAAATTTGAACATTTTCTTAACCTTTAATATACTTTCAAAAAATTATTCTCCCTTAATAAAAAAAAATAAAAAATCTGACACAATAAGCTTCTGTTATATGCAGCATCGAAGGGTTGAATCACATCAAGTTTTATATACACGACAAGCTATTTTTGCGACTTGATTTTTTGACCTTCCAATCACGTATCAATAAATTTTATCTGTTACGTCAAAGCTCACCTTCTTTCCCTAAACTTTACTATTTTAGCAAAAAAGTATTTCATATATGTCCTAATTATAAAATTATTGTAGTATTTTATTTTGCCCTCCAAATTACTTTTGTTGGATGTTGATGTTTGTTGGATTCTCTTATGTGCATTATTATGGATGAATTTATTAATTCCTTGAAGAATTTTTCCTATATGAGGCTCAACCATTGATAGTTGTTAATAAATTAAATAATTAAAGAAATAAAATACCAAAAAAGAAGAAAAAAAATTAAAAGAACAAGAAGAAAAGTTCTTCATTATTGTCTAATTGGTGGTGCACAAATAATATTTAAAAAAAAGTTTGGAGTAAAATAAAGATGACTTTTTGGAGCTTTGATAAATAATTTTAATTTGAATTTGTGTCTGATTTTATTATTAACTAGAGTTCATTATTAAAAAGACATATAGTAAAGAACAACATAAATTCCGAAAGTTTGGAGTTTAATTACAGAAACTTTTGACATTTCGCATAATTATTGAAAATTTTGATTCTGGGTCTGTCGAGATACGTAATTATCTCTCGATACATTCAACGAAGATACACTTTTTTTTTATGTAAAGATACATAATTAGATTTCAATAAATTTTTTCCGATTTTGAATCGGTCGAGATACATAATTAGCTTTCGATATATCGAACGAAGATACATAATTAGTTGGAATTTTTGTAATTACTTTGTCAGGGTGAGAATTTATGTAAATATGATAAGTTGACGTGTATGCATGTCTATGTTATTTTTCATAAGAAAAAAAGAAGAAAAGACAACCCAGTACACTAAAGCTTCCGCTATACGTAGAGTTTGGAAAAGGATCGAACCAAAAGGGATTATTGTACGCAATCTTACTCTACATTTTTGCAAGAGGCTGTTTCCACAACTTGAACCCACAAAAAATTACTCCACATTTCTGCGAGAGGCTGTTTTCACAACTTGAACCCATAAAAATTACTCCACATTTTTGCGAGAGGCTATTTCCACAACTTGAACCCGTAAAAATTATTTCACATTTCTGCAAGAGGTTGCTTCTACTACTAGAATCCGTAAAAATTACTCCACATTTTTGCAACAGGCTGTTTCCACAACTTGAACCCACAAAAAATTACTCCACATTTCTGCGAGAGGTTGTTTCCACAACTTGAGCTCGTAAAAATTACTCCACATGCATTTCTGCGAGAGGCTGTTTCCACGGTTTGAACCCATAAAAAATACTCCACATGCATTTCTGCGAGAGGCTGTTTTCACAACTTGAACTCGTAAAAGTCACTCCATATTTTTGCAAGAGGCTATTTCCACGACTTGAATTTGTAAAAATTACTCCACATACATTTCTGCGAGAGACTATTTCCACGGCTTGAACCTATAAAGCTAATCAACTTGAATTTTTTTTTTTTCCTTGGTCAAGATTTTCAAGCTTTGAAAAAGACACACACATGCATGGCAATACTCAAAGAATAGCCATGTGAACAACACATGGATTCACAATCTTTGAAACATTCTTTTTTGGTCAAATCCACATTCAATGCCCTTGTAGCCCCCAACAAAATGTACATGTACCTATTCAATGTATAAGTTACGAGTTCATCTGAATTCATAACTTTCGAATTAGATTATGTATATTCGTAGAAAAATCTATCAAATACGTACAAATAATAATTTTGAACGCGTTAAATTTGACGAAGATGATAAAATGTACGAATCTGAATTATAAAGTTCAGGTCCTAGATTCATCTTTGTCTACGTATATCATCGTATATAATTGTATACGTTGTTACAATAACATATAGTTTAGTTGCTCGTTAGAGTTATACAAGTATTAGTAATGCATAGGTTGGTTATATCGTGTTTAATTATGCAGAGTATAATTATTTATATATTAGTTATTTCATCTTCTATATTGCATAAAAAATAATAATTAATTGACTCGTAACTTATTAATGATAATCGAATATAGTACATGGTGTGCTGAATTTTATACCGAACAACTAAAGTACTACCAAATATAATAGTAATCTGATACCTACAGGTCTGATTTCAGAATTGAATAGGTCGGCGGATAAAAAGATTTGTCCATCAGTAACGGAAATTACATTAGCAGAAATATAAACCGAAACATCTCCCGATTGAGTTTCAACTATTGATAAGGCGGTCATACTTCCTTTACCTAAACTAGAACTTAATTTAGCGGTCCTTTCCAAAAGGCGTGAATAAAAATGAAAAACATCTCCTAGATAAGCTTCACGATCGGATAGTCTTCATAATAGAAGACACATTTGGCGATAAACTTGCGCTTGTTTGGAGAATACAATAATTTAAATACACGAATAACTTGCTTCCTAATCAGCAACGTATGATTCCCCCTAAATGTTTTGAACATTTTTGGGATTATTCTTGTCCAACTTTAGTAAATTTATATGATTCGTTATAAATATCGAGCGTGCGTAAATATTTACTAGATTTAATTTGGTTTTAGCCACAATAATGGACTAAAGATCCAAATCCAATTCATGGTCTATATAAGCCCATAAGCCCAATGTGGTGATTTTCATGACTATATTGTTTGGACCAGGCCCAATGGATGGAACAATGGCCCAAATTCAATTCATCTTTTTTACTCCGTCGTCTCATTTTATATGAATGTGTTTGACTGGACACTTAGTATAAGATGAAAAAAAGACTTTTGGAATATGGTGGGTCGAAATAAAATGATGTTGAGACACACCCCAACTTAAAGGGGGTTCTATTACTCCGTGGACTAATTAAAATCGTATTCTTGACAACCTTAGTGCCTATGCGGCACATACGTGGACGTTCAGTGTGTTGGTACACGTATGTACCAGCCACATAGACACTAAGGTTGTCAAGAATACGATTTTAATTAGTCCACGGGGTAATAGGACCCCTTTTAAGTTCGGGTGTTTCTCAGCAATTTCGCTCATAGTTCAGAGTGTATCAGAAGAAGAATTAGGCCCAAAATTAGGATACATTCTGGGAAAATCAAACTTCCATCGAAGAGGTGAAACCATTTGAGTTTGAGACTGTGGACTATCCAAGAAGACACTCGAAACTGGAAGGATAAACAAACCCACCCGGTGGACTGCCGAGTGAATTTCCACAATTAGTTTCAAATCCTTGACTCCTCGAATACAATGGAATTTCACACCTGGCGAATGGCCTGAAATGTAACGACCTATGAGAGAGTGGTTTTTAGAAAAGAAAGCGTACCAGGCAGCCATTAGCTCATCCGTAGCTTGCCCCCAATTAGTAAGTAAGCCTGCAAGTGGACTGGGTTTATGGGTTTAAACTGACTACGACCAAAGTCGTGGCTACTTCAACCAAAAAAAGGGCGACTTTTTTCATACTACGACATTGACTAAGCTAAGAGAAGGATTTAGGTTTCTCAAAATATTTTTTATACGTATATAGTAGATGTTGAACCCCTTCGACTAGTTCGTATATATACTTCTGAACCCCCGCCTCTAACTTCACTCACTTGGGATTGAGTAAATATTTGTCTTTATTTCAATTTCTTTTGACCAAAATCTTAGTCTTTTTATGTTCTGCAAAACCAAATCACATAAGGTAAAGTTCACATGTACCATAATTGTGTCAGTCATTTGTTTGTATCTTAGTCAGTTATGTCAAATGTTTTACATTATTTTCTCTGAAAAAGTTGTAACAAGTGTCTAACATTTGTATTACATGCATGCAAGAATTTATTGCTAAAGTCTTCTTGATGTGTTGAAATCTTTCTGCAATCTCTGTACTTTGAAAATGCAAACATTTGTTCAGATGCTTTTGTCTGAATACTTCTTTTTCTTTTTCTTATAACAAACAATACACAATCAAATATCTATGTAACAACATCGTTTGTCTGGAAAGTTTCTTGGTTGCTTTAGCGAAATGTTGTTATAAAAAGAGATAAGCATTTGATATTCTTGTGAACTATGACCAAAGTTGTTACGACATATTCTAACTTCACGGAAGTCCTATTACCTCCCGAATTATATTTTAGTGTATTTTTGTCAATCTTTTTAGCTGACATGACACATGGCAGTCCTTCACGCGTCTCAGGTGTTTAGCTTCACGCAAGGTGCCACGTCTGCATAAAAGAGTGACAAAAATACGCTAAAATTGAATTCAGAGGGTAATAAAACCCCCGTGAATTTGAAGTGTGTCGTAGCAACTTTGACCATAGTTCAGCGGAGAGTACAGAATGCTTAAATTAAAAGGACAACCCGGTGTGCTTAAACTTCCGCTATGCGCCGGGTCTGAGAAAAGACCCCACCCCCATGACAGGGTGTATTGTATGCAGCTTTACCTTGCATTTCTGTCAGGGGCTGTTTTGAAAGCTTGAGCCCCTGACCTTCTGGTCACATGACAGCAACTGACCTCCTAGTTACACGGTGACAACTTTACCGATTACTCCAAGACTCCCCACTTTAGAAAGATTTGTCATTGATTATGTAATTTATCTTTGCTTAGATAGCATGTGAATTTCATCATTCTGTACTATTATGGTTCTGTATTGTGATGATAATGAATGATAATTTCAAATAGAAAATGACATAAAGCAAACCAAACTAGTGCTCATGAAGCAAGACAACACACACTATTCTAGCATTACTCACAGAAAAGACAAAAAGATACGGTCCGATGCACAAATTATCCCGTGTTAGTAGAGTCCAGAGAAGAACCGCACCTCAAGAGGTGTGATACAAATTATCCCGCGTTAGTAGAGTCCGGGGAAGAACCGCACCTCAAGAGGTGTGATACAGATTATCCCGTGTTAGTAGAGTTCGGGAAAGAGCCGCACCCCAAGAGGTGTGATATAGATTATCCCACATTAGTAGAGTTTGGGGAAGAACCGCGCCCCACCCCAAGAGGTGTGATATAGATTATCCCGTGTTAGTAGAGTCCGGGGAAGAACCGCACCTCAAGAGGTTATCCCGCGTTAGTAGAGTCCGGGGAAGAACCGCACCTCAAGAGGTGTGATACAGATTATCCCGTGTTAGTAGAGTTCGGGAAAGAGCCGCACCCCAAGAGGTGTGATATAGATTATCCCACATTAGTAGAGTTTGGGGAAGAACCGCGCCCCACCCCAAGAGGTGTGATATAAATTATCCCGTGTTAGTAGAGTCCGGGGAAGAACCGCAGCCCAAGAGGTGTGATATAGATTATCCCGCGTTAGTAGAGTCCGGGGAAGAGCCGCACCCCAAGAGATGTGTGATATAGACCAAGTACACTAATAAAATCATTAGTGGGCTGTTCCCACAACTCGAACGCGTGACTTATAAATTACACGAAGACAACTTTACTGTTGCGCCAAGGCTACCTTTTATCATTACTCATGATAAAAGAAAGCTGACTGAACAGATTGAAACTTGATCTTTTATTCATACTAACAGCTTAAATTCTCCAACCAATATTCGCAAGACAAAATGTAGACCAAAAAACAAAAGTACAAAGAAAGGGGATGGGTGGGGTGGGGTGGGGTGGGGGGTAGTTGGCAAACAAAAACACTAGACAGAAAATTAAAACCAGAAGCCTCTTCTTGTTTATTCAACCAACAGGCACACCTTCATTCACTCAGCAGCCAGTGGAACAGCTTCAGCCTAAAAGAAAAACCAAAGAAAAAGCCTCTCTAAGAGAATGTAATCGCGTCGTAAACACTAGGCGAAAACGCAGGTAGAAGAACTCACCATCTTGCGGTACTTGAGAGCGTAAAACATTTCAAGATAACGACGGATTTCTAGACGATCAAGCTTGGAAACATGCTTCCAGAACCCGTAAACAGCAGCCAGTGTCAATAGCCTCTCCGAGTAGATTTGCCACGTGTACCTGTAGTAAAGACGCGATAAAACATCAATCAACTATGCCTGAAATCTTGAATTAGTCTCGATGGTTAGTGTCGAGAAAGAGTTGCTTACTTCTCTTGAATGCGCTTTAGCCCGCCAGTCGAAATGGTTTCCCAATGCGAAGGGTCTGTCTTACATTTCTCAAAGAAATCAGCTAGCAGATCAGCAGCTTGCTCACCGTGATATGGATCAATGTGGAAACCGGACTCTCCATGAATGATGATCTCAGCTGGACCACCGTGATTAGTTGCAAATGTAGGCAAACCACAGGTCATGGCTTCAACAACAGTCAGACCAAAAGCCTCGTAGAATGCAGGCTGCACGAAAGCTCCTTTAGTATCTGCAATGTATCGATAGAGTTCACCATTCCTCACTCGGTTCATCTGGGAAGAAATCCATCGGAACTGGCCGTTCAAATTATGAGTCTTTATCAGCTCATGCATCATCTTCATCTCCGCCTGTTCTTCCAAATCCTTGGACTCTTTCCTTCGGTCTCCACCAACTACAACAAGGTTAACCAACGCCCTCAGTCGTGGATTCTTCGCGTACCACTCAACAAGTCCGGTTAAATTCTTCACACGATCCAATCTAGCCATCGTGAATAAGATTGGTTTGTTCCTGTCCTTGAGCACACACCTGCAAAAAGCACAACCTGTTTAGCACAACATCGTCTACATAAGCAACGTAAATCTGTACCACTAGGGTAGAAACTTACAGATGTTCGTCATTCTCAACGTCACTATACAGCAGCTCTTCAATTTCAGGGTGAAGTGCTGTAAGTCGCTTTTCCGTCTCAGAGTACGGGAAGTAGAGGTTAACATCAGCTCCAGGTGAGACAATGTTGAATTTGGGGTCGAACACATCAATGCCGTGAACAACTCTGTACAATCCAGGCATCGTGAATGCCATATGGCTCTCATACTGTCCCACAGTGTCCTTGCTGGAAAAAATCGACAAGGATTTAGGATTAAGCACGGGAAAAAATGAATACAACGGTGTTCAACTAAAGCATGTTAATGTTTGTACCTTCCTGCTATCTCCTGAAAGGTGCTTGTGATGATGAAATCGGTGTGATTCATCGCAATAAGATCAGCTGTAAACTGGGACGAGAAATGGTATTTTTCGTCAAATTTTTTCCAGTAGATGTCGGAATCAGGATACTTCGTTTTCTCCAACGCGTGGGCGATGGTGCACTGCAGAAGGCAAAGAACACAGTGAAAGAGAAAAACGTTAGTACTCTTAGCTCCAAACTAACGGAAATGCAATCAGATATATAATAAAAACGCCTACAGACCTGCGTTACGCCTAACTTGTGAGCAAGCAAAGAAGCAGCAAGATTGCCCTCGCTGTAGTTGCCGATTATCAAATCTGGCTTGGCCTGTAGTTCTGCAGAAACTTCTTTTGCAACATCCTGATGTACGAAAAATCAAAATGTTATACTAATTAGCAAATTGTTCCAGATACGTATCGGAAGACGCTTTTGTCACCTCAATGAAAGTCTCCATGTATGGCCACACTTCAAAGCGAGAGATCCATTTACGAACGATTCCCTTCTCAGTCCTAAAAGGGACCCTAAGTATATGCGAGTGTTCTGTTCCGTACACCTTCTCAAGCCGCTGACCGCAAGTGGTTCCAACTGCATCAGGCAGAAGACGAGTAACCTGGGAATAACGGCAAGATCAGTTGTCAAAACAACGAGAAATTATGTATAATACTCGCTCCGCAGAATATACAAGTACAGGAAATACTAACGATAAGAATACGCGGTATGATATCAAGTCCTTGTTCCTTCATGCGCTTAAGCATTTCACGCTCCAAGGCGGGAACTTGATCTAATATGTAGACAACCTAAACATCAGAGGTAAAGGACCTCAGCATTCACGACATTGAGCATTAGAAAGATAGTTAGCAATAAAGACTAATAATTTAGGAAATGCACCTGGCCACCAGTGTCGGGATAACCCAAGACGTTTTCTTGGGCGAAATATCCGTGAGGGGAAAGGATAACCACGTTAAACACCATCGGAATTCTTCCCAAGAACTTCTCAAGAGTACATGAGTCGGGAGCCTCAAGGAGATCAAGAAGCATGCATACCATCTGTAGCACACGCTCCGCTGTGTCCCCCCATCCCTTCTCCAATCCGATTTCTTGGAACTTGTGTTCGAATTCGTAATATGGAGTGTCCGGGGGAAGCATAATGAGGTATTCCTCCGCCTTCCTTAGGACATTTTGAAGAGTATCCGAATTCTGTATTCTGTCGTTCAGCATCATTGTCTGTACGGGAATCATAAAGAACATATTTTCATCAGTCATTCGGTAATGATTCAGTTGCTACTGACTGCAGAGTTGACGTCAACCAAGTAGTTTTTGGCTGGATCTTGTATTTGTTACTTAGAAATTCACTAAATATCTATAAATATTTAACGGTGAAGCCAAATCCTAATACGTGTCTGAGTGATTATCCTAATAAACCAATCAACGAATGAGACTAACAAGTTACCTTGCCCTTATAATGGTGAGCACGAAGAAATTCGAGAAGCGGGGTCATGCTTTCCTTGTCATGGAACATTTTGGCAGAGAGGTGCCGATTGAGGAATTCAACTCCATTTCCGATAGATTTGGTGAGAGTTGGTTTAGGAAAGGATGCGGTGAAAGGCTCGAAATCCAACTCAAGAACGAAATTTCCGTTGACGCTGCATCAGGGCACAAAACATACACTTAAACATTGAACAATGAATTCATAATAGCCTATTCTGCAACACATAAAAGAGTGAAACTTACGCTCCATCGACAAGTTCTTCCTTGAATTGCAAATACTCGGGGACAGTCAGCTCCTCGACGATTAGCGCGTTGACATTCACACGGACGTATTCCCAGACACCAGGCCTCAGACGAATGGCAAGTGCAACCCAAGGGGGCAGAACAATCGCTTCCTAGTATAACGTATCGGAGTAATATTCATACGTAAACTCAAAACGATAACAGCTATTAGGTTGGTGTGACATATAGACGAAAACAAATTACCTGAGTGGATTTCAGGAGATCTTCAAACGCATGTTCGTTCAGCTTGCTTTTGTCATCTTCGCGAATTGCGTCAAACTCGGCCAAAAGCTGGTGAGGTTTCAAGATCCCTTTTCCGTGGCTTTCGATCCTGTAATAACCAAAACCAGTATAATAATACATCACATACATATTCCTTTACATCGCATACAGAACGAATACGTTTACTACCTCCCACTAGCACAAATATCGAGAAACTATACTCACCAACACACACACTTAGGCAAATGGAAAGAAATCACCTAGAGTTATTTACACGATGACCGAATCTTTTCTAGGAAACAAGAACATGCCATAGGCTAATACCTCGAAAGAAACAGCAGTATCTCATTGCGATGAGCGGCCAAAGTAGCGTCAACACGTTCACGAAGGCTATGAACACGAGTCAGAACACGTTCAGCCATTGCAGTTGATTCAGCAGATGGGAAAATTTTCAACTGTAATCAACCAACAAATAAACTAGTGTAGTTAGTAGAAGTGGCAACACCTAATCTTATCCAATTTACCTAACAAAATTTTATATTGTAACAATTAGTATAATCTCACTGACAAGTGAGAATGACATACTAAAAAAAGTCAATGAATCACCTAACTTTTCAACATCGATAACGTTACCATTCTAAGTTTTCAAACCTCTTCACCTAATATAGACCGGGGTGGAGCCAACAACAACAACAACATACCCAACGTAATCTCAGTTAGTGAGGTCGGCGAGGGTAGAATGCATGCAAACCTTACCCTTACCTCGGAGGTAGAAAGGTTGTTTCCGGTAGACCATCGGCTCAAGGAAAACAGCGTAAAGCAGTTCGAAAAAAGAAATAACGACAGCGAAGGAGCCACAGCAAAATACTATAAAAGACATGACATCATTCTAAATAGGATACAACGCTCTACTACCTACTAACCTTTTATGCAATCCGTATCACGGGTGTGTTAAAAAATTTATTTAACATGTACAAATAATCTATTCAGAACTCAGATCCAGCATACATAAACTAAAAATCCTGGCTCCGCCTCTAGTATTATATTAATAAAACCCAAACCAACCAACATGATGACATTAATTACAAGTCTGACTCAAATACTTTTGTGGCAAAAGCACAATGCAATGCGTTACAACCAAGATTGCTTAGAAAGACTAAACAACAAAAAAACAATAACTCAATTAAGACCCCACCACAACAAGAATCTACAGTGAAATTTCTGTTACAAAAGTAATACTTCATTTTTCAATCTTGGTTTAACCAAAACATCAAATAAACAACAACATAGCCGGTGTATTCCGAGTGTACGCAGACCGTACCAGTACCTCAGAGATGAGGTAGAGAGGCTATTTCCGACAAAGACCAAATAAAAACAAGATCTTTAAGAAAACCCCAAGTAAGTTTTTGATCAGTAGAAAATAGCAAATGTACTAGGAAAAAACAAGAATTAGGTGAGTAAAGCAAAAGAGGATTACATAAGCTATGTGATGTAGATGAATTTGTCTTAAATGAGGGCACTTTTTAGCTAAGAGAACAGATGGAAAAAGGCTGGAGACAGTAATTATGTGAACAAAAAAACAAAACTCAAGATGTCATCTTTACACCTCTTGAGGTGATCAAGAGGTGTAAAGAAGCCCGGTGTACTAAAGTTTCCGCTATACGTGCAAGTTCCAGGAATGGACCGGATTACAAGGATCTACTGTACGCAACCTTTACCCTGGCTACATTTCTGCAAGAGGCTGTTTCCACGATTTGAACTCGAGACCTCCAGATCACACATGGAGGCAACTAGACTCCCTTTCTACTACTGAAAAAGTTGGTGACAAAAACTATGTGAACTAAAAACACACCTGAAAAATGACATCTATATACCTCTTGGGGGTGATCAAGAACAAAACTTTTTCAAGAAAGATCACTTCTGCTTTGTTCTTGATCACTTTAAGAAAAAAAAAACAAAGCAGCTCAGTGTACTAAAGTTCCCGCTATTCGTGCAGGTTCCAGGAATGGACCGGACTACAAGGATCTACTATATGCAGTCAGTCTTACCCTGCATTTCTGCCAGAGGCTGTTTCCACGGCTTGAACTCGTGACCTCCTGATCACATGAAGGCAACTAGGCCCTCCCTTCTACTACTAAAAAAGTTGGTGACAAAAACTATGTGAACTAAAAACAAACCTCAAAAATGACATCTATATACCTCTTGGGGGTGATCAAGAACAAAACTTTTTCAAGCAAGATCACTTCTACTTTGTTCTTGATCACTTTTTTCTTAAAAACAGTCTGGTGCACTAAAGTTTCCACTATTCGTTGAGGCTCCACGAATGGACCGGACTACAAGGATCTACTATACGCAGTCAGTCTTACCCTGCATTTCTGCCAGAGGCTGTTTTCACGACTTGAACCCTGCATTTCTGCCAGAGGCTGTTTCCACGACTTGAACTCGTGACCTCCTGATCACATGGAGGCAACTAGGCTCCCCCCTTCTACTATTAAAAAAGTTGGTGACAAAAACTATGTGAACTATCTATACACCTCTTGGGGGTGATCAAGAACAAAAACTTTTTCGAGCAAGATCACTTCTACTTGGTTCTTGATCACTTTTTTCTTAAAAGCAGTCTGATGCACTAAAGTTTCCGCTATATGTGCAGGCTCCACGAATGGACCGGACTACAAGGATCTACTATACGCAGTCATACTTACCCAAAAAGTTGGTGACAAAAACTATGTGAACTATCTATACACCACTTGGGGGTGATCAAGAACAGAACTTTTTTCAAGCAAGATCACTTCTACTTTGTTCTTGACCTTAATCAATGATCATTCTCTACTACTAAAAAAGTTAAAGACAAAAAAGCTATATATGTGAACTAAAAGAAGACCTCAAAATGGCATCTTTACACATCTTGAAAGAATTCTTTATCACTTTCTACATCTAAAAAAGTTGGAATCTTTAGCTAAAAGATCAAAAAACAACTTTTTTCTGGCTTTTTTTTTTATCAAATGATAAAAAAAATAACTCATGATCTAAACCAAAAAAATTGGTAAAAAAATTGCTAAAAAATTATGGTGTTGTAGTACAAGTAAAACTCAACTAAAAATCAAAGATCATTAACACCCTTTAAAGATGAGATCAACATTATTCAACACTAAACAAAATGACTATGTTTTGCATGAAAAAATTAACCAGTAAATTTAAAAACAAAAATTTTTTAAATTTTTTTTTTTAAAAAAATGTAACTTTACCTTAAAGAGGAAAATGCAAAGAGAAAAATGAAATGAGTGAAGCAAATGAAAGAGTTTTTGCTTGAGAATGATGAAGAAAGCAAAGGTAGAGGACACCTTTATATAGTCAAAAAAGTGGAGATTGTAAGTGTTGTTACAATTAATTAGGTGAAAGATTTAAATAAGTAATAATTAAAAACAATATGCTAATTAATGATGGCTTCTGGATTAGTCAGTAAGAAAAATTAACACTTAGTTTGGTGGTGGTGGTTATGTATTGTTTAATAATGTATCGTATTATATCGTAATGTGTTATTTTAATGAATATATAATGTTTGAATAAATTATATCGTGATCAGTAGCTTAGCTACATTGCTCCGGGGGATCATTCGAATCCTCTTCGATGAAAAATTATATTCTTTTTATACTATTTTTACATGGTTAAAAAATATTTTTATGCGTGTATAGTATATGTTGAACCCCTTTGATTAGTTCGTATATTTACTTCTGAAGCCCCTCAATGAAAATCCTGACTTCAACACTGATCGTGATGTTTTCTTTTAATGAATATAATGTTGGGATTATATCGTTGTTTGTGTTACATAACATCAGACATCGATAGTTTAAAGGATAAACGTATAAGATATAATGTAGAGTTATCATAAAAGCTACGTTAAACGCTAAACATATTGTTATTAGATGACAAGACGAGGGGCGGTGGGGGGATCAAAGTAACTACACGATCATACTAAATCGATAGTTACATAAAATGGATTTTTTTGTCTGTAATGTGTAAATATTATATTACATCAGACATCGATAGTTTAAAGGATAAACGTATAAGATATAATGTAGAGCTATCATAAAAGGTACGTTAAATGCTAAAATATTATTATTAGGTAACAAGAGTGAATATGTAATATTTGGATAATAGTAGCGTATTGTACTGTTTTGATGAATATAATATCTGGATAAGAAATATCGTTTTTCGTTATTACATAATATAGAACATCGATAACTTAAAGGATAAACGTCCGACAAAGAAAGTAAGATATAACGAATCTATCCTAAAAGATACGTTAACGATAAAATATTTACTACGACAAACTAATGGCGGGAAATTAAAGTAACGACAATCATACTAAATCGATAGTTACATAAAATGATATTTTTCTGATCACTACATAACAGTTTATTAACCATATGCTACATTAAAATTAGTAAAAATTAAAATATTTATTATCTTAAATTTTATACTTACAACACAATTAAATCAATAGGTAATAAATCCAAACAATGTGTGTAATATTCTGTTTGAAATACAGAAACATTATTTGATAAATCTGATTATATTGGTCAAAAGTCAAAGTAAACAAAACTTAATTAGATTATTCGGTCAACCTTTTGAAAAGTAATTACTTTCGAATAATAATAATAATAATAATAATAATAATAATAATAATAATAATAATAATAATAATAAGAATTGTTGTTGTTGTTGTTAAGAAGCTAAAAAAGTAGATTATCTCTAATTACTTTTAAAAATCTTAGTCAAACATAAATTGCAAGACAAGAATATTCTTTAAATTATTTAATTGAACCATAAAAAAAAAAAATACTCTTTTGAAAAGTATTTCGAAAGAAGCAAACTTTGAAAAATCAATCAAACAAATATAAATAAACAGAGTTACACGTTACCTGTATTGATGAATGATATTAACTTTATAGAGTAATTAAGGAATACAAGCTGATCTAAACATCATTATCATAATAAATTTAATATTTCTTACTCTAAATTTGGACTTTTATTTCTATCACAATCTTTTTTTATTTTTTCATATTTAAAAGTTTTTTTTTTTTAATACATCTATTTATATCTTGTGAGATTTCATTGGATATGTATGTTATTATTGTTGTTGTTAACTCGTTATAATACATGTGTGTATATAAATATCAATTAATATATTCAAGATTATAATTTCAAAACAATATGTTTTATTAAATTATATGTCTAATTATAAATTCCTATTACAATTGGCAGCTGCTTGTTTATAGTCGTTTTTAATCAAAACCACTTGATTAAAAAAACAATTAAATCAAAACCACTTTTATTCCCACCTGTATTTGACACTAATCCTGTGGACCCAATTTATTTAATTTAATAAAACTAAAAACTTTATCCACTTTTCTACTTTACTGTTCATTCATTTAATTTTATAATATAATTTTAAAATAAATAAATTAAGTATGTATTTTGTGCTCACGAAGGGGAATTTTGGAGTAACTGATAAAGTTATTGTTACGTGGTCAGGAGGTCACGAATTCAAGCTGTAAAACAGTTGCTTGCAGATATATGGAGTAAAATTGCGTTTAATAAATCTTTATAATTCAATTCTTTCTCGATCCTCACGTATAACGAGAACTTTAATATATCGAATTGCTTTTTCTAAAAAAAATT
This sequence comes from Capsicum pubescens, assembly GCA_030864215.1. Lineage (NCBI taxonomy): Eukaryota > Viridiplantae > Streptophyta > Magnoliopsida > Solanales > Solanaceae > Capsicum > Capsicum pubescens. The sequence goes on along the minus strand of CM061538.1, from coordinate 16,586,316 downwards.
ATTAAATTTTGTGCTCATCTTTTGACTCTTTCCCAATTATTGTATTTTTAATTTAATTAAACAATAAAATAATGCCAATTAATTGAACTAAAGATGTAATGTGACACGTACTACTATTTTAGGATAATGTAGTATAATAGTGTAGTATATTATTGTACTACTACTTTCCTTTTTTTGTCTTGCACCTGAAATTCTTTTCGGTTTGAAACTCGATTAATTTAAATTCACGTAGTATATATAAAGTACGTTAAAGGAGAAATCGAGAAAATAGTTCAGTATATTAAATCTTTCATTATGCGTGAGGTTCGAAAAATGATCGGACCACAAGGTACGACTCTAGTTAACTAGCCATAGTTTATTTCCAGACAAAATAACATCTTTTTTGAGTCAAAGGTCTATCGAAAATAATCTTTTATCTCAAAAAATAGCGGTAAGATTTGAATACGCACAATTCTCTTCAAGCCCTATTTATGAAATTTCACGAGATATAGTATCGTTACGTTGTTACTATTGATTTTTTGTCTGAGTAAAGAATCTAGTACCTCCCTGAATTATGACCAAATTTGCTACAATACACTCCAATTTCACGGGGTCCCTATTACCTCCATGAACCAAATTTTAGCATATTTTTGTCAATCTTTTTAGCTGACGTGACATCTTTGACGTGGATCCCATTTTATGTAATAAAAGGTGTCACGTCAGCACAAAAGAGTGACAAAAATACATTTAATTGAGTTCGGGGAGATAACAAGATCCCTGTAAAATTAGAGTGTGTTGTAGCAACTTTGACCATAGTTCAAAAGGGTACAAAATATTTATATTTTACGTCATTGATCACTAGATCACACAAATTTGTAAAATCACATTAATTATCACATTACAAAAATGGTATGGTAAGGTGGGTGGAAGTAACTTTATATCTAATCCTTATTAAAACCTAATTAATAATTATTAGTAACAATAAATTCAACTTGTTGTCACATTTGTTGGAGTCAAATTAGGTAGGAAAATGGACAAATGAAAATTGACTTATTAAGAAATTAAAAATAATGTAGAAATACATCGTTAACTCTTTAAATTTGTTATCGTAAATTTGACATTTGAACTAGGGATTCATTTTCTGAACATGTGATAAAGTGTTTTTACTGGGCAGTTTTAATTCATATTTCAGAAAAGTTAACGCGGTATGTTTATAAGCGTTCGATATGTTAAATACATGTGACTCAATATTTTTAACATATATAGTTTTCTCAACTTTATCATATGATTTGAGAAGATAATGTATTGTTATTTCTTCGAAAGTCATGGGATAATTGAATTATAGAAATTAGGTTATATCATATAATGAATTGATAACATAAGAAAATACTTATATTATTTGATCACATAAATGATATTACAAGTTCTATGTAATAAATATGAGTTAATTTCATGAATGGTTACTCAAGTTTCATTTTATTTTACTAACGAGAGTTAATTTGACTAATTTTTGAGGTTAAATTGAATTAAATTAATTTAATATTTAAATTTAAATTTTAGATGTTCAAAAATTATATGAAAAATATAATAAATTGTAGTCCTTCTCATATTAATATAATACATCTTAAATTATGATCAAAGTTCATGTAATTTGACTCTCGCAAAGAGAAGCGCGACAAGTAAAAACGAACACAAGAACTCCGAGCAAAGGAAAAAAACACTAGGTGATTATTTCCATCTATCCTAACCTTTATGAACATAGTTAACTTGGTATATATTACTAGTGAGAGGTAGCAGATATCTCGTAAAATTTATTGACGTATACAAAAGTTGGTTCGAACACAACGATTATAAAAAAAATGAACACAAGAATTAATAACTTATATTTTAGAGAAAAACGTCCGAAACATGCCTAAACATTGGCGAAATCTTTTATAACACGCCTCAACTTTGCGAGGGTCCCATGACCCGCCTAGATTATTTTTTATCATATTTCTGTGACATATACTTGTCAGCTAGACCACTGCGTGAATACACGCACCCTGATCGTGTAAGTGTCTGAAGTGGTCCAGCTAAATAAATATATGCCACAAAAATACGGTAAAAAATAATTTAAAGGGGTATACGACCCCCGTAAAATTAAAGTGTGTCACAACAAATTTTGTTAAAGTTTAAATATATTTCAAACTTTTTTCCTTAAATTTTAGGAAAAATGCTGTGTTTCCACGCTGAACTATACACGAAATTGCTGAGACACATCCGAACTCTAGGAGGGTACTACTACCCCGGACTAACTAAAACCGTATTTTTTGCAACCTTAGCGCCTACATGGCACATACGTGTGCCTTCGTGGACCTTCAGTGTGTTGATTCACTGATGTACCACGTAGGCACTAAGATTGCCAAAAATATGATTTTAATTAGTCCAGGGGTAATAAGACCCTCCTAAAATTTAAATATGTCTCAATAATTTCGTATATAGTTCAGAGCGAAAACAAATCATTTTCTCTAAATTTTATTAGGTGGAAGTATGTAAACCAATTGTACATTTGAAGTATGTGTAATCATTTTCAACAAACTAAATAAGAAAATCTATGGGCTATAGCGGGGGGGGGGGGGGGGGGGCAAAACTACCTTACTTTTATTGCTTGCCACATGTTATGGAATTTAGCAAATTCTTCCTAATTTTAAGTCCTACATTTTAGGCTATTTGAACATTATAGTCAACTTTTTTAATTTTTTGATCATATATTATAATATTCTCTGACATGATAGCTTACATCAGGGGCGGAGCTAGTGTATATTGTGGGGGGGATTCGGACGAACCAATAGCTTTTCCGTAGATTTTGTATTTGTATTAGAAAAATCAATAAATATTAAGATGATGACTCAATGGTCAGGAGAAAGGCGGAAAAGCCTTTCGTTGTGTGGGGATATGGGTTCGAACCTTGTCCTTGCCAATGTTTATCCTTTTTCGCTCGAGATCGTTGCGATGCGAACGCTTGTGAGTGTATTAAGTAAATTAAACAGATACTCGCTGGTCTGAATTGTGCATCAAAATTTCATAAGAGAAGAAAGCTTTTAACGTGGGTCGGCGTATAGGCCAATCCATTCGTCTTAATATTAGAACCCCCAAACGTCAAATTCTGGCTCCGCCTCTACCTGACATTTTCTGTTTGGGGGGTGTTTCTATGGCTTGAAGTCTTGAGTACTTAATCTTTTTAGCTCGAGATCGTTGTCCGGTCTTAATATTAGAACCCTTAGATGTCCTAAGGCGCCTTCTAATCTTGGCTTCGCTTCTGCTTGAGTTTCACCATATAAATAGGATATTTACGTTACTTAATTATTAATTATTATGTAAGTGAAATAAATCATAAATCATAAATTATTTTTCCAATTTTTGACATGCAATAATTACGGCAAACATCATTTTCATAATTTTGAGGGGACATCAATGATTTAACATCAAGAATATAAATATATATCATAGTATTATATTTATCGTCAGCTAAAATATCTTGTTTCATGTGAAGAAGAAAAAAGTGTAAAGTTTTTTATTTGGTTATTGAAAGAGATGTTTTTCCTATTTTGATATGATTGCATATTGACAATTTAATTAATACATAAGTAACAATTATTACATCTCAAATTTCAAATTAATTTGAATAAATTATACTATATTTCATTTCACTTTAATACTCAATAATCTAGACACTTAATCCAAGTGATCGAGTCTATGTCATAATTTATGGAGAAAATACTCTATTACCACCTTGAACTATACGTGAAAAGGTTGAGACACACCCAACTTTAGAAAGGTCCTATTACCTCCTTGGACTAATTAAAACCATATTTTTGACAACCTTAGTGTCTACGTGGCACATACATGGCACAACACACTGAAAGGTCCATGTAGGCACACGTGTTTGCCACGTAGACACTAAGGTTGTCAAAAATACGGTTTTAATTAGTCCAGGGGGTAATAGGACCTTCCTAATATTTAGGTGTGTCGCAACCTTTTCGCGTATAGTTCAAAGTGGTAATGGAGCATTTTTCCTAATTTATGGGAACGAAGTTTGAGCTCCCGCGGCTCCTATGATCGTACGTCGTCGTTCAATTATATATGAGTCAGATGTAGGGGTCGCGCTGCACGTTCGCCTAAATGTTCGATAAAATCTTGTAATTTTTAAATTTTAAGATTTATAATCTCAAAATTCTAACTTCACCTCGATTCAAATTACATGACTTTAATTTATTGTGTTTCTATTCTTTGCTAATTGTTATAAGTGTTCTATAATTTTATACATATACAAATTTGAAATAAAAAAATTTTAAAGTTTGATTTAATTAAGAAGTATTTCAAGTAAAATAATTAATATTCATTATCAAATATTGCATGGGTGAAAGTGGAAAATAGAGTGGTTCTAAAGCAAGTCCAGCTAATATTTTAAAAGGACATTTAGTGTATTAAGTTTTCGTTATGGGTAGAGTTTGAAAAAAAGTCGGACCATAATCTGATATTATTTTAAGGATTCTATTCCCCGTATTATAATAACTTTTTTCAGATTTTTCGCTCGGTGTTTGATACCTGCATTAGAGTCTCGATTAATCCGAATCGCACCCTGCATGACTCATTCTGGGGGTGACGCTCGCAACAGAATTTTCTCCATACCCATAGCTCGCACCCGAGACCTCTAAGGATGGAATAGTCTCATCGATATAATTATAGTTCATAAATAATGTATCAGAATAATCGAAGTCATTGCATTAATAAATCGCATATATGATATCTCTATGTTTCTTTTATAAGTAAATACTTATAATTACATTCAATTATAAATTTTCAAATACACATAGTTTTACAAAAATATAATAATCTATTAATCAACTATGATAATAACTAGCTAATTAATTAATTAATTGATATTGAATTAATTAATACTATATGATAAAAACCAGTGAACTGCTTTGATGGTTTTGTGACCACTTTTATATTGATAACTTGACCAATTGACATATCTTAATTGTACCATCACTTTCTTTTAACCTTTTTATAATTGTTTTAATTTTAAGTTTATTAATTATAAATAAATATTTGGTATTTAATACTTATCACGAAAAAAGAAGACAGGTGTATTTACCTACCACAAAATTATATAGAAATTAGAAATTTAAAGTCTGGCGAAAAATATTCTTAATTCGAAATATTAGGAGATAAGAAAAACGCAATCACTACATCAGATGGCTCAGCTAAAAAACTAAAAAAAAAAAGAGGGTGATTTTTATGCATGTATTAATATTTCTCTTTTGTCTCAATCCATCTAATTAATTATTGTGTTAGCTATGATAAGGTTAATTAATTAATTATGTTCAATTATATAATCTTTGATGTGATTAGTAGTGTGCCAAGAAAATTGGGTACTAGTTAATACTTCCAAATACAATAATTTTGCTTTTTTAATATAATATATTTCAATCAAAGTTTTTATGGATAAGCTCTATATCAACCTATTGACTTTTTTTGGCCCTTCTAAATAAATATAAATTTGTTTTCAAAAATAAGTGATTTTCTTGTTTAATTTTGAGATGTTGAACGAGTAAGTAGAAAATATTATCCCAAGAGATTTTATATCAGAGCAAATACGATGTCGTTCAGGGTGAGAGGGAGATGGGAGGAGACATAACTTTAATTTAAGATTGTAAGATTCAAAAGTTTTCGTTATTTTATTAAAATTCATGTCGAGCCAAAATAAGTCATTGTTATTTAAGTTTAACCAACAAAGGATATTTTGTAGTTGATGGGACTATTTTTTTTATTTTTTTTCATTAATCAGAATCTAGAAATCTTAATTTTTAACTTTGAATGTAGATAAAATTTTGATAGGAAGCGTTAAATTCAGATCAATGGAAATCTGAATTGATCAAGCTCTAATAAAAATGCTAAACATCAAATGAAAAATAGTAACTTTAAACATTATTATTTCATTTACTCTAAAATAAATGAATTCTTAGAATACGCCAATCAAATTAGAGTATTAGTTAAAAATTTATTTTAACCATATTTGGTGAATATCTTTAAGCATTTACTAGCATATGGTAAACATATGTTGAACTCAAAACTGCATTTAGAATTCATGACATTCAACTATTTTAAAAATAGAAAAGTAATCGGACACTGAAAAACCGTTATAACAAGATTCCTCGCGTATCATCTGTAGCAAAACTATGCACGCGAGCTAGACAATAGATACATGACATAAATGTCTTCCAAGATTACGTCTCCATAACACTGTCGTTTGTTCCACATGTCGTGCATAACATCCGCAGAAAGACATTGTTGTCACTATAGAGGACGACTGTTATAGAGAGGTCATATCTTTGCCTTGTGGTTGAAGGGCTTCAAGAATTTCAACTACTTGACTCATAAGAGGCCTTCCTTTTGGGTTTTGGCTAAGGCATTGATAGGCAAGACTAGCAACCTTTACGACGATTTTGGAGGAGTACTGTCCTTCGAGTCTAGGGTCGAGTATCTTAAAGAGTTTCTTGTCATGAGTCAGGAGCGGACGTGCCCACTCTACAAGGTTGTATTCCCGGCTTGGCCTAGTCTTGTCGATTGCTCTCCTTCCGATGAGCATCTCAAGCAAAACAACACCAAAAGCATAGACGTCGCTTCTTGCTGTCAAATGTCCTGAATGATTCAACTTTGCAACTTAGTTTACAGCGTCGAGCAGAAAGAATGATCGATAAGCAAAACAGTAAACCGAAGAATCATAAGCGATATGCATAGAGGACTATACAGAAGGCACTAAATCTTTGGCGTGTTGGTACATCATACGCGGTTTTTGTTAGTAAACGGATGGCAAAGCGTGGGATATAGACAGTTTAAGCGTAGGACAAGGTGCTGTTAAACTCACCAGTCATGACATATTCTGGAGCGGCGTAACCATAAGTACCCAGAACACGAGTTGATACGTGAGTCTGATCTCCGATTGGCCCATCTTTTGCCAGTCCAAAGTCGGAAAGCTTTGCATTGAAGTCCTGCAGATCCAAATCCAAACAAAGACGGACAATGAAACTTATATAAAAGTTTCGCGAGCACTTCAAAGGAAACAATGTACATCAGCAAAACAACATCTCACCGCGTCTAACAAAATGTTTGAGGTCTTGAAGTCCCTATATATTACTGGCATTTCTGCTCCGTGAAGAAAAGCAAGACCTCTTGCAGCATCCAACGCAACTTTCATCCTCCTCGACCATGTTAGAGTAGCACACATTCCTAAAGTACAAGACGCCAATGAGATAGAAAAAAGCTAATTCCCATAACTTGCATAACTTCTTACGTTCTAGTTATCATTTCATTTACTTTTACGCGAAGTGAGATTAGTTTCGCCTTAACCAACATGGATTTGAATTGACCTTAAGTACTCACTTGGAAAAAGGTGCTTCTCCAGGCTTCCAGATGCCATATACTCGTAAACCAACAGTCTATGTTCGTCCTCACAGCAATATCCGATCAGCTTCACCAGATTTGGATGTCGAAGCTGCCCCAAATAGTTCATCTCCGCCTGAAAAAGCAAGGAAAAGCAACATAGTTTTGCAACTTCCCTAGCATATCCGGTCATAAGACAACCTTTTCGTGGTAAACAAATAGAGTTCAGAAAACAAACTTCCTTCAGAATAACGAAAGCGTCCGCCCATCCATAACGCCCTTTACATGTACTCTTTTCAACAGTTCCCAAAAGAATGCTTACCGCTCAAATGAAACCAGGTCGACATGAGGTGATGTTATGTCCCAGTTAAGTTTCCATTAGTACAAGAAATTTACATATTTTATATAAACATTTTCAACTTTTACTTCATGTTGAAAAGGACAAGGAAAACGTTGATCAGCATGTAAAATTCACCGGAGTATCTTGCAACATATTACACGTAAAGTAACTAGACAATCAGTATACGGCCATTGGCAAGTGAAGCATCACGCTGTGCATATTTTACATGATTAATTTCCACTATACAGCATCATCGTAAGGCTGAAAACCATTCAAATATCTGGTCATACGGCGCTAAATCACAGCAAAATTTGATGGAAGCATAGGCTAAAATGAAATTTGAGAAATCTGCCCCTAGAATTGGTGAATCTATCTTGTTTTATTAACGCATATCAGGCATTGCGTATTCTTGACAAGCATGTAGTTGCTACTCTTTTTGCCATCGTTCCTTCATCGCTTGCTTGGAGAACGGTTGATTAGAGGAGGATATGGTGCCAAAACGTAGAGATGGTGGCCAGTGGGTGACTCTTGCAAGTGAAAACTAAACTATACCGATGCATGAAACAGGATTTCAGATAATCAAACAATCTAATGTGTCGACAGACAAGAAGCCAAAGCACCTACCAGCCATTCTCTATCGCCCTGAAGACCTTCCGGATCAAGCTCCTTAATGGCAACGTAAGTGGTCTTGTATCCCGGCCTGACTTGTTCATCTATAACTCCCTTGTAGACGATGCCAAATCCACCCTCTCCGAGAACCTGATCCCTTCGAAAGTGCTTCGTAGCCAATTTCATTTCTTCGTACTTGAAGATATCAAGATCACTAATCCCTGGATTCTGCTGCAGGTCCTCGACAGTTTCAGGTATTATCCCGATGCTGCTTCTACGTCTAGAGTCATGCCCTTCAAGCGTATTTAACTTCGGTTGAATTAAAGGATTTCTCTTGGTAGGATATGCACCAACTCCTTCGCCAACTGAGAGTGAACGGATCAAAACATAAAACAAAACAACCTCGGTTGGCATATTCAATTATGTTACATTTGGAGATCCTATGTTTCAGAAGCAGTGTTATCAAAGGCGCGCTTAAGCCCTAAATCGATGCACAAAACATGTTGTTGAGTGCTTCACCTGTATAGAAAGCGCTTCAGTGTCGTCATCAATACTCTAAGGCATAGTTTTCCTAAAGAGACGAGACTGAACAATTGACATTTCACTTTTTTTTTTCAGTTTCTTTGTCCATATGTTTGTTATCTATGCTTATAATTATTAGTCTTGAACTACACTTAACATATTTGTATTTTTTTACTTTGTGTCTGTCTTCATTAAAGCCCACACTTTGTTTGCACTTAAAGCTCCAATGGACCTTAGAGCTTCTTGCATTTTTCGCCTTTGATAACACTAATCAAAGCTGTAGATTTGTTACACTTATAGAATCTGCAAGCCTAAAATGTCTAAGAAAAGTGATCTTGCCGAAAGCAAGACGATTACAACAACATACCCAGTGTAGTCTCACAACGTGTTGTCTAGAGAGAATAGCGTGTACGTTGACCTTACCCCTACCTTAGAGGTAGAGAGACTGTTTGCAATATACCCTCGGCTTCATGAAAAACAATCCAAAGCAATCCAGAAAAAGAGGTAGGAAGCATAACAAAGCATTCTAAACATTCACTACAGCAAAATAACACGATAATCGAAGTACTAGAAACAACAAATAGTGACACAAACAAGGACACAATAATGAGCGATACTACGCCTACTAGCATGGACAGATAATGAGACTACACACTTCTTACTGCCAGTGGCGGAGCTAGGATTTTCACTAAGGGGGTTCATTAGTGAACATACGAACTAATCAAAGGGGTTCAACATCTACTATATATACATAAAAGTAATTTTAACTATGTATATATAACATAATTTCCGACGAAGGGGGATGAACCCCTACTTGAAGGGTAGCTCCGCCCTTGACTATTGCCTACTAACCTTCTATCCTAACACAATACATTCACATTGTAACAATCCCTCATTTTCCCAAAATCACATCAAACTTCCCTTAAGATTATATTTTTATACCCGCCACCCCCACCCCCAAACCCCCAGAAACACTCTACTTAGACCCCATTTCAGTAGCAATACTACCGCTACAAGTATGGACGGATAGCGAAACAAATAACAAAGCATTCTAAACAGTAACTAGAGCAAAATAATACAATAAACGAAGTATAAGAAACAACATATAGTAACACAAACCAAAGGACAAAGGAAGGTACAGGAGCAATACCAAGCATTTTGAACAGTAACTACAGCAAAATAATAGGATAACTAAAGTACAAGAAACAACATATAGTAACACAAATCGAATGACAAGGAAACTACATGAGCAATACTACACCACTGCCCCCCTCCCCCCCCCCCCTCAAGAAAAAGACAATACCTGGTTTACTCTGTGGTCTTTGTCCTGTTATATCTTCTTCAACACTCTGGCAAGAACCCATGGAATCTATCTTCACTATACATTACATCATTTTCCCAAAATCACATCAAATTTCCCCCTAAAGATTAGATTTTTATACAACCACACAACCTTCTTTATCCCCTCCCCCGCACCCCCAAACACTCTACTTAGACCCCATTTTCTTTAAAGATTAGATTTTTATACAACCACAACCTTCTTTATCCCCTCCCCCCCACCCCCAAACACTCTACTTAGACCCCATTTTCTTTAAAGATTAGATTTTTAAACAATCACACAACCTTCTTTACCCCACCCCAACTTAGACCCCAATAAAACTTCAAGAATCTAAAATGGTGGCCAGATATCACAAATTTCCACTGGAATCTGATCTGAGTCACCGGAATATTCCAAGAATCTTAACAGAATATGCCACTTTTGTAACTTCCTGTAGCAACAAAAACTGAAACTGAAACTGAAAAAAGAATTTGATAAAAAAAGTAAACTTATTGTTTTTTGGTGTTAAAGAAAAGAGTGTTTACTAAAAGACCAAGACTCTCGAGATTAATTTTAGGACGAACTTATTTCATGCTAACAACAACAACATCAACATATAAATCTCAAAATTATAATATTATTTTATTTCACATTGAGTGTGAAATAACAATTTTGAAATAAACTCGAGATAATTAATCCCGAGATAATTTATTTCCGAAACAAACAAGCTCTAAAGAGTTTAACAGTACTTTTGGTGAGAGTCAATAGTTGGTAAGAAGAAAATGCTATTATAATGATTGTACCATGGCTTTCTCTTTCAGCTATGTTTGACCAACCAAACGTGAGAAAATTGAAAAAAAAAACATCATTCAAAACATATTTTCCTCCATATCGAACACACCCTTAATTACTACTCCCTCTATCGCAATGATGTGATTGAGGGAGTACAAAGTTTTTCACATGCAACAAAAGTAAGTAGTTGTGTAAAGGAACTAAATTTGCTATCCCACATCGATGACAGAAGACTAATACATCATGTTTATAAGAGTTCAACTAAACAATGCATGCTGCTGAGCTTAGTGGCGTGAGCTTGTGACCCGAGCGGGAGCAATAAGATGATTGGAACAATCGATTGTCGAAACTTGATAGAATGTGCGCTGTTGATCTGGTTGGTCTGCTCGGGTGATGCACATCTCGAGCCGAGGGGGTGGAGATGGTGATGATGAATTCCGCGCATCTCCTAGGTTCCTTCCTATGTTGGTCTCACAGAGCCAGTAGTAGTGGCGGGCAGGTTGACTGCCACAAAGTGTCGACGGCCGGATATAACCGCCACAAAAATGTCGAGTAGTGGGTGGACCCGCCTAGGTTGGCTTCCTAAGGTTGGCTTCACAGAGCAGCGCTCCCGCCTATCATGAAAGGCCCAGCCAAATCGCCACATAATGTCAAGTAGTCATTGATTGGACCATCATCTTTTTGATAGTTCCGTGCCTGGTTGATAGAAGGTCCGGCCAAACCGCCACGAGATGTCAAGTACTCATTGATTGGACCATCATCTTTTTGATAGTTCCGTGCCTGGTTGATAAAGGCTCGGCCAAACCGCCACATAATGTCGAGTAGTCATTGATTGGATCGTCATCTTTTTAGTAGTTTCGTACCCCAACCATATCATTTTAACATGAGCACTCAAATTGGACTTTAACTAGACTCTAGGAACATCTCCTAGGTTCCTTCCTATGTTGGTCTCACAGAGCCAGTAGTAGTGGCGGGCAGGTTGACTGCCACAAAGTGTCGACGGCCGGATATAACCGCCACAAAAATGTCGAGTAGTGGGTGGACCCGCCTAGGTTGGCTTCCTAAGGTTGGCTTCACAGAGCAGCGCTCCCGCCTATCATGAAAGGCCCAGCCAAATCGCCACATAATGTCAAGTAGTCATTGATTGGACCATCATCTTTTTGATAGTTCCGTGCCTGGTTGATAGAAGGTCCGGCCAAACCGCCACGAGATGTCAAGTACTCATTGATTGGACCATCATCTTTTTGATAGTTCCGTGCCTGGTTGATAAAGGCTCGGCCAAACCGCCACATAATGTCGAGTAGTCATTGATTGGATCGTCATCTTTTTAGTAGTTTCGTACCCCAACCATATCATTTTAACATGAGCACTCAAATTGGACTTTAACTAGACTCTAGAGACATTGGGCCAGGGGTTTGGGGCTCCGCGACTCATGATGAAGGCCCGAACAAATCGCCACTAAAGGTCGAGTTGGATCATCATCCTTTTAATAGTTTCGTTCCACCATATCTTTTTTAAGATGAGTACTCACATTGGACTTTAATGAGACTTCCTAGACATTGGGGAGGTGGGGACGATGAAAACTTTGACCAACTGAACATGAAAAATTGAAAAATATTTTCCTTCATACCAAACATTTATATGGTACACATGAATCTATGGTCTCTACATCAAACAAGATATTTTACAATTTTACGTACATATTTTCTCGAATTGATCTAATATTATCCACTGACACTAAATTCTCCTAAAGAATTGAATGGCACACATAATCTAAGTTTGCTCAGACTCTCCAAAAATGTTGCCGCACTAGGTCATATTCTTCAAAATTACACACTATTTTTGGAAGGTCTGACACGGCATCCGTCGACGTTCTTGAATAGTCCGATCAAACATAGAACATAATTTGACTGTGAGTGTAACTACAAGTATTTTACAACTCATCTCGAACACTTTGTCCTCTTGCCCTCGAACTAAGTTCCACACGGCCCATCACCATGATCCACCAGTCAATTTCCAAGGTTCACTGCACTTTACGCTACCCACACCCAACAATCCAAGGTTCACTGCACTTTACGCTACCCACACCCAACAATCTCCCCCTCGAACTAAGTTCCACATGGTCCATCACCACTATCCACGAAGCCGCCGAGATTCACTTGGCTTTGTTAGGCACTAATCAATTTCTTGTCCCACATCATTGGCAGAACACCAACACATCCAGTTTAAAAAACTCAACCAAACAGCACAAACTGCTGAGCTTAGTAACTTAAGCTTGTAACCCAAGTGGGAGCAATAAGGTGTTTGGGACAAACATTGTCAGCCATCGACAAATAGTGTGTGTTGAATTTGGCTTGGTTAACTTGGTGGAATGTAGTAATAACTTGGTGGAATGTAGTATTATTCCAGCAGTAATAATACTCAGTATGTGTCACTCCCTGAAGGAGTTGATATAGTGGGAGTAGATGGGGTGTGTAAAAACGCCATCTGCTCTGGCTTAACAGAGCAGCGCTCCCTCGTGAATGGCCTTGTTGTGCTTTCACATGGACCAGTTCCGGCCAAGTCGTGCCATTAGATGTCAGGTTGTCCGTTGGTTGGACCATCATCTTTTTATATCCTTGATGGGTTGGTTCAATCGGTTATTTTATGAAACTTGTCTCGTGCTAATAAGCCACCTGACGGCCTTGTTGTGATGTCAAACAAGACCAGTTCAAACAGACCATTTCCAGCCAAGTCACGCCTGATGGAAATAATGTGATGTCAAACTGACCAGTTCCGTCCAAGTCGCACCATTAAATGTCAGGCTGTCCGTTGGTTGAACCATCATCTTTTCATGTCAATGGTTCGGTTTAATAGGTTATTTTATGCAACTTGTGTCGTGCTAATAAACCAGAGCCAGCGCTTCGTGCCTGATGGCCTTGTTGTGCTGTCAAAGAGATCAGGTCTAGTCAAGTCGCGCCACTAGATGTCAGGTTGTCATAGGTTGAACCGTCATCTTTTTATATCCTCGATGGTTTGGTTCAGTCGGTTATTTTATGAAACTTGTATCGTGCTAATAAGCCAGAGCAACTCTTCCCGCGTGATGGCCTTGTTGTGATGTCAAACAGACCATGTCCAAGTCGCGCCACTAGATGGCTGGTTGTCATTTGTTGGACCATCATCTTTTTATATTCCTCAATGGTTTGGTTCAATGGTTATTTTATAAAACTTTTGATTTTCCTATCCAACTGGCCAACTAATTTCATTCCTTTCACCTAACTCTTGGATTAAACTAAAGTTTAATGAAATTAATAATAGCAATTAAGATCCAAATATAATTAATGTAATAAATACTATAAGAAAAGTGCTGAAAGATGCTAAAAATGGTCCTGTAGCTCAGTTGGTTAGAGCGTTGGTCTTATGAGCCGAAGGTCGCGGGTTCGAGCCCCGCCAGGACCATCTTTTCCCCCCCAAGATAATATAACCTTATCGTCATATAACTAATGCAATGTTTTGTTGGCTGCATATTAGGTACTGGCATTAAGTCACGTGGTAATCTATATATTAACTGAGGCTGCATAAAATTGTCATATAACTAATGCAATGTTTTGTTGGCGCCATTAGGTAATACTTGCATTAAGTTATGTGAGAATCTATATATTAATTTATGCTTAATAAAATCGTCATATAACTAATGCAATGTTTTGTTGGCGGCATCAGGTAATAATGGCATTAAATTACGTGAGAATCTATATATTAACTGATGCAACATAAAATCGTTATATAACTAATGCAATGTTTTGTTGGCGGCATTAGGTAATACTCGCATTAAGTCGCGTGGAATCTATATATAATTTATGCTTGGTAAAATCGTCATATAACTAATGCAATGTTTTGTTGGAGGTAATACTAGCATTAAGTTACGTGGGAATCTATATATTAATTGATCCTACATAAAATCGACATATAACTAATGCAATATTTTGTTGGTGCCATTTGGTAATACTGACACTAAATTACGTGAGAATCTATATATTAGGAGTGTCAAACGGGCCGGGTCGGGCCAACCCGAAACCGACCCTTCTATTTTAACCCGCTTGAGGGCCGGTTTTGGCGCTAGACGGGCCGGGCCCAACAGTAAAAAAATTAAAACCCACCCTAACCCGGCCCACTTAACCCAACCCGGTCAAACCCACCAAAACCCGGTCAAAAATATATAAAAAAAACTTTCTTTCAATATACATTACATATAGTCATATACCCACCTATATACATCATAAATACGCTAAATAATATTTATACACAATATATATAGTATATACTACATTAGAATTTAAAAAATATATACACAATTAGTCAATTACTCATATATACGCACCATTCAATGTATATATACTACTACTTATAAAATATACTACAATATATATACATTACAATATATATAGATATACTTAAATACCAATTTATAAAACATATACACATGTATACGTTAAATATACACTTCTACAGAACATATATACACGTGTATATGCACCATTCAATGTATATATACTACTACTTATAAAATATACTACATTATATATACATTACAATATATACAAATATAGTTATATACTAATTTATAAAACATATACACATGTATACGTTAAATATACACTTCTACAGAAGATATATACACAAATATACAAAATATATGCTACTTAATATAATAAATTAATAATATTCGGTAGTAAATTAATAATATATTAGAAGTAAGTTTTTAATTTAAAGTAGAAAACTAGAAATTCAATTTAAAATTTTAAATCGTTAAATTTAAAAATATAAAAAGCAAGGACTAAGGAGTGAATGAATTTGGTGAATTTTATTGATTGCAAAATAATCCGAAATTGATAATTTACATGAATGAAAAATCTACAAATTATGCATCATTTTTTTCAATTCATTCATGTTAATATTAACAGGAACTTGCATAGGATAGTCGAAGTCAACGGAAGCAAAACCATGCATTGGACTTGATTCTGCTGAGTTCTCCCGTGAAGACATAATTTCTTCAAGTTTCAGCTCGTCGCTTGGCTCCGGTTCCATTCCTTGGTTTCTTCTTTCCGCTCTAATCCAATCTCTGAGGCAAACTAGAACATTCATTACATTGCTTCCCAAAGAGTGTCGGTTGTCTCCAAGCTGTTGTCGTCCCTGACTAAAGGTGCTCTCTGATGCAACGGTTGACATTGGAACATTCAAGATATCTCTAGCTAATCTTGAAAGCACAGAATATTGTGTTTCATTACTCCTCCACCAATCCAACGTGTTGATCCGTCGTCTGCGATCCTCTGGTGCCGACCGAAGATAATATTTCAGCTCTTCCCGATAAGTTGATGTGTAAGTTCTCTCATCAACACTGTTCCAACAATTTAAATCATAAAAGGAATCAGGAAAACCACTATGTGCCGGCCTTTTAGAAGATAATGGCTCCTCGGGTGGATGAGGAGCGACAGTTGGAGTGATATTTGTAGGTACGACTAAATCAAATAAATCAGCATAGTGATTATATAATCCATATCGTGAGCACCTACACCTATTTCTTCCTCAAAAGGTGTACCAAGCGGTACCGGAGGCCAAGACACACGGGTATATCTACTACTTGAACTATCTCTACCGCTAGTAATTCGCTTTTTACTACCACTACTGCTTCTGGGACAAAAATTTTTAACACCTTTAGTAGCGAGGTTTCTTAATTTATCCATAATATAAATGAAATTAAACTAAAAATATTCAAAATACACAAATATAATAAAATTAAATATTAAATAATTAATACAATAAATAAAAATTAAACGTAAGAGATGGAACAACAATACTAAATTTTGGAAGTATCCGAAGGTTGCGACTTTAGAAACTTCCGCTCGTACTTTGTAAACGAAAAATTAAAAAATT
This sequence comes from Capsicum pubescens, assembly GCA_030864215.1. NCBI lineage: Eukaryota > Viridiplantae > Streptophyta > Magnoliopsida > Solanales > Solanaceae > Capsicum > Capsicum pubescens. Next base: position 16,569,418 of record CM061538.1, on the reverse strand, counting down.
AAAAAATTAAAGTGAACACTTTAAGAAATTAAATATATTGAATATTTGAAAATTGAGAATTGAGATTTGAGAGAAAATGAGATTTGAGAGAGTGAAAAATTGTGTGAAAAATGATTTGAAGTTGTTGGGTATTTATAGAATTTTTTTTTAGATTAAAAAATATTTTTTAAAGTTATTATTTTTTTTTTAATAAATGGGCCCAAACTAGCCGTTTGAACCCAAAAGCGGCTATATAGCCGTTAGGCCAACAGCTAGTTTGGCCCAAGGTATCCGAGCCAGGCCGGTTAACCGCGCGGGCCTGGATCGGGTTTGATTCGGGCCGGGTTAGCCGGACCCATTTTTTAAAAATAATCAGTCTGGGACTCGGAACCCTAAAGTCCTAGGGCTTACCGGGCCGGGTCAAACCGGGCCGGGTTAGTTACGAGGGTCGGGTCAGGCCGGGCCATTTGTCACCCTTACGAGATAGAATGCATGTGATATATGTCACGTAAAGTTATATTTCATAACAATCATTACATAACAATCTCTTCATTATTAACATTGAGTTACGATAAAGGATGTGGTCCAGTGGATGAGGCTGCTCCTTCCTTAATTAGAGGTCTCGGGTTCGAGCCCTGTGTATGAAAAATTCTTGGTAGGGAGCGCTACTTCCCGAATGGGGCCCTATCCGACGCAAATCCAAATTAGTCGAGCTCCAATGCGGGTACCAGATACCGGATGAGAAATAAAAAAAAGTAAAATATATTGAGTTGACAATGTTTGCATTATTATAATCTCCATATACCAAACATAGGGACCAAACTACCCCTAACATTGCTATAATTATGTTTCAAAATAATCACTACATTAAAATCTCTTTGTTATTAATCATTCATTGAGTTGACAATCTTTGCTTTATATTAATCTCCATATACCAAACATATGGACTAGGGCTGGAGCTAGCTTATATCTAGGGTTGATCTGAATCTCCTTCAGCGAGAAATTATAATATTTATATATGGTTAAAATTATGTTGAACTCCCTTTAATTAATTCGTGTGTTTACTTTTTTATATCCTGAACTGTCCTCTTAGTGAAAAATCCTGACTCCGCCACTGCAAACGATGCCAAACATTGCTAAGTTTTGCACTGAAAAATTCCTTAAAATTTAATGAGATAAAACATTCCGTACCCCCTCAAATTATGACCAAAGTTGCTACGACACACTCCAACTTCATAAGAGTCCTGTTACCCCTGAACTCAATTTTATCACCCTTTTGTGCTGTCATAACACCTTTATTGCATAAAAATGGGACCCACATCAAAGATGTCATGTCGACTAAAAATGTGTCACATCGGCTAAAAAGAGTGACAAAAATACACTAAAATTGAGTTTAGGGGTGATAGAACTCCTGTAAAATTGGAGTGTGTCGTAGAAAATATGATCATAGTTCAAATTTAATTATGAATCATTAATTTTTATAGCCAACATAAATAAGGTAAACATATTTGTTATGAATGAATATAAATTGGATCTTCAATCTAATACAATTACATAAAGTAAACATTAAACTAGACCTCTAGCTAGATTTTATCATCTCTATGTGGATTTTTCTTTTTGTTTTTTGTCTAAGCCTGCATAATTAACATTATATTTTTTTCATTATATATTCCTACTTTTCTAGTTCCCTATATATATATATATATAACATATAGTTTTTTTCTTACTTCATCAAACAATTCATTAGAACACAAACTTAGACATGGAGGTCTTCTACCTTTCTTTCCTTTGCTTTTTTACCCTCTTTGTGTCACTCATTTTCTACAAGAAAAACTCCGGCCCCGGCTCGACCGGAACCCTACCTCCGGGCAAAACCGGGTGGCCATTCATCGGTGAGAGCCTCGAGTTTCTCTCAACAGGTTGGAAAGGTCATCCAGAAAAATTCGTACTCGATAGAATGTCTGAATACTCCTCTAGCGTCTTTAAAACTCATCTTTTAGGCGAAAAAACCGCGGGTTTTTGTGGGCCAACATGTAACAAATTCTTGTTTTCTAATGAAAACCAACTTGTACATGCATGGTGGCCTAATTCAGTCAATAAAATATTTCCATCTTCAACTCAAACTTCATCAAAAGAAGAAGCAATTAAAATGAGAAAATTACTTCCTAATTTCTTAAAACCAGAAGCATTAAAACATTATGTTAAAATTATGGATCATATAGCCCAAGCCCACTTTACTACAAATTGGGAAAATAATTCACAAATTATAGTTTACCCCTTAGCAAAATGTTACACATTTTTGTTAGCTTGTAGACTATTTATAAGTGTTGAAGATCCAAATCATGTTGCAAAATTTGCTAAATCTTTCAATGTATTAGCTTCTGGATTATTTTCTATCCCTATAAATTTACCCGGTACGCCTTTTAATCGCGCGATTAAGGCGTCTAATTTCATTAGGAAGGAGTTATTATTGATAATTAAGCAAAGGAAAATTGATTTATCTAAGGGAAATGCAACATCAACACAAGATATATTGTCACATATGTTATGTACAAGTGATGAAAATGGGAAATTTATGAATGAATTGGATATTGCTGATTAGGTTTGTTGATTGGTGGACATGATACTGCTAGTTCAGCTTGTACATTTGTTGTCAAATATCTTGCTGAAATTCCTGAGATTTATGAAGGAGTTTACAAAGGTATGTTTATTACTATTTCATGCATTTATGTTACACATAATTGATATAGATCCTCGTGGTCTGACCCTTCCCCGGACTCTATGCATAGCGGGAGCTTTAATGCACCGAACTGCCCTTTTTGTAATTGATATAGATCCTCGTGTGGTCTGGCCTTTCTCCGGACCTCATGCATAGTTGGAGCTTTAGTGCACTGAACTGTCCTTTTTATAATTGATATAGATCCTAGTGCATAGCTGGAACTTTAGTGCACCGAACTGCCGTTTTTATAATTGATATAGATCCTCGTGGTCTGGCCCTTCTCCGGACCTCATGCATAGCTAGAGCTTTAGTGCACCGAACTACCCTTTTTATAATTGATATAGATATCCTCGTGCATAGCTGGAGCTTTAGTGTACCGAACTGTCCTTTTTATAATTGATATAGATCCTCATAGTCTGGCCTTTCTTCGGACTTCATGCATAGCTGGAGCTTTAGTGTACCGAAGTACCCTTTTCTTAATTAATATCGATTCTCGTGGTCGGACCCTTCCCTAAACTCTATCCATAACGGGAGCTTTAGTGCACCGATCTGCCTTTTTTATAATTGATATAGATCCTCATGGTCTAGCGCTTCTCCGAACCTCATGCATAGCTAGAGCTTTTTGTGCACCGAACTACCCTTTTTTATAATTGATATAGATCCTCGTGGTCTGGCCCTTCTCCGGACCTTATGCATAGCTAGAGCTTTAGTGCACCGAACTGCCCTTTTTATAATTGCTATAGATCCTTGTGGTCTGGCCCTTCTCCGGACCTCATGCATAGCTGGAGCTTTAGTGCATCGAACTACTCTTTTTATAATTGATATAGATCCTCGTGGTCTGGCCCTTCTCCGGACCTCATGCATGGTTGGAGCTTTAGTGCACCGAACTGCCCTTTTCATAATTGATATCGATTCTCGTGGTCAGAACCTTCCCTAAACTCTATCCATAGCGGGAGCTTTAGTGCACCGATCTGCCATTTTTATAATTGATATAGATCCTCGTGGTCTAGCGCTTCTCCGAACCTCATGCATAGCTGGAGCTTTTTGTGCACCGAACTACCCTTTTTTATAATTGATATAGATCCTCGTGGTCTGGCCCTTCTCCGGACCTCATGCATAGCTAGAGCTTTAGTGCACCGAACTGCCCTTTTTATAATTGCTATAGATCCTCGTGGTCTGGCCCTCCTCCGGACCTCATGCATAGCTGGAGCTTTAGTGCATCGAACTACTCTTTTTATAATTGATATAGATCCTCGTGGTCTGGCCCTTCTCCGGACCTCATGCATGGCTGGAGCTTTAGTGCACCGAACTGTCCTTTTTATAATTGATATAGATCCTCGTGCCCTGAACTCCATGCATAGCGGAAGCTTTAGTGCACCGAACTGTCATTTTTAAAATTGATATAGTAACATGTTGTACATGTATTACTAATTTCATTTTTTGGGGGATGGTTGCTTGTAGTTATCATCTAGGTGACGATCTGATCGATCAATAGTGTAACAACAAAGTTTATATACGAGATACACATTTAGTATCCCCTCGAACTATGATCAAAGTTGCTACGATACACTCCAACTTTACAGGGGTCCTATTACCCCCTTACCTCAATTTTAACCTATTCTTGTCACCCCTTTGTGCTGATGTGATACCTTTATTACATAAAATGGGCCACACATCAAAGGTGACACGTCAGCTAAAAAGGTTGACAAAAGGTGTCACGTCAGCTAAAAAGGATGACAAAAATATGCCCAAATTTAGTTGAGGGGGTAATAGAACCCCCGTAAAATTACAGTGTGCTGTAGCAAATTTGGTCATAATTCAAATAGGCACTAAATGCTTTACTCTTTATATACACTGACAACGTAAAAAAAATTTATACCATGAACATAACTTGTATAACTTATTGTATAGTAGTAGATTGTCTGTCTTATTTTTCGAGTTACTTATTTCACTATTGTGTCAAAGTTAGTTTACAATTACAAGTAATGTACTTTATTTTTCAAAATTTATTATATATCCGTTTATCGAAGTTAAACTCAATTTTTATTTCTTTGTAAATTGTTACAGTGTTGGAGTCAGAATTTTTATTAATAAATTTAAAATATAAAAAAAAACAAAAACACGAATAGTCTAATAGAATTCAACATCTGATATATATATATATGATAAGTTTAACCTTATATATACAATGTAATTTTTAGGAGATTCTGATGAACCCCTTTCACTCCTAGCTCAACTTGTAATCGGTTATACAATCAAACCTCTCTATACCAACATTCGACTATAACAACTTTTTTTTCTTCGGAACTATATAATTTTCCATATTGTGTTATACTATATGTTCTCTATAATAGCATTTCGCTACAACGGTAAAAAATTATCGAAACTAATGGCATTGTTATAGAGAAATGATTTTCTTGTATGTTTACATATGATTATGTCTATTGTGATAAAAATAGAACAAATGGAAATTGCAAAGTCAAAAGCAAATGGTGAGTTATTGAATTGGGATGATATTCAAAAGATGAAGTATTCATGGAATGTTGCATGTGAAGTTTTGAGAGTTGCCTCACCCCTCCAAGGTGCTTTTAGAGAAGCAATAGTTGATTTCATGTTCAATGGATTCCACATTCCTAAAGGATGGAAGGTAATTGAATATTATTATGAAATTGCATTAGAAAAAATAAGAGGTGTCATATCAACTAAAAAGGTGTCACGTCAGCTAAAAGGCTGACAAAAATACACAAAAATTTAGTTCGGGGTAATCGGAACCCCGTGAAGTTGGAGTGCGTCGTAGCAAATTTGGTCATAATTTAAGAGGGTACTAGATGCTTTACTCAAAAAATAATGGATGCATTAGTTCTGTGTATTACTAATATCTTGTTTGGTACACTTTTTGAATCTATGTTTAACTAATGCAGGCACCAGTTATACACTTTATTATGTATTATGCTATACATAACTAATATATGGGAAATCCTTGATATTAACAATGCAAGAGACTTTAATGCATGCATTAGCATGCGTAAAGACACAGTAGCCCCTCAAAGTCCTTTCCACGTCATTTTCATTATATTTGTTGAGGGTATTTTTGTAAATAATTTTTTAAATTTAAAAATATGTCATGCAAGTTATTTTTAACACACCAAACCAAGCACAACATAAGAAATAATATCAGGATAACTAATGCAAGCATAACTAATATCAGTATTACTAATACATCACATTTTACATTATTCTTATACACCCAAACGATCCCCTAAAATATTAGCCTAAACTCTTATTATAGTAAGATTTTTCTATAACAACCGTCCTATATAACATTTTACTATAATAATCAATTACTTTTCTTTGGAACTGATTTTCATGCTGTGTTATATTATACATCCTCTATGACAACATTTCACTATATCAGCCAAAAAGTATCTGGACAAAGACGACGTTATAGAAAGGTTTATGTGTACAATCAAATATAAATAGTCATCCTATATAACAACATGTTACTGTAACAATCAAGTTTTCTTTGGAACCATCTTCATGTTATATTATATTACATGCTCTTTATAATTACATTTCGCTGCAGCGACTCAAATATGGACAAACAACGTTATAAAAGACTTAACTATATATTCTCAAAGTTTTCTCATTTTATGCAACTATATTGGAACCATCTCCATGTTATATTATGTTATATGTTCTTTATAACTGCATTTCCCTATAGCGACACAAATCTGGACAAACGACGTTATAAAAAGACTTAAAATGTATATTCTCAAAGTTCTCTCATTTTATGCAGCTATATTGGAACCAGTTTCATGTTGTATTATGTTATATGTTCTTTATAGCTGCATTTCACTGTAACGACTCAAATCTGGACATACAAACGACGTTGTTATAAAAAGACTTAACTGTATATTCTCAAAGTTCTCATTTTATATGCAGCTATATTGGAACCATCTTGATGTTATATTATATTATATGCTCTTTATAACTGCATTTCGCTATAGCGACTCAAATCTGGACAAACGATGTTATAAAAAGACTTTAACTGTATATTCTCAAAGTTGTCTGATTTTATGCAGCTATATTGGAACCATCTTCATGTTATATTGTATTATATATTCTTTATAACTGCATTTCTCTATAGCGACTCAAATCTGAACAAACGACGTTGTTATAAAAAGACTTTAACTGTATATTCTCAAAGTTGTCTGATTTTATGCAGCTATATTGGAGTGCCAATTCAACACACAAAAATCCTGAATTTTTTCCAGAGCCAAATATGTTTGATCCATCAAGATTTGAAGGTTCTGGTCCAACACCTTATACATTTGTTCCATTTGGTGGAGGACCAAGAATATGTCCTGGGAAAGAATATGCAAGACTTGAAATTCTTGTTTTTATGCACCATTTGGTGAAAAGGTTCAAGTGGGAAAAAGTTATTGTTGATGAGAAAATTGTTGTTGATCCAATGCCTGTTCCTGCTAAGGGACTTCCTGTTAAACTCTACCCTCACAAACCTTAGCCAACATCGAGTGTTTACATCAAACTACGGATCATTCCACTTATGATAAAGTGAAGACGTGTATCGGTTAATCATAGTAAGCTATATTAGTCGAACACTTGAGAATGTTAACATGTGCATGTCAGATTTTACAAAAGTAGTATATTCTGGAGAATCCAACGTGAGTGCATGTGGCATCGAATGTCAACATGTGCACGCCAGGTTTTACAAAAGTAGTGTATTCTGGAGAATCCAACATGAGTACTGCACGTGGCATCAAATGTCAACTTGTGCGTGCCAGGTTTTACAAAAGTAGTGTATTCTGAAAAATCCAACATGATTGCATGTGGCATCGAATGTCAACATGTGTGAGTTAGATTTTACAAAAGTAGTATATTCTGGAAAATCCAACGTGAGTGCATGTGGCATCGAATGTCAACATGCGCATGCCAGGTTTTACAAAAGAAGTGTATTCTATAGAATCCAACGTGAGTGGACGTGGCATCGAATGTCAACATGTGTGTGTCAGGTTTTACAAAAGTAGTGTATTCTGGAGAATATAATCCAATGTGAGTGCACGTGTCATCGAATGTCAGCATGTGCATGTCAGGTTTTATTATTATTGGGTTAACGATTTTTTAATGATTTTATATATTTTTTTTTATTGGGTTATTGGTTTGATTTTGATTTTTTTTATTAGGTTATTGGGTAAACCGATAACCCAATAAGAATATTTCAAATATATATATATATATATATATATATAACCTACTCTATCTTTCTCTTTCATTTCAGTTTCCCGAAAACCTATTCAAGCATGAAGATTCTTGTAAAATAAAACACATCATGTCGAATTTTTGCCGTAACTATGACTTTTTTTGTTAGTTGCTACTATTTCTATATTATACATATTTTCTTATCGGTTAAATTGAAAATCGAACTATTAAGGACTAAAAACCGACAAATCGAAAACCGATAAAAAATATTTTATTGGTTTAGCATATTTAAAAACTGATAACCGATAAACAAAACCGAACTGATCCGACCGATGCACAACCCTATTTTTGATGCATAAGCAGAAAACGCAAACACCTAATAACTCAGATATGTATAACTCGCAAAAAAAAAAGTGATACTTCCAATGTTGTATAGGAATTTTCAAAAAGATTTTCCACTGCCGGGGTTCGAACCCGGAGATTCCATTAAACATTCGGGAATTGCAAGTGCTACAGCGGAACTTTTTGTTGAAAGTTTCACAACATAATTTATTTAATGTTAATTAAGTATCACATAAATAGCAAATCTTAATTTAAATTTAACCATAAAAAAAATAATCTTAATTTTAAATAGGTCAAAGTTAGTAAATTAGATGAATGATTAACTTGATATTTGCATGTCTGTTAGTTGCATGATTTTTAATGATAAGTACTCCTTTACATATGGTTCTTTTTTTTTTTTTTTTTTTAAAAAAAAGGCTTAAATATGTCATCGAACTATTAGAATTGACTCATTTATGTCATTCGTTATAAGTACGACTCGTCTATGCCACGGTCATTGAAAGTTTGATTCATCTATATCATTATCATTACAGAATGGTGCATTCGTGGCATTATTTCGTAACGATAATTTTTGAAAAATTATTACGCGTAGATCAAATCAATCAGTATTACTTAAAATAAAAAATAATAAAAATCAAACCCATTAAATGTTTAGTTATATATGTAGTCAATTTTTGTCTCCAATTTGAAGTTGAGTTTTTAAAGTTTGTAAAAATATTTCTAGCCATTTTTTAAATTACTTTTTGTTTTCTCACAAGCTTCAACATATTTTCAGTAAATGTTTGTTCAAACATAATTTTAATTTTTAAATACTCTTTTTTAATCTAATTCAATTTTTTCCTTCAAAATATCACCTAATTTATGTCAAGATACTAGTATAAAAAAATAATTTGAATGAATAATATCCGAATGAATATATAATTTTTTTGGAGATCATATGTAAATAAAATTAAAAAGCAAGTAGCATGTGTTTAATCATGAATAAAATATGTTTGATTAGTGTAACCACCTATTTTGTCTTGTTCTTTTTTCGTATTAATTAGTATTTTTCTGGAATTAATAGTAGAAAAAAATATAAATGCATTCACACCACAAAATTACATTTTTAATTTGAATTTCTTCTTTTATATTATGCTTTACAGTTATAAACCATCACTTATTTTAGATTGAAAAATCAATGTGTATAAAATACAACTAATATATTCATTAGACAAATGTTTATGATCATTTTTATTAAATTTTTGTGTTGGAATATCCTCTTATATTCCCCTATTTTGCTAGTTATAAGTAACTTGTTTGAAGGAGTAATATTCATTTTAAATTTATACATCATGTTTATATTATAAATCTTGTTTGTAAATTATATATATATATATATATATATCATATTCGTCTAACAACCATCTTGTCTTATGTTTTCATTGTAATTATGATTATATTCCTCAAATCCAAAGTGGAAAAATTTATTAAATCTTATATTATCCACAACTAAATACATTTCACATTTCCAAATTATATTTCTACCTTGAATTTCATCAACATTTTAAAATTTAGTGTGAACTTATTACAGTATTTGATTCATCTAACAAACATCTTGCTTGTTTTTTCATTGTAATTATGAATATATTCCTTAAATCCAAATTGGAAAAAAACTATTAAGACTAACTTATCTATAATAAATTACTTTCACATTCAAAATCACATTTCAAAACTAATTTTTCTTAATCTCCTTTTTATTATAGGTTGATAACTCATTAAGTCCTTTAATTATAGGTAAATTTAATCTTACTCCTTGTAATATTGAACAAAACATATTTTTTCTTAAATTATTAAAAATATACATTTTATATCCCTTTACTTGTAAATAGACATAAATTTTCTAAAGTATTAACCATTTCATCAATTGATTACGTAGGTGTAAAAATGTATTGCTATTCTCATATTTAAACTTTCTAATAATTTTCATAAAAAATACTCAAATTATAATTTGTTCAGTTGATCACTTTAAAACAAGATAAATTGTTCTTATAATATATTTTTATTCAAATTTTGATTTTTTGTCACGTGTATTCTCAGACGTATATTAGATACTAATAAATTAACTACAAAAAATATGTCACATATACATTAACCTCAATTGAAACATGTCTGAACCTTTACGTCTTACTAAGGCACATGCGCACAAATAAAGAATGTGATGTATTTTTAGTGATTAATTTATTTACATAATCAAAACTTATTTATGTACAATAAAAACATGTCTCACATATTCACGTGCTCAGTTGTAGTAAACCAGAGTTTAAGTGTCTAAATGAAATATACTAAAGACTAAAACGGTTCTGATTAAAGTAGGCCCCACATAAAATCCTACTCACATGAAACCTTAACTTATGAGTGACTACACCATAGGTAAGAGTTAATAATACAAAAAAAAAAAAAAAAAAGATTATAGAGATTTTTTTCTTCCTATTCTATAGTTAAACAAACTCAATATTTCATATTTTCATTTCATTACTATTATTCTTTCATATTTTCACTTCATTACTATTATTTTCTGTTTCCTCTCTTGTTCACTCTTAATCAAAGGTACATTTACTTTTTTTTTTCCTCCTCAACTCTTTTTTTTCGATAACTGTGGTGTTTAGGACTCTTTTTTTTTTCGATAACCATGGTGTTTAAGGCAGTTTACGCGCTCCTCGAGTAATTGCATGAGATACATGTTACGTTCTATCAGCAATATGTACTAGGTAATTTTGTTCACCAAGTTGAGAACAGATGAAAAGAAATCACCTGGTGTTTTGCTATGTGATCATTCATTTTTTCTGAATCTTTTTAGTAATAGTTCTTATTATTGACAAGTTTAGCTTTTGTTTGTTTCTTATTATTATTATTATTATTATTATTATTATTATTATTATTATTATTATTATTATTATTATTATTATTTTGTTTATGTGATTTTGAAGTTGGTTCAATGTTTATCTTCCTGGTTTACATTAAAAATTGAGTTGATATGTATCTCAAATTAATTTACGAGAGAAATCTTATCAAAATATTTAAAAAGACATTTTTCTTAATTGTTATGTTACATACAATCATAATAAAATAAAAATTATTTTTATTAAACATTAATAATTTATTAAAAAATAAATAAAACAATTAAAATTTAATAAGAATAGGACGGGTTGGGTTATGACCTGCATTTTAGCCTATTTCGATTTAAGTAACTTTTGAGCTGGTCAATAATCCATTCATTTATTAATTCATATCATTTTTACTCGCTGCCTAACCCGCCCACTTAACACCTCTAGTCTGATTATATGTATCACAAATTGATTTATGAGAGAAATCTTATCAAAATATTAAAAAAATATTTTTCTTAATGGTTATCTTGAGCCGGGGTATATCGGAAACAACCTCTCTACTTCTTCGGAGGTAGCGGTATGGACTGCGTACATTTTACCCTCCCCAGACCCCACTTTGTGGAAATACACTGGGTTTGTTGTTGTATTTTTCTTAATGGTTATGCTGCATATAGTAATAATAAAAGGAAAAATTAATTTTATTAAATACTAATAATTTGTTAAAAAAATAAATAAAACAATTAAAATTTAGTAAGAATTGAACGGGTTGGATTACGACATGCATTTTAACCTATTTCAATCTAAGTAACTTTTCAACCGATGAATAATCCATTCATCTATTATCTCATATTATTTTGACCCGTCCAAATTTAGCCTAATCCTCCCATTTAACACCTCTAAGTCTAATCCTTTCTATTTTTGACAAGTTTAACTTTTTAATTTTTTCTGGGCTTTGCTCGGACTCTTTAAAAATTTTAACACACGTGTTGTATTCTCTAAAAATAGTATAGTTTTGGAGAATTCGATACGAGTATGACATCAAAAGCGAAAAGTCCGCCCAACTTTAAGTTAGGGTAGTTTTGGGGGTTGTGTTTTTTTTTTGAAAAATCCGCAGTCGCTACAACCTCTGCCAGCCTTTGCCTTTCGGGTGTGGTGAGCACTTTGTGAGCACCGGGTAAACCCCTCACTGTGCAATCGCCCGTAAATCACACAGGAGATGTAAACCGCACTAGGTAAACCCCTATTTTTGACAATTTTAACTTTTTAATTTTTTCTGGACTTTGCTCGAACTCTTTAAAAATATTAACACACGTGTTGTATTCTCTAAAAATAGTATAGTTTTGGAGAATTCGATACGAGTATGACATCAAAAGCGAAAAGTCCGCCCAACTTTAAGTTAGGGGAGTTTTGGGGGTTGTGTTTTTTTTTTGAAAAATCCGCAGTCGCTACAACCTCTGCCAGCCTTTGCCTTTCGGGTGTGGTGAGCACTTTGTGCGCACCGGGTAAACCCCTCACTGTGCAATCACCCGTAAATCACACAGGAGATGTAAACCGCACTAGGTAAACCCCGTGCGACGAACTAGATTGAGGAGACATTAGGGGGATCGATACTGCGACCTCCGCTTTGGAAGTCACCCCTCAAACCAACTCAACCACATCCGAAGGTGCGGGTTGTTTGTTAAATGACCTTTTCATGTCTTTTTTTTTTAATTAAATAGACTATTTTTTTTTTTTTTTAGAGAAATGTGACAAATCTATTATCTATCCCACCACAGATGGATTATGGATCTGACAGATTGATAATGATCCGACAGATAGATTATCAGTCCGACACATATATGACAGATCGATTATCAATCCGACAGATGAGAAAATAGAAGTAAATCATTTTGCTAATTGAAACTTGAAGAGTTAATAGCCAAATTTTCTGGAGTGTTTTGGTGGAGATGAGAATGCCAATGTTTATTTTATCTTTATTTTTTTAAAACTTTTTTTTGTTCCTTTGATCTTGGAGTTGGTTGAAAGTTTATGCTAGTTTTGACAAGTTTAGTTTTTTTTTTTTTTTTTGAATGTTTATGTTAGTGATTTGAAGGAGAGTTTTGGAGTAACTGGTAAAGCATTGAAAACAGTCTCTTGTAGAAATACAAGGTAAGGCTGTGTACAATAGACCCTTGTAGTCGGGCACTTCCCCGGACCTTGCGCATAGCGAGAGGTTTAATGCATCGGGCTGCCCTTTTGTTTTCCTAATTCATGTTTGTTGTGTGGAGCTTTTTCACTTTTGTTCTTCTTGGAATTGAACAGAAAATTGTAGGGGTGGAAATTGAAATTGGAGTTCATTTTGTCTCCTTTAGTTATTTGTTAATTTATGATTACTCTTCTGAATGTAATTGAAGAAAATCTGTTCATTAATTTGGAGTAATCGGCAAAGTTGTTGCCGTACGACGAGGAGGTCATTGGTTCAAGCTGTGGAAACAGCTTCTGGCAGAAACGCTGGGTAAGATTGCGTACAATAGACCCTTGTGGTCCGGCCCTTACTCGGACCCCTCGTATAGCGGGAGCTTTAGTGCTCTGGGATACCGTTTTTCATTTCTAGTGATTTAGCTAATTCCTAGGCATTGATGAACAGAAAGTTAAGAGGAATGCTTGTTCTACACGGTCTGTTTTACAAATTCCGTTGTATCAATAATGCTTATTTTTGAAAGTAATCTTTGTGTAGTTATTATTACTTATTCGATTTGTTAATTGTGTTTCCTACGTGCAAATGGGAGAAGAAGAGGTAGTAGATATGATCATAAACGGTATGAGGATTTTTCCCAAGGTGTGATGGCTTTTCTAGTATGCTTATCATCGTAATAGGTTGATTTATCAAAGAAAATGCGAGCGTGTTATCCATACAAAGGAGTAACAAGGTTATTCGGTTCTTTTATGGTTCATATTACGGATTGGGTTCATCCCTGTATTAATCGAATGAATTGAGTTGTCAACATGAAAGCGTAAGAACTCTTCAAGCGTTCGACTCTCTACTTAGAAAAATTGTGTTTTTGATGAACCTAACCTTTTCTGTTTTCATGTTTTGTAGGACTGTGGAGGTGCGGTTGCTGCTTTATCAGAAAAAAATGGCGGACGCTCCAAGATTTGCGGGACCTATAGACTTGAATCAAAACGTTACACAAAATGTTGACCGTAAGGTTGGTGAGGGGACAAGTATGTCGATAGAGAGTAATGGGAGCTTGCGAATGAGCAATGCCGGAGGATCCATGGCAATGTCCTTGGTTAACAGCAGTGTTGGATCAAATAATTCACGCACGCTTATTTTAAACCTCCAGGGCAATCACGCGTTTGATAACGCTTCTGTTGCTGCTAGCGTAATCAGGGGAGGAGTTTCTAATAGGTTGAGTGGTGATGCCCTCGCTCAAGCATTGACTGATCCTCAGTTCCCCACGATTGGGCTTGGGATTAACGATGAGTGGACGATTGACTTGGAGAAGCTTACCGTGGGAGAATCGTTTGCTCAAGGATCTTTTGGGAAAATCTATACGGGAACTTATAACGGTGAAGATGTTGCAATCAAGCTTCTAGAGAGACCAGAACATGATCCTGAGAGGGCTGACTTTATGGAGAAGCAATTTCAGAAGGAGATAACGATGTTAGCAACTTTGAACCATCCAAATATAGTACGATTTATTGGTGCCTGCCGTAAATCCATGGTGTGGTGTATTGTGACTGAATATGCTAGAGGGGGATCAGTGCGTCAGTTCCTCTTGAGTCGGCAAAACCGAGCTGTGCCATTGAAGTTAGCAGTTAAGCAGGCCTTGGATGTAGCGAGGGGGATGGAATATGTACATAGCCAGCATCTTATTCACCGCGATCTGAAATCTGACAATCTACTGATTGCTGCCGACAAGTCAATCAAAATTGCAGACTTCGGTGTTGCTCGCATTGAAGTGCTGACTGAAGGAATGACACCAGAAACTGGAACTTACCGCTGGATGGCTCCGTAAGCATCTAGACTCTTTAGCAGCCTCGTTAAATATGGTGTCTTTATCCAGTTTAGGCTTATTGTGTTACTTTTGTATTTTATTTCTTTTTTAAAACTGCTTTGTATGCATTGCGAGCCAAGCGTCTTCCAGAAACAGCCTCTCTACCTCCACGAGATAGGGGTAACGTCTGTGCACTTGTGGGATGCGTAAGGAGAAATCATTGCAAACGGAGCTATTCTCGTTCCAGCTTGATATTTTAGAAATATTGTAGCATGGAGGTTGATCGGTTCAAGACCTGTATATCCTTTTGACGGGACCTCATTGATTGTGATTATATTTTCTATTGTATACGTGCAGTTGCTAAGAGGGAGAAATTGTTCCGTCCAGTTACTATTTTAACTTAGTTATGTGCCTGTTAATGAAGGTGAAAGAGTTGATCGACTTTGTTTTCTCTTTCAATTTCTTTCCCTCCTTTTCCTTCTTGTCCGTGACTTGTAACTTGATTCAATTTAATCACATCCAAAGACGTGGTTTAGTTGTCAACAAAGTATGTGCAAACCTTGGAGTTTAGGGTCCAATCACACCAAAGACAAAAAACACTAAGTGATTTCTTCCCATATGCCTAAACCTTAAACATCGGTGTTGTGATGTTAACCTTCCATCGTCATCTTTAGCATAGCCTCTTTCTTCAGAGCAGTGAGGCTCTTCTGGAATGTTGTATAGGCAAGATATCTCTCTCTTCATGGGATGACATACTTCCACCGAGTCACATAGGTTCGTTGCTACTGGAGAAGCTTGAAAAGGGCAAGGAAATGACAAATTTTATTTTCTACTCTACACATGTATCGTTTAGAGTGGAAGCTGGTCGCAGAATGAAAGTTTTTAAGTCGTTAGTAGCTGGACGGCATTCCTGTTTGCTTGGCTCATGCCAACTTTCTTAAAGCTAAAGTACTGTTTTAGGACATGTTATTGGACATACACTGGTGTCTCTGTAACATGTAGGCCGATTTTTAAGTTTGTGAAAGTGGAAGTCATTGCTCCGTTGGAGGACCGAGGATGGCAAAGCAGACATATCTATCTATTCATGTCTGTTTTTCGAGGAATCTGTTCTTCTTCTGTTAATTTTCACTCTGGGCTGTCAAAATGGTGTGGCTGGTGCTGGTAGTTATCAACTAATGAACTTTACCATTTATTTGGATTCGTTCTCCGGGATGAAGATGATAAGTTCTACATTGTGGTGGAAATTTTGGTCTTTGCATTTATTGTGCTCCATTCCACGACTAGATGGGAGAATGATTTAGTTTGACGCTCAAGTTTCTTACAAGGCGGCAAGAGGGAACGCTTCATGTATTGTTATAATAAGAGTGTGATAGACTTTGCTCCAAGACTAGTTCGTTCTCCTTCATAATTTGAGAAGAAGCAAGTAAAGAGGAGATTGGGAACTTAGTTGTGCTATTAGCAAGTACTTCTATTCTATTCCTTTTAGGCATTTTTCATTATGAACCTGGTGATGCGATTAAAAAAATCCAAAGGTGTTACGAAAATCATGGGCGATTTTTGTTCAAATCTCGTATGAGGCTCAAAAACGCTAGGTGATTTCTTCCCATCTCCACGAGTTTGGTGGATGAAATTACGTGATACTTGTGGTAGTGGGGTATTGCAAGTATCTCGTAACATCATCGTCATCATGCCGTAGGCAAAGGCTTGGTATTTAAGTGTAGAAAGGTAGAGGGGTGGACTCATTATTGACTGAGTTTCGAGCCATGCGTTAGTGATGTTCGAGGATTTCTCGATTATCAAAAAGAAAAAGGTAAATAAGTAACACTTTTACGCCTCCCAACTTGTTGATGCAGTTGTTGTAATTGTTAATATTTAAGCGAACAATTAATGGATTTTATGGATTAAGGTCCCCAGACCCCACTTTATGGGAATATACTGGGTATGTTGTCGTTGTTATTTATAAGGTAAGGTCAATGATTCAATTCAGTGTTCAACAAGCTCGTTACACCGTATCTCAATACACCTCTTTTAGTATCTCGCTAACTCCGAGATGGAAAGAAGTTAATTCTTCTCCGGGTGTTTCCGGAAGGAATTTCCGGAGCACCTTATGGAAACTAGACTCGACAATGATAAAGTCAATCTCCCCTGAGTTACTACATAGATTGTTCCATCATAAGACCATCTCAATCTCTGCAGAAACGTAGACATGGAATAGTTGGCCCCTAAGTTGCTCGAACTCTTCGAAAGTGTCATGGCGTGTATGTTGAATCCTTCAAAAGTAGTGCATTTTCGAAAGATCCGACACGGGTGTGGCAACATACTTGGAGAGTCAGCAACCTAGGTTGGCCCAATCTTCTCATGACTCTAAAGTCATTTTTTGGAACATTTGATCATTCTTTACGGAGAGACCTCTTTTTAAAAGCGTATAAAGCGACAAGGTAATGTTTCTAGAATCTACAACGATTTTGCGGGTTCTTCATTGAGTTGCTACATAGACGTGTTCCATCCATAAGATCATCTTACTCTCTACAATCTTCTCATGACCATAAATCATTTTATGTAACCGCCGAGCGTTCTTTTTAGAGAGGTCTTTTTAAAAAGCAAGAAGTGATTCATGGAGTTTGAAGTGAAAAGCTAGGAGTGAAGCATACAAGTTATGGGAAAGTAAAGAAGAAGTACCAAACACATGCAAATTTAGTAATCTTCTCATGAACCTATGAACCTGAATCATTTGTTCAAACCTCCAATTATTAAGAGTAGTGTTTCTAGAAGCGAGAAATGCAAAAAATGACAACGCCCATGGAGTTTGAAGCAAAACGCGAGAAGTGAAGATCACAAACTATAAGAAGTAAGTGATGCCAAACATAGAAGGATTTAGTACCATAAAAATGCAATTAAAATAACAAATTTTTGCATCCAATTTCGGATAATATTGATATTAGTCCAACTCCTCAAAGTCGAGATTAAAAAAGTATACTCTTTCTCATTAGGATCGCTTTGCGCATCATTGTTTAAAGTGCGCACTTCTCTGAAGTGCATGTCTTCAAACGTTAATCCCTTCAAATTGCTTAAAGTGATGGCTTTGAATAACAATGCGGGAGACATGCAATACGTAGATTTCAATTTTAAAAGTGTATATATAGATTTTGAACCTCCGGAATATAAGATAAGAGGTTGGCTTAGTGGGAGGGGCTTCAAAATTCACCTTGAGGTTCCAAGTTCAAATCTCATGTATTACATTTTTATTTTTCGAACCCCCCTTAGTGAAAATTGTGGATCCACCGATCCACACCATTGTATTTAGGGTGTGGGGTTGTCCACACCGACTTGATTTGCCAAGTTTGTTCATATGTATTAAGAGAAACCAAATTAATTGTAAAGGTACATAAGCTAAGTTTGTTGGACTCGGGTGCATGTGTCTGATATGAGTGCGGATCTAGAGGTCGAATCCTTTATGATCTAAATTTTAGGATTCTGGGATATGAATCTAGGTATAGATACGACTGCGAGGATTTGGCTAAAAATAATTCAAATATCTAAAATAGAATTATAAAACCTATTGTTTGTCTCTGTAGGGAATTGAACCGGAGACCTCGTGGTGGTCGACACACATCATTGAACCACTATAAAACCTAAATTATGAGTTACAAAACCTAATTCTAGACTGCATTTCTCTTGAGCCGGCCGTTCTATTGGAAACAGACTCGTTACCTCGCCTCCCAGACTTCACTTTGTGGGAATACACCGGGTATGTTGTTGAGAAATATTGATGAAGAGGTGAATCCTGGACGGAGATAAAAAGAAAAAGGGTGCTATAGAGATTTCTATATCCAAGGTATTCGATTTTCTTCAATTCTACTTTAGCTTTTGTTTGGATTATTGAAATCATTGAATCTTTCCTGAATTTCTCCGTTGATTTTGGTCAAAGTATCCAAAATCAGTTGACCAGATCGGGTACGGATCCCACACCCACGCCGTGTCGACACGGGTGCGGCACCGGAAGTGAAGAGTCCGTGCAACTTAGCGCTTAAGTGTATGCTGATTGTTGTATTAATTCATCCATTTGCATGCCTGATTGTTGAACTGTTGAAAATCTACGTTTTATTGATATCTGTCAAAAGATCTCCTTGGTTGGTTTATTGTTCCTCTGAAAGTTACTTTAATTTGCTTAGTTTATTGTTCTACTGATATATGGGGTTTTCCTGTATTGGAGTCTTATTTAAGAATTGGTATATTTGGAGATAGATTGCTTTATCAAGTTTCGAGTGTAGATTACTGATGATAGAGCTTGCGTTTCTTGATTTCTTTTGTCCCAGTCAAAGGTGTCACCATCAGTTTTCGTGTGGTTGTGTTCGTTGCACAATGTTGGAGATGAAAGTATATTCTTTATAAGCTAAATGAGTTGGAAATTTAAGGTTTTGTTTTCTCAAGATTATGTGACAAACTGCGAAGTTTCCATTTCTAGTAGGCCGTTTCTTTTAGATATGAATCGAAGAGAAGTGTTCATTTCTGCCTGAAATTATCGAAATGCTTGCAATCATAAAGGATTTAGGAGGTTGGCCTGGTGAGTGGTGATAATTTTGGTGAGCTAGTGCAGTCGTGAAACGCAATATCCTTGCGATGGTGGATGATGTAGCGGTGCAATATAGATCTTCTCTGTGTGATAATAGGATAGTTGTCTTGCGCAAATACATAGAAGAATATGCTTGCTTTTGCTAATTTGATGTGATAATGGATGGTCTTTGCCGAAACAGGTGGAGATCGGATCTTAATATCTAGTAAAGCTTGTATCTCCGTACGGGCTGCCAGTCGCTGATACTATGTGCAATTCTAGTATACTCAAATTTTGATTCCGATTAACCTGAGAAATGAAGTTACATTTCAAGTTTCTTCTTGAGAAACTAGCTTTTCACATTCTGCAGATCCTATCCTGTTTAACGTTGTCATTTTTTTTGCTGAAACTAGTTAAGAAAAATAATGTTCAAAGCTGTTAGCATCTGTGTTTCGTTGTGATCTGCCTAAGCGTGTTTGGCTTTGTTTGTCAGGGAGATGATACAGCATCGACCATACACCCAGAAAGTCGATGTGTACAGTTTTGGCATCGTTCTGTGGGAGCTCGTAACAGGTTTGCTTCCTTTCCAGAACATGACTGCTGTGCAGGCGGCTTTTAATGTTGTCAACAAAGGCCTCCGTCCAACAATCCCCAGCGATTGTTTGCCTGTCTTATCGGACATCATAACCTGCTGCTGGGATGCTAACTCTGATAAAAGGCCAACGTTCTCTGAGGTAGTCAAAATGCTTGAAGCGGCTGAGATAGAAATTTTGACTAATATTAGAAAGGCGTGTTTCAAGTGCTGCGTTCATTCTACGGCTGCAACTTGATTCAGATAGCGGAAAGTAAAGGCAAACCGATTTTGAGTTTGTCATGTGTATTTATCTTCACAATGTCTTTTCCGATAGAAACAACACTCTAGGATTTAAGACGTTGATTAGTAGTTTATACAGGAGATCTGATGTGCATCTATGTATGTCAGATTATGACTATATATGCTGAATTTGTTCAAAGTTATATCAGGTTCTGAATTATATGAAATGCTCGTGTATGCCCGCTCCTCGTTTTTTGTGTTAGGCTCTGATAGTTGTATCGTTGCAGAACACATATAGGTACAGGACAGATACTATTTGCCTCAAGAGAAGTAAGGCACATCTAAGCTTCCGGTAAGTCTGCAAATTTGCTGTATTAAAGTATGGCAACTCTTGAGGACTTATTTAAGCTGAGGGTCTATCAGAAGCAACCTCTCTATCTCTACGAGATAGGAATAAGGTCTGCATACACTCTACCTCCCCAGACCCCACTTGTGGGAGTACACGGGGTATGTTGTCGTTGGGAAGTATGGTAACTTTTGAGATTGTATTGTTTTGATTTTGCGGACCATAACTTCCTAAAAACTCTTTTTGAAGGGAGGTGTTACCATTTTACGGCCTTGTTTTTGAAAAATAGTCGTTGTTCTAGAGTTTCAAATTTCATAAGTCGTTGAAAAGTTCACGACCATTCATTTGCATTGCCCCGGCAGCTAGAGCTATATCTTCTGCATGCTTTCTTGGGACTTCAGCGTTTCTAGATGATGTATCAGCGTCCTTTTGGCGCCTCCAGGAGAGAAATTTAACTCGAATTTGATGCATAGTATAGGCGATGTTAGCTTTCGCAACCTGTTACAAATGTTATTTTAGTTATATAACAATTTACTTAGGGAGAAAATGGTCCGTTTGCGCCGTTTCGCCCGTTTGACCACCCACCCAAACGGCCCCGTCGGGCTACCTTCACCCACTCCTATGCTTGCTTGGGTGCCTCCGGTCGATTTTCGGCCCAAAACACGATCGGGCCTCGGGCCCAACCCGAGAACCGTGGGCTAGCACCCACCGATTTGGCTCGAAAACGGCCTGTTCGCGTCGTTTCGCCCGTTTGACCACCCAGATGGCCCGCCGACCCTATTGGGCCATCCTCATCCCTGGGTGCTGCCGGTCAATTTTTGGCCCAAAACATGCCTGGGCCCTGAGCCCACCCCACGAACCGTGGGCTAACAACACCGATTTGGCCCGAAAACGGCCCCTTCACGCTGTTCCGCTCGTTTGACCATCTAGACGGCCCGCCGACCCCGCTGGGCCACCCTCACCCACTCTTCCGCCTGTCTGGGGGCCGCCGGTCGATTTTCGTCCCAAAAGATGTTTGGGCCCCGAGCCCACTCCGAGAACCGTGGACTAACACCCATTGGTTTAGCTCGAAAACAACTCGTTCGCGCCGTTTCGCCCATTTAACCATCCAGACGGCCTCTTCGGGCCGGCCTCACCCCTGGGGATCGCCAATCGATTTCCGTCCCAAAATACACTTGGACCCTGAGCCCACCCGAGAACCGCGCGCTAACAAATATTTAAATTTTAAAATGGAACAAAACTTTGGGAAGAATCAAAAGTTACATGTCCACACCCAATTCGATCAAGAAAAAAAGGTGCATTATATCAACCGATTCACAAAGATGCTTCACTTAGAACTTTGACTATGAGTCGTCAACATCACAATAAATAGCAATATAAATTCATCTCAAACTTATATATATCATTATTAAATAGTAAAAACATACTATAGTTTATTAAGACATTGGTATTTAAATGTGATAAATCCCTATTGTTTACCCCAAGTATAGGCTAATCTATAGTCACTAGGTGAAGGATCTTTAGTAGGAGCAAAATATATACCAGAATCCTTCACCAACCAAGTACAATAAAGATCTTTCACAACTACATGATGAAATCTACAAGGACTTGTACCTTTATGATAAACTTCAAAATCACTCTCCAATGTAGCCCATGCAAAATTGCAATAAAAGAGAGTAGTGCCAAAGAAATTAATGTGAAATGAGAAATTATATTCGTCGCTCGATTTAAGTATTTGAAGTTGAAGATCATCGTCTTTAGATTTACAATGAATATGGAGTGGAGGTGAATTTTGAGGGAGCTCGCTGATAAAACGTTCGGCAACTATCGGATTTATAGATGAAGCGTTCGTCGTTATTACCATGTTGATGAGAAATGAAATAAGTAATGAAAGTCGAACTCTGTTGTAAGGATAATAAGCCATTTTAAGAGTAAAAATGAAATTGGTTTCTTTCACTTTATAAAGATGATACATAGAGATTTTACATTGATGTATTTAGTTAATTTAATACTAAAATAAAAAGATTGTATCAATCTAATCTTGTTACTAAAGTTGACTACTTTGGATTTGATTTCATGGTCATTCAATTTTTGGTTATTAAATTTGAATTGTTGAGTTAATTTTTTAACATATAAATTAATCAGCTTTGCTTTAAGTATCACAGAAAAGTTATTAAATTGTTTTTTATACCAAAAAGTATTTATTTAATTTTTCATAAAAATCACAAGAAGTTATTAAACAACAAATTTTGAAGTAAAAGTCAATCTAATCTTCTTGAGTGTCATATATAGAACCCGTTTGAATAGGATTAAAATCTGGTCAAATCAATACTTAATATTTTTTTTAAAGGTTTTTTTAGGTATGTGGTACAATTAAAAAGTGATTAAAAAAAGGCAAAAAGTGAGAAACTGGATGTACCAATTTTTTACTTTTTAAATTAAAATTCTTTTAGTTTGACCAAAACATTTGTTTTTATTCCTTATATTTTTCTCCAATTCCAATAATATCGTGAACTTGTAGCCCTTGAATATATGATTTTTTATTTCTTTTTCTCTTTCCCGCTTCTCTTCATCTTTCTCCTCAATTTTCATCGAATCCATCATTACATAGTAGGTTTGCTCGAAAATTTTATTTTAGAATTAAAAATTATAAATAATTTACCTTATTTATAGTGTTAACAATTTTAAGAATATTTGAGTCCGAAAACGCCTCGTTCGGGCCGTTTGACTACCCAAATGACCTCGCCCACCCAAACGGCCCACACTAGGCCACTCCCCTGCCTCCCTGGCAAGCCCCGATCGATTTTCGGCCCACAGTACGCTTGGATCCCGGGTCCACCATCGGAACCGTGGGCTATAGCACACAGATTTGGCCCGAAAATGTCTCATTCGCGCCGTTTCGCCCGTTTGACAACCCAAATGGCCTCGCCCACCCAAACGGCCTACACTAGGACGTTTCCCAGCCTCCCTGGCATGCCTTGATCAATTTTCGTCCCACAAAATGCCCGGACTACAGAATCGTGGGCTATAACACACCGATTTGGTCCAAAAATGCCCCGTTCGCTGTGTTTCGCCCGTTTAACCACCCAAATGGCCCCCGTCCACCCAAAAGACCCATACTAGGCCGCTTCCCAACCTCCCTGGCACATCCCGGTCGATTTTTGGCCAACAACACGCCCGAACCCTTGTCCCACCCACGGAACCATGGGTTATAGCACACCTGTTTGACCACGCAAATAGCACCACCCACCCATACTAGGCCGATCCCCACCCTCCCTGGCTTGCCTCGATCAATTTTTGGCCTACAGTATGCCCGGACCCCGAGCCCAACCACGAAACCATGGCCTATAGCACACCGATTTTGCCCGAAAAGGCCTCGTTCGCACCGTTTGACCATCCAAATGGCACCGCCCACCCAAACGGCCCACACTAGGCCGATACCCACCCTCCCTGGCATTCCCGGTTGATTTTCGACCCACAGCACGCCCGAACCCCGGATCCACCCACGGAACCATGGGCTAGCACACTTATTTTGCTCGAAAATGCCTCGTTCGCACCATTTCTCCCGTTTGACCACCCTAATGGCACCGCCCACCCAAACGGCCCATACTAGGCTGATTACCACCCTCCCTGGTACGCCCCGATTGATTTTTGGCCCACATCATGCCCGAAATAGCACACCAATTTTGCCTAAAATGCCCCGTTCGCGTCGTTTTGCCCATTTGACCACCCTAATGGCACCGCCACCCAAATGACCCATACTAGGTCGATCCCCACCCTCCGTGGTATGCCCCGGTTGATTTTTGGCCCACAGTACACCCGAACCCTGGGCCCACCCATGGAACAGTGGGTTATAGCACACCGATTTTGCCCCAAAATGCCCCGTTCGCGCCGTTTCGCCTGTTTGACCACATAAATGACACCACCCACCCAAATGGTCCACACTAGGTCGATCCCCACCTTTCCTGACACGCCCCGATCGGTTTTTGGCCCACAGCAAACCCGAACCCCGGGCCCACCCATGAAACAGTAGGCTATAGCACACCGATTTTGCCCAAAAATGCCCCGTTCACGCCGTTTCACCCATTTGACCACCCAAATGGCATCGTCCACCCAAACGGCCCACACTAGGTCGATCCTCACCCCCTGGAACGCTCTGGTCAATTTTTGGCCCACGGCACGCTCGGATCCCGGGCCCACTCATGAAACCATGGGCTATAGCACATCGATTTTGCCCGAAAAATGCCCCGTTCGAGCCGTTTCACCTATTTGACAACCCAAATGGCACCGCCCACCCAAACGGCCCACACTAGGACGATCCCCGCCCTCCCTGGCACACCCCGATTGATTCTTTGCCCACAACAAGCTCGGACCCTGCGCCAACCCACGAAATCTTGGGCAATAACACACTGATTTTGCTCGAAAATGCCCCGTTGGTGCAGTTTCACCTGTTTGACCACTCTAATGGCACCGCCCACCCAAACGGCCCACACTAGGCCGATCCCCACCATCCCTGGCATGCCCTGATCGATTTTTGACCCACGGTACGCTCGCCCCGGGCCCACCTACGAAACCGTGGGCTATACACATCGATTTTGCCCGAAAAATGCTCCCTTCGCGCCATTTCGCCTGTTTGAACACCCAAATGACACCTTCCACCCAAACGGCCCATATTAGGGCGATCCCCACCCTCCCTATCACGCCTAGATAGATTTTTAGCCCACAGCACGCCCGGACCCCTGACCCACCCATAAAACCGTGGGCTACACACCGATTTTGCTCGAAAATGCTCCGTTCGCATTGTTTTGCCCTTTTAACCACCCAAATGGCAACACCCACCCAAACGGCCCACACAAGGCTGATCTCCCCCCTTCCTGAAATGCCTCAGGCAATTTTCGGCCCACAACATGTCCGAACCTCGAGCCCACCCATGAACCGTGGCCTATAGCACACCGATTTTGATGGAAAATCCTCCGTTCGTGCCGGTTTGCTTGTTTGATCACCCAAATGGCACCGACTACCCAAACGTCCCATACTAGGCCGATCCCCACCCTCCCTGGCATGTCTGGATTGATTTTAGGTCCACAGCATGTCCGAACCCCGGACTTACCCACGAAATTGTGGGCTATAGCACATTGGTTTTGCCCAAAAATGCCCCGTTCGCGCAGTTTCGCCCGTTTAACCACCCAAATGGCACCGCCCACCCAAACAACCTACATTAGGCCGATCCCCATCCTCCCTGGTATGCCCCGATCGATTTTTAACCCATAGCACACCCGGACCCCGAGCCCACCCACAAAATCGAGGGCTATAGCACACTAATTTTTTCTAAAAAAGCCCCATTCGCGCCGTTTCGCCCGTTTGACCACCTAAATGTCACCGCCCACCCAAACGGCCCACACTAAGTTGATCCCCACACTCCCTGGCATACCCTGGTCAATCCCCCCCCCCACCATATGCCCGAACCCCGGATCCACCCATGGAACCGTGGGCTATACCACATCAATTTTGTCTGAAAATGCTCCGTTCGCGCTGTTTTGCCTGTTTGACCACCCTAATGGCACCGCCAACCCAAACGGCCCATACTAGGCCGATCCCTACCCTCCCTAGCACGCCCCGATCGATTTTTGTCCCACAGTACGCCCGGACTCCCGGCCCACCCACGAATTCATGGACTATAGCACACCAATTTTGCTCGAAAATGCCCCGTTCTCGCTGTTTCGCCCGTTTGACCACCCAAATGGCACCGCCCACCTAAACGGCCCATACTAGGACGATCCTACCTTCGCTGGCATGCCCCGGTTGATTTTCAGCCCACAACACGATCGGACCCCGCACCCACCCACAAAATTGTGGGCAATAGAATACCGATTTTGCTTCAAAATACCCCGTTTGTGCCGTTTTACCCGTTTGACCACCCTAATGGCACCGCCTACCCAAACGGCCCACACTAGGTTGATCCCCACCCTCCTTAGCATACCCCGATCAATTTTTGGCCTACAACATGCTCGTACCCCGGGCCCACCCACGGAACCGTGGGATATAATACACCGATTTTGCCTGAATATGCTCCATTGGCGCCGTTTCACCCGTTTGACTACCCTAATGGCACCGCCCACCCAAACGGCCCACACTAGAACGATCTCCATCCTCCCTGGTATGACCTAATTGATTTTCGTCTCACAGCATGCCTGGACCCTTGGCCCACCCGCGGAACCGTGAGCTATAACATATCGATTTTGCCCAAAACTGCCCCGTTCACGCCTTTTTGCACGTTTAACCTCCCAAATGACACCGCCCACCCAAATAACTGACACTAGGCTGATCCCCACCCCCCTGGCATGCCCTGATCATATTTTGGCTCACAGCACACCTGGACCCAGGCCCATTCATGAAACCATGGGCTATAGCACACCGATTTTTCTCAAAAATACCCCGTTCATGCAGTTTCGTCTGTTTGACCACCTAAGTGGCACCGCCCACCGAAACGGTCCACACTAAGACAATACCCACCCTCTATGCCATGCCCCAATTGGTTTTCGGACCACAGAACGCTCGGACCCCAGGCCACCCACGAAACCGTGGGCTATAGCACATCGATTTTGCTCGAAAATGCCCCATTCACGTCGTTTTGCCTTTTTGACCACCCAAATAGAAACGACCACCCAAACGGCCCACACTAGGCCGATCCCCACCTTCCCTGGCATGCCCTCGTCAATTTTGGTTCATAACACGCTCGGACCCCTGGCCCACCCACGAAATCGTGGGCTATAGCACACCGGTTTTGCCCAAAAATGCTTCGTTCGCGCAGTTTTGCCCGTTTGACCACCCAAATGGCACCGCCCACCAAAACGACATACACTAAGTCGATCCCCACCCTCCCTAGCATGCCCCAATCAATTTTCGACACATAGCACACCCTGACCCCAAGCCCACCCCCAGAATTGTGGGCTATAACACACCAATTTTTCTCAAATATGCCACATTCGCTCCGTTTCGCCCGTTTGACCTCCCAAATGGCACCGCTCACCAAAACGGCCCTCACTAGCTCGATACCCACCCTCTCTAGCATGCCTCGATCAATTTCAGCCCACAGCACGCCCGGACCCCAGGCCCACCCATGGAACCGTAGGATATAACACATTGATTTTTCCCGAAAATGCTCTGTTCGCGCCATTTCGCCCGTTTGACCACCCTAATGGCTCCGCCAACCCAAACGGCCCATACTAGGCCGATACCTACCCTCCCTGGCATGCCCCAATCGATTTTTGGCCCAGAACACTCCTAGACCCCAGGCCCACACGCAAAATCGTGGGCTATAGCACACCGATTTTGCTCGAAAATGCCCAGTTCACGCTGTTTCACCCGTTTGACCATCTTAATGGCACCACCCACCAAAACGGCCTACACTAGGATGATCCCCACCCTCCCTGACACGTCCCGATTAGTTTTCAGCCCACAGCATGCCCATACCCTGCGCCCACCCATGAAATCATGGGCAATAGCACACCAATTTTACCTGAAATGCCCTATTCGTGTCGTTTTACCCGTTTGACCACCCTAATGCCACTGCCCACTCAAATGGACCACACTAGGATGATCCCCACCTTCCCTGACATGTCCCAATAGAATTTTGGCCCACAGCACGCTCGGACATAGGACCCACCCACGGAACCATGGGCTATAGCACACCGATTTTGCTTGAAAATGCTCCATTTACGTCGTTTTGCCCGTTTGACTACCCTTATGACACCGCCCACCCAAACGGCCTACACTAGGCCGATCCCCATCCTCCATGGCACGCCCCGATCAATTTTTGGCCTAGAGCAAGCCCGGACCCTTGGCCCACCCACGGAATCGTGAGCTATAACATACCGATTTTGTCCCAAAATGACCTATCGTACCTTTTCACCCGTTTGACCACCCAAATGACACCGCCCACCCAAATAACCGATACTAGGACGATCCCCACCCTCCCTGGCACACCCGTTTAATTTTTGGCCCACAACATACCCAGACCCCGAGCCCATTCATAAAACCGTGGGCTATAGCGCACCGATTATTCCTAAAAATGCCCCGTTCACGTTGTTTCGTTTGTTTGACCACCCAAATGGCACCGCCCACCAAAATAGCCCACATTAAGTAGATCCCCACCCTCCTTGGCACGCCCCAATCAATTTTTGGACCACAAAACGCCCGAAAACTGAGCCCACCCATGAAATAGTGGGCTATATCACACTGATTTAACCCAAAAATGCCTCGTTAGCACCGTTTCGCCCGTTTGACCACCTAAATGGCACCGGCCACGCAAACAGCCCATACTAGGCCGATCCCCACCATCTCTGGCACGCCTCGATCAATTTTTGACCCACAGCATGCCCGAACCCCAAGGCCACCCACGAAACCGTAGGTTATAGCACACTGATTTTGGCCAAAAATGCCTCTTTCGCACCGTTTTGCCCGTTTGACCACCAAAATGGCACCGCCCACCCAAACAGCTCACACTAGGTCGATCCCCACCCACCCTTGTACACCCCTGTCAATTTTTGACCCACAACATGCCTGGATCCCGGGCCCAAGCACGAAATCGTGGGCTATAGCACACCAATTTTGCCCAAAAATGCCCCGTTCGCATCGTTTCGCCCATTTGACCACATGGCTCCGACCATCCAAACCACCCACACTAGGCAGATTACCACCCTTCCTAGGATGCCTGGATTAATTTTTGATCCACAATACGCTCGGACCCCGGGCCTACCCATGGAACTGTGGGCTGTAGCACATCGATTTTACCTAAAAATGCCTCGTTCGCACCGTTTTGTCCGTTTGACCACCCAATGACACTGTCCACCCAAAAAGTACACACAAGGTCAAACCCCACCCTCCATGGAATGCCCCGGTCAATTATTAGCCCACAGCATGCCCGAACCCCGGGCCCACCCACGAAATCGTAGGCTATAGCACACCAATTTTACCCGAAAATGCCCCGTTCGCACCGTTTCACCTGTTTGACCACCCAAATGGCACCGCCCCCCCAAACAGCCCACACTAGGCTAATCCCCACACTCTCTGGCACGCCCCGGTCGATTTTTGGCCCACAGCACATCCGGACCCCAGGCCCACCCATGGAACAGTGGGCTATAGCACATCAATTTTTCCCCAAAATGCCTCGTTCGCGCCGTTTCTCCCATTTGACCACCCAAATAGCATCGCCCACCCAAATGGCCCACATTAGGCCTATCCCCACCCTCCCTAACACGCCTCAATCGGCCCGCAGTACGCCCAGAACACAGGCCTACCAACAAAACCGTGGGATATAGCACACCAATTTTACCTGCACTGGGACAGTCCCCAACCTCCTTGGCATGTCCCAGTCAATTTTTATCCCACGGCACCCCCGGAACCCGAGCCCATCCCCAAAATTGAGGTCTATAACACACCAATTTGGCTCTAAAATGCCCCGTTCGTGTTGTTTCGCCTGTTTGACCACCCAAATGGCCTTGGAATAAATAAATAGACTACACTGGGACGATCTCTAACTCCCTGGCACACCCCGGTCAATTTTTAGCCCACAGCACCCCCGAACCCTGGGCCCACCCCTAAAATCGTGGGCAATAGCACACCGATTTGGCCCGAAAATGCCCCGTTCATGCCGTTACGCCCGTTTGACCACCCAAATGGCCTCGAATAAATAAACGAACCACACTGGGATGATCCCTAAATCCCTGGCACGCCCCGATTGAGTTTTGGCCTACGGCACCCCCAGACCCCAGGCCCACCCCCAAATCCATGGACTATAGCACACCAATTTGGCTCGAAAATGCCTCGTTCGCGCCGTTTCACCCATTTAACCCAAATGGCCTCGAGTAAATAAACGGACTAACAGGGACGATCCCCACCCTCCCTGGCATGCACCAGTCAATTTTATACTAATGGCACCCCCGGACCCCGAGAATAACCCAAAATCGTGGGCTATAGCACACCATTTGGCCCGAAAATGTCCCGTTCGCATCGTTATGCCCGTTTGACCACCAAAATGGCCTTGAATAAATAAACAGACCATGCTGGGACGATCCACAACCTCCCTGGCATGCCTCGATCGATTTTTGGCCCACGATATTGCCGTACCCCGTTCCACCCCCAAAATCGTGGGCTGCACACCGAGTTGGCCCAAAAATGCCCCGTTAGCGCCGTTTCACCCATTTGACCACCTAAATGGCCTCGAATAAATAAATGGACCATACTGGGATGATCCCCAACCTCCCTGATACGCCTCGGTCGATTTTTGGCCCACGGCACTCCCGGACCCTAGGCCTAACCCCAAAACCGTGGGCTATAACACACCAATTTGGCTTGAAAATTACCCGTTTGCGACGTTTCATCCGTTTTACCACCAAAATGGCCTCGAATAAATTAACGAACCATATTTGGATGATTCCCAACTTCCCTGGCATGCCCCAGTCAATTTTTGTCCCACGGCACCCCCGGACCCCAGGCCCACCCCCAAAACCGTAGGCTATAGCACACCAATTTAGCCCAAGAATGCCCTGTTCGCTCTATTTCGCTTATTTGACCACCTAAATGGCCTCGAATAAATAAACACACCACACTAGGATGATCCCCAACCTCCCTGGCATGCCCCGGACAATTTTTCTCCCACGGTACCCCCGAACCTCGGGCCCACCCCCAAAACAGTAGGCTAAAGCACACCAATTTGGCCAAAAAATGACCTGTTTGCGCTGTTTCGCCTGTTTGACCACCCAAATGACCTCAAATAAATAAACGGACCACACTGGGACGATTCCCAACCTCCCTCGCATGCCTCGATCGATTTTCGGCCCACCAAAACTTCGGACCCCGAGCCCTCCCTCGATATCGTGGGCTATATAGCACACCGATTTAGCCCGAATATGCCTCGTTTGCGCCATTTCGCCCGTTTTACCACCCAAAATAGCCTCGAATAAATAAACGGACCACACTGGGACGATCCCAACCTCCCTAGCATGCGACGATTGATTTTCGGCCCACGGCACCCCCGGAACCTAGGCCTACCCCCAAAATCATGGGATATAGCACACCGATTTAGCCCGAAAATGCCCCGTTCTCGCCGTTTTACCCGTTTGACCACCAAAATGGCCTCGAATAAATAAACAGATCACACTGGGTCGATCCCCAACCTTCCCGACATGCCCCGATCGATTCTCGACCCAAGGTACCCCTGAACCCCGGGCCCACCCCCAAAACCGTGGACAATTGAATACCGAGTTGGCCCGAAAATGCCCCATTCGCGCCGTTTTGCCTGTTTGACCACACAAATGGCCTCGACTAAATAAATGGACCACACTCTAATGATCCCTAACCTCCCTAGAACGCCCCGGTTGATTTTCAAACCACAACAGCCCCGAGCCCACCCCCAAAACCGTGGGCTATAACATACCGAATGGATCCGAATATGCCCCGTTCGCTCTGTTTCGCCCATTTGACCACCCAAATGGCCTCGAATAAATAAACGGACCACACTGGGACGATCCTCACCCCCCCTGCCAAGCCCCAATCAATTTTCGACCCACGGCACCCCCGGACCCCGAGCCCACCCCTAAAACCGTGGACTATAGCACATCGATTTAGCCCAAAAAGCCCCGTTTGCGCCGTTTCGTCCGTTTGACCACCCATATAGCCTCAAATAAATAAACAGACCACACTAGGATGATCCAAAACATCCCTAGCACGCCCCAGTCGATTTTTGGCCCACGAAACCCCCGAACCCCGAGCCCACCCCCAAAATCGTAGGCTATAGCACACCGAATTGGCCCGTAAACAACCCGTTCGCGCTGTTTCGCCTGTTTGACCACCCAAATAGCCTCAAATAAATAAACGGACCATACTGGGATGATCCCCAACTTCCTTAGCAAGCCCCAATCAATTTTTGGCCTACGACATCCTTGGACCCCAAGCCTACCCCCAAAACCGTGGGCTATAGCACATCGATTTGGCCCAAAAATTCCCTCTTCGTGTCATTTCGCCCGTTTGACCATCCAAATTGCCTCGAATAAATAAACGGACCACACTGAAATGATCCCTAACCTCTTTGGCAAGCCACGATCGATTTTCGACCCAAGTCACCCTCAGACCCCAGGCCCACTCCCGAATCCGTGGGCTATAGCACACCGATTTGGCCTAAAAATGCCCTGTTGGCGCCGTTTTGCCCGTTTGACCACCTAAATGGCCTCGAATAAATAAACGTACTAGACCGGGATGATCCCCAACCTCCCTGGCACGCCCCGATAGATTTTCAGCCCATGGTACCCCTGAACCCCGGGCCCACCCCTAAAACCGTGGGCTATAGCACACCAATTTGGCCCGAAAACAACGTGTTCATGCAGTTTTGCCCTTTTGACCACCCAAATTACCTCGAATAAATAAATGGACCACACTGGGATGATCCCCAACCTTGATGCTACGCCCCGATCGATTGTCGCCCCATGGCTACCTCGAACCCCAGACCCATCCTCGAAACCGTGGTCTATGGCACTCCAATTTGGCCCGAAAATGCCCTGTTCACGCCGTTTTGCCCATTTGACCACCCAAATGGCATCGCCAACCCAAACAATCCACACTAGGTCGATCCCTATCCTCCATGGCAAGACCCAATTAATTTTTGGCCCACAGCACGTCCGGACCCCTGGCTCACCCACAAAATCGTGGGCTATGGCACACCTATTTTGCTTGAAAATGCCCAGTTCACGTCGTTTTGCCCTTTTGACCACCCAAATGGCATCGCCTACCAAAACGGCCCACACTAAGATGATCCCTATCCTCCCTGGCATGCCCCGATTGATTTTCATCCCACAACACACCCGAACCCCGCGCCCACCCATGAAACACTAGGCAGCAGCACACCGATTTTGCCTAAAAATATCCCGTTCGTGTTGTTTTACCCGTTTTACCACCCTAATGGCACTTCCCAGACAAATGGCCCATACTAGGCCGATCTTCACCCTCCCTGTCATGCCCCGATTGATTTTTGGCCCACAACACGCTCAGACTCGGGACCCACCCATGGAACCGTGGGATACAACACACCAATTTTGCTCAAAAATGCCCCATTCGCCTCGTTTTGCCCATTTGACTACCCTTATGGCACCGCCCACCCAAACGGACTATAATAGGTCAATCCCCATCCTCCATGGCATGCCCCAATATATTTTTGACCCAGAGCATGCCCGGACCCTTGTCCCACCCACGGAACCGTGAGCTATAACATATCGATTTTACTTAAAAATGACCTATCACACTTTTTCGCCCGTTTGACCACCCAAATGACACCGCCCACCCAAATAACTGAAACAAGGACGATCTCCACCCTCTCAGGCATGCCCCGATCAGTTTTCGGCCCACACCATGCTCTGAACCCGAGCCCATTTATGAAACTGTGGGCTATAGCACACCAATTTTGCCCGAAAATGCCCCGTTCACGTTATTTCGTCCGTTTGACCACCCAAATGGCACCTCCCACCAAAATGGCCCAAACTAAGTAGATCTCTACCCTTCCTGGCATGCCCCGATCAATTTTTGAACCACAGCACGCCCGAAACCCGAGCCCACCTATGAAATTGTGGGTTATAGCACACAGATCTTGCCCCAAAATGCCCCGTTCGCACCGTTTCGCCCGTTTTACCACTCAAATGTCACCGTCCACCCAAAAGGCCCATAGTAAGCCGATCCATACCCTCCCAGGCATGCCCCAATAAATTTTTGGCCCACAGCACGCCCGAACCCCAGGTCCACCCACAAAACCGTGGGCTATAGCACACCGATTTTGCTCGAAAATGCCCAGTTCATGCCGTTTCGCCCTTTGACTACCCAAATGACACCGCCCACTAAAATGTCCCACACTAGGACGATCCCCACCCTCCTTGGCATGTCCTGATTAATTTTCAGCCCACAACACGCTCGGACCTCGCGCCCACCCACAAAAATGTGGGTAATAGCACACCGATTTTTCCCCAAAATGTCCTGTTCGTGTCGTTTTACCCGTTTGACCACCCTAATGGCACTACTTTCCTAAATGGACCATACTAGGCCGATCCCCACCCTCTCTGGCATGCCCCGATTGATTTTGGGCCCACAGCACGCTCGAACTTGAAACCCACCCACGGAACCGTGCGCTATAGCAGACCAATTTTTCCCTAAAATGCCCCATTCGCGTTGTTTCACCCGTTTGACTGCCCTTATGGCACTGCCCACCCAAACGACCTATATTAGGCCGATCCCCATCCTTCATGGCATACCCGATCGATTTTCGGCCCATAGCATGCCCGGATACTTGGCCCACCCACGAAACCGTGAGCTATAACATATCGATTTTGCCCCAAAACCACCTATTGCACCTTTTCGCCCATTTGACTACCCTAATGACACCGCCCACCCAAATAACCAAAATTAGGATGATCCCCACCCTCCCTGAAACTTCCCGGTCAATTTTTGGCCCACAGCACGCCTGAACCCCAATCCCATTCATGAAACCTTGGGCTATAGCACACCGATTTTGCCCGAAAATGCCCCGTTCACGTCGTTTCATACGTTTGACCCCCCAAATGGCACCGCCCACCGAAACAGCCCACACTAAGTAGATCCTCACCCTCCCTGGCAAGCCCCGATCAATTTTTGAACCACAACACGCCCAAAACCCGGTCCCACCCATGAAATCGTGGGTTATAGCACACTTATTTTGCCCAAAAATGCCCCGTTCACACCATTTCGCCCGTTTGACCACCCAAATGGCACCGGCCACCCAAACGGCCCACACTAGGTCGATCCCCACCCTCTCTGGTCTCCCTGTTCAATTTTTGACCCACAGCATGCCCGGACCCCGAGCCCACCCACGAAACCGCAGGCTATAGCACACCGCTTTTGGCCGAAAATACCCCTTTCACACCATTTCGCCCGTTTGACATTCCAAATGGCACCACCCACCCAAACGGCACACATTAGGCCGATCCCTACCCACCTTTGCACGTCCCTGTCGATTTTTGACCCACAACATGCCCAAACTCCGGGCCCACGCACAAAACCGTAGGCTATAACACACCAATTTTGCTTGAAAATGCTTCGTTCATGCCGTTTCGCCCGTTTGACCACCCAAATGGCACTTCCCACCCAAACGACCCACACTAGGCAGATTCCCACCCTCTTTGTCACGCCTCGATCAATTTTTGACCCCCAGTACGCTCGGATCCTGGGCCAACCCATGGACTGTAGGCGTAGCACACCGTTTTTACCTTAAAATGCGTCGTTCGCACTATTTTGCCCATTTGACCACCCAACGATACCGCCCACCGAAACATCCCCCACAAGGTCAAACCCCACCCTCCATGGAATGCCTCGATCAATTTTTGGCCCACAGCACGCCCGAACCCCAGGCCCACCCACGAAACTGTGGGCTATAACACACCGATTTTACCCGAAAATGCCCCGTTCATGCCGTTTCGCCCGTTTGACCACTTAAATGTCACCGACCACCCAAACAAACCACACTAGGCTGATCTCCATACTCTCCCTGGCATGCCCCTGCTGATTTTGGGCCCACAGCACGTCCAGATCCTGGGCCCACCCACGAAACAGTGGGCTATAACACATCAATTTTTTCTAAAAATGCCTCATTCGCGCTATTTTGCCCATTAGACCACCCAAATAACATCGCCCACCCAAACGACCTATATTAGGCTGATCTCCACCCTCCATGGCACGCCCCAATCGGCCCACCGTACGCCCAGAACACAGGTCAACCAATGAAATCGTGGGCTATAGTACACAGATTTTGCCCGTACTGGGACGATCCCCAACTTCCCTAGCATGCCCCAGTCAATTTTTAGCACACGACACCCCTGGACCCCGGGACCACCCCCGAAACCGAGGGCTATAACACACCGATTTGGCCCAAAAATGCCTCGTTCGCGCCGTTTCGTCCTTTTGACCACCCAAATGGCCTCAACTAAATAAATGGACCACACTGGGACGATCTCCAACCTCCCTGGCATGCCTCGGATAATTTTCAGCCCATGTCACCCCCAGACCCTGGGCCCACCCCCAAAACCGTAGGCTATAGCTTACCGATTTGGCCCGAAAATACCCTATTTGCGCCGTTTCGCCCGTTTGACCACCCAAATAGCCTCGAATAAATAAACAGATCACACTAGAACGATCCCCAACCTCCTTGGCGTGCCCCGATCAATTTTTGGCCAACGACACCTCTGGACCCCGGGCCCACCCCCAAAACCATGGGCTAAGCACACCGATTTGGCCCGAAAATGCCCCATTTGTGCCGTTTTGCCCGTTAGACCACCCAAATTGCCTCTAATAAATAAATGGACCACACACGGACGATCCCCAACCTTCCTGGCATGCCTCGATTAATTTTCGGCCCACAAAACCCTTGGACCCTGAGCCCAACCCCAAAACCGTGGGCTATAGCACACTGACTTAGCCCGAAAATGCCCCGTTTGCACTGTTTCGCCCGTTTGACCACCCAAAAGGCCTTGAATTAATAAACAGACCACACTAGGATGATCCCCAACCTCCCTGGCATGCCCCGCTCAATTTTCGACCAACATCACCCCAAGACACCGAGCCCACCCCTGAAACCGTGGGGTAAAGCACACCGATTTGGCCCAAAAATGCCCCGTTGAGCCGTTTTACCTGTTTGACCACCTAAATGGCCTTGAATAAATAAACGGACCACACTGGGATGATCTCCAACCTCCCTGGCAGGCCCAAGTCAATTTTTGGCCCACGGAACCCCCGAACCCTGGGCCCACGGAACCCCCGAACCCTGGGCCCACCCTAAAATCCGTGGGATATAGCACACCGATTTAGCCCGAAAATGCCCCGTTCGTGATGTTTCGTCCGTTTGACCAGCCAATTAGCTTCGAATAAATAAACGGACAACACTGGGATGATCCCCTACCTCCTTGGCACGCCCCGATTGATTTTCAGACAACGACACCCTCGAACCCTGGGTCCACCCCCAAAACTGTGGGCTATAGCATACCGATTTAGCCCGAAAATGCCCCGTTCACACTTGTTTGCCCGTTTGACCGCTCAAATGGCCTTGAATAAATAAATGGACCATACGAGGATGATCCCCAACCTCTCTAGCACACCCCGAATAATTTTTGGCCCACGACATCCCCGAACCCCGAGCCTACCCCCAAAATCGTGGGCTATAGCACACCGATTTGGCATAAAATGCTTCGTTCGTGCCGTTTCACCCTTTTGATCACCCAAATGGCCTTGAATAAATAAACAGACCACACTGGAATGATCCCCAACCTACCTGGCATTTCTCGGTTGATTTTTGGCCCACCGCACCCCCGGACCATGGGTCCACCCCCAAAATCATGGGCTATAGCACACCGATTTGGCCCAAAAATACCCCGTTCGTGCCATTTCACCTGTTTGACCATCCAAATCGACTCGAATAAATAAACGGACCACACTGGGATGATCCCCAACCTCCCAGGCATGCCCCGATTAATTTTTGGCCCAAGGCACCCCCGAACCCCGGGCTAACCCCAAAATCATGGCCTATAGAGCACCGATTTGGCCCGAAAATGCCCCGTTTGCACGGTTTCGGCTGTTTGACCACCAAAATGGCCTTGAATAAATAAATGGACCACATTGCGACGATCCCCAACCTCCCTAGCACGCCCCAATCAATTTTTGACCCACGACACCCCTGGGTCCACCCCCAAAACCGTGGGCTATAGCACACCAATTTGGCCCAAAAATGCCCTGTTTGCGCCGTTTTGCCCAATTGACCACCCAAATGGCCTCGAAAATATAAACGGACCACACTGGGACGATCCTCACCCCCCTGGCA
Source organism: Capsicum pubescens (assembly GCA_030864215.1). NCBI lineage: Eukaryota > Viridiplantae > Streptophyta > Magnoliopsida > Solanales > Solanaceae > Capsicum > Capsicum pubescens. The sequence continues at coordinate 16,530,721 of CM061538.1, read as the reverse complement.
AGCCCCAATCAATTTTTGGCCAACGGTAACCCCGAACCTCGGGCCCACCCCCAAAACCATGGGCTATAAAACACCGATTTCCCCCGAAAAAGCTCGTTCGTACCGTTTTGCCCATTTGACCACCCAAATGGCCTCGAATAATTAAACTTACCACACTAGGATAATCCCCAACCTAGCTGGCATGCCTCGGTCGATTTTTGGCTCACGGTACCCCCGGACCCCGGACCCACCCCCAAAACTGTGGTCTATAGCATACCAATTTTGCCCAAAAATACTCCGCTCATGCCGTTTCGCCCGTTTGACCACCCAAATGGCCTCGAATAAATAATCGGACCATACTGGGATGATCCCCGACCTCCTTGGCAGGCCCCGATCTATTTTTGATCCACGGTACCCCAGGACCCCGAGCCCACTCTCGAAACCGTGGGCTATAGCACACCGATTTGGCCCGAAAATGCCCCATTCGCGCTGTTTTGCCCGTTTGAACTCACAAATGGCCTCGAATAAATAAACATACAACACTAGGATGATCCCCAACCTCCCTGGCACGCCCCAATTAATTTTCGAACCACGACACCCCCGGACCCCAAGCCCACCCCCGAAACTGTGGGCTATAGCACACCAATTTATCCTGAAAACAACGCGTTTGCGCAGTTTTACCATTTTGACCACCCAAATGGCCTCGAATAAATTAACAAACCACACTGGGACGATCCCCAACCTCCCTAACACACTCCGATCAATTTTTGGCCCACGGCACCCTCGGATCCCTGGCCCACCATAAGAATTGTGGGCTATAGCACTCCAATTTGGCCTGAAAATGCCCCATCGCGTCGTTTTGCCCGCTTGACCACCCAAATGGCCTATAAAAAATAAACGAACCACACTGGGACGATCCCCAATGTCCCCGACACGCCTGGATCGATTTTTGACCCACGGGACCCCCGAACCCCGGGTCCACCCCAAAACTGTGTGCTGTAGCACATCGATTTGGCCTGAAAACAGCCCGTTCGCGGCATTTCACCCGTTTGACCACCTAAATGGCCTCGAATAAATTAACGGACTACACTAGGAGGATCCTCAACCCCCTTGGCACACCCCGGTTAATTTTTAGCCAATGGCACCCCCGGACCCCAGGCCCCCATCCGAAACCATGGGCTATAGCACACCGATTTGTCCCGAAAATGCCCAATTTGCATCGTTTCGCCCGTTTGACCACCCAAATGGCCTCGAATAAATAAACGGACCACCCTAGGCCGATCCCAAACCCCCCCGGCATACTCCAATCAATTTTTGGCCTGCGACACCCCCGGACCCCGGGAACACCCTTGAAACCTGGGCTATAGCACACCGATTTGACCCCAAAATGCCCCATTCACGTTGTTTTTCCCGTTTGACCACCCAAATAGCCTCAAATAAATGAACGGACCACACTAGGACTATTCCTAACCTCCCTGGAACGCGCCAATCAATTTTTGGCCTACGAAACCCCCGGGCCCACCTCCAAAATCGTAGGCAATAGCACACCGAATTAGCTCAAAAATGCCCTGTTTATGCCGCTTTGCCAGTTTGACCACTCAAATGGCCTCGAATAAATAAATGGACCATAATGGGAAAATCCCCAACCTCCCTGGCACGCCCCGGTTGATTTTCTACCAACGACACCCTCAGACCCCGGGCCCACCCTAAAATCCTGGGCAATCGCATACCGATTTGGCTCAAAAATACCCCGTTCGCGCTGTTTCTCCCGTTTGACTACCTAAATGGCCTCCAATAAGTAAACAAACCATACTGGGACTATACCCAACCTCCCTGGCACGACCCAGATGATTTTCGGCCCACGGTACCCCTAGAACCCGCCCACCGCCAAAACCGTAGGATAAAGCAAACCGATTTGGCCAAAAAATGCCCCGTTCGCGTTGTTTCGCCTATTTGACCACCCAAATAGCGTTGAATAAATAAATGGATAACACTAGGACGATCCCCAACCTTCCTAACATGCCCTGGTCAATTTTTAGCCCACAATACCCCTGGACCCGGGGCCCACCCCCGAAACTGTGGGCTATATAGCACACCAATTTGGCCCAAAAATGCCCTTTTCACGTTGTTTCCCTCGTTTGACCACCCAAATGGCATCGAATAAATAAACGAACCATACTGGGACGATCCCCAACCTCCTTGGCACGCCCCGGTTGATTTTTGGACCACGACACCCCCGAACATCGGGCCCACCCACAAAACTGTGGGCTATAGCACACCGATTTGGTTCGAAAATGCCTTGGTTACGCCGTTTCGCCCGCTTGACCACCCAAATGACCTTGAATAAATAAACGGACCACATTGGGACGATCCCCAACCTCCCTGGCACGCCCCGATCGATTTTCAACCCATGGAACCTCCAAACCCCGAGCCTACCCCCAAAATCTTGGGCTATACATAGCACACTAATTTTGCCCGAAAATGCCCCGTTTGCACCGTTTTGCCCGTTTGACCACCCAAATAGCCTCGAATAAATAAATGAACCACACTAGGACGATCCCCAACCTCCCTGGCACGCCCCAGTCAATTTTTGGCCCATAGCACCCTCGAACCCTGGGCCCACCCCTAAAACCGTGGGCTATAGCACACTGACTTGCCCGAAAATACCCCGTTCGCGCTATTTGACCTGTTTGACCAACCAAATGGCCACGAATAAATAAACTTACCATACTGGGATGATCCCCACCCTTTCTGGCATGCCCCGGTCAATTTTCGGCCCACGACACCCCCGGACCCTGGGCCCACCCCCAATACCGTGGGTTATAGCACACCAATTTGGCCCAAAAATGCCCCGTTCACGTTGTTTCACCCGCTTGACCACCCAAATAGCCTCTAATGAATAAACGGACCATAACGGGACGATCCTCAACCCCCTGGCATGCCCCGATAAATTTTAGGCCCACGGCACCCTTGGAACCAGGGCCCACCCCCAATACCATGGGCTATTGCACACCGATTTGGCCCGAAAATGCCCCATTTGCCATTTTGCTCGTTTGACCACCCAAATGGCCTCGAATAAATAAATGAACCACAATGGAATAATCCATAACCTCCCTAGCATGCCCCGATCGATTTTTGTCCCACGAAACCCCCAAACCCTGGGTCCACCCTCGAGACCGTGGGCTATAGCAACCGATTTGGCCCAAAAATGCCCCGTTTGTGCTGTTTCGCCCGTTTGACCATCCAAATGGCCTTAAATAAATAAATGAACCATAATGGGATAATACGCAACCCCCTTGGAATGCCCCAATCAACTTTCGACCAATGGCACCCCCGGCCCACCCCCAAAACCGTGGGCTATAGCACACTGATTTTGCCAAAAAATACCCCGTTCGCGCCATTTCACCCGTTTGACCTCCCAAATGGCCTCGAATAAACAAACAAGCCATACTGGGATGATCCCTAACCTCCCTGGCAATCCCCGATCAATTTCTAGCCCACAACACCCCTGAACCCCGAGCCCACCCCAGAAATCGTGGGCTATGGCACACCGATTTGTCCCGAAAACAACCCATTCACATTTTTTTGCCCTTTTGACCACCCCAATGGCCTCGAATTAATAAACGGATCACACTGGGATGATCCCTGATAACGCTCAAATTACACCTTTTTTACGAGAGGGTAAGCGGTCGTTGTCAAATATATAACTCAACTAGGTTGGGGTCGAATCCCACAGGGAATATGGTGCTAATTAAGTTGTGTGCATATTAGTTGACTTTTAATCATTCGTTTTTGTAAAATAAATAGGGGGTTTGATTCAGTTCACAAATTAATGGTTTCAGTTTAACGAGAAGAAATATGTGTAGTAGTATTCAAATTCAGAGAAATAGCAAGCTAGGGTTATGTCCACCTTGTAGTTTTCAATATATTCTAACTATGGGATTTACGAATTCATACATGCATCGTGTTTACAGAGAAACGCATTGTATTTAACAACATAATCCTAGTGTTTCTCAACCATCAAGGACTAATTCACTTTAGTTCTCTCGAATCAAAAGCATTTACCAAAAACAAGACGAAATCTCCAAGTAGTTAATCCTGCTAAGGCATTAACTTATAAAATAGGGGTTGGTAATCCTATTTTCTTGTCACTACTCTCTTTTCCGAACATCAACCTTTCTTTCGAACAAGTTGCGTTTTAAGGTATATTTTCTATGTTTGCAACCACGAGAATTCAAGATAAGCGAAGAGAGTATGATGTAAACAAATTAATGCATAATGAATTCAAAACCCCAAAGTGATAGATTGTATGCTACAAGGCTTCCATAACCCTAACTAATAAACTTAGCTACTCATGAATAAAACGAAAAACATCATAAATATATTCATCATACCAAAAACTAGAAGACGATCTTGGTGTGCGAATAGTGAAACAAGAGAGAAACGTTTTTCTCTCTCCACCCTAAGCCGTTATTCTCCTCTCTCTGAATAATACATAATAATTGAATAATTGATAAAAATTCAGCCATAAGGCTTTTAATAACATCCTTCTCTAATAAATTGCTACTGAGTCCTCAACTATTTAAAAATATTGAGTTTGCCCGGAAAAAAGTTCCCATATATCACATTCAGTCCAAAAGCTACTTTCCTTTTATGTGAAGTTTCCTCTGCTATCCACAGGTCCCCAAAGTGCCGTAATCTTCCTCATTAGTACCTGAAAAGCATGCTAATCACATAGGTCAGCTCACTTAACTAAAAATAGACTAAAAGTGCAAAAATTATGTATTTTATCCTCAAAACTTAGCTAAAACATGGGTAAGTTATGGTGCTTAGACGTATAGATACGCCCAACATCACCACCCCACACTTACAGCTTTGTTCGTCCTTGAACAACATATCTATTTATGCATACTACACAAGCCTTAGCACCCACAAATGAAAACAAGATGCTCAAATAGGCTCACACAACAATTATGAACAAGAAGTAGCTTCAGGAATCATTCCTAGATACAACCTACCCTCAAGAATAGACTCATTAAGTTGGAAATTTCATGCATATCGTTCAAGAAAAGAAATCATATAAATTACCCAACCTTCATCAACCATGTGCCCTCACAACAAGAGAGTTACCTATAATCACTCACAATCATGCAATTTCTAACAAAATGGGTACAAGAATCAAGTTGCGCTCACTCTCACAAAGAATTCTGAAATTACAACTGATGACCATATGCTTGCCCTTAGTGTAATACTCCACTAATATCAGAATGCTAAGATTAGGATCAAATAGGTCTTTTACGGGTTGTAATGCAGGCTAAAGGATGGGTAGGAACTATTTTGGCCAGAAATAGTGACTATCTTCCCTAAGCGCTTTAATACACTACATTATGCAATTAAGATCAATCTCTAACAACCAATTTCCACTTCTTCTATATTCACAGATCTGCTTTTCACCCTCAACTCGTTAAGCTTAATTAATAACATTATGGTGGGAGTATGCAACCCTTTCAAATATTTTTTTTTGGCACCCTTTTCATGTTAAGCACCCCTATAATAGCCACCCTCAACTTAGGCAATTTGCCTTAGTTGAGGTGTACATGTCCAAGAAGGACCAGGTCCAAAACAGGTTCATTGTAACATGTCCGGGATTAAATTTTGAACTTTTTCAATAATTTTAGCTACTCCCAACCACATCAATTTCTCACGCCAATAATTAGATTTTGGGTCATCAATTTCACCTTTTTCCTCTTATTCTCAAACTCCTAACTCACATTGATTTTACATTAAAGCGCTTAGGAGCTTTTTGGATCAAATTACGGTCTATTAAAGAACGGATTAGGCTACATATGAGGCTAACAAAAGAACAAGCTAAAGGCTCGATGGGGATATCTAAGATAATATACAAAGGTAGGTAAAAAAAAGGTATGAACAATGGCTATCAAAGAAATCCCTAAATCATCTCCTAAACTCACAATCTTTATTTCGTTTTGCACACACACCAAGAAAATTCTAGCATCAGTTGCAGTAAGGAATATACAACATTCTTACACACTCATGGCACATAGTCAACTCAATTAGGAGCATTATAGATTCTCGACCGAACAATTACATGAATTTAATTAAAACCAACAATCACAACAAGAGTCGCAACTAGCCTAGGTGTTTCAAACGTAATGATCCATCACATACTTATGTTATAATGTCATGTGATCCACAAGAGCAGTTACATGTAATTGAAGGACTAATTTTCTCTTAAGACGGTCATCATCCATCCATCATCGAGAAAAGCACCTAATTAGCACTAAATAGAATAAACAAAATAAACAAAATAACTAATCCTATCCAGAAGTATACTAAGGAGAAGGTCCTATTTTCTTACAAAACAAGTAGCAAAGTAACCAGCCACCCCACACTTAAGCACAGCACTGTCCCCAGTGCAAATAACAAGATAAAGAATCTGGATAGTAGTACTTCTCATCCACATTAGGAGTTATGCCACCTGCATGGAGATCATCATTGGAGCCATTTTTCCTGTATTCATCCTATCATCCACGTCAGCCACACATAATGAAACTAACTGTAATTAAGATGAGGGTGGTGAAGTCACCACCCCACACTTAATTTGTTAGTATCAACTAATTAAGTGTTATTGTCGGGTACTCAGACTTCACCGACATACACTTTGACATGGTGCACCACGTTAGTCACAATACAATTCAGTCACTTCAATTTCCCCATGTCTATTTCAATGAAACACTTTTTGATCAAAATCATACCCTACACTTTCAACCATATCAAGATATACAAAACACCATCACTTTCCCAACATAGCCATGGCAAGAATTTAATTCACAATCCTCAAGTGATCAATTAATAACTACAGCATAAAGTCACAACACCTAAGGATTAAGAAAAGAACACTTACCTTGAAGATGAAGGATTGAAGAAAGTGAGTCGATGTTCTTGGGTTTTGAAAGTGGAGAAGAGCTTGTAAGATTAGTAGAGCAAAGAGAAGGGTTTTGAGAGAGGAGGGGTTGGGCGGCGCTTAGGTGAAGGAAAAATGAAGTGGGATTTAAGAGTAGAGAATATGTTTAAAAGATGAGACATGGGTCGGTTTGATCCATTCAAAAATGGATTATTAGGCAAAACTTACACTGATAGGCGGCGCCTATGAAATCGCCTAAGAATAAGTAGGCGGCGCCTAACCTATCACCTAAGTGAGGCAGTGAGCATAGGCGATGGAATAGGCGGTGCCTAACCTATCGCCTATGTTGACATAGGCGGCGCCTAACCTATCGCCTATGTTGACATAGGCGGCGCCTAAGATATTGCCTATGTTGACATAGGCGGCGCCTAACCTATCGCCTAAGTGAGGCAGTGAGCATAGGGAATGGTATAAGCGACGCCTAAGCTATCGCCTATGTTGACATAGGTGGCGCCTAAGCTATCGCCTAAGTGAGGCAGTGAGCATAGGCGATTTACAATGCGGCTCATATCTAATCGCACACCTTAAGATGTGCGGCACACTCTTGGTCGGAAAGGTCCATACTGCGGGGGCTTCTCCCCCGCACCCCTATCGAGGTCAGTGGTGGGCTTCGAGATAGGTCCTATTGGCCCGATCCCTACGCTACCACCACAACTTCATTGAAAGTCATAAAATAAAGTCGCACCGCAAAAATTTTTGGGTTGGATTAACATAATTTGAGGCACGACTCTAACACGAATTATACTTAAGCCTTACATATTTGACCACTCTAACTTACCTGTAATGTTCCCATCACTCCTAAACTTACCACCGTTGACATGGCTCAATTTCAATCCAAATTTGGTACCAATCACCTTCTTAGTACTTCATGCACCTACACTTAATCAAAAACAACAAAAAATGATTAGAAGGATGGATTGCCTCCCACCAAGCGCCTAATTTAGTGTCGCGGCACGACCCAATCAACTTTTCCCTCCACCTTGAGGATATAAATTTCACCCCCAACATCGTATCCATCTTTTTGCCTCGCTCATACGGGGGTGGTGCAGAAATTAAGAAGCCGAGTAATGGATGATGCTTGGTAAACAACTCGGTCTTAAAATGAGGTGTGTTTTTATGCTGCTTATCAAGTGTAAAATAAAGAATATAGGATTCTTGGTCCTCATCTTCACACTCTTCCACTATTTTAGATGATTCCACGGACAAGATATCATCTAAACATAATGTGGAGAAATGCTTTGAGTGAGGCCCAACTAATTCTACGTATAAATACGTCCAACATCATTGCCCAACCTCCCTGGCACAACCCGATCGATTTTGGGCCCACGGTACCCCTGAACCCTGGGCTCACCCCCGAAATCGTCGGCCAAAGCACACCAATTTGTCCCGAAAATGGCCCGTTCATGCCGTTTTGCCCGTTTGACCACCCAAATGGCATTAAATAAATAGACAGACCATATTGGCACGATCCCCAACCTCCCTAGCATGCCCCAGTCGATTTTCAGACCACGATACCCCTAGACCCCGGGCCCACACCAGAAACCGTGGGCTATAGCACACCGATTCAGTCCAAAAATACCTCGTTCGCACCGTTTCACCCGTTTGACCACCCAAATGGACTCAAATAAATAAACGGACCATACTGGGACGATCCCCAACCTCCCTGGCACGCCCCGATCAATTTTTAGCCCACGAAAACCCCGAACATCGGGTCCACCCCCAAAACTGTGGGCTATAGCGCACCAATTTTGCACGAAAATGCCCCATTTGCGTCGTTTCGCCGGCTTGACCACCTAAATGGCCTCAAATAAATAAACGGACCACACTAGGATGATCCCCAAGCTCCCTGGTACGCCCCGATTGATTTTTGACCCACGGTACCTCCGGACCCGAGCCTACCCCTGAAATCGTGGGCTATATATAGCACACTAATTTTACCCGAAAATGCCCAGTTCACACCATTTCTCCCATTTGACCACCCAAATGGCCTTGAATAAATAAACTTACCATACTTGGATGATCCCCACCCTTCCTGGCACGCCCCGATCGATTTTCGGCCCACGACACCCCCGTACCCAGGGCTCACCCCTAAAATCGTGGGCTATAGCACACCGATTTGGCCCAAAAATGCCACGTTCGCGCCGTTTCGCCCGTTTGACCACCCAAATGGCCCCGAATAGATAAATAGACCACACTAGGACGATCCCCAACCTTCTTGGCACGCCCCAGTCAATTTTTGGCCTACGACACTTTCGGACCCCGGGCCTACCCCAAAATTGTGGGCTATAGCACACCGATTGGGCCCAAAAAATGCCCCATTCGTGTTATTTTGCCCGTTTGACAACCTAAATGGCCTCGAATAAATAAACGGACTACACTGGGATAATCCACAACCTCCCTAGCATGCCCCGGTCGATTTTCGACCCACGAAAACCCCAAAACCTGGGCCCACCCCCAAAATCATGGGCTATATAGCACACCAATTTGGCTCGAAAATGCCCCATTCGCGTCGGTTTGCCTGTTTGACCACCAAAATAGCCTCGAATAAATACGCGGACAACACTGGGATGATCCCCAACCTCCCTGGCATGCCCCGATCGATTTTTGGCCTACGACACACCTGGACCCTGGGCCCACTCCCAAATTCGTTAGTTATTGCACACCGATTTGGCTCGAATATTCTCCATTCGTTCCGTTTTGCCCGTTTGACAAACCAAATGACCTCAAATAAATAAACAGACCACACTGGACGATCCCAACCTCCCTTGCACACCCCGGTCGATTTTTGGCCCATGTTACACCCCCGACCACCCCCAAAACCGTGGGCTATAATACACTGATTTAGCCTGAATAGGCCCCGTTCGCGCCGTTTCGCCCGTTTGACCACCCAAATTGCCTTGAATAAATAAACGGACCACACTAGGATGATTCTCAACCCCCTGGCACGCTCCAGTTAATATTCAGCCTACGTCACCACCGGACCCTAGGTCCACCCCAGAAACCGTGGGATATAGCACACCGATTTAGCCCGAAAAAGCCCCGTTTACGCTGTTTCGCCCGTTTGACCACCCAAATGACCTCGAATAAATAAACGAACCACACTGGGATAATCCCCAACCTCCCTGGCACGCTCCGATCAATTTTTGGCTGTGGCACCCTCGAACCCCGGGCCCACCCCTAAAACCGTGGGCAATAGCACACTAATTTGGCCAAAAAATATCCCATTCACGTCGTTTTGCTCGTTTGACCATCCAAATGGCCTCAAATAAATAAATGAACCACACTGGGACGATCCCGAACCTCCCTGGAACGCCTTGGTAAATTTTTTATCAATGATATCCTTGGACCCCGGGCCCACCCCCGAAACTGTAGGCTTCAGCAATCGATTTGGCCTAAAAATACCTCGTTCGTGTCGTTTCGCCCGTTTGACAACCCAAATGGCCTCGAATAAATAAAGGGACCACACTTGGATGATCCCCAACCTCCCTGGCACGCCTCGATCGATTTTTGACTCACGACGCCCTTGGAACCTGGGGTCACCCCCGAAACCGTGAGCTGTAGCACACTGCTTTGGCCCGAAATTGCCCCATTTGCGCCATTTCGCGCGTTTAACCACCCAAAAGGCCTCGAATAAATAAAATGACTACACTGAGATGATCTCCAACCTCCCTGGCATGCCTCAGTTGATTTTTGGCCCACGACACCCCCGACCCCAGGTCCACCCCCAAAACCGTGGGCTATAACACATCGATTTAGCCTGAAAATGCCCCGTTCGCGCCCTTTGACCACCCTAATGGACTCAAATAAATAAATGGACCACACTAGGACGATCCCAGACCTCCCTGGCATGCCCTGATCAATTTTCTGCCCATGGTACCCCAGGAACCCGGGCCCACCCCAAAAACTGTGGGCTATTGCACTCCGATTTTGCCTGAAAACATTTCGTTCGCCGTTTTTCCCGTTTGACCACAAAAATGGCCTCGAATAAATAAATGGACCACACTGGGATGATCCATAACCTCCCTAGCATGCCCCGATCGATTTGTGGCCCATGACACCCCTGTAAACCGGGCCCACCCTTGAATTCGTGCGCTATAGCACACCGATTTGGCGCAAAAATGCTTTGTTCGGGCCATTTTGCCCGTTAGACCACCTAAATAGCCTCGAATAAATAAACAGACCACACTGGGATGATCCCCAACCTACCTAGCACACCCCGGTCGATTTTTAGACCATGACACCCCTGAACCACAAGCCCACCCCCAAAACCGTGGGCTAAAACACATCAATTTTGTCCAAAAATACCCCATTCGCGCCGTTTCGCCTGTTTGACCACCCAAATGGCCTCTAATAAATAAACGGACCATACTAGGATGATCTCCAACCTACCTGGCATGCCACGGTTGATTTTTAGCCCACGGCCCCCCAAACCCTAGGCCCATCCCTAAAATTGTGGGTTATGGCACACCGATTTGGCTAAAAAATACTCCGTTCACGCTGTTTCGCCCGTTTGACCGCCTAAATGACCTGGAATTGATAAATGGACCACACTGGGATGATCCCCAACCTACGAACCAGTTGATTTTCGGCCCATGGCACCCTCAAACCCCAGGCCCACCCCTAAAACCATGGGCTATACCATACCGATTTGGCACGAAAATGCCGCATTCGAGCCGTTTCACCCGTTTGACTACCCAAATGGCCTCGAATAAATAAACGGACCACACTTGGATAATCCCCAACCTCCCTGGTATGCCCCGATCAATTTTAGACATACGGCACACTCGGACCCCGGACCCACCCCCAAAACCCTGGGCTATAGCACACCGATTTGGCAAAAAAATTCCCCATTCACGTCGTTTCGCCCTTTTGACCATCCAAATAGCCTCGAATAAATAAACTGACCACAATGGGACGATCCCCAACCTCAATAGGCACGCCCCAGTCAATTTTTGGCCCACGACACCCCCGAACCCCGGGCCCACCCTTGAAGCAGTGGGCTCTAGAACTTTGATTTGGCCTGAAAATGCCCCGTTCACACCGTTTCGCTCGTTTGATCTCCCATATGGACTTGAATAAATAAACGGACCCCTTGGGATGATCCCCAACCTCCTTGGCATACCCTGATCGATTTTCAGCCTACGGCACCCTTGGACCCCGATCACACCCCCAAAACCGTGGGCTATAGCACATTGATTTTGCCCGAATATGCACCATTTGCATTGTTTTACCTGTTTGACCACCCAAATGGCCTCGAATAAATAAACAGACTACACTTGGATAGTCCCCAACCTCCCTAGCACGCCCCGGTTGATTTTTGGCCTACGGCACCCCTGGACCCCTGGCCCACCCCCAAAGCCGTAGGCTATAGCACACTTATTTGGCCTGAAAATGCCCCGTTCATGTCGTTTTTCCCTTTTGACTACCCAAATAGCCTTAAATAAATAAAAAACCCACACTGGAACGATCCCCAACCTCCCTGGCATGCCTCGGTTGATTTTCGACCCACGACACCCCCGAACCTCGGGCCCACCCCTAAAACTGTGGGCTATAGCGCACCTATTTGGCCCGAAAATGCCCCATTTGCATCGTTTCGCTCTTTTGTCAACCCAAAAGGCCTCGAATAAATAAATGGACTACACTGGGATAATCCCCAACCTCCCTAGCACTCCTCGATTGATTTTCGGCCCATGGCACGCACGAACCCCGAGCCCACCCCCAAAACCGTGGGCTATAGCGCACTAATTTATCCCGAAAATGCCTCATTTGCCCAGTTTCGCTTGTTTGACCAACCAAAAGGCCTCAAATAAATAAATGGTACACAATGGGATGATCTCCAACCTCCTTGGCTAGACCCGGTCAATATTCAGTCCACGATACCCTCGGACTCCGAGCCCACCCCTACACCGTGGGCTATAGCACACCGATTTTGCCTAAAAATGCCCCGTTCGTACCGTTTCGCCCATTTGACAACCCAAAAGGCCTCAAATAAATAAATGGACCACACTGGGATGATCCCCAACCTCCCTGGCATGCCCCGATTTACTTTCGGCCTACGACACCCTTGGACCCCAGGTCCAACCCCGAAACCGTGGGCTATTACACACCAATTTGACCAGAAAATGCCCTATTCGCGCTGTTTTGCTCCTTTGACCACCCAAATTGCCCTGAATAAATAAACAGACCACACTGGGACGATCCTAAACCTCCCTGGCATTCCCTAATCATTTTTCATCCCACGAAACCCTTGGACCCAGGGCCTATCCCCAAAATCGTGGGCTATAACACACCGATTTAGCCCAAAAATGTCCTGTTTGCGCCGTTTCACCAGTTTGACCACCCAAATGGCCTCAAAATAAATAAACAAACCATAGTAGGACTATCCCTAATCTCTGTGACATGCTCCGATTTATTTTTGGCCCACGGCACCCCCAAACCCCAGGCCCACCCCTTAAATCGTGGGCTATAACATACCGATTTGGCCTAAAAATGCCCCGTTTGTGCCGTTTCACCCGTTTGACCACCAAAATGGCCTCGAATAAATAAACAAACCATAATGGGGCGATCCCTACCCCCCCTAGAAAGCCCCGGTTAATTTTCGGCCAACGGCACCCCTAGACCTCGGGCCCACCCCCAAAACCGTGGGCTATAGCACATCGATTTAGCCCGAAAATGCCCCGTTCATACAGTTTTGCCCGTTTGACCACCCATATGACCTCGAATGAATAAACAGACCACACTAGGACGATCCCCAACCTCCCTAACACGCCTTGGTCAATTTTCGGCCCACAGAACCCCAGACCTCGGGCCTACCCCCGAAACTGTTGGTTATAGCACACCGATTTGTCTTAAAAATACCCCCTTCACGCCGTTTCACCCGTTTGACCACCCAAATGCCTCGAATAAATAAACGTACCCCACTAGGATAATCCGCAACCTCCCTGGCACGCCTCGATCAATTTTTAGCCCATGGAACCCCGGGCCCACCCCCAAAATCGTGGGCTATAGCACACCAATTTGGCCCAAAAATGCCCCATTTGCGTTGTTTCCCCTGTTTGACCACCCAAATGGCTACTAATTAATAAGCGGACCACACTGCGATGATACCTAACCTCCCCGGCATGCCACAGTCGATTTTTGTCCCTTGGCACCCTGGGCCCACCCCCAAAACCATGGGCTATAGCACACTAATTTAGTTTGAAAATGCCCTGTTCGCGCCGTTTTGCCTATTTGACCACCCAAATGGCCTTGAATAAATAAATAAACTACACTGGGATGATCCCTAACCTCTTTGTCACGCTACATTCAATTTTTGGCCCACTGCACCCCCGTACCATGGGCCCACCCCCGAAACTGTGGGCTATAGCAAACCAATTTAGCCCAAAAAGGCCCCGTTCACGCCATTTCACCCGTTAGACCACCCAAATAACCTCGAATAAATAAACGGACCACACAGGGATGATTCCCAACCTCCCTGGCATGCCCCAGTCAATTTTTGGACAACGGCACCCCCGAACCCCGGGCTCATCCCTGAAACCGTGGGCTATAGCATACTGATTTGGCCCGAAAATGCCCCGTTCGCATCGTTTTGCCTGTTTGACCACCCAAATGGCCTCGAATAAATAAACAAACCACACTGGGATAATTCGTAACCTCCCTATCATGCCTCGATCGATTTTTGGCCCACAACACCCCCAGACCTCGGGCCCACCCTCAAAACCATGGGCTATAGCACACCGATTTAGCTCGAAAATTCTTCGTTCATGCTGTTTTTCCCGTTTGACCACCCAACTGTCCTCGAATAAATAAATGAACCATACTGGGACGATCCCCAACCTCCTTGGCATGTCCCAGTCGATTTTCAGTCCGACGACACCCTCGAACACCTGGCCCACCCCTGAAATCGTGGGCTATAGTATACTGATTTAGCCCAAAATGCCCCGTTCGCTCTGATTTGCCTGTTTGACCACCCAAATGGCTCCGAATAAATAAACAAACCACACTGGGACGATCCCTAACCTCCCTGGCATGCCCCGGTCAATTTTGGCCCACGGCACCCCTAGACCCTGGGCCCACCCCCGAAACCGTGGGCTATAGCACACCGATTTGGCCCAAAAATGCTCCGGTCATGCTGTTTTGCCTGTTTGACCACCCAACTGGCCTCGAATTAATAAAAGGACCGCTAGCCAATCCCCATCCTCCCTGTCATGCCCGGGCTATTTTTGGCCCACGGCACCACTGGACCTCATGTCCATCCCCGAAACTGTGGCTATAACACACCGATTTGCCCCGAAAATGCCCCGTTCATGCCGCTTCACCCGTTTGACCACCCAAATGGCCTCGAACAAATAAACGGACCACACTTAGAAGATCCCCAACCTCCCTGGCATACCCCAGTTAATTTTCAGCGTGTGCCACCCCAGACCTGAGCCGACCCCCAAAACCGTGGGATTTAGCATACCAATTTGGCCCTAAAATTCCCCATTCGTGTCGTTTTACCTGTTTGACCACCCAAATGGCCTCAAATAAATAAATGAAATACACTGGGATGATCCCCAACCTCCCTGGCACACCCCATTAGATTTTTGGCCCACGACACCCCGGAACCCGGGCCTACCCCTGAAATCGTGAGCTATAGCACACCGATTTGGCACGAAAATGCCCCGTTCGCACCGTTTCATCCATTTGACCTCCCAAATGGCCCCGAAGAAATAAATGAACCACACTGGATTATCCCCAACCTCCCTGGCCTGCCCCGGTTAATTTTTGGTCCACGACACCCCCGGACCTCGGGCCCACCCCCAAAACTGTGGGCTATAGCTCACCGATTTAGCCTAAAAATGTTCCGTTCATGCCGTTTTGCCCGTTTGACCACCTAAATAGCCTCGAATAAATAAACAGACCACACTACGACGAACCACAATATTACTGGAATGCCTCGGTCGATTTTCGCCCCACAACAGCCCCAGATCCGAGCCCACCCTCAAAACCATGGGCTATAGCACACTGATTTGGCCTAAAAATGCCTCGTTCGCGCTGTTTCGCTTGTTAGACCATCCAAATGGCCTCAAATAAATAAATGAACCACACTGGGATGATCCCCAACCTCACTGGCATGCCCTGGTCGATTTTCGTCCCAAGGCACCCCCGGACCCCGGGCTCACCCCTAAAATCGTGGGCTATAGCACACCGATTTAGCTCAAAAATACCTCATTCATACCGTTTCACCAGTTAGACCACCCAAATGGCCTCGAATAAATAAACGGTACATACTAGGATGATCCCCAACCTCCCTGCCACGACCCGATCAATTTTTGGCCCGCGACACCCCCGTACATCCGGCCCACCCCCAAAACCGTGGGCTATATCACACCAATTTTGCCTAAAAATGCCCCCTTCATGTCGTTTCGCCCGTTTGACCACCCAAATAGCCACGAGTAAATAAACGGACCATACTAGGACGATCCCCAACCTCCCACGCAAGCCCTGATCAATTTTGGCCCACGGTACCCCCGGACCTCGCGCCCACCCTCCAAACTATGGGCTAGAGCACATCGATTTGGCCCGAAAATGCCCCGTTCGCACCGTTTTGCCTGTTTGACCACCCAAATGGCCTTGAACAAATAAACATACCACACTAGGATGATCCCCAACTTCCCTGGCATGCCCCAATTGATTTTTAGCCCACAGAACCCCTGAACCCTAGCCCACCCCAAAAACAATAGGCTATAGCACACCGATTTGGCCTGAAAATGCCCTGTTCGCGTTGTTTCGCCTGTTTGACTACCCAAATGGCCACGAATAAATAAACAAACCAAACTGAGACGATCCTCAACCCCCCTGGCATACCCCGATCGATTTTCAGCCCACGACACCCCCAGACCCTGGGCCCACTCTGAAACCGTGGGCTATAGCACACCGATTTAGCCTAAAAATTCCTCATTCGTGCTGTTTCACCCGTTTGACCACGCAAATGGCCTCGAATAAATAAACAGACCACACTAGGACGATCCCCAACCTAACAGGCAAGAATCGATCGATTTTCGGCCCACGACACCCTTGAACCCCAGGCCCATCCCCGAAACCGTGGGATATAGCACACCGATTTGGCCCAAAAATGCCCCGTTCATTCTGTTTTGCCTGTTTGACTACCCAAATGGCCTTGAATTAATACACAATGCATACTGGGATGATTACAAACCTCCCTGGCATGTCCCGATCGATTTACGGCCCATGACACCCCTAAAATCGTGGGCTAAAGAACACCGATTTGGCCCAAAAATACCCCGTTCGCGTCATTTCACACGTTTAACCACCCAAATGGCTTCAAATAAATAAACGTACCACATTGGGATGATCCCCAACCTTACTTGCGCATGCCCCGGTTGATTTTTGCCCTACAATACCCTTGAACCCTGGGCCCTCCCCTAAAACCGTGAGCTATAGCACACCGATTAGTCTCGAAAATGCCCCGTTCACGCCGTTTTGCCTGTTTGACCACCAAAATAGCCACGAATAAATAAACGGACCACACTGGGATGATCCCTAACCTCTATGGCATGCCCCGGTCGATTTTCAGCCCATGGTACCCCCGAACCCTAGGCCCACCCCAAAACCATGGGCTATAGCACACCAATTTGGCTCGAAAATGCCCCGTTCAAGTCGTTTTGCCCGTATGAAGACCCAACTGGCCTCGAATAAATAAACGGATCATACTGGGATGACCCCAAACCCCCCTGATATGCCCTAGTCGATTTTTGGCCCACGACACCCCCGGACCTCGGGCCTACCCCCGAAACTGTGGGCTATTGCACACCAATTTGGATCGAAAATGCCCCGTTCGCTTTGTTTCGCCCGTTTGACCACCCAAATAGCCTCAAATAAATAAAATGACCACACTGGGATGATTCCCAACCTTCCTAGCATGCCTCGATTGATTTTTGCCCACGGCACCCCTGGACCCAGGCCCACCCCCGAAACCGTAGGCTATAGCACACCGATTTGGACCACCCAAATGGCCTTGAATAAATAAATGGACCACACTAGGATGATCCCCAACCTCCTTGGCACACCCCGGTCGATTTTTGACCCACGGTACCGCTGGACCCGAGCCCACCCCCGAAATCGTGGGCTGTAGCACACCGATTTGGCCCAAAACTACCCCGTTCGCGTCGTTTTGCCTGTATGACCACCCAAATAGCTTAGAATAAATAAATAAACTATACTGGGATGATCCCCAACCTCCCTGGTACGCTCTGATCGATTTTCGATCGACGACACCCCGGACGACTGGCCCATCATCAAAACCGTGGGATATAGCTTACTGATTTGGCCCGAAAATGCTCTGTTCAAGCCGTTTTGCCCGTTTGACCACCCAAATGGCCTCAAATTAATAAACGGGTTGTACTGGGATGATTCTAAACCTCCCTGGCATCCCCGGTCAATTTAGGGCCCACGGCACCCCCGACCCCAGGCCCACCTCCAAAACCGTGGGCTAAAGCACACCAATTTGGCCCAAAAATACGCCGTTTACGCCGTTTTGCCTGTTTGACCACCCAAATGGCCTCAAATAAATAAATGAACCACAATAGGACGATCCCTAACCTCACAGGAACGACCCGGTTGATTTCGGCGCACGGTACCCCCCGGGCCCCGGGCCCACCCCAAAATCATGGGCTATAGCATACCAACTTGGCCCAAAAATACCTCGTTCACGTCGTTGCGCCTGTTTGACCACCCAAATAGCCTCAAATAAATAAACAAACCACACTGGGACAATCCCCAACCTCCTTGGACCGCCACGGTCAATTTTTGGCCTACGACACCCCCGGACCCCAGGCCCACCCCCAAAACGGTGGGCTATAGCATACCGATTTGGCCTGAAAATGCTCTGTTTGCATCGTTCCACCCGTTTGACCACCCAAATGGCCTTTAATAAATAAACGGACCAAACTAAGATGATCCCAACCTCCTTGGCACACACCGGTCGATTTTTGACTCACGACACCCTCGGACCCCGGGCCCACCCCTGAAACCATGGGTAATAGCACACCAATTTGGCTCGAAAATGCTCTGTTTGCACTGTTTCACCCATTTGACCACCCAAATAGCCTGGAATAAATAAATAAACCACACTAGGATGATCCCCAACCTCCCTGGAACGGCTCGGTCGATTTTCGTCTTGTGGGACCCCCGGACCCTAGGCCCACCCCCAAAACCGTGGGCTATAACACATCGATTTAGCCTGAAAATGCCCCGCTCGCTCCGTTTCGCCCGTTTGACCACCCAAATGGCCTCAAATAAATAAATGGACCACACTGGGACGATCCCCAACCTCCCTGGCACGCCCTGGTCGATTTTCGGCCAATGCCACCCCTGGACCCCGAGCCCACGTTCGAGTTGTTTTGCCCTTTTGTCCACCCAAATGGCTACGAAAAATTATATAGACCACACTGGGATGATTCCCTACTTCCTTGGTACGCCCCAATCAATTTTTAGTCCATAGCATGCCTGGACCCCGGGCCCACCGCCAAAACCATGGGCTATAGCACACCGATTTGGCCCCAAATTGCCCCGTTCGCGCAGTTTTACCAGGTTTGTCCACCCAAATGGCCAAAAAAATTAAACGAACCACACTGGAATGATCCCCAACCTCCCTGGCATGCCCTAGTCAATCTTTGGCCCACAGCACGCTCGGACCCATGGCCCACCCCCAAAACCGTGGGTTAAGCACACCGATTTGGCCCGAAAATGCCCCGTTTGCGCCGTTTCGCCCTTTCTCCCATCCAAATACCCACAAAAAATTAAACGGACCACACTGGGACTATCCCCAACCTCCCTGGCACACCCCGATCAATTTTCAGCCGACAGCACGCCTGGACCCCAGGACCATCCCCGAAATCGTGGGATATAGCATACCGATTAGGCCCGAAAATGCCCCTTTCGCGCCATATCGCCCGTTTGTCTACCAAAATGGCCACAAAAATTTAAACGGACCATACTGGGATGGTCCCTAACTTCCCTGGCACAACCCAGTCAATTTTTGGCCCATAGCGCGCTCGAACCCTGAACCCACCCCAAAACAGTGGGCTATAGCACACCAATTTGGCCCGAAAACACCCCATTCACGCTGTTTCGCCTGTTTGTCCACCCAAATGACTACGAAAATTTAAAAAGACCACACTTGGATGATCCACAACCTCCCTGAAATGCCCCGGTCAATTTTTGACCCAAAGCATGCCCGGACCCCGAGCCCACCCCCAAAACCGTGGGCTATAGCACACTAATTTGGCCTGAAAATGCTTCGTTTGTGCCGTTTCGCCCGTTTGTCCACCCAAATGGAAAATATAAATTAAGCGGACCACACTAGGATGATCCCCAACCTCCCTGGCACGCCTCGGTCAATTTTCTGCCCGTCTACCCCCAAAACTGTGGTCTATAGCACACCGATTTGCCCAGAAAACACCCCTTTCACGCCGTTTCACCAGTTTTACAGCCCAAATGGCCACGAAAAATTAAACGGATGACACTGGGATAATCCGCAACCTCCCTGGAACAACCCGATTAATTTTCGGCCCACAACATCCCAGGACCCCAGGCCCATCCCCAAAATCGTGGGCTAAAGTACACCGATTTAGCTCGAAAAAGCCCCGTTCGCACCGTTTTGCCCATTTGTCCACCCAAATGGCCACGAAAAGTTAAACGGACCACACTGGGACGATCCCCAACCTTCCTGGCATGCCCCAATTGATTTTTGTCCCACAACACAACTGGACCCCGAGCCCACACCCAAAACCGTAGGCTAGAGCACACCGATTTGGCCTGAAATGCCTTATTTGCGTCGTTTTGCCCATTTGTCCACCCAAATAGCCACGAAAAACTAAACGGACTACACTGGGATGATCCGTAACCTCCCTGGCACGCCCCGATCAATTTTTAGCCCATATAACACCTGGACGCAGGGACCATCCCAAAATCGTGGGTTATAGCACACCGATTAGGCCCGAAAATGCCCCGTTCGCGCTGTTTTGCCCGTTTGTCCACCCAAATGGCCACGGAAAATTAAACGGATGATACTGGGATGTTTTCCAACCTCCCTAGCACGCCCTGGTCAATTTTTGGCCCACAGAGCGCTTGGACCCTGGGCCCATCCCCGAAACTATGGGCTATTATGGCACACCGATTTAGCCCCAAAACACCTCGTTCACGCCGTTTCGCCCATTTGTCCACTCAAATGGCCTCAAAAATTTAAACAGACCGTACTTGGATGATCCCGAACCTCCCTGGAATGCCTCGGTCGATTTTTGACCAATAGCACGCCCTGAACCCGAGCCCACCCCCAAAATTGTGGGCTATGTAGCACACTGATTTGGCTTAAAAATGCCCTATTTATGCCGTTTCACCAGTTTATCCACCAAAATGGCTAAGAAATATTAAACGGACCACACTAGGATGATCCCAAACCTCCCTGGCATGCCCGGATAGATTTTCAGCCCGTCTACCACAGAAACCGTTGGTCAAGCACACCGATTTGGCCAGAAAATGCCTCTTTCACGCCGTTTTGCCCATTTTCCCTCCCAAATGGCCACGAAAAATTAAACAGACCACACTGGGATGATCCCCAACCTCCCTGGCACACCTTGATCAATTTTTGGCCCATAACATGCCAGGACCCTGGGACCACCCTCAAAACCGTGGGTTATAGCACACCGATTTAGCCCAAAAATGACCCGTTAGTGCTGTTTCGCCCGTTTGTCCACCCAAATGGCCACGAAAAATGAAACGGACCACACCAAAATAATCCCCAACTTCCCTGGCACACCCCGATCCATTTTTGACACACAGCACGCCCGGACCCCATGCCCACCCCCGAAAGTGTTGGCCATAGCACACCGATTTGGCCCAAAAATTCCCCATTCGCACCGTTTTGCCTGTTTGTCTACCCAAATGGCCACAAAAAATTAAACGGATCACACTGAGATGATCCCCAACCTCCCTGGCATGCCCCGATTAATTTTTGGCCCACAGCATGCCCGAACTCCAGGCCCAACGCCAAAACCGTGGTCTATTGCACACCAATTTAGCTCAAAAACACCCCATTCTCACCGTTTCGCCTGTTTGTCTACCAAAATGGCCACAAAAAATGAAACGAACCACACTGGGATTATCCCCAACATCCCTGGCATGCCCCGATCAATTTTTGGCGCACAGCATGCCAGAACCTTGGGCTCACCCCCAAAAATGTGGGCTATAGCACATCGATTTGGCCTGAAAATACCCCGTTCGCGCCGTTTCGCCCGTTTGTCTACCCAAATGGCCACGAAAAATTAAACGGACCACACTGGAATGATCCTCAATCTCCCTGGCTCGCCCCGATCAATTTTTAGCCCACAGCATATCGGACCTAGGGAAAACCCCCAAATCTTTGGGCTATAATACCCTGATTTAGCCCAAAAATGCCCCGTTCGCGCCGTTTTGGCCGTTTGTCCACCCAAATGGCCACGAAAAATTAAATGGACCATACTGGGATGATCCCCAAACTCCCTGGATTGCCTCGATCAATTTTCCGCCCACAGTGCGATGGGACCCGGGCCCACCCCCAAAACCGTGGGCTATAGCACACCGATATGGCCCAAAAATGCCCCATTCGCATCGTTTCACCCGTTTGTCCACCCAAATAGCCACAAAAAATTAAACGGACCATATTAGGATGATCCCCAACTCCCTGGGATGCCCCGATCGAGTTTTGGCCCACAGCGCGCCCGTACCCCGGGCCTACCCCTGAAACCGTGGGCTATAGCATACCGATTTAGCTCGAAAATGCCTCGTTCGCTCTGTATCGCCCGTTTGTCAACCCAAATAGCCACAAAAAATTAAATGGACCATACTGGGACATTCCCCAACCTCCCTGCCACGACCCGGTCGATTTTTGGCCCACAGCACATCCGGACCCCGAGCCTACCACAAAAATCGTGGGTTATAGCACACCGATTTAGCCCAAAAATGCTCCGTTCGCGCCGTTTCGCCTATTTGTCCACCCAAATGGCCACAAAAATTAAACGGACCACACTGGGATGATCCCCAACATCCCTGGTATGCCCCGGTCGATTTTTCGCCTACAGCACGCTCGAACCCCGGGCCCACCCCTGAAACAGAGGGCTATAGCACACCGATTTGGCCCAAAACTGCCCCGTTCGTGCCTTTTTGCCCGTTTGTTCCCCCAAATGCCACGAAAAATTAAACGAACCACACCGGGATGATCCCCAACCTCCCTGACATGCCCCGATCGATTTTTGGTCCAAAGTACGCCTGGACCCCGGGCCCACCCCTAAAATCGTGGGCTATAGCATATTGATTTAGCCCTAAAATGCCATGTTCGCGCAATTTCGCCTGTTTGTCTGCCCAAATGGCCAACTCCCTGGCATGCCCCGATTAATTTTCAGCCGACAGCGCGTACGAACCCCGGGACCACCCCCAAAACCGTGGGTTAGCACACAGATTTGTCCTAAAAATGCCCCGTTCGCACTGTTTCGCATATTTGTATACCGAAATGGCCATAAAAAATTTAACGAACCACGCTGGGATGATTCCCAAGCTCCCTGGCATGCCCCGATTGATTTTTGGCCCACAGCACGCCCGTACCCTGGGTCAAACCCCCAAAATCGTAGGCTATAACACACCGATTTGACCTGAAAATGCCCGGTTCGCGTCGTTTCACCCGTTTGACCACCTAAATGTCCTTGAATAAATAAACAAACCATACTGAGACTATCCTAAACCTCCCTGGTATGCTCCGTTTGATTTTCCGTCCACGGCACCCTCGGACCCCGAGGCCATCCTTGAAACCGTGGGCTATAGCACACTAATTTGGCCCGAAAATGCCCTGTTCGTGCCTTTTGACCACCCAAATGGCCTCGAAAAAATAAAAATACCACACGGATTATCCCCAAACTCCCTAGCACACCTCGGTCGATTTTCGACCCACGGCACCACGGACCCAGGCCCATCCTTGAAACCGTGGGCCAGCATACCGATTTGGCCTAAAAATGCCCCGTTCATGCCGTTTCGCCTGTTTGACCACCCAAATGGCCTCAAATAAATTAATGTACCACACTGGGATGATCCCAATCTCCTTTACATGCCTCAGTCAATTTTTGACCCACGACACCCCCAGACCATGGACCCACCCCTGAAACCGTGGGCTATAGTACACCAATTTGGCCCAAAATTGCCCAATTCACGCCGTTTCACCCGTTTGACAACCAAATGGACTCGAATAAATAAACGGAGCACACTGGGATGATCCCCAACCTCCCTAGCATGACCCGATCGATTTTTGGCCCACGACACCCTTGGACCCCAGGCCCACCCCCGAAACTGTGGGCTATAGCACACCGATTTGACATGAAAATGCCCCGTTCATGCCGTTTCGCACGTTTGATCACCCAAATGGCCTCGAATAAATAAATGGTCCATACTGGGCTTATCCCCAACCTTCCTGGCACGCCCCGATCAATTTTTGGCCCACGGCACCCCTGGACTCCGGGCCCACTCCCAAAACCATGGGCTAAATCTCACCGATTTGGCCCGAAAATGGCTCGTTCTCGCTGTTTCGCCTGTTTGACTGCTCAAATAGCCTCGAATAAATAAACGGACCACAATAGAATGATCACCAACCTCCCTGGTGCGCGTCGGTCAATTTTTACCCCACGGTACCCCCCCAAACTCCGGGACCACCCCTAAAATCGTGGGCTATAGCAGATTAATTAAGCTCGAAAATGCCCTGTTCGCGCCGTTTCGCTTGTTTGACCACCCAAATGGCCTCAAATAAATAAACAGACCACAATGGGACGATCCCCAACCTCCCTCGCACGCCTTAGTCGATTTTTGGCCCATGACACCCTCGGGCCCCGGCCCACCCCTGAAACCATGGGCTATAACACACTGATTTGGTCCAAAAATACCCCGTTCGTGTTGTGTTGCCTGTTTGACCACTCAAATGCCCTCGAATAAATAAACGGACCACACTGGGACGATCCCCAACCTCCCTGGGCACACCCCGATTGATTTTACGCCAACAACACCCTCGGGTCCACCCCTAAAACCGTGGGCTATAGAATACCAATTTGTCCCGTTTACGCCGTTTTTCCTGTTTGACCACCCAAATGGCCTCGAATAAATAAATGGACCACACTGGCACGATCCCTAACCTCCCTGGCATTCCCCGATCAATTTTTGGCCAACGAAACCCCCGTACCCTGGTCCCACCATGAAACCGTGGGCTATAACACATAAATTTGGCCCGAAAGTGACCCGTTCATGCCGTTTTGCCTGTTTGACCACCAAAATAACCTCGAATAAATAAACAGAACACACTGGGATGATCCTCAACCGTCCTAGCATGTCTTGGTTAATTTTTAGCCCACGGCACCGCCGAATCTTGGACCCATCCCCGAAACTGTGGGCTATAGCACACTAATTTGTCCTGAAAATGCCCTGTTCGCGCTGTTTTGCCCGTTTAACTAGCCAAATGGCCTCGAATAAATAAAAGGACCACACTGGGACGATCCCCAACCTCCCTGGCATGCCTCGGTCAACTTTTTCCCCACGTCACCCCCGAAATCATGGGCTATATCACACTTATTTTGCCCAAAAATGCCCATTTACACCGTTTCGCCTGTTTAACCACCCAAATGGGCTCGAATAAATAATTGAACCACACTGGTATGATCCTCAACCTCACTAACATACCTCAGTCGATTTTTACCCAACGACACTCTCGTACCTTGGGCCCACACCCAAAACCGTGGGCTATAGCACACCGATTTTGCCCAAAAATGACCCGTTCGCACCGTTTCTCTCGTTTGTCCATCCAAATGGACACGAAAAATTAAATGGACCACACTAGGATGATCCCTAACCTCCCAGGCATGCCCCAATCGATTTTTGGCCCACAGTATACCCGGACCTCGGGCCCCCCCAAAACCTGGGCTATAGCACACTGATTTGGCCCAAAAATGCCCCATTCACGCTGTTTCGCCCGTTTGACCACCTAAATGGCCACAAAAAATTAAAGGGACCACACTGGGACGATCCCCAACCTCCCTAGCAAGCCCCGGTTAATTTTTGGCCCACAGCACGCCCGGACCGCAGGCCCACCCCCAAAGCCTTGGGCAATAGCACACTGATTTGGTAAAAAAATGCCCCGTTTACGCCGTTTTACCCGTTTGTCCACCCAAATGGACACGAATAACAAAATGGACCACACTGGGATGATCCCCAACCTCCCTGGCACGCCCCGATCAATTATTTCCCTATAGAACGCCTAAACTCCAGGCCCACCCCAAAACCGTGGGCTCTAGCACACCTATTTGACCTGAAAATGCCCCGTTCACGCCGTTTCACCCGTTTGTCCACCTAAATTGCCACAAAAAATTAAACAGACCATACTGGGATGAGCACCAACCTCCATGGAACGCTCTGGTCGATTTTTGGCCCGTAGTGCGCCCGAACCCTGGGTCCACCCCCAAAACCGTGGGCTATATAGCACACTAATTTAGCCCAAAAACACCCCGTTCGCCGCCGTTTCACCTGTTTGTCCACCCAAATTGCCACGAACAATAAAATAAACCACACTAGGACGATCCTGAACATCCCTGGCACGCCTCAGTCAATTTTTGTCACACAGCACGCACGGACCCTGGGTTCAACCCCGAAACCGTAGGCTATAGCACACTGAATTGGCCTAAAAATGCCCTGTTCGCGCCGTTTCGCCCGTTTATCTACCCAAATGGCCAAAAAAAAATTAACGGACCATACAGGAACGATCTCTAACCACCCTGGCATGCTCCGGTCAATTTTCGGCCAACAACACCCCCGATCCCAGGGCAAACCCCCGAATACGTGGGCTATAGCACACTGATTTGGCCCGAAAATGCCCCATTCGCGTCGTTTCACCCTTTTGTCCACCCAAATGGCCACGAAAAATTAAATGGACCACATTGGGACAATCCCCAACTTCCCTGGCATGCCTCGGTTGATTTTTGGCACACAGCGCGGTGGACCTTGGGCCCACCCCCAAAATCGTCTGCTATAGCACATCGATATGGCCCAAAAATGCCCCGTTCATAATGTTTCGCTCGTTTGTCCACCCAAATAGCCATAAAAAATTAAACGGACCATATTAGGATGATCCCCAACGCCCCGTCACGCTCCGTTCGATTTTTGGCCCACAGCGCCCTCGGAACCTTGGCCCACCCCTGAAACCGTGGGCTATTGCTTACCGATTTAGCTCGAAAGTGCCTCATTCACACCGTATCGCTCGTTTGTCCACCCAAATAGCCACGAAAAAATAAACGGATAATACTGGGATGTTCCCCCAACCTCCCTGGCACTCCTCGATCAATTTTCGGCATACAGCATGCCCGGACCCCGGCCCCACCCCTAAAATCATGGGTTATAGCACACCAATTTGGCCCGAAAATGCTTCGTTCGCGCCGTTTCGCCCATTTGTCCACCCAAATGGCCACAAAAAATTAAACGGACCACACTGGGATGATCCCCAACATCCCTGGCATGCCCCGATTAATTTTTCTCCCATAGCACGCTCGGACCCCGGGTCCACCCCTAAAATAATGGGCTATAGCACACCGATATGGCCTGAAAATGCCCTGTTCGCGCTGTTTCGCCCGTTTGTCCTACCCAAATACCACGAAATATTAAACGGACCACACAGGGATGATCCCCAACCTCCCTAGCATGCCTGGTCAATTTTTGGCCCAAAGTACACCCGGACCCCGGGCCCACCCCTGAAATCGTGGGATATAGCACATCGATTTGGCCCAAAAATGCTCCGTTCGCGCCGTTTCACCCCGTTTGTCTACCGAAATGGCCACAAAAAATTAAACAGACCACACTGGGATGATCCCCAACCTCCGTGGCATGCCCCAGTCGATTTCAGATGACAGCGCACCTGAACCCCGGGATCACCCCCAAAACTGTGGGCTAGCTCACCGATTTGGCCCGAAAATGCTTCGTTCACGCACTTTCGCTCGTTTGTCCACTGAAATGCCCACGAAAAATTAAACAAACCACGCTGGAACGATCCCCAACCTCCCTGGCATACCCCGATCAATTTTAGCCCACAACACGCTCGTACCCCGGATCCACCCTCAAAATCGTGGGCTATAGCACACTAATTTGGCCAGAAAATGCCCGTTTCGCGGTGTTTTACCCGTTTGACCACCCAAATGTCCTTGAATAAATAAACGAACCACAATGAGACTATCCCCAACCTCCCTGGCACGCCCCGATTGATTTTCGGCCCACGACACCCCTGGACCCCGGGTCCACCCCCAAAAACGTGGGCTATAGCACACCAATTTAGCTCGAAAATGCCCTGCTTGCGCCGTTTGACCACCCTAATGGCCTAAAATAAATAAACGGACCACACTAGGATGATCCCCAACCCCCCGAGCATGCCTCGTTCTATTTTCAACCCACGGCACCCCCGAACCCGGTCCACCACCGAAATCGTGGGCCAGCACACCGATTTAGCCCAAAAATGCCCCCTTCGTACCGTTTCACCTGTTTGACCACCCAAATGGCCTCGAATAAATAGATGAACCACACTGGGATGATCCCTAACCTTTCTTACACGCCTCAGTCAATTTTTGACCCACGACACCCCCGGACCCTGGACCCACCCCTAAAATCATGGGCTATAGCACACCGATTTAGCCTGAATATGACCCGTTCACATTGTTTTGCCCGTTTGACCACCCAATGGACTCGAATAAATAAACAGACCACACTAGGGTGATTCCCAACCTCCCTAACATGACTCGGTCAATTTTTAGCCCACGACACCCTTGGACCCAGGGCCCACCCCCAAAACGATGGGCTATAGCACACCGATTTGGCCTGAAAATGCCTCGTTCATGCCGTTTTGCCTGTTTGATCACCCAAATTGCCTCGAATAAATAAATGCTCCATACAGGGATTATCCCCAACCTTCCTGGCATACCCCGGTCGATTTTTGGCCCACGAAACCCCTGGACTCAGGGCCCACTCCCGAAACCATGGGCTAAATCTCTCTGATTTGGCAGGAAAATGCCCCGTCCTCGCTGTTTCTCCTGTTTGACCACCCAAATAGCCTCGAATAAAAATCAGACCATAATAGAACGATCCCCAACCTCTTTGGCACGCGCCGGACAATTTTTGGCCCACGGTACCCCCTAAACCCCAGGCCCACCCCCAAAACCGTGGGCTATAGCACATCGATTTGGCCCAAAAATACCCCGTTTGCGCCGTTTCACTCGTTTGACAACTCAAATGGCCACAAATAAATAAACAGACCATACTAGGACGATCCTCAACCTCCCTGGCATGCCCTAGTCGATTTTTGGCCCACGACTCCCCCGAGCCTCGGCCCACCCCTGAAACCGTGAGCTATAGCACACCAAGTTGGTCCGAAAATGCCCCGTCCGCGTTGTGTCGCCCGTTTGACCACTTAAATAGCCTCAAATAAATAAATGGACCATACTGGGATGATCCCCAACCTCCCTGGGCACGCCCCGGTAGATTTTACGCCAACGGTACCCCCGGTACCACCCCTAAAACTATGGGCTATAGCACACCAATTTGGCCCGAAAATACCCCATTCACTCTGTTTTACCTGTTTAACCACCCAAATGGCCTCGAATAAATAAATGGACCATATTGGGATGGTCGCTAACCTCCCTGGCATTCCCCGATCGATTTTTAGCCCACGACACCCCCCGGAACCCGGGCCCACCCTCGAAACCGTGGGCTATAACACATCAATGTGGCCCGAAAGTGCCCCGTTCATGCCGTTTTGCCTGTTTGACCACCCAAATGGCCTCGAATAAATAAACGGACCACACTGGGACGATCCCCAAACTTTCTGGAATACCTCGACCAATCTTTGGCCCACGTCACCCCCGAAACCATGGGCTATAACTTACTTATTTGGCCCAAAAATGCCCCATTTGCACCGTTTCGCCTATTTAACCACCCAAATAAGCTCGAATAAATAATTGAACCACACTGGTATGAACCTCAACCTCACTGACATGCCTCGATCAATTTTTGACCCACGACACTCTCAGACCCCAGGTCCACCCCCAAAACCGTGGGCTATAGCACATCGATTTGGCCCAAAAATGCCCTGTACGCATCGTTTCACTTGTTTGTCCACCCAAATGGACACGAAAAAATAAATGGACTACACTGGGATGATCCCCAACCTCCCTGGCATGCCCCGGTCAATTTTTGGCCCACAGCATGCCCAGAGCCCGGACCTCCCAAAATCTTAAGCTATAGTACACCGATTTGGCCCGAAAATGCCCCGTTCGCGCCGTTTCGCACGTTTGTCCACCCAACTGGCCACGAAAAATTAAAGCTACCACACTCGGACGATCCCCAACCTCCCTAGCAAGCCCCGATTGATTTTCGGCCAACAGCACGCTCGAACCCCGAGCCCACCCCCAAAACCGTGGGCTATAGTACACCGATTAGGCAAAAAAATACATGATTCGCGCTGTTTCAACCGTTTATCCACCCAAATGGATACGAATAATTAAACGAACCACACTGGGATGATCCCCAACCTCCCTGCCACGCCTCGGTCGATTTTTGCCCCACATAACGCCCGAATTCCAGGCCCACCCCCAAAACCATAGGCTATGACACACCGATTTGACCTGAAAATACCCCGTTTGCGTCGTTTCGCCCGTTTGTCCACCTAAATGGCCACGAAAAATTAAACGGACCATACTGGGATGATCACCAACTACCTTGGCATGACCCGGTCGATTTTTGGCCTTAAGCACGCCCATACCCTGAGCCCACCCCCAAAACCGTGGCCTATAATACACCGATTTGGCCCAAAAATACCTCATTCGCGCCGTTTCACCCGTTTGTCCACCCAAATAGCCACGAAAAATTAAACGGACCATACTGGGATGATCCCCAACATCCCTGGTATGCCCCGGTCGATTTTTTGCCTACAACACGCTCGAACCCCGGGCCCACCCCTGAAACAGAGGGCTATAACACACCGATTTGGCCCAAAACTGCCCCGTTCGTGCCTTTTTGCCCGTTTGTTCCCCCAAATGCCACGAAAAATTAAACGAACCACACCGGGATGATCCCCAACCTCCTTGACATGCCCCGATCGATTTTTGGTCCAAAGTACGCCTGGACCCCGGGCCCACCCCTAAAATCGTGGGCTATAGCATATTGATTTAGCCCTAAAATGCCATGTTCGCGCAATTTCGCCTGTTTGTCTGCCCAAATGGCCAACTCCCTGGCATGCCCCGATTAATTTTCAGCCGACAGCGCGTACGAACCCCGGGACCACCCCCAAAACCGTGGGTTAGCACACAGATTTGTCCTAAAAATGCCCCGTTCGCACTGTTTCGCATATTTGTATACCGAAATGGCCATAAAAAATTTAACGAACCACGCTGGGATGATTCCCAAGCTCCCTGGCATGCCCCGATTGATTTTTGGCCCACAGCACGCCCGTACCCTGGGTCAAACCCCCAAAATCGTAGGCTATAACACACCGATTTGACCTGAAAATGCCCGGTTCGCGTCGTTTCACCCGTTTGACCACCTAAATGTCCTTGAATAAATAAACAAACCATACTGAGACTATCCTAAACCTCCCTGGTATGCTCCGTTTGATTTTCCGTCCACGGCACCCTCGGACCCCGAGGCCATCCTTGAAACCGTGGGCTATAGCACACTAATTTGGCCCGAAAATGCCCTGTTCGTGCCTTTTGACCACCCAAATGGCCTCGAAAAAATAAAAATACCACACGGATTATCCCCAAACTCCCTAGCACGCCTCGGTCGATTTTCGACCCACGGCACCACGGACCCAGGCCCATCCTTGAAACCGTGGGCCAGCATACCGATTTGGCCTAAAAATGCCCCGTTCATGCCGTTTCGCCTGTTTGACCACCCAAATGGCCTCAAATAAATTAATGTACCACACTGGGATGATCCCAATCTCCTTTACATGCCTCAGTCAATTTTTGACCCACGACACCCCCAGACCATGGACCCACCCCTGAAACCGTGGGCTATAGTACACCAATTTGGCCCAAAATTGCCCAATTCACGCCGTTTCACCCGTTTGACAACCAAATGGACTCGAATAAATAAACGGAGCACACTGGGATGATCCCCAACCTCCCTAGCATGACCCGATCGATTTTTGGCCCACGACACCCTTGGACCCCAGGCCCACCCCCGAAACTGTGGGCTATAGCACACCGATTTGACATGAAAATGCCCCGTTCATGCCGTTTCGCACGTTTGATCACCCAAATGGCCTCGAATAAATAAATGGTCCATACTGGGCTTATCCCCAACCTTCCTGGCACGCCCCGATCAATTTTTGGCCCACGGCACCCCTGGACTCCGGGCCCACTCCCAAAACCATGGGCTAAATCTCACCGATTTGGCCCGAAAATGGCTCGTTCTCGCTGTTTCGCCTGTTTGACTGCTCAAATAGCCTCGAATAAATAAACGGACCACAATAGAATGATCACCAACCTCCCTGGTGCGCGTCGGTCAATTTTTACCCCACGGTACCCCCCAAACTCCGGGACCACCCCTAAAATCGTGGGCTATAGCAGATTAATTAAGCTCGAAAATGCCCTGTTCGCGCCGTTTCGCTTGTTTGACCACCCAAATGGCCTCAAATAAATAAACAGACCACAATGGGACGATCCCCAACCTCCCTCGCACGCCTTAGTCGATTTTTGGCCCATGACACCCTCGGGCCCCGGCCCACCCCTGAAACCATGGGCTATAACACACTGATTTGGTCCAAAAATACCCCGTTCGTGTTGTGTTGCCTGTTTGACCACTCAAATGCCCTCGAATAAATAAACGGACCACACTGGGACGATCCCCAACCTCCCTGGGCACACCCCGATTGATTTTACGCCAACAACACCCTCGGGTCCACCCCTAAAACCGTGGGCTATAGAATACCAATTTGTCCCGTTTACGCCGTTTTTCCTGTTTGACCACCCAAATGGCCTCGAATAAATAAATGGACCACACTGGCACGATCCCTAACCTCCCTGGCATTCCCCGATCAATTTTTGGCCAACGAAACCCCCGTACCCTGGTCCCACCATGAAACCGTGGGCTATAACACATAAATTTGGCCCGAAAGTGACCCGTTCATGCCGTTTTGCCTGTTTGACCACCAAAATAACCTCGAATAAATAAACAGAACACACTGGGATGATCCTCAACCGTCCTAGCATGTCTTGGTTAATTTTTAGCCCACGGCACCCGCCGAATCTTGGACCCATCCCCGAAACTGTGGGCTATAGCACACTAATTTGTCCTGAAAATGCCCTGTTCGCGCTGTTTTGCCCGTTTAACTAGCCAAATGGCCTCGAATAAATAAAAGGACCACACTGGGACGATCCCCAACCTCCCTGGCATGCCTCGGTCAACTTTTGCCCCACGTCACCCCCCGAAATCATGGGCTATATCACACTTATTTTGCCCAAAAATGCCCATTTACACCGTTTCGCCTGTTTAACCACCCAAATGGGCTCGAATAAATAATTGAACCACACTGGTATGATCCTCAACCTCACTAACATACCTCAGTCGATTTTTACCCAACGACACTCTCGTACCTTGGGCCCACACCCAAAACCGTGGGCTATAGCACACCGATTTTGCCCAAAAATGACCCGTTCGCACCGTTTCTCTCGTTT
The DNA here is from genome assembly GCA_030864215.1 of Capsicum pubescens. Classification (NCBI taxonomy): domain Eukaryota; kingdom Viridiplantae; phylum Streptophyta; class Magnoliopsida; order Solanales; family Solanaceae; genus Capsicum; species Capsicum pubescens. The sequence continues at coordinate 16,496,980 of CM061538.1, read as the reverse complement.
GTCCATCCAAATGGACACGAAAAATTAAATGGACCACACTAGGATGATCCCTAACCTCCCAGGCATGCCCCAATCGATTTTTGGCCCACAGTATACCCGGACCTCGGGCCCCCCCAAAACCTGGGCTATAGCACACTGATTTGGCCCAAAAATGCCCCATTCACGCTGTTTCGCCCGTTTGACCACCTAAATGGCCACAAAAAATTAAAGGGACCACACTGGGACGATCCCATCCCCAACCTCCCTAGCAAGCCCCGGTTAATTTTTGGCCCACAGCACGCCCGGACCGCAGGCCCACCCCCAAAGCCTTGGGCAATAGCACACTGATTTGGTAAAAAATGCCCCGTTTACGCCGTTTTACCCGTTTGTCCACCCAAATGGACACGAATAACAAAATGGACCACACTGGGATGATCCCCAACCTCCTGGCACGCCTCCGATCAATTATTTCCCTATAGAACGCCTAAACTCCAGGCCCACCCCAAAACCGTGGGCTCTAGCACACCTATTTGACCTGAAAATGCCCCGTTCACGCCGTTTCACCCGTTTGTCCACCTAAAATTGCCACAAAAAATTAAACAGACCATACTGGGATGAGCACCAACCTCCATGGAACGCTCTGGTCGATTTTTGGCCCGTAGTGCGCCCGAACCCTGGGTCCACCCCCAAAACCGTGGGCTATATAGCACACTAATTTAGCCCAAAAACACCCCGTTCGCGCCGTTTCACCTGTTTGTCCACCCAAATTGCCACGAACAATAAAATAAACCGTGGGCTCTAGCACACCTATTTGCCGAAAATGCCCCATTCGCGTCGTTTCACCCTTTTGTCCACCCAAATGGCCACGAAAAATTAAATGGACCACATTGGGACAATCCCCAACTTCCCTGGCATGCCTCGGTTGATTTTTGGCACACAGCGCGGTGGACCTTGGGCCCACCCCCAAAATCGTCTGCTATAGCACATCGATATGGCCCAAAAATGCCCCGTTCATAATGTTTCGCTCGTTTGTCCACCCAAATAGCCATAAAAAATTAAACGGACCATATTAGGATGATCCCCAACGCCCCGTCACGCTCCGTTCGATTTTTGGCCCACAGCGCCCTCGGAACCTTGGCCCACCCCTGAAACCGTGGGCTATTGCTTACCGATTTAGCTCGAAAGTGCCTTATTCACACCGTATCGCTCGTTTGTCCACCCAAATAGCCACGAAAAAATAAACGGATAATACTGGGATGTTCCCCAACCTCCCTGGCACTCCTCGATCAATTTTCGGCATACAGCATGCCCGGACCCCGGCCCCACCCCTAAAATCATGGGTTATAGCACACCAATTTGGCCGAAAATGCTTCGTTCGCGCCGTTTCGCCCATTTGTCCACCCAAATGGCCACAAAAAATTAAACGGACCACACTGGGATGATCCCCAACATCCCTGGCATGCCCCGATTAATTTTTCTCCCATAGCACGCTCGGACCCCGGGTCCACCCCTAAAATAATGGGCTATAGCACACCGATATGGCCTGAAAATGCCCTGTTCGCGCTGTTCGCCCGTTTGTCCTACCCAAATACCACGAAATATTAAACGGACCACACAGGGATGATCCCCAACCTCCCTAGCATGCCTGGTCAATTTTTGGCCCAAAGTACACCCGGACCCCGGGCCCACCCCTGAAATCGTGGGATATAGCACATCGATTTGGCCCAAAAATGCTCCGTTCGCGCCGTTTCACCGTTTGTCTACCGAAATGGCCACAAAAAATTAAACAGACCACACTGGGATGATCCCCAACCTCCGTGGCATGCCCCAGTCGATTTTCAGATGACAGCGCACCTGAACCCCGGATCACCCCCAAAACTGTGGGCTAGCTCACCGATTTGGCCCGAAAATGCTTCGTTCACGCACTTTCGCTCGTTTGTCCACTGAAATGCCCACGAAAAATTAAACAAACCACGCTGGAACGATCCCCAACCTCCCTGGCATACCCCGATCAATTTTTAGCCCACAGCACGCTCGTACCCCGGATCCACCCTCAAAATCGTGGGCTATAGCACACTAATTTGGCCAGAAAATGCCCGTTTCGCGGTGTTTTACCCGTTTGACCACCCAAATGTCCTTGAATAAATAAACGAACCACAATGAGACTATCCCCAACCTCCCTGGCACGCCCCGATTGATTTTCGGCCCACGACACCCCTGGACCCCGGGTCCACCCCCAAAAACGTGGGCTATAGCACACCAATTTAGCTCGAAAATGCCCTGCTTGCGCCGTTTGACCACCCTAATGGCCTAAAATAAATAAACGGACCACACTAGGATGATCCCCAACCCCCCGAGCATGCCTCGTTCTATTTTCAACCCACGGCACCCCCGAACCCGGTCCACCACCGAAATCGTGGGCCAGCACACCGATTTAGCCCAAAAATGCCCCCTTCGTACCGTTTCACCTGTTTGACCACCCAAATGGCCTCGAATAAATAGATGAACCACACTGGGATGATCCCTAACCTTTCTTACACGCCTCAGTCAATTTTTGACCCACGACACCCCCGGACCCTGGACCCACCCCTAAAATCATGGGCTATAGCACACCGATTTAGCCTGAATATGACCCGTTCACATTGTTTTGCCCGTTTGACCACCCAATGGACTCGAATAAATAAACAGACCACACTAGGGTGATTCCCAACCTCCCTAACATGACTCGGTCAATTTTTAGCCCACGACACCCTTGGACCCAGGGCCCACCCCCAAAACGATGGGCTATAGCACACCGATTTGGCCTGAAAATGCCTCGTTCATGCCGTTTTGCCTGTTTGATCACCCAAATTGCCTCGAATAAATAAATGCTCCATACAGGGATTATCCCCAACCTTCCTGGCATACCCCGGTCGATTTTTGGCCCACGAAACCCCTGGACTCAGGGCCCACTCCCGAAACCATGGGCTAAATCTCTCTGATTTGGCAGGAAAATGCCCCGTCCTCGCTGTTTCTCCTGTTTGACCACCCAAATAGCCTCGAATAAAAATCAGACCATAATAGAACGATCCCCAACCTCTTTGGCACGCGCCGGACAATTTTTGGCCCACGGTACCCCCTAAACCCCAGGCCCACCCCCAAAACCGTGGGCTATAGCACATCGATTTGCCCAAAAATACCCCGTTTGCGCCGTTTCACTCGTTTGACAACTCAAATGGCCACAAATAAATAAACAGACCATACTAGGACGATCCTCAACCTCCCTGGCATGCCCTAGTCGATTTTTGGCCCACGACTCCCCCGAGCCTCGGCCCACCCCTGAAACCGTGAGCTATAGCACACCAATTTGGTCCGAAAATGCCCCGTCCGCGTTGTGTCGCCCGTTTGACCACTCAAATAGCCTCAAATAAATAAATGGACCATACTGGGATGATCCCCAACCTCCCTGGGCACGCCCCGGTAGATTTTACGCCAACGGTACCCCCGGTACCACCCCTAAAACTATGGGCTATAGCACACCAATTTGGCCCGAAAATACCCCATTCACTCTGTTTTACCTGTTTAACCACCCAAATGGCCTCGAATAAATAAATGGACCATATTGGGATGGTCGCTAACCTCCCTGGCATTCCTCCGATCGATTTTTAGCCCACGACACCCCCGGAACCCGGGCCCACCCTCGAAACCGTGGGCTATAACACATCAATGTGGCCCGGAAAGTGCCCCGTTCATGCCGTTTTGCCTGTTTGACCACCCAAATGGCCTCGAATAAATAAACGGACCACACTGGGACGATCCCCAAACTTTCTGGAATACCTCGACCAATCTTTTGGCCCACGTCACCTCCGAAACCATGGGCTATAACTTACTTATTTGGCCCAAAAATGCCCCATTTGCACCGTTTCGCCTATTTAACCACCCAAATAAGCTCGAATAAATAATTGAACCACACTGGTATGAACCTCAACCTCACTGACATGCCTCGATCAATTTTTGACCCACGACACTCTCAGACCCCAGGTCCACCCCCAAAACCGTGGGCTATAGCACATCGATTTGGCCCAAAAATGCCCTGTACGCATCGTTTCACTTGTTTGTCCACCCAAATGGACACGAAAAAATAAATGGAGCTACACTGGGATGATCCCCAACCTCCCTGGCATGCCCCGGTCAATTTTTGGCCCACAGCATGCCCAGAGCCCGGACCTCCCAAAATCTTAAGCTATAGTACACCGATTTGGCCCGAAAATGCCCCGTTCGCGCCGTTTCGCACGTTTGTCCACCCAACTGGCCACGAAAAATTAAAGCTACCACACTCGGACGATCCCCAACCTCCCTAGCAAGCCCCGATTGATTTTCGGCCAACAGCACGCTCGAACCCCGAGCCCACCCCCAAAACCGTGGGCTATAGTACACCGATTAGGCAAAAAAATACATGATTCGCGCTGTTTCAACCGTTTATCCACCCAAATGGATACGAATAATTAAACGAACCACACTGGGATGATCCCCAACCTCCCTGCCACGCCTCGGTCGATTTTTGCCCCACATAACGCCCGAATTCCAGGCCCACCCCCAAAACATAGGCTATGACACACTGATTTGACCTGAAAATACCCCGTTTGCGTCGTTTCGCCCGTTTGTCCACCTAAATGGCCACGAAAAATTAAACGGACCATACTGGGATGATCACCAACTACCTTGGCATGACCCGGTCGATTTTTGGCCTTAAGCACGCCCATACCCTGAGCCCACCCCCAAAACCGTGGCCTATAATACACCGATTTGGCCCAAAAATACCTCATTCGCGCCGTTTCACCCGTTTGTCCACCCAAATAGCCACGAAAAATTAAACGGACCATACTGGGATGATCCCTAACCTCCCTGGCATGCGCCTATCAATTTTGGCATACAAAACGTTTGAACCTCAGGTCCACCCCCAAAACTGTGGGCTATAGCACACCGATTTAGCTTAAAAATGCATCATTCGTGTCGTTTCGCCCGTTTGCCCGCTCAAATGGCCACAAAATTAAACGGACCACACTAGGATGATCCTCAACCCCATGGAAAGCCTCGATTGATTTTTGGCCTACAACACACCCGAACTCTGGTCTCACCCCGAAACCGTGTCTTATAGCACACTGATTTGGCCCGAAAATGCCCCGTTTGGGCCGTTTTGCCCGTTTGTCCACCCAAATGGCCTCCAAAAATTAAACGAACCACACTGGGATGATCCCCAACCTCCCTGGCATACCCCAGTAGATTTTTGGCCCATAACACGCCCGAGAGCCCGATCCCAACCCCAAATTCGTGGGCTATAGCGCACCGATTTGGCCCGAAAATGGCCCGTTTCGCATTGTTTTGCCCATTTGTCCACGCAAATGGCCATGAAAAATTAAACGGACCACACTGTGACGATCCCCAACCTCCCTGGTATGCCCTGATCAATATTTGACCCACAGCACGCCCGGACCCCCGGACCCACCCACGTAATCGTGTGTTATAGCTCACCGATTTGGGCTTAAAATGCCCCGTTCATGCCGTTTAGATTGTTTGTCCACCCAAATGACCACGTAAATTAAATGGACCATACTGGGATGATCCCAACCTTCCTGGCATGCCCCTATTGATTTTCGGCCCACAGCACGCCCGAAACCCAGGCCCAACCCCAAAACCGTGGCATATAGCACGCCGATTTGGCCCAAAAATGCCCCGTTCGCATTATTTCGCCAATTTGTCCACTTAAATGGCCACGAAAATTAAACAGACCATACTGGGATGATCACCAACCTCTCTGACATGCCCCATTCAATTTTTGACCCACAACACTCCTGGACCCCAGGCCCACCCCAAAACTGTGGGCTATAGTACACCTATTTATCCCCAAAATATCTCGTTCGTGCCATTTTGCCCGTTTGTCCACCCCAATGGACACAAAATATTAAATGGACCATACTGGGATGATCCCCAACCTCCCTGGTATGCCTCAGTCGATTTTTGGCCCACAGCACGCATGAACCTCGGGCCCACCCCCAAAACCGTGGGCTATAGCACACCGATTTGGCCGAAAATGCCACTTTCACGCTGTTTAACCCATTTGTCCACCCAAATGGCCAGGAAAAATTAAACGGGCCGCACTAAGATGATCCCCAACCTCCCTGGCACTCCCCAGTCGATTTTTGGCCAACAGCACGCCCGGACCCCGGGCCCACCCCTGAAACCGTGGTCTATAGCACACTGATTTGGTCCAAAAATGCCCCATTTATGCCGTTTTGCCCGTTTGTCCACCCAAATGGCCACGAAAATTTAAACAGACCACACTGGGATGATCCCCAACCTCCCTGGCATGCCTCTGTCGATTTTTGGCCCACAGCACGCCCGGACCCTGTGCCAACCAAAAAAATGTGGGGCCATAGCACACCGATATAGCTCAAAAACACCCCGTTCGCACCATTTCTCCCGTTTGTCCACCCAAATGGCCACAAAAATTAAACGGACCACATTAGAACGATTCTGACCTCGAGCCTACCCCCAAACTCATGGTCAGTACCACACCAATTTGGCCTGAAAACGCCCCGTTCCACGCTGTTTTGCTCGTTTGTCCACCCAAATGGACACAAAAAAGTAAACGGACCACACTAGGACAATCCCCAACCTCCCTAACATGCCCTAGTTGATTTTTGACACATAGTACGCCCGAACCTCGGGCCCACCGAAAAAAATATGGGCTATAGCACACCAATTTGTCCCAAAATATCGGTTCGTGCCGTTTCGCCCCTTTGTTCACCCACATGGCCACGAAAAATTAAACAGACCACACTGGCTTGATCCCCAACTTCCTGGGTATGTCCCGATTGATTTTGGTCCACAGCATGGCCGAACACCGGGCCCACCCCCAAAACCGTAGGCTATAGCTCACCGATTTGGTCCGAAATGCCTCGTTCGCACTGTTTCACCCGTTTGTCCACCCAAATGGCCATGAAAAATTAAACGGACCACATTGGGACGATCCCCAACCTCCCTGGCAGGTCTTAGTCGATTTTTGGCCCACAGCACACCCGGACCCACTGCCCACCCCAAAACAGTGTGCTATTGCACACCGATTTGGCCTGAAAATGCCCCGTAAGCAACGTTTTGCCGGTTTGTCCACCCAAATGGCCATGAAAAATTAAACGGACCACACTAGGACGATCCCCAACCTCCCTGGAATGCCCTGATCAATTTTTGGCCCACAAAACGTCTGAACCCCAGGCCCTCCCCCAAAATCGTAGGCTCAAGCACACCGATTTGGCGAAAAAATGCCCCGTTCATTCCGTTTTGCCTGTTTGTCCACCCAAATGGCCACAAAAAAATTAAATGAACCATACTGGGACGATCCCCAACTTCCCTGGCATGCCACGGTCGATTTTTGGCACACAGCACACCCGGACCCCGGGTTCACACCCCGAAACCGTAGGCTATAGTACACAGATTTGGCCTGAAAATGCCCCATTCGCGCCGTTTTGCCCGTTTGTCAACCCCAAATGGCCATGAAAAATTAAATGGACCACTGGGACGATCCCAACCTCCTTGGCACGCCCCGATCAATTTTCGATCCATAGCACGCCCGGGCCTAGGGCCTACCCCAAAATCGTTGGATATAGCACACCGATTTAGCCCAAAAATGCCCCGTTCACACCGTTATACCCATTTGTCCACCAAAATGGCTACGAAAAACTAAACAGACCACACTGGGATGATCCCGACCTCCCAAGCACACCTCAGTCCATTTTTTTGGCCTACAACACGCTCGGACCCCGGCCCACCCCCAAAACCGTGGGCTATAGCACACCGATTTGGCCCAAAAATACCCCGTTAATGCCGTTCTCACCCCATTTGTCCACCCAAATAGAAAGTAAAAATTAAACGGACCACAATGGATGATCCCCAACTTCCCTGGCACGCCTCGATCAATTTTCGGTCCACAACTCGCCCGGACCCCAGGCCGACCCACCGAAACAATAGGCTATAGCACACCGATTTGGCTAAAAAATGCACCGTTCGCGCCGTTTCGCCTGTTTGTCTACCCAAATGGCCACAAAAAATTACAGGGACCATACTGGGATGATCCCCAACCTTCTGTCCCGTCCTGGTCGATTTTTGGCCCACAGCACACTCGAACCCAGTGCCCACCCCCAAAATCGTGGTCTATAGCACACTAATTTGTCCAAAAAAATGCCCAGTTCATGCTGTTTCGCCCGTTTGTCCATTCAAATGCCACAAAAAATTAAACGGACCACACTGGGATGATCCTCAGCCTCCCATGCACGCCCGAACCCCGAGCTCACCCCTTAAACCGTGGGCTATAGCACACCGATTTTGCCAGAAAATACCCCGTTCGCGCTATTTCGCCCGTTTGTCTACCCAAATGGCCACAAAAAATTAAACGCTCCAAGCTGGGACAATCCCAACCTCCCTGGCATGCCTCGATCAATTTTTGGCCTACAAAACGCCTGGACCCCGGGCCCAGCCCCAAAACCGTGGGCTATAGCACATTGATTTGGCCCGAAAATGCCCCGTTCGCGTAGTTTTGCCTGGTTTGTCCACCTAAATGGCCACGAAAAATTAAACAAACCACACTGGGATGATCCACAACCTCCCTGGCACGCCCTGATCAATTTTTTGCCTACAGCACGCCCGAACCCATGGCCCACCCCCAAAAACGTGGGCTATAGCACACCGATTTGGCCTGAAAATGCCTCGTTCGCGCCGTTTTGCCCTTTTTCCCACCCAAATGGCCACGAATAATTAAACGGACCACACTGGGGCGATCCCCAAACTCCCAGGAATGCCCTGATCAATTTTTACCCATAGCACGCCTGGACCCCGGGACCACCCCTGAAATCATGGGCTATAGCACACCGATTAGGCTCGAAAATGCCCCATTCGCGCTGTATCGCCCGTTTGTCCACACAAATAGACACAAAAATTTAAAGGACCACACTGGGGATGGTCTCCAACCTCCCTGGCATGACCTGGTCAATTTTTCGCCCACAACGCGCCCGGAACCCTGGCCCACCCTCGAAACTGTAGGTTATAGCACACCGATTTGGCCCAAAAATTCATCCCAACCTCCCTGGTATGCCCCAATCGATTTTTAACCCACAGCACGCTCGGACCCCGGGCCGACCCCCGAAACCGTGGGCTATATAGCACACCAATTTGGCCAGAAGATGCCTCATTTTTGCCATTTTGCCCGTTTGTCCAACCAAATGGCTAAGAAAAATTAAACGGACCACACTGGGATGATTTTCAACCCCCCTGGCACGTCCCGATCAATTTTGGACCCACACCGATTTGGTCCAAAAATGCCCTGTTCGCGCTGTTTCGCCCGTTTCTCCACCCAAATGGCTACTAAAATTTAAACGAACCATACTGGATGACCCCCAACCTCCCTGGCATGCCCCGGTTGATTTTTTGCCAACAACACGCCTGGATTCAGGGCCCACCCCCGAAATCGTGGGCTATATCACACCGATTTGGCCTGAAAATGCCCAGTTCGCGTTGTTTTGCCCGTTTGTCCACCCAAATGGCCACGAAAAATTAAAAGGACCACATAGGATGATCCCCAACCTCCCTGGCATGCCCCGTTTAATTTTTAGCCCACAACACACCTAAACCCGAAACCGTTGGCTATAACACATCGATTTGGCCCGACAACGACCCTTTCACACCGTTTCACCCATTTTTTCATCCAAATGGGCATGTAAAATTAAACAGACTATATTGGGACGATCCCTAACCTCCCTGGCACGTCCCGATCGATTTTCAGCCCACAACATTCTAGGACCCTGGGCCCACCCCTGAAACCGTGGGCTATAGCACACTGATTTAGCCCGAAAATGAACCATTCGCGCTGTTTCGCCCGTTTGTCCACCTAAATGGCCACAAAAAATTAAACAGACCACACTGGGATGGTCCCTAACCTCACAGGCATGCTCCGATCGATTTTCATCCCACCCCCAAAACTGTGGTCTATGCACACCGATTAGGCCTAAAAATGCCCCGTTCATGCCGTTTCGCCCGTTTGTCCATCCAAATGGCCACTAAAATTTAAACGGACCACACTGGATGATCCTCAAACTCCCTGGCATGACCCGGTCGATTTTCGGCCCAGAGCACGCCCGGACCAGAGGTCCACCCTAGAAACTGTGGGCTATAGCACACCGATTTGGCCTGAAAATGGCCCGTATGCGTCGTTTTGCCTATTTGTCCACCCAAATAGCCACAAAAAATTAAACGGACCACACTGGAATGATCCCCAACCTCCCTGACACTCCCCAGTCAATTTTGAGATCACAACATGCTCGAACCCCGGGCCCACACCTAAAATCGTGGTCTAGAGTACACCAATTTGGCCCGACAACGCCCCTATCACATTGTTTCACCCGTTTTCTCACCCAAAAGGCCACGCAAAATTAAATGGACCAAATTATGATGATCCCCAACCTCTCTGTCATACCTCGGTCAATTTTTGGCCCACAGCATGCCAGGACCCTGGGCCCACACCTGAAATCGTGGGTGATAGCACACCGATTTGGCTCGAAAATGCCCCGTTCGCGCCGTTTTGCCCGTTTGTCCACCGAAATGGCCATGAAAAATTAAACTGACCACACTGGGATGATCCCATACCTCCTATCCATGCTCGATTAGTTTTCGGCCCACAGCACGCTCGTAACTCGGGCCCACCCCTAAAATCGTGAGCTATAGCACACCAATTTAGCTTGAAAATGCCCCGTTCGTGCGGTTTCGCCCATTTTTCCACCCACAAGGCCACAAAAAATTAAACGAATCACATTAGGACGATCTCTTACCTCCTTGGCATGCCCCGGTCGATTTTTGGACCACAGCACGCTAGGACCCTGGGACCACCCCTGAAACCGTAGTCTATAGCATATCGATTTGTCCCAAAAAAGCCCCGTTCAGGCCGTTTCGCCCGTTTGTCCATCCAAATGGCCAAGAAAAATTAAACGGACCATATTGGGATAATCCCCAACCTCCATGGCACAACCCGACCAATTTTTGGCCAACAGCGTGCCCGAATCCTGGGCCCACCCCTGAAACCGGGGGCTATAGCACACCAATTAGGCTCGAAAGCCCCGTTCACACCGTTTCGCTTGTTTGTACACCCAAATGGTCACGAAAACTTAAAGGGACAACACTGGGACGATACCCAACCTCCCTGGAATACCTCGGTCAATTTTTGTCCCACAGCACACCCGTACCCTGGGATCACCCCCAAAATCGTGGGCTATAGCACACTGATTTGGCCCAAAAATGCCCCATTCGCGTTGTTTCGCCAGTTTGTCCACCCAAAAGGCTACAAAATATTAAACAGACCACACTGGGATGATCCCCAATATCCCTGGTACACCCCTATCAAATTTTTACCCACAGGACGCTCGAAACTCGGGCCCACCCACGAAACAGTGGGCAATAGCATATCTATTTGGTTCGAAAATGCCCCATTCGCGTCATTTCGCCCGTTGGTCCACCCAAATGACACAAAAAATTAAACGGACCACACTGGAATTATCCCCAACCTCCCTTCCACGACCCGGTCGATTTTTGGCCCAAAGCACGCCCGAACCCCAAGACCACTCCTGAAACCGTGGGCTATAGTACACCGAATTGGCAAAAAAATGCCCCGTTCGTGCCGTTTCGCCTGTTTGTCAACCCAAATGGCCAAGAAAAATTAAACGGACTACACTGAGATAATCCCCAACCTCCCTGGAACGCCTAGGTCAATTATTGGCCCATAGCACGTCCGAACCCCGGCCCCACCACCAAAACCATGGGCTATAGCCCACCGATTTGGCACGAAAATGCCCCGTTCGAGTTGATTCACCAGTTTGTCCACCCAAGTGGCCACAAAAAATTATACAGACCACACTAGGATGATCCCCAACCTCTCTGGCATGCCCTGATCGATTTTAGGCCCATAGCACGCCTGGACCCCAGGCCCACCCCCAAAATCGTGGGCTATCGCACACTGATTTGGCCCAAAAATGCCCCGTTCGCGCTGTTTCGCCCTTTTTCCAACCCAAATGGCCACGAAAAATTAAACGGACCATACTGGGACGATCCCCAATCTCCCTGGCATGCCCCGATCAATTTTTGGCCCACAGCACGCCTGGACCCCGGGACCACCCCCAAAATCGTGGGATATAGCACATCGATTAGGCCCGAAAATTCCTCGTTCGCACCGTTTCAGCCGTTTGTCCACCCAAATGGCCACAAAAATTTAAACGGACCACACAGAGTCGGTCCCCAACCTCCCTGGCATGCCCTGGTCAATTTTTGGCCCACAACGCGCCTGGACCCTGGACCTACCCCCAAATCTGTGGGCTATAGCACACCAATTTTGCTCGAAAATACCCCGTTTGCGCTGTTTCGCCTGTTTGTCCACTCAAATGGCCACGAAAATTTAAACGGACCACATTTGGATGATCCCAACCTCCCTGGCATGCCTCAGTCTATTATTGACCCATATTACGCCTCGACCTCGGGCCCACCCCCAAAACCGTGGGCTATATAGCACACCGATTTGGCTTGAAATGCCCCATTTATGTCGTTTCGCCCGTTTGTCCACCCAAATAGCTATGAAAAATTAAACAGACCACATTGGGATGATCCCCAACCTCCCTGGCATGCCTCAATAGATTTTCAGCCCCTCTACCCTCGAAACCGTGGGCTATAGCACACAGATTTGGCCAGAAAATGCCTCTTTCACGCCGTTTTGCCCGTTTTTCTTCCCAAATGGCCACAAAAAATTAAACAGACAACACTGGGACGATCCCTAACCTCCCTGTCATGCCCTGATCAATTTTCGGCCCACAACATGCCAGGACCACGGACCCACCCCCAAAACAGTGGGTTATAGCACACCGATTTGGTTCGAAAATGCCCCGTTCGTGTCGTTTTGCCCGTTTGTCCACCCAAATGGCCACGAAAAATAAAACGGACCACACCATAAAGATCCCCAACTTCCCTAGCACGCCCCAATCGATTATAGGCCCATAACACGTCGGACCCCATGCCCACCCCCGAAACTATGGGCTATAGCACTTCGATTTGGCCCGACAATGCCCCATTCACGCCGTTTCACCTATTTGTTTACCCAAATGGCCAGGAAAAATTAAACGGACCACACTGGGATGATCCCCAACATCCTTGGCACGCCCTGGTCAATTTTTCGCCCACAACACGCCCGAACCCTGGGCCCACCCCTGAAGGAGTGGGCTATAGCACACCGATTTGGCCCAAAAATGCCCCGTTCGCGCCGTTTCTCCCGTTTATCCACCCAAATGCCATGAAAAATTAAACGGACCACACAGGGATGATCCACAACATCCCTGGCATGCCCCGGTCAATTTTTGGCCCAAAGCACGCCCGGACCCTGGGCGAACCTCTGAAATTGTGGGCTATAGCACACCGATTTAGCCCAAAAATGCCCCGTTCGTGCCGTTTCACCCGGTTGTCTACCCAAATGGACATGAAAAATTAAACGGACCACATTGGGAAGATCCGCAACCTCCCTGACATGCCCCGATCGATTTTCAGCCGACAGCGCGCCCAGACGCCGAGACCACCCCCAAAACCGTGGGCTAGCACACCGATTTGGCCTGAAAATGCCCCGTTCCCGCTGTTTCGCTCATTTTTCGGCGAAAAGGCCACAAACAATTAAACGGACCATGCTGGGATGATCCCCAACCTCCCTAGCATGCCCCGATTAATTTTTTGCCAACAGCACGCCCGTACCCGGGTCCACCACCAAAATTGTGGGCTATAGCATAACGATTTGGATAGAAAATACCTCGTTCGCGCCGTTTCGCCCGTTTGTCATCCCAAATGGCCATGAAATATTATATGGACCACACTGGGACAATCCCCAACCTCCATGGCACGCCCCGACAGATTTTCAGCCCACAGCGCGCCCGGACCCCAGGCCCACCCACAAAACCGTGGGCTATAGCACACAGATTTGGTTCGAAAATTCCCAATTCGAGTCGTTTCGACCGTTTGTCCACCCAAATGGCCAAATAAATTAAATTAACCACACTGGGACTATCCCCAACCTTCCTGGCACACCCTGATTGATTTTTGGCCCACAGAACGCCCGGACCCGGGCCCACCCCCAAAATTGTGGGCTATAGCACGCCGATTTGGCCCAAAAATGCCCCGTTTGCGCCGTCTCGCTAGGTTTGTCCACCCAAATGGTCACGAAAAATTAAACGGACCACACTGGGATGTTCCCCAACCTCCCTGGCATGCCTCGGTCCATTTTTGGCCCACAGCGCGGCCAAACCCTGGGCCCACCCTCGAAACCGTGGGCTATAGCACACCGATATGGCCCGAAAATGCCCCGTTCGCATTGTTTCGCCGTTTGTCAACCCAAATAGCCACAAAAAATTAAACGGACCATATTGGGATGAACCCCAACTCCATGGCACGCCCCGGTTGATTTTTGGCCTACAGCGCGCCCCGGACCCCGAGCCCACCCCCAAAAACCGTGGGCTATAGCACACGAATTTAGCTCGAAAATGCCCCGTTCGTGCAGTATCGCCTGTTTGTCCACCAAAATAGCCACAAAAATTAAACGGACCATACTGGGACGATCCCCAACCCCCCTGGCATGCCTCTGTCGATTTTCGGCCCACAACATGCCCGAACCCCGTGCCAACCCCCAAAACCGTGTGTCATAGCACACCGATTTAGCTAAAAAACACCCCGTTCGTGCCATTTCACCCGTTTGTCCACCCAAATGGCCACAAAAATTCAACGGACCACATTAGAACGATCCCACCTCCCTGACACGCCCTGCTCAATTTTCAGCTCACAGTGCGCCTGAACCCCGGGCCTACCCCCGAACCCGTGGGCTGTACCACACCAATTTGGCCTGAAAACATCCCGTTCACGCTGTTTTGCTCGTTTTCCACCCAAATTGACACGAAAAAAGTAAACGGACCACACTAGGACGATCCCCAACCTCCCTAGCATGCCCTAGTTGATTTTTGACCCACAGTGCGCCCGAACCCCGGGCCACCGCCGAAAATGTGGGCTATAGCACACCAATTTGTCCCAAAAATGCCCCGTTTGTGCTGTTTCGCCCCTTTGTCCACCCACATGTCCACGAAAAATTAAACAAACCACACTGGCTTGATCCCCAACTTCCTGGGCATGCCCCGGTAGATTTTTGGCCCACAGCAGGGCCGAACACCGGGCCCACCCCTGAAACTGTAGGCTATAGCTCACCGATTTGGTCTGAAAATGCAGCGTTCGCACCGTTTCACCCATTTGTCCACCCAAATGGACATGAAATATTAAACGGACCACATTGGGACGATCCCCAACCTCCCTGGCAGGTCCCAGTCGATTTTTTGCCCACAGCACACCCGAACCCACTTTCCACCCCCAAAACAGTATGCTATAGCACACCGATTTGACCTGAAAATGCCCTGTAAGCAACGTTTCGCCCGTTTATCCACCCAAATGGCCATGAAAAATAAAACGGACCACACTAGGACTATCCCCAACATCCCTAGCACGCCCTGATCGATTTTGGCCCACAACAGGCCTGAACCCCAGGCCCACCCCCAAAATCGTAGGCTAAAGCACACCGATTTGGCCAGAAAATGCCCTGTTCATTCTGTTTCGCCCGTTTGTCCACCCAAATGGCCACAAAAAATTAAACGAACCATACTGGGATGATCCACAACTTCCCTGGCATGCCCCGGTAGATTTTTGGCACACAGCACGCCTGGACCCCGAGTTCACACCTAAAACCGTAGGCTAGTACACCGATTCGGCCTGAAAATGCCCCATTCGTGCCGTTTCGCCCGTTTGTCAACCTTAATGGCCATAAAAAATTAAATGGACCACACTGGGATGATCCCCAACCTCCTTGGCACTCCTGGTCAATTTTCGACCCACAGCACGCCCGAACCCAGGGCCCACCCCGAAATCGTTGGATATTGCACACCGATTTTGCCCAAAAATGCCCCGTTCACGCCGTTTTGCCCGTTTGTCCACCAAAATGGCTACGAAAAACTAAACGGATCACACTTGGATGATCCCTGACCTCCCAAGCACGCCTCAGTCGATTTTTTGGCCCACAACACGCTTGGACCCCGAGCCCACCCCCAAAACCGTGGGCTATAGCAAACCGATTTGGCCCAAAAATACCCCGTTAACGCCGTTTCGCCCATTTGTCAACCCAAATAGCCAGTAAAAATTAAACGAACCACAATGGGATGATCCCCAACTTCCCTGGAATGCCTCAATAAATTTTCGATCCACAGCGCACTCGGACCCCAGGCCGACACCCGAAACAGTGGTCTATAGCACACCGATTTGACTCAAAAATGTACCGTTCGCGCCGTTTCTCCCGTTTGTCTACTCAAATGGCCACAAAAAATTAAAAGGACCATATTGGGATGATCCCCAACCTCCCTGGCATGTCCTGGTCAATTTACGGCCCACAACACACCCGGACCCTGGGCCCACCCCCAAAATCGTGGTCTATAACACATTGATTTGGCCCAAAAATGCCCAACTCATACGTTTTCTCCCGTTTGTCCATTCAAATGCCACAAAAAATTAAACGGACCACACTGGGATGATCCTCAGCCTCCCATGCACGCCCCGATCAATTTTTGGCCCAAAGCACACCCGGACCCTGAGCTCACCCCTTAAACATTGGGCTATAGCACACTGATTTTGCCAGAAAATACCTCGTTCGCGCCATTTCGCCCGTTTGTCTACCCAAACGGCCACAAAAAATTAAACGTTCCAAGCTGGGACAATCCCCAACCTCCCTGGCATGCCTCGATCAATTTTCGGCCTACAAAACGACCGGACCCAGGGTCCACCCCCAAAACCGTAGGCTATAGCACATTGATTTGGCCTGAAAATGCCCCATTCGCGTAGTTTTGCCTGGTTTGTCCACCCAAATGTCCACGAAAAATTAAACGAATCGCACTAAGATGATCCACAACCTCCCTGGCACGCCCTGATCAATTTTTGGCCCACAGCACGCCCGGACCCATGGTCCACCCCCAAAAACGTGGGCTCTAGCACACCGATTTGGTCAGAAAATGCCTCGTTCGCGCCGTTTCGCCCTTTTTCTAACCCAAATGGCCACGAATAATTAAACGGACCACACTGGGACAATCCCCAACCTCCCAGGAATGCCGTGATCAATTTTTACCCACACCACGCCTGGAACCCGGGACCACCCCTGAAATCGTGGGCTATAGCACACCGATTAGGCCCGAAAATGCCCCGTTTGCGCCGTATCGCCCGTTTGTCCACCGAAATAGCCACAAAAATTTAAACGGACCACACTGGGACGGTCCCCAACATCCCTGGCACGCCCTGGTCAATTTTTGGCCCACAACGCGCCCGGACCCTTGGCCCACCCTCGAAACTGTGGGCTATAACACACCGATTTGGCCCGAAAATACCCCGTTTAAGTTGTTTCCCCCATTTGTTCACCTAAATGGCCACAAAAATTTAAACAGACCACACTTGGATAATCCCCAACCTCCTTGGTATGCCCCGATCGATTTTTGACCCACAGCACGACCGGACCCCGGGCCGACCCCCAAAACCGTGGGCTATATAGCACACTGATTTTGCCCGAAGATGCCTCATTTTTGCCATTTTTCCCGTTTGTCCTCCCAAATGGCTAAGAAAAATTAAACGGACCACACTGGAATGATCCCCAATCCCCCTGGCACGTCTCAATCAATTTTTCACCCACACCGATTTGGTCCAAAAATGCCCCGTTCGCGCTGTTTTGCCCATTTGTCCACCCAAATGTCCACTAAAATTTAAACGAACCACACTGGATGATCCACAACCTCCCTGGCATGCCCCGGACAATTTTATGCCCACAATACGCCTGGATCCAGGGCCCACCCCCGAGATTGTGGGCTATAGCAAACCAATTTGGCCAGAAAATGCCCGGTTCGCGTCGTTTTGCCCGTTTGTCCACCCAAATGTCCACAAAAAAATTAAACGGACCACAGTGGGACGATCCCCAACCTCCCTGGCATGCCCCGATTAATTTTTAGCCCATAATACTCCCCAACCCCGATCCCACACCCAAAACCGTGGCCTATAGCACATCGATTTGGCCCGACAACGACCCTTTCACACCGTTTTTTACCCAAATGGCCACGAAAAATTAAATGGACCATATTGGGATGATTCCTAAGCTCCCTGACATGTCCCGGTTGATTTTCAGCCCACAACATGCGAGGACCCTGGGCCCACCCCTAAAACCGTGGGCAATAGCACACCGATTTGGCCCGAAAATGAGCCGTTTGCGCTGTTTCGCCCGTTTGTCCACCTAAATGGCCACGAAAAATTAAACGGACCACACTGGGATGATTCCCAACCTCACAGGCATGCCCCGATTGATTTTTGTCCCATCCCCAAAACTGTGGGCTATAGCACACCGATAAGGCCTAAAAATGCCCCGTTCATGCCGTTTCGCCCGTTTGTCCATCCAAATGGCCACTAAAATTTAAACGGACCACACTGGATGATCCTCAAACTCCCTGGTATGCCCCGATTGATTTTTGGCCCAGAGAACGCCCAGACCCGGGGCCCAACCCAGAAACTGTGGGCTATAGCTCACCGATTTGGCCTGAAAATGCCCCGTACGTGTCGTTTCGCCCATTTGTCCACCCAAATAGCCACAAAAAATTAAACGGACCACACTGGAATGATACCCAACCTCCCTGGCACTCCCCGGTTAATTTTCAGCCCACAACATGCTCGAACACCGGGCCCACACCCAAAATCGTGGTCTAGAGCACACCAATTTGGCCCGACAACGCCCCTATCACGTTGTTTCACCCGTTTTCTCACCCAAAAGGCCACGTAAAATTAAACGGGCCAAAGTAGGATGATACCCAACCTCTCTGGCATACCCCGATCAATTTTTGGCCCACAGCATGCTAGGACCCTGGGCCCACACCTGAAACCGTGGGCTATAGCACACCAATTTGGCCCGAAAATGCCCCGTTCGCGCCGTTTTACCCGTTTATCCACATAAATGGCCATGAAAAATTAAACGTACCACACTGGGACGATTCCAAACCTCCCATCCACGCCTGATTAGTTTTAGGCCTGCAGAACGCTCGTAACCCGGGCCCACCCCCAAAATCGTGGGCTATAGCACACCGATATAGCCTGAAAATGCCCCGTTCGCGCTGTTTCGCCTATTTTCCACTCACAAGGCCACGAAAAATTAAACGGATCACATTAGGACGATCCCTTACCTCCTTGGCATGCCCCGATCAATTTTTGGACCACAGCATGCCAGGACCCTGGGCCCACCCCTGAAACCGTGGGCTATAGCACATCGATTTGTCCTAAAAATGCCCCGTTCATGCCGTTTCGCCCGTTTGTCCATCCAAATGGCCACGAAAAATTAAACAGACCATATTGGGATGATCCTCAACCTCCCTGGCACAACCCAACCGATTTTTGGCCCACAGCGTGCCCGAACCCCTGGGCCCACCCCTGAAACGTTGGGCTATAGCACACTAATTTGGCTCGAAAGCCCCGTTCATGCCGTTTCTCCTGTTTGTACACCCAAATGGCCATGAAAAATTAGAGGGACCACACTAGGACGATCGCCAACCTCCCTGGAATGCCCCGGTCAATTTTTGGCCCACAACACACCCGGACCCTGGCCCACCCCCAAAATCGTAGGCTATAGCACACCGATTTGGCTCGAAAATACCCTATTCGCGTTGTTTTACCCGTTTGTCCACCCAAAAGGCCACAAAAAATTAAACGGACCACACTGGGATGATCCCCAACATCCCTGGTACACCCCTATCAAATTTTCGCCCACAGGACGCCCGGACCTCGGGCCCACCCACGAAACAGTGGGCTATAGCATATCGATTTGGCTTGAAAATGCTCCGTTTGCGCCGTTTCTCCCGTTTGACCACCCAAATGCCACAAAAAATTAAACGGTCCACACTGGAATGATCCCCAACCTCTTTTGCACGCCCCAGTCGATTTTTGTCCCAAAGCACGCCCGAAACCCAAGACCACTCCTGAAACCGTGGGCTATAGCACACCGAATTGGCTAGAAAATGCCCCGTTCATGCCGTTTCACCTGTAAGTCAACCCAAATGGCCAAGAAAAATTAAAAGGACCACACTGGGTTAATGCCGTTTCGCCCGTTTGTCCACCCAAGTGGCCACTAAAAATTATACGGACCACACTAGGATGATCCCAACCTTTATGGCATGCCCTGATCGATTTTAAGCCCATAGCACGCCAGACCCCAGGCCCACCCCCAAAATCATGGGCTATCGCACAAAGATTTGGTCCGAATATGACCCGTTCGCATAGTTTAGCCTGGTTTGTCCACCCAAATGGCCATGAAAAATTAAACGAACCACACTGGGATGATCCCCAACCTCCCTGGCATGCCCCGGTCGATTTTTGGCCCACAGCACACCCATACCCCGGGCCCACCCCCAAAATCGTGGGCTATAGCACACTGATTTGGCCCAAAAATGCCCTATTCACGCCGTTTCACCCTTTTTCCAACACAAATAGCCACGAAAAATTAAACGGACCACACTGGGACGATCCCCAACCTCCCTGGCACGCCCTGATCATTTTTTGCCCACAGTACGCCTGGACCCCGGGATCACCCCCAAAATTGTGGGATATAGCACACCGGTTAGGCCCGAAAATGCCCCGTTTGCATCATTTCAGCCGTTTGTCCACCCAAATGGCCACGAAAATTTAAATGGACCACACTGGCTCGGTCCCCAACCTCCCTGGCACGCCCCAATAAATTTTTGGCCCACAGAACGCCTGGATCATGGGCCTACCCCCAAATTTGTGGGCTATAGTACACCGATTTTGCTAAAAAATACCCCGTTTGCGCTGTTTTGCCTGTTTGTCCACTCAAATGGCACACAAATTTAAACGGACCACACTTGGATAATCCCCAACCTCCCTGGCATGCCTCGGTCAGTTATTGACCCACAGTAAGCCCGGATCCCGGGCCCACCCCCAAAACCGTGGGCTATATAGCACACTGATTTGGCTTGAAATGCCCCATTTGTACCGTTTCGCCCGTTTGTCCACCCAAATGGCTATGAAAAATTAAACGGACCATATTGGGACGATCCCTAACCTCCCTGGCACGCCCGATAGATTTTCAGCCCGTCTACCCTCGAAACCGTGGGCTATAGCACACAGATTCGGCCAGAAAATGCCTCTTTCACGTCGTTTTGCCCGTTTTTCTTCCCAAATGGCCACGAAAAATTAAACGAACCACACTGGGATGATCCCCAACCTCCCTGGCACGCCCCGATCAATTTTCGGCCCACAACATGCCAGGACCCCGGACCCACCCCCAAAACAGTGGGTTATAGCACACCGATTTGGTCCGAAAATGCCCCGTTCGCGCCGTTTTGCCCGTTTGTCCACCCAAATGGCCACGAAAAATTAAACGAACCACACCAAAATGATCCCCAACTTCCCTGGCACGCCTCGATCAATTTTTGTCCCACAGCACGCCCGGACCCCATGCCCACCCCCGAAACTATGGGCTATAGCACTTCGATTTGGCCTGAAAATGACCCATTCACGCCGTTTCGCCCATTTGTTCACCCAAATGGCCAGGAAAAATTAAACAGACCATACTGGGATGATCCCCAACATCCCTGGCACGCCCCGGTCGATTTTTCACCCACAACACGCTCGAACCCCGGGCCCACCCCTGAAAGAGTGGGCTATAGCACACCGATTTGGCCCAAAAATGCCCCGTTCGCGTCGTTTCTCCCATTTATCCACCCAAATGCCATGAAAAAATAAACGGACCACACATGGATGATCTAAAACATCCCTGGCATGCCCCGATCGATTTTTGACCCAAAGCACGCCCGGACCCTGGGCCCACCTCTGAAATCGTGGGCTATAGCACACCGATTTAGCCCAAAAATGCCCCGTTCGTGCCGTTTCACCCGTTTGTCTACCCAAATAGCCATGAAAAATTAAACGGACCACACTGGGAAGATCCCCATCCTCCCTGACATGCCCCGATCGATTTTTAGCCGAGAGCGCGCTCGGACCCCGGGACCACCCCCAAAATCGTGGGCTAGCACACCGATTTGGCCTGAAAATGCCCCGTTCCCGCTGTTTCGCTCATTTTTTGCCGAAAAGGACACAAAAAATTAAATGAACCACGATGGGACGATCCCCAACCTCCCTATCATACCCCGATCGATTTTTTGCCCACAGCACGCCCGTACCCGGGTTCACCCCCAAAATCATGGGCTATAGCATAACGATTTGGCCAGAAAATGCCTTGTTCGCGCCGTTTCGCCCGTTTGTTTTCCCAAATGGCCATGAAAAATTATATGGACCACACTGGGAAAATCCCCAACCTTCATGGCTCGCCCCGGCAGATTTTCAGCCCACAGCACGCCCGGACCCCAGGCCCACACTCAAAACCGTGGGCTATAGCACACAGATTCCCAATTCGAGTCATTTTGACCGTTTGTCCACCCAAATGGCCACGAAAAATTAAACAGACCTCACTGGGACGATCCCAAACTCCCTGGCACACCCTGATCAATTTTTGGCCCACAGCACGCCCGGACCCTGGGCCCTCCCCCAAAACCCTGGGTTATAGCACACCGATTTAGCCCAAAAATGCTCCGTTCGCGCCGTCTCGCTAGGTTTGTCCACCCAAATGGTCACAAAAAATTAAATGGACCACACTGGACGTTCCCCAACCTCCCTGGAGTGCCTCGGTTGATTTTTCTCCCACAGTACGGCCGAACCCTGGGCCCACCCTCAAAACCGTGGGTTATAGCACACCGATATGTCCCAAAAATGCCCCGTTCGCATTGTTTTACCCGTTTGTCAACCCAAATAGCCACAAAAAATTAAACGGACCATATTGGGACGAACCCCAACTCCCTGGAACGCCTCGGTCTATTTTTTGGACCACAGCGCGCCCGGACCCCGAGCCCACCCCCAAAACCGTGGGCTATAGCATACCGATTTAGCTCGAAAATGCCCCGTTCGTGCTGTATCGTCCGTTTGTCCACCAAAATAGCCACAAAAAATTAAACAGACCATACTGGACGTTCCCCAACCTCCATGGCATGCCTTGGTCGATTTTTAGCACAAAGCACGCTCGGACGCCAGGCCCACCCCCCAAAATCGTGGGCTATAGCACATCGATTTGGCCCGAAAATGCCCCGTACACGCCGTTTTGCCAAGTTGGTCCACCACTAATGGCCACAAAAAATTAAATGGACCACACTGGGACGATCCCAACCTCCTTGGCATGCCCTGATCGAATTTTGGCCCATAGCACGCTCGGACCCCGGGCCCACCCCCAAAAACCGTGGGCTATAGCACACCGATTTGGCCCGAAAATGCCATGTTCGCATCGTTATGCCCTTTTTCCCACCAAATGGTCACAAAAAAGTAAACGGACCACACTGGGACGATCCATAACCTTCCTGGTATCCCCCGATCAATTTTTGGCCCACAGCACGCCTGGACCCAGGCCCACCCCTAAAATCATGGCTATAGCACATCGATTTAGCCTGAAAATGTCCCGTTTGTGCCGTTTCGCTGGATTGTCCACATAAATGGCCACGAATATTTAAACGGACCATACTTGGATGATCCCCAACCTCTCTGGCATGCCCTGATTGATTTTCAGCTCACAGTACGCCCGGACCCCTGGGCCACCCACAAAACCGTGGGCTATATAGCTCACCGATTTGGCCCAAAAATGCTCCATTTACGCCATTTTGCCCATTTTCCCACCAAAATGGATACAAATAATTAAACGGACCACACTAGGACGATCCCCAACCTCTCTGGCATGCCTTGGTCAATTTTCAGCCTGGCCACCCCCGAAACCGTGGGCTATAGCTCACCGATTTGGTTTGAAAATGCCCCTTTCACGCCTTTTTGCCCGTTTTCCCACCCAAATGGACATGAAAAATTAAACGGACCACACTGGGACAATCCTCAAACTTCCTGGCATGCCCCAATCAATTTTTGGCCCACAGCACGCTTGGACCCCAGGACCACCCCCGAAATCGTGGGCTATAGCACACCGATTAGGCCCGAAAATGCCCCGTTCGCGTTGTTTCGCCCGTTTGTCCACCCAAATGGCCACGAAAATTTAAACGGACCATATTGGGATGTCCCCAACCTACCCGGCATGCCCCGGTCAATTTTTGGCCCACAGCGCTCCCGGACCCCAGGCCCACCCCCAAAACTATGGGATATAGCACACCGATTTGGCCCGAAAATACCCCGTTCACACCGTTTTTCCCTTTTGTGCACCCAAAAGGCCACGAAAAATTAAATGGACCACACTGGGACGATCCCAAACCTCTCTGGCATGCCCCGATCAATTTTTGGCCCACAGCGCGTTCAGACGCCGGGCCCACCCCCAAAACCGTGGGCTATTACTCACCAATTTGGCCCAAAAATGCTCCGTTCGCACCGTTTCAACAGTTTGTCCACCCAAATAGCCACTAAAATTTAAACGGACCACACTGGGATGATCTCCAACCTCCCTAGCTTGCCTCGGTCGATTTTTGTCCCACAGCACGCCCAGACCCGGGGCCTAACCCCGAAAACGTGGGCTATAGCACTCCAATTTTGCCAAAAAATGCCTCGCTCGCACCGTTTTGCTCGTTTGTCCACCTAAATGGCCACGAAAAATTAAATGGACCACACTGGGATGATCCCCAACCTCCCTGGCACTCCCCGATAAATTTTCAGCCCACAACTCGCCCAAACCCCGAGCCCACCCCAAAAACCATGGGCTTTAACACACCGATTTGGCCCGACAACGCCCCTTTCACGTCGTTTCGCCCATTATTCCACCCAAAAATTAATGGGACCATACTGGGACAATCCCCAACCTCCCTGGCACGTCTCCATTGATTTTCGTCCAATAATACACCCGGACCCCGGGCCCACCCCAAAATCGTGGGCTATAGCACACTGATTTGGCCCGAAAATGCCCCATTCACGCCGTTTCGCCCGTTTGTCCACCAAATGGCCTCGAAAAATTAAATTGACCACACTGGGATGATCCCCAACATCCTTGGCACACCCTTATCGATTTTTCTCCCACAGCACGCCCGGACCCCGAGGCCACCCCCAAAACAGTGGGCTATAGCACACCGATTAGGCCCGAAACAGCCCAGTTTGCGCGGTTTTACCCATTTGTCCATCCAAATACCACAAAAAATTAAACGGACCATACTGGGATGATCGTCAACCTCCCATACATGCCCCGATTGATTTATGGCCCAAATCACCCCCGGACTTCGAGCCCATCCCTGAAACCATGGGCTATAGCACATCAATTTTGCAAGAAAATGCCCCGTTAGTGCCGTTTGTCCCGTTTGTCTACCCAAATAGTCACAAAAATTAAACAGACTACACTGGGATAATCCCCAACCTCCCTGGCACGCCTCCATCAATTTTTGGCCCACAACACGCCCGGACCCCTGGCCCACCACCAAAACCATGGGCAATAGCACACCGATTTGGCCCGAAAAATGCTCCATTCGAGTTGTTTCGCCCGTTTGTCCACCCAAATGGCCACGAAAAATTATACAGACCATACTGCGATGATCCCCAACCTCTCTGGCACACCCTGATCAATTTTCGACCAATAGCACGCCTGGACCCTGGGCCCAACCCCAAAACCGTGGGCTATAGCACACTGATTTAGCCCAAAAATGCCCCGTTCGCGTAGATTTGCCTGGTTTGTCCACTCAAATAGCCACAAAAAATTAAACAAATTGTACTGGGATGATCCCCACCCTCCCTGGCACGCCCTGGTCTATTTTCGGCCTACAGCACGCCTGGACCCATGGCCCACCCCCAAAATCGTGGGCTATAGCACACCGATTTGACCAGAAAATGCCTCGTTCGCGCTGTTTCGCCCCTTTTCCCACCCAAATGGCCACAAAAAATTAAACGAACCGCACTGGGATGATCCCCAACCTCCCTTGCAAGACCCGATCAATTTTAAGCCCACAACACGCCTAAACCCCGGGACCAACCCCAAAATCATGGGCTATAGCACACCGATTAGGACCGAAAATGCCCCGTTCGCGCCGTATCGCCCGTTTGTCCACCCAAATAACCATGAAAATTTAAACGAACCACACTGGGACGATCCCCAACCACCCTGTCACGCCTCGAGCGATTTTTGGCCCACAGCATTCCAGGACCCCGGGCCTACCCCAAAAACCGTGGGCTAGAATACACCAATTTGGCCTGAAAATGTAAAGTTCGAGCCGTTTTGCCCGTTTTACCAACCAAATGGCCACAAAAAATTAAACGGACCACATTAGGATGATCCCCAACCTCCCTGGCATGCCTTAGTCGATTTTTGACCCACAACACACCCATACCCTAGGCCTGCCCATAAAACTGTAGGCTATAGCACACTGATTTGGCCCGAAAACACCCAGTTTGAGCTGTTTCACCCGTTTGTCCACCCAAATGGCCACGAAAATTAAACGGCCCACACTGGGATGATCCCCAACTTCCCTGGCATGCCCCGATTGATTTTGGACCCACAACGCACCCGAACCCCGAGCTCACCCCCAAATTCGTGGGCTATACACACCGATTTAGCCCAAAAATTCCCCATTTGTGCCATTTCACCCTCCACCCAAATAGCCACAAAAAATTAAATGGACTACGCTGGGATGATCCCCAACCTCCTTGGCATGTCCCAATTGATTTTTGGCGCACAACACGCCTGGACCCCAGGCCCACCCTCGAAACCATGGGCTATTGCACACCGATTTAGCCCAAAAATGCCCCGTTCGTTCCGTTTCACCCGTTTGTCCACCCAAATGGCCACGAAAAATTAAACGGACCATATTGGGATGATACTCAACTCCCTGGCACACCCTGGTCAATTTTTGACCCACAACACGCTCGAAACCTGTGCCCATCCTCGAAACTGTGGGCTGTGTAACACCAATTTGGCCCAAAAATGCCCCATCTGCATCTTTTTGCCCGCTTGTCCACCCAAATGGCCACGAAAAATTAAATGGACCACACTGGGACAATCCCCAACCTCCCTGGCATGCCTCGATCGATTATCGGCCCATAGCATGCCTGTACCCTGGGCCCACCCTCAAAACCGTGGGCTAAAGCTCACCGATTTGGCCCAAACATACCACGTTCACGCCGTTTCGCCTGTCTGACCACCCAAATGGCCACGAAAAATTAAATGAACCACACTGGGAAAATCCCCAAACTCCCAGGCGCGCCTCGGTCAATTTTTGGCCCATAGCATAAAGGACCCCAGGCCCAATCCTAAAACCGTGGGCTATTAAACACCAATTTTTCTAGAAAATACCCGGTTCGCGTCGTTTCGCCGACTTTTCCACCACTAATGGCCACGAAAAATTAAACGAACCACACTGGGACGATCCCCAAACTCTCTGGCATGCCCCAGTTAATTTTTGGCCCACAACACGCCCGGACCCCGGACTCACCCCCAAAACCGTAGGCTATAGCATACTGATTTGGCCCGAAAATGCGCCGTTTGGGCCATTTATCCCGTTTGTCCTCCCAAATGGCCATAAAAAATTAAACGGACCATACTGGAACGATCCTCTACCTCCCTGACATGCCCCGGTCAATTTTTGTTCCACAGCGCACCCGAACCCCGGGACCACCCCCAAAACCGTGGGCTATAGCATACCAATTTGGCCCAAAAATTCCCCGTTCACGCTGTTGCACCCGTTTGTCCACCCAACTGGCCACAAAAATTTAAATGGACCACATTGAGATGATCCCAACCTCCCTGGCATGCCCCAGTCGATTTTTGGCCCACAGCACACCCGGGGTCCAACCCCAAAACCGTGGGCTATTGCATGCTGATTTGGCCAGAAAATGCCCTGTTCATGCCGTTTCGCCTATTTGTCCACCCAAATGGCCACGAAAAATTAAATGGACCACACTGGAAAGATCCCCAACCTCGCTAGCATGCCCTGGTCAATTTTTAGCCCACAACACGCCCGAACACCAAGCCCAATATAATACAACGATTTGGCCCGACAACGCCCCTTTCACACCGTTTCGCTTGTTTTTCCACCCAAAAAACCACAAAAAATTAAACGGACCAAACTGGGACGATCCCCAACATCCCTGGCACTCCCCAGTTGATTTTCAGCCCACAGCATGCCAGGACCCCGGGTTCACCACTGAAACTGTGGGCTATAGCACACCAATTTTGCACAAAAATGCCCCGTTTGCTCCGTTTCGCCCGTTTGTCCACCCAAATGACCACGAAAATTAAACGAACCACACTGGGACGATCCCCAACCTCCCTGGCACGCCCCGATTGATTTTTAACCCACAGTACGCCCAGACCCCAGGCTCACCCTCAAAACCTTGGGCTATAGCACACCGATTTAACCCAAAAATGCGCCGTTCACACCGTTTCGCCCATTTGTCTACCCAAATTGCCACGAAAAATTAAACAGACTAGACTGGGATGATCCTCAACCTCCCTGGCATGCCCGGATCAATTTTTGGCCCACAGCACGCCTAGACCTCGGTCCCACCCCCAAAATCGTGGGCTATAGAACATCTATTTAGCCCAAAAATGCCTCGTTCGCATCGTATCGCCTGTTTGTCAACACAAATGGCCCCGAAAAATTAAACGTACCACACTGGGATGATCCCCAACCTCTTTGGCATGCCTCGGTCAATTTTTAGACCACAGTGCACCTGGACCCCGAGCCCACCTCTGAAACCGTGGGCTATAGCACACCAATTTTGCCCGAAAATTCCTCGTTTGCACCGTTTCGCCCGTTTGTCATCCCAAATGGCCACGAAAATTTAAACGGACCACACTTGGATGATACCAAACCTCCCTGGCACACCCTAGTTAATTTTTGGCCCACAGCACGCTCGAATCCCGAGCCCACCTCCAAAATCGTGGGCTACATCACACCGACTTGGCATGAAAATGCCCCATTCGCGCTATTTCGCTCGTTTGTCCACCCAAATGGCCATGAAAAATTAAACGGACCACACTAGGACGATTCCCAACCTCCCTAGGATTCCCCGGTCGATTTTTAGCCCACTACATGCTCGAACCCCGATCCCACTCATGAAATCGTGGGCTATAGCACATCGATTTGGCCCGAAAATACACCTTTCATGCCGTTTTACCCATTTTTCCATCCAAATGGCAACAAAAAATTAAACGGACCACACTGGGACAATCCCAAACCACCATGGGATGCCCCGATCGATTTTCATCCCACAACATTCCAGGACCCCGAGCCCACCCCTGAAACCATGGGCTATAGAACCCCAATTTGGACCTAAAATGCCCTGTTCGTGCCGTTTCGCTCGTTTGTCCTCCCAAATGGCCACTAAAAATTAACTGGACCATAATGGGACGATCCCTAACTTCCCAGGCATGCCCCGGTCGATTTTCGGCCCACAACACCATTAAAACCCGTGCCCACCTCTGAAATCGTGGGTTATAGCACCCCGATTTGCCCCAAATATGCCCCGTTTGTGCCGTTTATCCCGTTTGTCTACCCAAATGGCCACGGAAAATTAAACAGACACCACAAAGACAATCCCCAATCTCCCTGGCATGCCCCGATCGATTTTTGGCCCACAGCATGCATGGACCCCACCCCACCCCAAAAACCATGGGCTATAACACACCGATTTGGCCCAAAACTGCCCTGTTCACACCGTTTCGCCTATTTATCCACCCAAATAGACACGAAAAATTAAACGGACCTCATTGGGACGATCCCCAACCTCCCTGGCACGCCCTGATCAATTTTGGACCCATAACATGCCTGGACCCCGGGCCTGCCCCCAAAACCGTGGGCTATAGCACATCGATTTTTCTTGAAAATGCCCCGTTCGAGCCATTTAGCTCGTTTGTCCACCCAAATGGCCACGGAAAATTAAACGGACCATACTGGGATGATCCCCAACCTCCCTGGCATACCCTAGTCAATTTTTTGCCTACAGCCCACTCGAACCTCGGGCCAACCCCTAAAACCGTGGGTTATAGAACACCGATTTTTCCTGAAAATGCCCCATTTGCGCCGTTTCGCCCATTTGTCCACCCAAATAGCCACGAAAAATTAAACGAACCACAGTGGGACGATCCCCAACCTCCCTGGCATGCCTCTGTCAATTTTTGGCCCACAGCACGCTCGAACCCCAGTCCCACATCTAAAATCGTGGGCTATAGCACATCGATTTGGCCCAAAAATGCCTCGTTCGCACCGTTTCGCCCGTTGGTCCACCCAAATAGCCACAAAAAATTAATCGAACCACACCGAAACAATCCCCAACTTCCCTGGCAATACCCAATTAATTTTTGGCCCACAGAACGCTCGGACCCCAAGACCACCCCTAAAACTGTGGGCTATAGCACATCGATTTAGCCCAAAAATACCTCATTCGAGCCATTTCTCCCGTTTGTCCACCCAAATAGCCACGAAAAATTAAACGGACCATAATGGGATGATCCCCAATATCCCTGGCATGCCCTGACCGATTTTTTGGCCTAAAACACACCCGGACGTAGGGCCACCCCTAAAACCATGGGCTACATTACACTGATTTGCCCAGAAAATTCCCTGTTCGCGTCGTTTATCGCGTTTGTCTTCCCAAATGGCCACGAAAAATTAGACGGCCTATACTGGGTAGATCCCCAACCTCCCTGGCATGCCCCGATCAATTTTTGGCCCACAACATGCCTAGACCTCGAGCCCACCCCAAAAACCGTGCACTATAGCACACCCATTTAGCCCGAAACTGCCCCGTTCACGCTGTTTCGCCTGTTTGTCCACCCAAATGGCCATAAAAAATTAAACGGACCATACTGGGATGATCCCCAACCTCCCTGGCACGCCCTGGTTGATTTTGGGCCCACAGTATGCCTGGAACTCGGGCCCGCCCCAAAACCGTGGGCTATAGAACACCGATTTCACCTGAAAATGCCCTGTTCGAGCCGTTTTGCCCGTTTGTCCACCCAAAATGCCACAAAAAATTAAACGGACCATACTGGGATGATCCCCAACCTTGCTGGCATGCTCCGATCAATTTTTGGCCTACATAAAGCCCGAACCTCGGGCCAACCCTCAAAACCGTAGGCTATAGAATACCAATTTTGCCTGAAAATGCCCCGTTCGTGTCGTTCCACCCTTTTGTACACCCAAATAGCCAGGAAAAATTAAACGAACCACACTGGGATGATCCCTAACTTCCTGGCATGCCCCGGTCGATTTATAGCCCACAGCACGCCCGTACCCTGGGCCTACCCCCAAAACCGTAGGCTATAGCACACCGATTTGGCCTGAAAATGCCCGGTCGCGCCGTTTCGCCCATTTGTCCACCCAAATGGCCACGAAAAATTAAACGGACCACACTAGGACGATCCCCAACTTCCCTGGCATGCCTCTATCAATTTTCAGCCCCACAGCACGCCCGAACCCCGGGCCCACATCCGAAATCGTGGTCTATAGCACACCGATTTGGCCCGAAAATGCCCCATTCGCACCGTTTCGCCTGTTTGTCCACCCTAATGGCCATAAAAATTTAAATGGACCACACCAGAATGATCCTCAACTTCCCTGGCATGCTTCGATTAATTTTTGGCCCACAGCACGCTCGGACCCCAGGCCCACCCCCAAAACTGTGGTCTATAGCACACCGATTTGGCCCGAAAACACACCGTTCACGCTATTTCGCTCGTTTTTCCTCCCAAATGGCCACAAAAACTTAAACGGACCACACTGGGATGACCCCCAACCTCCCTGGCATGCCCCAGCCAATGTTCGGCCTACAACACGCATGGACCTTAGGCCCACCCCTAAAACCGTGGGCTACAATACACCGATATGGCCCAAAAAATGCCCCGTTCACCCCGTTTTGCCCGTTTGTCCACCCAAATGGCCACAAAAAATTAAACGAACTACGCTAAGATGATCCCCAACCTTCCTGGCACATCCCGGTCAATTTTTATCCCACAACAAGCCCGAAAAAAAGGGCCCACCCCCAAACCTTGGGCTATAGCACACCGATTTAG
The DNA here is from genome assembly GCA_030864215.1 of Capsicum pubescens. Lineage (NCBI taxonomy): Eukaryota > Viridiplantae > Streptophyta > Magnoliopsida > Solanales > Solanaceae > Capsicum > Capsicum pubescens. Next base: position 16,464,816 of record CM061538.1, on the reverse strand, counting down.
CCTGAAAATGCCCCGTTCGCGCTGTTTCGCCCGTTCGGCCACCCAAATGGCCACGAAAAATAAACAGACCACACTGGGATGATCCCCAATCTCCCTGGCACGCTCCGGTCAATTTTCAACCTACAGCACGGTCGAACCCCAGTCCCAAATCCCAAATCGTGGGCTAAAGCACACCGATTTGTCCTAAATATGCCCCATTCGCATTGTTTCACCCATTTGTCCACCCAAATGGCCACGAAAAATTAAATGGATCACAACGAAACGATCTTCAACTTCCCAGTCACATCCCGATTGATTTTTGGCCCACAGAACGCTCGGACCCCAGGCCCACCCCCAAAACTATGGGCTATAGCACACCGATTTGGCCCTTAAACACCTCGTTCGAGCCATTTCGCCCGTTTGTCCACCCAAATGGCAAAAAAAAATTAAAAGGACCATAATGGACAATCCCCAACCATCCTAGCATGTCCCAGATGATTTTCGGCCTACAGCACGCTCGAACCTTGGGCCCACCCCTAAAACCGTGGGCTACAGTACATCGATTTGACCCAAAAATGCCCCATTCGCGCCGTTTATCCCTCTTGTCTACCCAAATGGTCACAAAAAATTAAACGGACCCCACTGGGATGATCCCCAACCTCCTTGGCATGCCTCAATCGATTTTTAGCCCACATTACGCCTGGACCCTAATCCCACCCCAAAAACCGTGGGCTATAGCACACCAATTTGGCCCAAAACTGCCCCGTTCATGCCGTTTTGCCTGTTTGTCCACCCAAATGGCCACAAAAAATTAAACGGACTATACTGGGATAATACCCAACCACCCTGGCACACCGGTCTCTCCACCCAAATGTCCACGAAAAATTAAATGGACTATAATGAGACGATCCCCAGCCTTTCTGGCATGCCCCGACCGATTTTTGGCCAACAGCACGCCCGGATCTTGTGCCCACCCCCAAAACCGTAGGATACAGTACATCGATTTGCTCCGAAAATGCCCTGTACGCGTCGTTTATCCCGTTTGTCTACCCAAATGGACATGAAAAATTAAACGGACCATACTGGGACGATACCCAACCTCCCTGGCATGCCCCGATCGATTTTTGGCCCACAATACGCGTGGACCCCGAGCCCACCCCAAAAACCGTGGGCTATAGCACACCGATTTGGCCCGAAACTGCCCCGTTCACGTCGTTTCACCCGTTTGTCCACCCAAATGGTCACAAAAAATTTAACGAACCACACTGGGATGATCCCAACCTCCCTGGCACACCCTGGATGATTTTCGGCCCACAGCATGCCTAGAACCCGGGCCCGCCCCCAAAATCGTGGGCTATAGCACACCGATTTTGCCCGAAAATGCCCCGTTCAAGCCGTTTCACCCGTTTATCCTCCCAAATGGCCACAAAAAACTAAACGGACCACACTGGGATGATCCCCAAGTGCCCCGATCAATTTTTGGCCTACAGCACGCCCGAACCTCGGGCCAACCCCCGAAATCGTGGGCTATAGAATACCGATTTTGCCTAAAAATACCCCGTTCGTGCCGTTTTGCCCGTTTGTCCACCCAAATGGCCACGAAAAATTAAACAGACCACACTGAGATGATCTCCAACCTCCCTGCCATGCCCCTGTCGATTTTTAGCCCATAACACGCCCGGACCCTGGGCCCACCCCAAAACTGTAGGCTATAGCACACCGATTTGGCCCAAAAATGCCCGGTCGTGCGGTTTCGCCCATTTGTCCACCCAATTGGCCACGAAAAAATAAACGGATCACACTGGGACGATCCCCAACTTCCTTGTCACGTCCCTGACGGTTTTTGGCCCACAGCACGGTCGAACCCCATGGCCACATCCATAACCGTGGGCTGTAGCGCACCGATTTAGCCCAAAAATACCCCGTACACATGATTTCGCCCGTTTGTCTACCCAAATTGCCATGAAAAATTAAACGGACCACACCAAAATGATCCCCTACTTCCCTGGCACGCCCCGATCAATTTTTGGCCTACAGAACGCTCGGAACCCAGGACCACCCCCGAAACTGTGGCTATAGCACATCGATTTGGCCCGAAAACACCCCGTTCGAGCCAATTCCCCGTTTGTCCACCGAAATGGCCACAAAAAATAAACGGACCACAATGGGACGATCCCAACCTCCCTGGCATGCCCCGATCGATTTTTGGCCAACAGCACGCCCGGATATTGGGCCCACCCCCGAAAATGCCCCATTCGCGCCGTTTATCCCGTTTGTCTGCCGAAATGGCCACGAAAAAATAAACAGACCATACTGGGATGATTCCCAACCTCTCTGGCACGCCCCGATCGATTTTTGGCCCATATTACGCCTGGACCCTGATCCCATCCCAAAAATCGTGGGCTATAGTGATACGGGAAAGACAAGAGAAGGCTAAAAAACTACTCAAAACAGTCCACAAATCAACTAGAACCCAAGGACCCCTTTGAGAGCAACTTTAGGCCAACAATAACAACACAAGGATTACAAGATACATGGTGTATTTTAACACCAAAACAGCAACAATGACACAAGATGAAACAAGTCACGGATTCAACACAAACACAAGGGAAATTGCATAGAAAATAAAGATAGATAGTGAGACCAAGATTATTACAAGATTAAGAACCAAGTGTATTTCAACAATAACCCCTAATGAATGTAACAATCAAAACCACACTCTTACAGTGACCAACAAGGGAATGAACTCACCTCAAGATCTACCGTTTCCAAGCAAAGATCAATATTGGCTTTTCCAATCCCTATGCTAAGGATGGCTTTTCCAAGCCCTACAACTAAGGGTGTTATACTCTCAAAGAGAGAGAAAATATGTCTTTCAATTCTTCATCATACAAAATCTAGTGAAAACAAGACTAAGGGGTCCTATTTATAATATATTACAAATGAAGATAAAAAGATCACTTTTCCCTTAATAAGAGGGGCGGCCATGGTATGTAACCTTAATAAGAGGGGCGGCCATGGTATGTAAATACACCATGTGTAATGTCTAAAATGCCCTTAATTAAGTTCCAAAACGGTGAGTCCTCAATCTTAAATGCTCCAAAAAATCTTCCACACGCGAGATTGCTTTAAGTTATGCTCAAAAGTGGTCCTCCATATATGTTCTTGTATTCTCGAGGTGACCAAGTCTTGAGCCTCTATGTGTCGGCCTCCAAAGATGTCATCAAAAGATAAGATAGTCATTTGTTCCGTATCATCCTCCCCTTCTTGAAAAGCATTCGACCTCAAATCCAAACCTTGCAAAACCGAAAAGAGGACAAACAAATACAAACTCCTCATGGCATGAGGGTTAGGGTTAGCATAACAAATCATCTCAACATGCCAAGGTTGCACATATTTGCAATATAACTAAGAATACTTTGAAAGGAATATTAAAAACTCAATAAAAGATGTACAAAGGATTTGGTTATAGGATACATCAAGAGTGACACTTTACTTGTCATGTAGACCAAGCAACAAGTTTGGCGCACCAACATCACCATTTCTAAATTTGGCACCGGGGTCAAATGTGAAAAGTGGCCATAGACACGGGTCTCTACAACACGTCCCTTTCTCGTGGTCTACACCCAAACTAAATGACATACTCTCTACAATAACATACATATCATCCAAAGCAAATAGAGAGTAGCTAAAGGTATCACTCAAATCAACTTCTACTAAGGTTCTCTCATGGGTGTACTCACTATTAGTTTCCCAATAATCACTCAAAGTAGAAGAAGAAGTAGCTTTCACAACTACATATTCCTTACCCTTAAGAGTACCCTCATCTTCCAAGAAGAGATTTCCCTCTTTAGGAGGAATGTTGTCACACCATAGTGGGTTAGCATATAGGCTATAGCTTCCAAGGCAAGCTATACCATCATTTTCACCACTAGGTTCATTAGGAGTGTTTAAATCATCTTCAAAAAGACATTATACCTAAAAAGAGTGTGATCTACCTCACGGACAGATTTGGAACAAGCAAGTTCCTCACTCTCTAAATAATCAATATCAAGTTTCAAGGATGTTTTAAACACAATATTACCCCAAGAAGAGCTCTCGGGTTCATTCTCACTTTGTTGACCAACATTTTCAAATACTTCACTCACTTGAGTCCTCTTAAGCACATCACACACATACTCAATTGGTGGACAATTTTCACAAACAAGTTGATCAACACCCATTACATAAGACGATGTACTTTCATTCAACATATAGGCTTCAACACTAGATGGACATAAATTGATCTCACAAGAGGAGTCAATTTCGTCATCAATAGGCTCAACTAGTGTATCCACACTCACAATATGTACATCAACAAGAGGCAAGGAATCATTAGACTCATAAATAAGTAAGCTACTACTTACACTCAATGGATTACTAGCCATACAATTATCATTCACATGCATTAAAGTGTAAGAGTTAGATATTTTACCTTGAAGATCTTGAGTAGACTCTTTCTTGCCGTAAGGTGAAGGTCCTCCATAAGCTTGGGCAGCAACTTCCTTTTGACATTGGTCGCCTTCGCTTGCCATGTTGGTACCTACACAAATGTCCTTAGAAATAAAAGGACAACCAATGTTAGCATGATTTGGTGGTAATCCCCTCACTTTGCTCCACACAACCTCTCCTTTTTCCACTATTGGATTACCACCTTGCACTCTCTTACTCCTCTCAATCTTTTGTCTCTCATAATAATTCGGGTTGGAGTAGGTAGGCATTTCTCTTCGTGGCTTGGGCAACAAGTAAGTCATGAGTCGATTCCCCCATTGGTCTCTTATAATATTTGGTCAATTTTGCACGTTTGGAACTCTATGTTGTGCAAACCAATCGGCACCTAAGCATACATGACTGTATGTCAATAGAAGAATATCGCACCACACTTCCTCATGGTATTCAAATTGGGAGAAGACAACCTTGATCCTCTCGGTAACCATAAACCCGTCCAAGAAGTATGGAACAAGTAAAGGCTCACGAAACAACCCCAAGTAGTCAACCATGGATGGAACGATGTAGTTTCTACAGTACCTATCATTTAGCACAACGAGGCAGCCCGGTATCCCACAAATGGTCACCTTTACGGAGTGTACACTCCTTCTTGGATCAATATTGTAAGGCATACGAGTACCCCTTGGTTTTGGATAAGCATACCCTCTTCTTCTCATTGGACAACCTCCACTATAGCTAGTATAACCATTCACACTACATCGACCTTGATAAGAAGTACTACAAGGTGGAGAATATGAATATTCACACTCCTCACATGTACTCTCATCATATGTATCATAAGTTTTGCGAACGAAAGGGTTATACCTAACACCAAATCTAGGTTCGGAGTAAGAAGTGTAAGACTCCTCACATGCCCCAACATCATCATAAGATCCATCACGAGGTCCTGCATTATCTCCAAAGTTACCATAAGCACTAGGAACTTCATTCACCTCATTTTCTCCCTCAAAACAGTAACTTTCAAATCTGCCCAAGTTTCGATCATGGCTATTTTCATAGCCTCCGCAATCTCCCTCAACTTCGTAGCCATAAAAACCCTCACTACAATCATAGTCTCCCATATTGTAGTCACAATAATCCCTGGATATCGAAGTCATGTTCCCCTTATATCACCCTTTAAACCTACAAAATGAAAAAATAAGATTAGTAGTAAAGCTTCTCACCAACACTCGAATACACTCACCTTTGTGATTCTCACAATTGGAGAGGCGAATATTGAAAGTTGCTTATACTCCGGTAGTCAATAGGATGTCAATTCTACTTGGCAGCCGGAATAGATTCTTGTTTGATCGACTGAAGACACAAGACAGAAAATTCTACTTACGAACTTGAAACAAAAAGTTACGACGAATTAAAAATGAGAAAAGCACACAAATTACGAAGACACGACAAAAACGGATTCAAAAACTAATTCACAATCTAATAGGTGATTACTAGTTGCTAATTAGTACTAGAATCAAGAAATGAAACTAACAAAACAAAGAAAAGAAACTTTAAAATCTGAAATTTTAGCTTCAACATTTTTTGGGAACGTTGATGACGTGGCAATTTGGTGACACGGCAGTTTGCAATTTGGATTGGTCAAATTTTTAATTTGGGAAAGTGAAAAATCAGCTAAAGGAGGGAAAAGCACAAGACTTAGAGCCTTTTTCAAAATTCAAAAGACTTTGACTTTCCTTGCATCTTTTTGGCAACACACCTTTTTGAAAGCCTTTGTTTCCTTTCCTCTTTTGTTTGTCTTGGTATGTGCCCTTACTCTCTTTTGGTAATGAGTCTTTTTGAAAGTCCTATTGTCCCCTTTCTTTTTTTGTATGTTCTTTGGGATATGTTTCAAGACTAACAAAAGACTACATTCTTTTCTCCACTCTTTAAGATCAAACCACACCTATTGAATGTTCTTGTGCAACAATAAATGAAGAACATGAAGAACAACAAGAACACTCAAAAGATTGAAACTAACCCAAATGAACTCCAAATTGAATGATTTTGGATTCCTTTTTCTCACGTTAAACTCCATAATACAACCATTCGTTTTTCAAGCCACAATAGCAACAACAAGCCGTGCAATTTTGAGCTTCACCGTACTAGTTTCTTCAACCTTAAACTCAACAATGGTGAATAACTCAAAACCACCCGGATTAAGCTCAAATCCAAGATCTAGACTCACTTCGTGTTAGGGAACAAGAACCTAACACTAGAAACAAACAAAACACACTAAAATCTCCTAAATCTAAGTCTCAAATTTCAGCTCAAACACAAAAACGGGACATATTTCTTTTTTTTTTTGTTAGATTTTTGGTTTTTCAACACTTTTTTTTTTTTTAATTTTTCAACTAACAAGCCCAAGATTGATTTTGTTGGAACAAAATCAATCCTTGCTTTGATACCAAATGATACGGGAAAGACAAGAGAAGGCTCAAAACCTACTCAAAACAGTCCACAAATCAACTAGAACCCGAGGACCCCTTTGAGAGCAACTTTCGGCCAACAATAACAATACAAGGATTGCAAGATACATGGTGTATTTTAACACCAAAACAGCAACAATGACACAAGATGAAACAAGTCACGGATTCAACACAAGGGAAATTGCATAGAAAATAAAGATAGATAGTGAGACCAAGATTATTACAAGATTAAGAACCAAGTGTATTTCAACACTATCCCCTAATGAATGTAACAATCAAAATCACACTCTTACGGTGACGACCAAGGGAATGAACTTACCTCAAGATCTACCGTTTCCAAGCAAAGATCAATATTGGCTTTTCCAAGCCCTATGCTAAGGATGGCTTTTCCAAGCCCTACAACTAAGGGTGTTATACTCTCAAAGAGAGAGAAAATATGTCTTTCAATTGTTCATCATTCAAAATCTAGTGAAAATAAGACTAAGGGGGCCAATTTATAATATATTACAAATGAAGATAAAAAGACCACTTTGCCCTTAATGAGAGGGGCGGCCATGGTATGTAAATACACCATGTGTAATGTATAAAATGCCCTTAATTAAGGTCCAAAACCATGAGTCCTCAATCTTAAATGCTCCAAGCAATCTTCCACACGCGAGATTGCTTTAAGTTATGCTCAAAACGGGTCCTCTATGCATGTTCTTGTATTCTCGAGGTGACCAAGTCTTGAGCCTCTATGTGTTAGCCTCCAAATATGTCATCAAAAGATAAGATGGCTATTTGTCCCGTATCATATAGCACTCCGATTTGGCCCGAAACTGACCCGTTCACGCCGTTTTGCCCGTTTGTCCACCCAAATGGTCACAAAAAATTAAACGGACCACACTGGGACGATCCCCAACCTCCATGGCATGCCCTGGTCAATTTTCGGCCTACAGCATGCCTGAATCTCGAGCCCGCCCCAAAAACCGTGGGCTATAGCACATCAATTTTACCCGAAAATGCCCCGTTCGACCTGTTTCGCCCGTTTGTCCAACCAAATAGCCACGAAAAATAAAACGGACCATACTGGGACGATCCCCAACCTTCCTAACATGCACCGATCAATTTTTGGCCTACATCATGCCCGAACCTCGCCAACCCCCAAAACCGGGGGCTATAGAATACCGATTTTGCCTGAAAATGCCCCGTTCGCACTGTTTTGCCGGTTTGTCCACCCAAATGGCCACAAAAAATTAAACGGACCACACTGGGATGATCCCCAACCTCTCTAGCATGCCCCGATCAATTTTTATCCTACAGCACGCCCGAATCCTGGGCCCACCCCCAAAATTATAGGCTATAGCACACCGATTTAGCCTGAAAATGCCCGGTCTCATCGTTTTGCCCATTTGTCCACCCAAATGGCGACGAAAAATTAAACGGATCACACTGGGACGATCCCCAACCTCCCTCGCATGCCTCTATCAATTTTTTCCCATATCACGCCCGAACCCCATACCCACATCCAAAATCGTGGGCTATAGCACACTGATTTGGCCCAAAAATACCCCATTCGCACCTTTTGCCTGGTTGTCCACCCAAATGGCCATGAAAAATTAAACAAACCACACCAGAATGATCCCCAACTTCCCTGGCATGCCTCGATCAATTTTTGACACATAGAACGGTCATACCCCAGGCCCACCGCCAAAACTGTGGGCTATAGCACACCGATTTGGCCTGAAACCACCCCGTTCGGGCCATTTCGCCCGTTTTTCCGCCCAAATGGCCACGAAAAATTAAACAGACCACAACGGGACTATCCCCAACCTCCCTGGCATGCCCCAGCCGATTTTTGGCCTACAGAACACCTGGACCCTTAGCCCACCCATAAAATCGTAGGCTAAAGTACACCGATTTGCCCCAAAAATGCCTCGTTTGAGCCGTTTGTCCCGTTTGTCTACCCAAATGGCCATGAAATATTAAACGGGCCATACTGGGATGATCCCCAACCTCCCCAACATGCCCCGATCGATTTTCGGCCCATATTACGCCTGGACCCCGAGCCCACCCCAAAAACCGTGGGCTATAGCACACTGATTTGGCCCGAAACTGCCCCGTTCACGCTGTTTCACCCGTATGTCCCCCCAAATGGCCACGAAAAATAAAACAGACCACACTGGGATGATCCCCAACCTCCCTGGCACGTCCAGGTCGATTTTTGGCCCACAACATGCCTGGACCCCGGGCCCGCCCGTAAAACCGTGGGCTATAGCACACCGATTTTGCCAGAAAATGCACCGTTCGAACCATTTCGCCCGTTTGTCCACCTAAATGGCCATAAAAAATTAAACAGACCACACTGGGATGATCCCCAACCTTCCTGGCAAGCCCCGATCGATTTTTGGCCTACAGCACACCCGAACCTCGGGCCAACCCCCAAAACCGTGGGCTATAGAATACCAATTTTGCCTAAAAATGCCACGTTCGCATCGTTTTGCGTGTTTGTCTACCCAAATTGAAACAAAAAAATAAACGAACCACACTGGGACGATCCCCAACCTCCCTGGCACGCCTCAATTTATTTTCAGTCCAAAGTGCGCCCGAACACCGGGCCCACCCCCGAAACCGTGGGCTATAGCAAATCAATTTGGCCTGAAAAATGCCCCGTTTGCGCCGTTTCACCCGTTTGTCAAACAAAATGGCCACGAAAAATTAAACGGACCACGCTGGGACGATCCCCAACCTCCCTGGCATGCCCTGGTCGATTTTTGGCCCACAACACGCCCGGACCCCAAGCCCACCCCAAAAACTGTCGGCTGTAGCACACCGATTTGGGTTGAAAATGCCTCGTTCGCACCGTTTTTCCATGCAAATGTCCACAAAAAATTAAACGGACCACGCTGGGACTATCCCCAACCGCCCTGGCACGCCCCAGTCGATTTTTGGCCTACTGCACGCCCAGACCCCTGGCCCAACCCCAAAACCGTGGGCTATAGCACACCAATTTAGCCAAAAAATGCCCTATTCGCGCCGTTTCGCCCGTTTGTCCGCCCAAATGGCCACCAAAAATTAAACGAACCACACTGGAACAATCCCCAACCTCCATGGCTCGCCCCGATCGATTTTTGGCACATAGCACGCCCGGACCCCAGGCCCACCCCCAAAACCGTGGTCTGTAGCAGACCGATTTGGCCTGAAAATGCCCCGTTCGAGTTGTTTTGCCTGTTTGTCCACCCAAATGGCCACGAAAACTTAAACAGACCACACTTGGATGATCCCCAACCTCCCTAGCACGCCCCAGTTGATTTTTAGCCAATAACACGCCCGTACCCTGGGTCCACCCCAAAACTATAGGCTATAGCACACTGATTTGACATGAAAATGCCCCGTTCCTGCCGTTTCACTCATTTTTCCACCCAAATGGACAAGAAAAATTAAATGGACCATAATAGGACGATCCCTGACATGCTCCCGTCGATTTTTTTCCCACAGCACGAATAAACCCCGGGACCACCCCCGAAACCGTGGGCTATAGCAGACCCATTTGGCCCGAAAATGCCCCGTTAGTGCTGTTTCGCCCGTTTATCCACCCAAATGGCCACGAAAAATTAAAAAGACCATACTGGGATGATCCTCAACCTCCCTGTCATGCCTCGGTCGATTATCGACCCACAACACATCCGAACCCGGGGCCCACCCCCAAAACCATGGGCTATAGGACATTGATTTGGCACGAAAACATCCCGTTTGCGCCGTTTCACCCGTTTGTCCACCCAAATAGCCACGAAAAATTAAACGGATCACACTTGGACGATACCCAACCTCCCTGGCATGCCCTGATCAATTTTTGGCACACAGCACACTCGGACCCCGAGCCCATCCCCAAAACCATGGGCTATAGCACACCAATTTGGCTCGAAAATTCCCCGTTCACGCTGTTTTGCCCGTTTGTCCACCCAAATGGCCACGAAAAATTAAACGGACCACGCTGGGACGATCCCTAACCTCACTGGCATGCCCCGATCAATTTTCGGCCCACAGCATGCTCGGACCCTGGGCACTACCCCAAAACCGTGGGCAATAGCACACCGATTTCCCTAAAAAATGCCCCGTTTGCGCTGTTTCTCCCGTTTGTCCACCCAACTGGCCACAAAAATTTAAACAAACCACACTGGGACGATCGTTAACCTACCTGACATGCCCAGATCGATTTTAGGCCCACAGCATACACGGACCCCGACCCCCCAAAACCGCGGGCTATAACATACCGATTTGTCCCGAAAATGCACCGTTCGCGCCTTTTCGCCCGTTTGTCCACCCAAATGGCCATGAAAAATTAAACGAACCACACTGGGATGATCCTAACCTCCCTGACACGCCCCGATCAATCTTTTGCCTACAAAAATCTCAAACTCCGGGCCCACCCCTGAAACTGTGGGCTATAGCACACCGATTTATCCTGAAAATGGCCCATTCGCGCTATTTCGCCCGTTTGTCCACCCAAATGGCGACAAAATTACACTGGGACGATCCCCAACGTCCCCGGCACGACCCGATCAATTTTCGGCCCACAGCACGCACGGACCCTAGGCCCACCCCCAATACCGTGGGCTATAGCTCACCGATTTGACCCGAAAATGCCCCGTTCGAGTCATTTCGCCCGTTTGTCCACCCAAATGGCGACAAAAAATTAAACGAACCACACTGGGATGAACCCCAACCTCTCTGGCACGCGTCGATCGATTTTCGGCACACGGCACGCCCGAACCCCTAGCCCACCCCTAAAATCGTTGGCTATAGCACACTGATTTAGCCCGAAAATGCTCCATTCGCGTCATTTCGACAGATTTGTCCACCCAAATAGCCACGAAAAAATAAATGAACCGTACTGGAATGATCCCCAACCTCCCTGGCATGCCCCGGTCAATTTTTGGCCCACAGCACGCCCAGACCCCGGGCCCATCCCCAAAACCGTAGGCTATAACATACTGATTTGGCCCGAAAATGCCCCGTTCGCGCAGTTTTGCTAGTTTGTCCTCCTAAATGGCCATGAAAAATTAAACGGACCACACTGGGACGATCCCCAACCTCCCTGGCACGCCCAGGTCGAATTCTGGCCCACAGCACGCCCAGACATCGGGCCCACCCCCAAAATCGTGGGCTTCCATTACGCCCGTTTATCCACCCAAATGGCCACTAAAAATTAAACGGACCACACTGGAATGATCCCCAACTTCCCTGGAATGCCCCGGTCAATTTTTAGCTTGCAGCACGCTCGGACCCTGGCCCCACCATCGAAACCGTGGGCTATAGCACACCGATTTGGCCTGAAAATGCCCTGTTCGCTCTGTTTCGCCCGTTTGTCCACCCAAATGGCCACTAAAAATTATACGGACCATACTGGGACGATCTCTAACCTCTCTGGCACACCCGAATTGATTTTCGACCCACATCACGCTCGAACCCCGAGCCCACCCCCGAAACTGTGGGCTATAGCACACCGATTTTGCCCGAAAATGCCCCATTTGTGCTTTTTCGCCCGTTTGTCTACTCAAACGGCCACAAAAAGTTAAACGGACCACACTAGGATGATCCCCAATCTCCCTGTCCTTCCCCGGTCGATCTTTGACCCACAGAAAACTTGGACCCCGGGCCCACCCCAAACATGGGCTATAGCACACCGATTTTGTCCAAAAATGCTCCGTTCAAGTCATTTCGCCCGTTTGTCCACCCAAATAGACACAATAAATTAAACGGACCATATTGGTATGATCCCCAACCTTCCTGGAATGGCCCGGTCTATTTTCGGCCCACAGCACGCTCGGACCCCGAGCCCACCCCCAAAATCCTGGGCTATAGCATACCGATTTAGCCCAAAAATGCTCTGTTCGCTCTGTTTCGCCAGGTTTGTCCATTAAATGGCCACAAAAAATTAAACGAACCACACTAGGATGATCCCCAACCTCCCTGGCACGCCCTGGTCGATTTTTAACCCACAGCATGCCCGAACCCCGGGCCCACCCCCAAAATCGCAGGATATAGCACACCGATTTGGCACTAAAATGCCCCGTTCGTGCTGCTTTGCCCGTTTGTCCTCCCAAATGGCCATGAAAAATTTAACGGACCATATTGGATGATCCCCAACCTTCCTGGCACGCCCCGGTCAAATTTCATCCAATAGCATACCCGAACCCCGGGCCGACTCATGAAATTGTGTGCTAATAGCACACCGAATTGGAACGAAAATGCCCCGTTCGCACTGTTTTGCTCATTTTTCAACCGAAAGGGCTACTAAAAACTAAACGGAACACACTGGGACGATCAACAACCTCCCTGGTACGCCCCGATTAATTTTTGGCCCTCAGAACGCCCGGATCCCAAGCCCACCCCCAAAATTGTGGGCTATAGCACACCAATTTGACCCGAAAATGCCCTGTTCGCGCCGTTTCGCCCGTTTGTCCACCTAAATGGCCATGAAAATTAAACGGACCATACTGGGATAATCCCCAACCTCCCTGGCATGCCCCGATCGATTTTTGGCCAACTACACGCCCGTACCCCGGGCCCACCCCCAAAACCGTGGGCTATAGAACACCGATTTGACTTGAAAACGCCCAGTTCCTGCCGTTTCACCCATTTTTCCACACAAATAGCAACGAAAATTTAAGTGGACCACATTGGAACGATCCCTTACCTCCCTGGCATGCCCTGATTGATTTATGGCCCACAGCACGCCCGGACCTCGGGCTTACCCCCAAAATCGTGGGCTATAGCACACCGATTTGGCCCAAAAATGCCCCGTTCGCATCGTTTTGCCTGTTTGTCAACCCAATTAGCCACAAAAAATTAAACGAACCATACTGGGATGATCCCCAACCTCCCCGGCATACCCCGATTGATTTTCAGCCCACAATAGGCCTGGACACCGGGCCCACCCCAAAAACTGTGGGCTATAGCACACCGATTTGGCTTGAAAATGCCCTGTTTGTGCTATTTTGCCCGTTTGTCCACACAAATGGACACAAAAAATTAAACGGACCACACAACCATGATCGTTAACCTTACTGGCACGCCATGGTCGATTTTTGTCCCACAACATGCTTGGACCCCAGTCCCACCCCCAAAACCGTGGGCTATAGCACACAAATTTGGCTAAAAACTAACCTATTTTTGCCGTTTCGCCCATCTGTTCACTCAAATGGCCACGAAAATTAAACGGACCACACTTGGATGATCCCCAATCTCCCTGGCATGCCCCAGTTGATTTTTTGCCCATAGCACGCCCGGACCCTGGGCCCATGCCCGAAAGCATGGGCTATAACACACCGGTTTGGCCCTAAAATGCCCTGTTCGAGTTGATTCGCCCGTTTGTCCACACAAATAGGCACAGAAAATTAAACAAACCACACTGGGATGATCCCCAACCTCCCTGGCATGCCCCGATCAATTTTTTGCCCACAGCACGCCCGGACCTCGATCCCACCCCCAAAATCGTGGGCAATAGCACACTGATTTGGCCTGAAAATGCTCCGTTCGCACTGTTTCGCCAGGTTTGTCCACCCAAATGGCCACAAAAAATTAAAGGAACCATACTGGGATGATACACAACCTCCCTAGCATTCCCTGGTCGATTTAATACCAACAGCATACCCGGACCCCGAGCCCACCCCCAAAACCGCAGGCTATAGCACACCGATTTTGCCCTAAAATACCCCGTTCGCGTTGTTTCGCCCATTTGTCCTCCCAAATGGCCACGAAGAATTAAACAGACAACACTGGGATGATCCCCAACCTCCCTGGCATGCCTCGATCAATTTTCAGCCCACAGCACACCCAAAACCCGGGCCTACCCCAAAAAACGTGGGCTATAGCACACTGATTTGGCATGAAAATGCCACGTTCGCGCCGTTTCGCCCGTTTGTCCTCCCAAATGGCCACTAAAAATTAAACGAACCACACTAGGACGATCCCCAACCTCCTTGGCATGCCCCAGTTAATTTTTGACCCACACCATGCTCGGACCCCGGGTTCACCCCCGAAATCGTGGGCTATAGCACACCGATTTGGCCCTAATATGCCCAATTCGAGTCATTTCGCCTGTTTGTCCACACAAATGGGAACAAAAAATTAAACGGACCACACTGGGACGATCCCCAACCTCCCTGGCATACCCCGGTCAATTTTTGGCCCACAGCACGCCCGGACACCAAGCCCACCCTCAAAATCGTGGGCTATAGCACACCAATTTGGCCCGAAAATGCTCCGTTCATTTTTTTTCGCCAGGTTTGTCCACCCAAATGGCCACAAAAAATTAAAAGGACCATACTGGGATGATCCCAAACTTCCCTGGCACGCCCTGGTCAATTTTCGACCGACAGCATGCCCGGACCCCGAGCCTACCCCCAAAACCGCAGGCTATAGCACACCGATGTTGCCCTAAAATGCACCGTTCGCGCTGTTTCGCCCGTTTGTCCTCCCAAATGGCCACGAAGAATTAAACGGACAACACTGGGATGATCCCCAACCTCCCTGGCACGCCCTGGTCGATTATCAACCCACAGCTCGCCCGGACCCTGAGCCCACCCCCGAAACCGTGGGCTATAGCACACTGATTTTGCCAGAAAATGCCCCATTTGGGCCATTTCACCCGTTTGTCCACCCAAGTGGCCACAAAAAATTAAACGGACCACACTGGGATGATCCCCAACCTCCCTAGCACACCCAGGTCAATTTTTGGCCCATAGAACGCCCAGATCCCGGGTCCACCCCCAAATTCGTGGGTTTCTATTTTGCCTTTTTGAACACCCAAATGGCCACAAAAAATTAAACGGACCATGCAGGGAGAATACCCAACCTCCCTGGCATGCCCCAGTTGATTTTTGGCCAACAGCACGCCCGAACCCCGAGCCCATCCCCGAAACCGTGGGCTATAGCACACCGATTTCCCACAAAAATTCCCCGTTCGCACCGTTTCGCCCGTTTGTCCACCTAAATGGACACTAAAAATTAAAAGGACCACATGGGACAATCCCTAACCTCCCTGGCATGCCCGATCGATTTTCGGACCACAGTACGCCTGAACCCCGGGCCCACCCCCCAAACCATGGGCTATAGCACACCGATTTGGCCCGAAAATTCCCCATTCACACCGTTTTGCCCATTTGTCCATCCAAATGTCCACAAAAAATTAAACGGAACACAGTGGGACGATCCCCAACCTTCATGACATGCCCCGATCAATTTTTGGCCCACTGTACGCCCGGACCCCGGGCCCACCCCCAAAATCGTGGGATATAGCACACCGATTTGGCCTGATAATGCCCCGTTCCCGTTGTTTCACCCATTTTCCCACCCAAATAGCCAATAAAAATTAAATGGACCACATTAGTAGGATCCCTAACCTTCCTGGCACGCCCCGATCGATTTTTGGCTCACAGAACGCTCGGAACCCAGGCCCACCCTCGAAACCGTGGGCTATAGCACATCGATTTGGCCTGAAAACACCTCGTTCGCGCTGTTTCACCCTTTTGTCCACCTAAATGGCCACAAAAAATTAAACGGATAACACAGGGACGATCCCCAACCTCCATGGTATGCCTTGGTTGATTTTAGGCTTACAGCACGCCCGGACCCCGGGCCCACCGCCGAAACCGTGGGATATAGCACACCGATTTGGCCTGAAAATGCCCCGTTTGCGCCGTTTCGCACGTTTTGTCCACCCAATGGCCACAAAAAATTAAACGACACTGGGATGATCCCCAACCTCCCTTGCATGCCCCGATTAATTTTCGGCCCACAGCATCCCCAGACCCCGGGCCCACCCCTAAAATCGTGGATTATAGCACATCAATTTGGCTCAAAAATGCCCCGTTAGCATCGTTTTGCTCGTTTATCCCCCCCAAATGGCCATGAAAAATTAAACGGACCACATTGGGACGATCTCCAACCTCCCTTGCATACTTGATCGATTTTCGGCCCACAGTACGCCCGCACCCCGGGTCCACCCCCAAAATCATGGGCTATAGCACAATGATTACGCCCGAAAATGCCCCGTTTGCACTGTTTCGCCCGTTTGTCCACCAAAATGGCCAGAAAAAATGAAACGGACCACACTAAGACAATTCCCAACCTCCCTGGCACGCCCCGGACAATTTTTGGCCTACAGCACGCTCGGACCCCAGGACCACCCCCAAAATCATGGGCTATAGCACACCGATTTGGCCCGAAAATGCTCCGTTTGCGGTCTTTCGCCAGGTTTGCCCACCCAAATGGACACAAAAAATTAAACTGACCACACTGGGACGATCCCCAACCTCTCTGGCATGCCCTGGTCAATTTTTGACCCACAGAAAATTGAAATGGTACACCTGAACCTCGGGCCCACCCATGAAACCGTGGGGTATAGCACACCAATTTGGCCCAAAAAATACCCCGTTCGTGCCGTTTTGCCTGTTTGTCTACCCAAATAGGCATGAAAAATTAAACGGACCACACTGGGATGATCCCCAACAACCCTGCCATGCCCCGGTCGATTTTTGGGCCACAACACGTCCGGACCCCGAGTTCAATCCTAAAATCGTGGGCTATAGAACACTGATTTGGCCCGAAAATGCTTCGTTCCCGCTGTTTTACCTGGTTTGTCCACCCAAATGGCCACAAAAAATTAAACGGACCACACTGGGACGATCCCCAACCTCCCTGGCACGCCCTGGTCAATTTTTGACCCACATCATACCCGAACCCCGAGCCCACCCCCAAAACCGCAGGCTATAGCACACCAATTTTGCCCAAAATTGCGCCGTTCTCACCATTTTGCCCGTTTGTCCTACCAAATGGCCACGAAAAATTAAACGGACCACAATTGGACGATCCCCAACCTCGCTGGTATGCCCCGATCAATTTTTGGCCAACAGCACGCTCGGACCCCAGGCGCCCCCAGAAACTGTGGGCTTTAGCACACCGATTTGGCCCAAAAATGCCCCGTTCGCACCGTTTCACCCGTTTGTCCACCCAAATGGCCACGAAAAATTAAACGAACCACACTGGGATGATTCTTAACCTTCCTGGCTAGCCCAATCAATTTTCAACCCACATCACGTCCGGAAACCGTGTCCAACCCCAAAATCGGGGGCTATAGCACACAAATTTGGCCCGAAAATGCCCTGTTCGTGCCGTTTTGCCCGTTTGTACATCCAAATGGACACGTAAAATTTAACGGACCACACTGGGATGATCCCAGCGTCCTTGGCACGCCCACAGCTCGCCCGACCCCGGACCCACCCCCAAAACCCTGGGCTATAGCACACTGATTTGGCCCGAAAATGCCCCATTTAGGGCGTTTCGCCCTTTTGTCCACCCAAATGGCCACGAAAAATTAAACGGATCACACTGTGATGATCCCCAACCTCCCTGGCACGCCCCGATAAATTTTTGGCCATCAGCACGCCCGAACCCAGGGCCCACCCCCAAAATCGTGGGTTATAGCACACTGATTTAGCCCGAAAAAGCCCCGTTCGTGCTGTTTCACCCGTTTGTCTACCCATATGGCCACGAAAAATTAAAATGACCACACTGGGAAGATTTGTAACCTCACTGGCATGCACCGGTCAATTTTTGGCCCACAGCACAGCCAGAACCCGGGACCACCCCCAAAACCGTGGGCTATAGCACACCGATTTGGCCCCAAAATGCCCCGTCCGTGCTCTTTTGCCTGTTTGTCCACTCAAATGGCCACAAACCATACTAGGATGATCGTTAATCTCCCTGGTATACCACAGTCAATTTTTTGGCCTACAGCACGCCCGGACCCCGGTCCCACCCCCAAAACCGTGGGCTATAGCACACCAGTTTGGCTAAAAAATACCCTGTTCGAGTCGTTTCGCTTGTTTGTCCACCCAACTGGCCATGAAAAATTAAAAGGTCCACACTGGGATGATCTCCAACCTCCTTGGCACGCCCAGGTCGATTTTTGGCCCACAACACGTTCAGACCTCGGACCCACCCCCAAAATTGTGGGCTTCCATTTTGCCCGTTTGTCCACCCAAATGGCCACAAAAACTTAAACGGACCATACTGGGACAATCCCCAGCCTCCCTCGCACGCCCCAGTTGATTTTTAGCCCACAGAACGCCCGTACCTCGAGCCCACCCCAAAAACCGTGGGCTATAGCACACCGATTTTCCACGAAAATGCCTCATTTGCACCGTTTTGCCCGTTTGTCCACTAAAATGGCCAATAAAAATTAAACGGACACACTGGGATGATCCCCAACCTACCTGGCATGCCCAGGTCGATTTTCAGCCCACAGCATGCCCGAACCTCGGGCCCACCCCCTAAATCGTGGGTTATAGCACACCGATTTGGCCCAAAAATGCCCTGTTCGCACCATTTCGCCCGTTTTCCACCCAAATGGCCACAAAAAATTAAACGGACCACAATAAGACGATCCCCAACCTCCCTGGCATGCCCCGGTTGATTTTAGGCCCACAACACGCTCGTACCCCGGGTCCACCCCCAAAACCGTGGGCTATAGCACACCGATTTAATTGGGATGATCCCCAACCTCCCTGGCCAGCCTCGGTCGATTTTTGACCTACAGCACGTCCGAACGCCGAGCCCAACCCCAAAAACGAGGGTTATAGCACACCAATTTGGCCCGAAAATGCCCAATTCGTGTCGTTTTGCCCATTTGTCCACCCAAATGGCCAAGTAAAATTAAACGGACCACATTGGGATGATCTCCAACCTCCTTGGCACGCCCCGGTTAATTTTATATCCACAACACACCCGGACCCCGGACCCCCCCCCTAAAAACCCTGGGCTATAGCACATCAATTTGGCCCAAAAATGCCCCGTTCGGGGCGTTTCACCCGTTTGTCCACCCAAATGTCCAAAAATAAATTAAACGGAACACACTAGGACGATCACCAACCACCCTAGCATGCCCCGATCAATTTTCGACCTACAGCACGCCCGAACCCAGGGCCCACCCCCAAAACCGTGGGCTATAGCACACTTATTTGACCCGAAAATGCCTCGTTCGTGCCGTTTCGCCCGTTTTTCCACCCATATGGCCACAAAAAATTAAAATAACCACACTGGGATGATCCCTAACCTCATTGGCATGCCCCGGTCAATTTTTGGCCCACAGCACGGCCGGAACCCGGGCCCACCCCCAAAACCCTGGGCTATAGCACACTGATTTGGCCTGAAGATGCCAGGTTCGTGTCATTTCGCCCGTTTGTCTACCCAAATGGCCACGAAAAATTAAACGAACCATACTGGGACAATAGCTAACCTCCCTGGCACACCCCGGTCGATTTTTAGGCCCACAGCACGCCCGAACCCTGGGCCTACCCCCACAACCGTGGGCTATATAGCACACCGATTTGTCCCAAAAATTCCCCGTGCGAGTCGTTTCGCCCGTTTGTCTACCCAAATGGCCACAAAAAATTAAATGGACCACACTGGGATGATTCTAAACCTCCCTGACATGCCCTAGTCGATTTTCAGCCCACAAAATGCCCGAACGGCGAGCCAACCCCCAAAATCGTGAGCTAGAGCACACCGATTTGGCCCAAAAATGCTCCATTCGCGCGGTTAGGCCAGGTTTGTCCACCCAAATGGCCACAAAAAATTAAACGAACCACACTGGGACGATCCCCAACCTCCTTGGCACGCCCTGGTCAATTTTTGACCCACAGTATGCCCGGACCCCTGGCCCACCCCTAAAACTGCAGGCTATAGCACATCGATTTGGCCCTAAAATGCCCCTTTCGCGCTATTTTGCTCGTTTGTCGACCCAAATTACCACGAAGAATTAAACAGACCACACTGGGATGATCCCCAACCTCCCTGGCACGCCCCGGTCAATTTTTGGCCCACAGCACACCTGAACCCTGGACCCACCCCCAAAATCGTGGGCTATAGTACACCGATTTGGCGATAAAATGCCCTGTTTGCAATGTTTCGCCCGTTTATCCACCCAAATGACCACTAAAAATTAAACGAACCTCACTGGGATGATCCCCAACCTCCCTGGCTCGCCCGGGTCAATTTTTGGCCCACAGCACGCTCAGACCTCGGGCCCACCCCCGAAATCTTGGGCTTCTATTTTGCCCATTTGTCCACCCAAATAGCTACAAAAAATTAAACGGATCGCACTGGGATAATTCCCCAACTCCGTCGCACGCCCCGATTGATTTTCGGCACACAGCACGCCCGGACCCCGAGCCCACCCCCAAAACCATGATAGCACATTGATTTGGCCCAAAAATGCCCCGTTCGCTCGGTTTTGCTCATTTGTCCACCCAAATGGAAACGAAAAATTAAACGGACCACACTGGGAGATCCCCAAACTTCCTGGTATGACCCGATCGATTTTCGACCCACAGCACGCCCGTACATCGGGCCCACCTCCAAAAACGTGGGCAATAGAACATCGATTTGGACCGAAAATGCCCCGTTCGCACTGTTTCGCCCATTTTTTCACCCAAATGGCCACAAAAAAGTAAACGAACCACACTGGGAAGATCCCAAACCTCCCTGGCATGCCCTGATCAATTTTTGGCCCACAGCACGCCCGTACCCCATGCCTACCCCCTAAACCGTGGGCTATAGCACACCGATTAGACATGAAAATTCCCCATTCCCGCTGTTTCACCCATTTTTAAACCTAAATGTCCATGAAAAATTAAATGGACTATATTGGGACGATGCCTAACCTCCCTGGCACTCCCCGACCGATTTTTGGCCTACAACACGCTCGGACCCCGGGGCCACCACCAAAATTGTGGGCTATAGCACACGATTTGGCCCAAAAATGCCCCGTTTGCGCTGTTTCGCCCGTTTGTCCACCCAAACGGCCATGAAAAATTAAAGAGACAACACAGGGACGATCCCCAACCTCCCTAGCATACCCCTGTCAATTTTTGGCCCACAACACACCCGGACCTCGGGCCCAGCCCCAATACCGTGGGCTATAGCTCACCGATTTGGCCCTAAAATTCCCATTTCGCGCTGTTTCGCCCGTTTGTCCACCTAAATAACCACAAAAAATAAAACGGACCACACTGGAATAATCTTTGACCTCCCTGTCACACCCCGATCGATTTTTGGCCCATAGCACACCTGAACCCCGGGCCCATCCCCGAAACCGTGACCTATAGCACATCGATTTGGCCCGAAAATGCCCCGTTCTCGCCCTTTTGCCCGTTTTTCCGCCCAAATAGCCACGAATAAATTAAACAAACAATATCGGGACAATCCCCAACCTCTCTGGCATGCCCCGATCGATTTTGGCCCACAGCACGCCCGGATCCCGGGTCCATCCCCGAAACCATGGGCTATAGCACACCGATTTTGCCTGAAAATGCCCCGTTTGCTCCGTTTCGCCCGTTTATCCACCCAAATGGCCATGAAAAATTAAACGTACCACACTGGAACAATCCCCAACCTCCCTGGCATGCCACGGTCGATTTTTGGCCCATAGCACGCCCGGACCCCGTGCCCAAACACCCAGTTCGCGCTATTTCGCCTCTTTGCCCACCCAAATGACCACAAAAAATTAAACAGACCACACTGGGATGATCCCTAACCTCCCTGGCATGCCTCAGTCGATTTTTGGCCCACAGCACACCCGGACCCCAGGCCCACCCTCGTAACCGTGGGCTATGGCACATCGATTTGGCCCAAAAATGCCCCGTTCACACCGTTTCTCCCATTTTTTCCACCCAAAAGGCCACAAAAAACTAAACGAACCATACTTGGATGATCCCCAACCTACCTGACATGCCCCGGTCGATTTTCGGCCCACAGCACGCCAGGACCCAGGGCCCACCCCCAAAACTGTGGGCTATAGCACATTAATTTGGTCCAAAAATGCCCTGTTCGCTCTGTTTTGCCTGTTTGTCCCCCTAAATGGCCACAAAAAATTAAACGGACCACACTAGGACGATCCCCAACCTCCCTGGCATGCCCCGGTTGATTTTCGGCCCACAGTACGCCCGGACCCCAGGTCCACCCCAAAATCGTGGGCTATAGCACAACAATTTGGCCCGAAAATGTGCCGTTCATGCCGTTTCGCCGGTTTTTCAACCTAAATGGCCAAGAAAAATTAAACGGATCACACTGAGTTGATCCCTAACCTTCCTGGAATACCCCGATTAATTTTTGGCCCACAGCATGCCGAACCTCGGCCCCACCCCCGAAATCGTGGGCTATAGCACACCAATTTGCCCAAAAAGGCCCCATTCGTCTCATTTCGCCCGTTTGTCCTCAAAAATAGCCACGGAAAATTAAACAAACCACACTACGACGATCCCCAGCCTCCCTGGCATGCCCCGATAGATTATTGGCCCACAGCACGCCCAGACCCCGAGTCCACCCTCGAAACAGTGGGCTATAGCACACCGATTTTGACCGAAAATGCCCCGTTCGCCCTGTTTCGCCCGTTTGTCCATTAAAATGGCCATGAAAAATTAAACGGACCACACTAGGACGATCCCTAACCTTCCTGGAATGCCCCGGTCAATTGTTGGCCCACAACATGCTCGGACCTTCGGCCCACACCCAAAACCGTGGGCTATAGCATGTCGATTTGGCCCTAAAATGCCCCATCGCGACATTTCGCTCGTTTATCCGCCCAAATAGCCACAAAAAATTAAACGGACAATACTGGGACGATCCCCAACCTCCCTGGCACGCCTCTGTCAATTTTTAGCCCACAACACGCCCATACCTCGGGCCCACCCCCAAAATCGTGGGCTATAGCACACCGATTTGACATGAAAATGCCACGTTCCCGCCATTTCACCCATTTTTCCACCGAAATGGCCACAAAAAATTAAATGGACCACATTGGGACGATCCCCAATCTCCCTGCCATGCCCCGATCGATTTTTAGCCCACAGCATGCTCGGACCCCGGGCCCACCCCTAAAATCGTGGACTATAGCACACCAATATAGCCTACAACACGCTCGGACCTCGGGCCCACCTCCAAAACCGTAGACTATAACACACCGATTTGGGCCGAAAATAACAATTTCGTGTTGTTTCGCCATTTTGTCCACCAAAATAACCACAAAAAATTAAATGGACCACACTGGGACGATCCCTAACCTCCCTGGCACGCCCCAGTTGATTTTTGGCCCATATCACTCCTGGACCCCGGGCCCACCCCCAAAACCGTTGGCTATAGCACACTGATTTGGTCCAAAAATGCCCCCTTCACGCCGTTTTGCCGGTATTTCCACCCAAATAGCTACAAAAAATTAAACAGACCATATTAGGACGATCCCAACCTCCCTGGCACGCCCCGATCGATTTTCGGCCCACAGCACGCCCGAATCCTGAGTCCACCCCCGAAATCATTGGCTATAACACATCGATTTTGCTAGAAAATGCACCATTCACGCCGTTCGCCCGTTTATCCACCCAAATGGCAACAAAAAATTAAACAGAATATATTGGGATAATCCCCAACCTCCCTGTCATGCTTCGGTCTATTTTCGGCCCACTACACGCTCAGACCCCGTGCCCACCCCCAAAACTGTGGGCTATAGCACATCGATTTGGTCTAAAAATGCCAGTTCACGCTGTTTCATCCGTTTGTCCACCCAAATGGCTACGAAAAATTAAACGGACCACACTGGGACAATCCCAACCACCTTGGCATGCCTCTATCAATTTTCAACCAACAGCATGCCCGTACCCCGAGCCCACCCCCGTAACCATGCGTAATAGCACATCGATTGTGCCCGAAAATGCCCCGTTCAGGCCGTTTTGATCATTTTTCAACCCAAATGGCCACGAAAAATTAAACGGACCACACTGGGATGATCCCCAACCTCCCTGGCACGTCCCAGTCAATTTTTGGCCTACAGCACACCCGGACCTCGGGGCCACCCCAAAAATCGTGGGCTATAGCACACCGATTTGGCCCGAAAATGCCCCGTTCGCACTATTTCGCCCGTTTGTTCTCCCAAATGGCCAAAAATATTAAACGAACCACAGTGGGATGATCCCCAACCTCCCTGGCATACCTCGGTCGATTTTCGTGCCACAGCACGCCCGTACCCCAGGTCCACTCCCAAAATCGTGGGCTATAGCACACCGATTTGACATGAAAATGCCCCGTTCCCTTTGTTTCACCTATTTTTCCACCCAAATGGCCACAAGAAATTAAATGGATCATAATAGGTGGATCCCTAACCTCACTGGCACGCCCCAATCAATTTTTGGGTCACAAAATGCTAGGACCCTAGTCCCACCCCAAAACCGTGGGCTATAGCACATCGATTTTTCCTGAAAACACCCTATTCGTGCCGTTTCGCCTGTTTGTCCACCCAAATGGCCATAAAAAATTAAATGAACAACACTGGGATGATCCCCTACCTCTCTGGTATGCCTCGATTGATTTTCGGCCCACAGAACGCCCGGACGCTGGGCCCATCCCCAAAACCGTGGGATATAGCACACCAATTTAGCCTGAAAATGCCCCGTTCATGCCGTTTCGCCCATTTTGTCCACCCAATGGCCACGAAAAATTAAACGGACCACACTGGGACAATCCCCAACCTCCCTGGCATGGCTCGATCAATTTTCAACCAACAGAACGCCCGGACCCCGAGCCCACCCCCGTAACCATGGGTAATAGCACATCGATTGTGCCCGAAAATGCCCCGTTCGTGCCGTTTTGATCGTTTTCAACCCAAATGGCCACAAAAAATTAAACGGACCACACTGGGATGATCCCCAACCTCCCTGGCACGTCCTGGTCAATTTTCGGGCTGACAACACGCCCAAACCCCGGGGCCACCTCCAAAACCGTGGGCTATAGCACACCGATTTGGCCCGAAAATGCCCCGTTTGCACTTTTTCGCCCGTTTGTCCACCCAAATGGCCACAAAAAATTAAACGAACCACAGTGGGACGATCCCCAACCTCACTGGCATACCCGGTCGATTTTCGGCCCACAGCACGCCCGTACCCCGGGTCCACTCCCAAAATCGTGGGCTATAGCACACCGATTTGACATGAAAATGCCCTGTTCCCTTTGTTTCACCTATTTTTCCACCCAAATGGCCACAAAAAATTAAATGGATCATATTAGGCGGATCCCTAACCTCCCTGGCACGCCCCGATCGATTTTTGGGTCACAAAACGCTTGGGCCCCGAGCCCACCCCCAAAACTGGGGCTATAGCACATCGATTTTGCCTGAAAACACCTCATTCGCATCGTTTCACCCGTTTGTCCACCCAAATGGCCACAAAAAATTAAACGAACAACACTGGGACGATCCCCAATCTCCCTGGTATGCCTCGATCGATTTTCAGCCCACAGCACGCCCGAACCCTGGGCCCATCCCCAAAACCGTGGGATATATCACACCGATTTAGCCTGAAAATGCCCCGTTCGTACCGTTTCGCCCGTTTTATCCACCCAATGGCCACGAAAAATTAAACAAACCACACTGGGATGATCCTCAACCTCCCTGGCATACCTCGATCAATTTTTAGCCCACAGCACGCCCGAACCCCGGGTTCACCCCCAAAATCGTGGATTATTGCACATCAATTTGGCCCGAAAATGCCCCATTCGCGCCATTTTGCCGGTTTGTCCCCCTATAAATGGCCATGAAAATTAAACGGACCACACCGGGACGATCCCAAATCTCCCTGGCATGCTCCGGTCAATTTTCGACCCACAACACGCCAATACCCCGAGCCCACCCCCAAAACTGTGGGCTATAACACATCAATTTAGCCCAAAAATGCCCCGGGATGATCCCCAACCTACCTGGCATGCCCCGATCTATTTTTTCCCAGAGTACGCCCGAACCCTGGGACCAGTCCCAAAAGCGTGGGCTATAGCACCCCGATTTGGCCCGAAAATGCCCCATTGGCACCGTTTCGCCCGTTTGTCCACCCAAATAGCCACAAAAAATTAAACGGACCACACTGGGATGATCCCCAAACTTCCTGGCATACCTAGGTAAATTTTAGGTCGTCAACATATACATACCTCGGGCCCACCCCAAAACCGTGGGCTAAAGCATATCGATTTGGCCCGAAAATGCCATGTTCACACCGTTTTGCCCATTTGTCCACTCAAATAGCCACGATACTGGGACGATCCCCAACTTCCCTGGCATGATCCGGTTGATTATCGGCCCACAGCACACTCGGAACCTGGGCCCAGCCTCGAAACCGTGTGCTGTAGCACATCGAATTTGCCCAAAAATGCCCCATTAGCACCGTTTCGCCCGTTTGTCCACCCAAATGGCCACGAAATATTATACGGACCACACAGGGACGATCCCCAACCTCTCTGGCATACCCCGATCTATTTTCGGGCCACATCACGCTCGTACCTTGAGTCCACCCCCAAAACCGTAGGCCATATCACATCGGTTTGGCCTGAAAATTCCCCGTTCGTGCCGTTTCGCTCGTTTGTCCACCCAAATGGCCACAAAAAATTAAACGGACCACACTGGGACAATACCCATCCTCCCTTGCATACCCCGGTTGATTTTTGACCTACAGCAAGCCCGGACCCCGACCCCACCCCCGAAACCATAGGCTATAGCACACCATTTTGTCCCAAAAATGCCCCGTTTGCGCCGTTTGTGTCGTTTCGCTCGTTTGTCCACCCATAAGGACACTAAAAATTAAACGGACCACATTGTTATGATCCATAACCTCCCTGGCATGCCCCAGTCAATTTTTGTCCCACAGCACGCTCGGACCTCGGGCCTACCCTCAAAACCATGGGCGCACACCGATTTGTACCAAAAATGCCCCGTTCGCACTGTTTTGCCCATTTTTCAACCGAAATGGCTATAAAAAATTAAACGGACCACACTGGGATGATCCCCAACCACCCTGGCATGCCTCGATCGATTTTTAGCCCACAGCACGCCAGGACCCCAGGCCCACCCCCGTAATCATTTGCTATAGTACACCGATTTGGCCCGAAAATGGCTCGTTCACACAGTTTTACCCATTTTGTCCACCCAAATGGCCACAAAAAATTAAAATAACCACACTGGGATGATCCCCAACCTCCCTAGCATGCCCCGGTCGATTTTCAGCCTACAACACGCCCGGACCCTAGGCTCACCCCCAAAACTGTGGGCTATAGCACATCAATTTGGCCTAAAAATGCCCCATTCGCGCTGTTTTTCCCATTTGTCAACCCAAATATCCACGAAAAATTAAACGGACCACACTGAGATGATCCCCAACCTCCCTGGCATGCCCCGATCAATTTTTGACCCAAAACATACTCAAACCTCGGGACCACCTCTGAAACCGTGGGCTATAGCATACCTATTTTGTGCTATTTTGCCAGTTTATCCACCCAATTAGCCCCAATAAATTAAATGGACCACACTGGGATGATCCCCAACCTCCGTAGCACGCTCCGGTCGATTATCAGCCCACAGCACGACCGGACCCCAGGCCTGATACAAGCATGAGGTGTACAAAATTGTACAAGGCATTGTTAAAGGTTCAAACTTTGGAATTGGCAAGTGTTTGGAGCATATTAAAGCCTTGCCAAGTGGAAGGAGGGGAAGGGAACCATTACACTCGAGAGACGCCTCACTTGAAGGACAAAATGGACTTTGCAGACTATGATTTGACACTCAAGAGGCGCTCCATTTTAGGGCTATTGTTGTCTTTTAAGACTCCCCTTTTACACTCTAAAGGAGCACACTTCATTAAGGATATTTTTGTACTTGTTTGTAATAAGTATAAATAGGCACCTTAGCTCTTATTTTTCCTTAGTTTGGACATAATGAATTATGTGAATTTTCAGATTGTAATATTAGTGTTAGCTTGTAGTATTGTCTTTCTCCTTAAGAGAGAGAAATCGAATTAGGGTTAGCACAATTGATGGATTTCACTTGTGTTGACAAATTGGCAAGAAAGGTGGATTTTGAGGAGTGTGAATTCCCTTGGTCCACATAAGAGGAAGGTTTGAGCTTCTGTTGGTGAGGTGTGATTTATGGTTTGATACACCATCTTTTGTTAATCACTTGGTAGAAGTAAGGGTCTTTCTATCTATCTTTATGTTTATGCAATCTTCTTGTTCATCCCCTTTCTTTTGTGTTGTTTTTGCTTGCTGATTTTTGCATCTTGTGTGTCCATTTCATGAATTACTAGTCTTCTCTTGTATCATTTGGTATCAAAATCTTGCTTAGGGTTGTTCCCACAACTCTAATCCTTGGTTTTAGTGTTCTTATTAAGAAAATCTCCAAAAAAAAAAAAGAGGCTAGAGTCAAAAAATACAAAAAAAAAAGTGTACTCTTGTGTGTTTGTAGTAGATCCGAATTTCACAACTTAGATCTACTAATTTTTAGTCTGTTTTGATAGTTTCTAGTGTTAGATTCTTATTCTCTAACACTAAAAGTGTCTAGATCTATTTTTAGAATGAAATTTGGTTGTTTTATAGCTAGATCCACCAATGTTGTGCCTTGTTTGAAGCTTTTTAAAGGTGGAAACGTTTTGGGTTTGTGATTTGGACGACTTTTGCGGCTGATTTTCACATATTTCAGATCGCCCGGACCTTGGGTCCACCCCCGAAACCGTGGGCTATAGCATACCGATTTGGCTCGAAAATGCCCCGTTCGCATCGTTTGGCCCGTTTGTCCACCCAAGTTACCACGTAAAATTAAACTAACCACATTGGGATGATCCTCAACCTCCCTGGCACGCCCCAGTTAATTTTAGGCCCACAACGCGCCCGGACCCCAGTCCCACCCCCGAAACCATGGGCTATAGCACACTGATTTAGCACAAAAATGCCCCGTTCGTGCGGTTTCGCCCGTTTGTCCACCCAAATGGCCACGAGAAATTAAACGGACCACACTGGGATAATCCGCAACCTCCATGACACGCTCCGGTTAATTTTTCACCCTGAGCGCGCCCGGACCCTGGGCCCACCCCCAAAACCGTGGGCTATATCACATCAATTTTTCCTAAAAATGCCCCGTTCGCGCCGTTTCCCCGTTCGTCCACCCAAATGGCCAGGAGAAATTAAACGGACCACACTGGGACTATCTCCAACCTCCCTAGCATGCCCTGGTCGGTTTTTGTCCCACAACGCGCTCGAACCCCAGGCCCACCCCCGAAACCATCGGCTATAGCACAACCATTTGGCCCGAAAATGCCCCGTTCACGCCGTTTCGCCCGTTTTTCCACCCAAATTGCCACAAAAAAATAAACGGACCACACTGGAATGATCCCCTACCACCCTGGCAAGCCCCGATTAATTTTTGGCCCACAGCACGCCCAGACCGCGGACCCACCCTCGAAATCGTGGGCTATCGTACACCAATTTGGCCTGAAAATGCATCATTCATGCCATTTTGCCCGGTTGTCCACCCAAATGACCACGAAAAATTAAACGGACAACACTGGGATGATCCTCGTCCTCCCTGGCATGCCCCGGTTGATTTTTAGCCTTCAGAGCACCCGTACCTCGGGCCCACCCTAAAACCGTGGGCTATAGCGTACTGATTTAGCCCGAAAATGCCCCGTTCGCACCGTTTCGCCCTTTTGTCCACCCAAGTTGCCACAAAAAATTAAACAGACCATATTGGGATGATCCCCAACCTCCCTGCCATGCCTCGGTCAATTTTGGGCATACAGCGTACTCGGACACCAGGCCCACCGCCAAAACCGTGGGCTATAGCACACCGATTTGGCTTGAAAATGCCCCGTTTGTGCCATTTCGCACATTTATCCACCCAAATGGCCAAGAAAAATTAAACGGACCATACTGGGATGATCCTCCACCCTCATGGCATGCCCTGGTCGATATTCGGCCCACAGCGCGCCCGGACCCCGGGCCTACCCCCAAAACCCGTAGGCTATATAGCACACAGATTTGGCCCGCAAATGCCCCGTCCGCGCCGTTTCGCCCGTTTGTCCATCCAAATGGCCACGAAAATTTAAATGGACCACACTGGGACAATCCCCAACCTCCGTGGCATGCTCAGGTCGATTTTTGGCCCACAGCGCATCGGACCCCAGGCCCACCCCTAAAACCGTGGGCTATATCACACCGATCTGGCCCAAAAATACCCCGTTCGCGCCGTTTCTTCCTTTTGTCCCCCAAATGGCCACGAAAAATTAAACGGACAACACTGGGACTATCCACAATCTCCCGAAAACACCCCGATCGATTTTTGGCACACAACGCATTCGGACCCCGAGCCCCCCTCTAAAACTGTGGACTATAGCATACCGATTTGGTCCGAAGACACCCCGTTCACGCTGTTTTGCCAGTTTGTCCACCCTAATGGCCATAAAAAATAAACGGTCCATACTAGGACGATTCCCAACCTCCTTTACACGCCCCAATTGATTTTTGGCCCACAGCGCACTCGGACCCCAGGCCCACCCCCAAAACCGTGGGCTATTGCACACCATTTTGGCCTGAAAATGCCCCGTTCGCACCGTTACGCCCGTATGTAAACCGAAATGGCCACCAAAAATTTAACGAACCATACTGGGACGATCCCCAACCTCCCTGACACATCTCGGTCGATTTTTGGCCTACAGCGCGCCCGTACCCCGGCCCCATCCCCGAAACCGTGGGCAATAGCACACCGATTTTGCCTGAAAATGCCCTATTCGTCCACACAAATGGCCGTGAGAAATTAAAAGGACCACACTGGGACTATCCCCAACCTCTCTGGCACGCCCTGATCGGTTTTTAGACCACAGAGCACCCGGACCCCAGGCCCACCCCCGAAATCGTGGGCTATAGCACACTAATTTGGCTCAAAAATACCCCGTTCAGGCCGTTTTGCCCGTTTATCCATCCAAATGGCCATGAAAAAATAAACGGACCACAGTTTAATGATACCTAACCTTCCTGGCACGCCCCGATCGATTTTCGACCAACAACGTGTTCGGAACCCGAGCCTATCCCCAAAATCGTGGGCTATAGCACACCGATTAGGCCCAAAAATGCCTCGTTGGCGCCGTTTCGCCCGTTTGTCCACCTAAATGGCCAAGAAAAATTAAATGGACCACACTGCGATGATCCTTAACCTCCCTAGCACGCCCTGATCGATTTTCATCCCACAACGCGCCCGAACTCCGGGCGCAGCCCCAAAATGGAGGTCTATAGCTCACCGATTTGTCCAAAAGATGACCCATTCGCGTTGTTTCGCGTATTTGTCCACCCAAATGCCCACGAAAAATTAAACGGACCAAACTGGAATGATCCCCAACCTCCCAGGCATGCCTCAATCAATTTTTGGCCCACAGCACGCTCGAACCGCGGGCGCACCGTGGTCTATAGCACACTGATTTGGCCTAAAATCTCACCGTTCATGCCATTTCCCCCGTTTGTCCACCCAAAAAGCCACAAAAAATTAAACAGACCATACTGGGATGATCCTCAACCTCCCTGGCAAGCCCCAATCGATTTTCGGCCCTCAGAGTGCCCAGACCCCGGGCTCACCCCCGAAACCGTGGGCTATAGCACACCGATTTGGCCTGAAAATGCCACGTTCACACCGTTTCGCCCATTTGTCCATCCAAGTAGCCACAACAAATTAAACGGAGCATATTGGGACGATCCTCAACCTCCCTGGAATGCCCCGGTCAATTTTTGGCCCACAGTGCGCCTGGACCCCGGTCCCATCCCTAAAATCGTGGGCTATAGCACATCGATTTAGCCCTAAAATGCCCCGTTCGTGCTGTTTTGCCAGTTTGTCCACCCAAATGGCCACGAAAAATTAAACGGGCCATACTGGGATGATCCTCAACCCTCTGGCATGCCCCGATCGATATTCGGCCCACAGCGCGCTCGAACCCGGGCCCACCCCCAAAATCGTAGGGTATAGCACACTGATTTGGCCTGAAAAATGCCACGTTCACACCATTTCACCCGTTTGTCCATCCAAGTTGCCACAAAAAATTAAACGGACTACATTGGAACGATCCCCAACCTCCTTGGCACGCCCCGGTCAATTTTTGGCCCACAGTGCGCCCGGACCCCGGTCCCATCCCTAAAACCGTGGGCTATAGCACATCGATTTGGCCCAAAAAATGCGTCGTTCGTGCTGTTTTGCCCGTTTGTCCACCCAAATGGCCACAAAAAATTAAACGGGCCATACTGGGATGATCCTAAACACCCTGGCATGCCCCGATCGATATTCGTCCTACAACGCGCCCGAACCCCGGGCCCACCCCCAAAACCGTAGGGTATAGCATACAGATTTGGCCCTCAAAAGCCCCGATCATGCCATTTCGCCCGTTTGTCCTCCCAAATGGCCCCGAAAAATTAAACGAACCACACTGGGATGATCCCCAACCTCCCTGGCATGCCCTAGTCGATATTCGGCCTACAGCGCGCCTGAACGTCGGGCCCACCCCCAAAACCGTGGTCTATAGCACACAAATTTAGCCCGCAAATGCCCCATTTGAGCCGTTTTGCCGGTTTGTCCACCCAAATGGCCACAAAAAATTAGAAGGACCATACTGGGATGATCCCCAACATCCCTGGCACGCCCCGGTCGATTTTTGGCCCATAGCGCACCCAAACCCCAATCCCACCACCAAAACCATGGGCTATAGAACATCGATCTGGCTCGAAAATGCCTCGTTCACGCTGTTTTGCCTGTTTGTCCCCCCAAATGGACACGAAAAATTAAATGAACCTCACTGAAATGATCCCCAACCTCCCTGGCATGCCCCGATCGATTTTCATCCCACAACGCGCCCGGACCCTGAGCCCCCCCAAAACTGTGGACTATAGCACACCGATTTGGCCCGAAGATGCCCCGTTCATGCCGTTTCGCCCGTTTGTCCACCCAAATGGCCACAACAAATTAAACGGACCACACTAGGACTATCCCCAACCTCCCTGGCACGTCCTAGTCAATTTTTGGCCCTCAGCGCGCTCGGACCCCGGGCCTACGCCCAAAACCGTGGGCTATAGCACACCGATTTGGCATGAAAATGTCCCGTTTGCGTCGTTTCTCCCGTTTGTCCACCCAAATGGTCACAAAAAAATTAACGGACCATACTGGGACGATCCCCAACCTACCTGGCACACCCGGTCAATTGTTGGCCCACAGCACGCCCGGACCCCGGGCCTTACCCTGAAACCATGGGCTATAGCACACCGATTTATCCCGAAAATGCCCCATTCACGCTGTTTTGCCCGTTTCTCCACCCATATGGTCACGAAAAATTAACGGACCACACTGGACGGATCCCTAACCTCCCTGGTATGCCCCGGTCAATTTTTGTCCCACGGCGCGCCCGGTCCTCGAGCCCACCCCCAAAATAGTGGGCTATAGCACACCGATTTGGTCCAAAAATGCCCCGTTCACACTGTTTTGCCTATTTGTCCACCCAAATGGCCACTAAAAATTAAACGGACTACACTGGGATGATCCAAAACCTCCCTGGCACGCCTTGGTCGATTTTAGGACCACAGCGCGCTTGTACCCCATGACCACCCCCAAAACCCTAGGCTATAGCACACCTATTTGGCCCGAAAATGCCTCATTCGCTACATTTTGCCCGTTTGTCCACCCAAATGGCCACGAAAAATTAAACGGACCACACTGGAACGATCTCAAACCTCCCTGGCATGCCCCAGCCATTTTTAGGCCCACAACGCGCCTGGACCCTGGGCCCAAACCCGAAAACATGAGCTGTAGGCCTATAGCACACCGATTTGGCCCTAAAATACCCCGTTCGTGCCGTTTTGCCCGTTTATCCACCCAATTGGCCACAAAAAATTAGATGGACCACATTGGGACAATCCCCAACCTTCCTGGAATGCCCCGATCAATTTTTGGCCCACAGTAAGCTCGGACCCTCGGCCTACCCTCAAAACCGTGGGCAATAGCACACCGATTTGGCCCAAAAATGCATCATTCGCACAGTTCCGCCTATTTGTCCACCCAAATGGTCGAGAAATATTAAACGGACCACACTGGGACTATCCCCAACCTCCCTGGCATGCCCCGATCGATTTTTGGCCCAACGCGCGCCCGAAACCCAGGACCTTCCTCGAAATCGTGGGCTATAACACACCGATTTGACCCAAAAATGCCCCAATCTCGCCGTTTTGCCCGTTTGTCCACCCAAATGGCCACGAAAAATTAAACGGGCCACACTGGGACTATCCCCAACATCCCTGCTGCACCCCGGTCGATTGTCAGCCCACAACGCGCTCGGACTCCTGGCCCACCCCCAAAACTGTAGGCTATAGCACACCAATTTAGCCTGAAAACTCCCCGTTCGCATCGTTTCTCCCGTTTGCCCACCCAAATGGGCTCAAAAAATTAAATAGACCACACTAGGATGATCCCCAACCTCCCTGCCACGCCTCAACCGATTATCAACCCATAGCGCGCCTGGACCCCGGGCCCACCCCCAAAACCGTGGGATATAGCATACCGATTTGGCCCAAAAATGCCTCATTTGTGCCGTTTTGCCAGTTTGTCCACCCAAATTGCCATAAAAATTAAATGAACCACACTGGGGCGATCCCCAACCTCCCTGGCACGTCGCGATCGATTTTTGGCCCACAGCGCGCCCGAACCCCGGGCCCACCCCTGAAATTGTAGGCTATTGCACACTAATTTAGCCCTAAAATGCCCTGTTCGCACCGTTTTGCCCGTTTGTCCACCTAAATTGCCACGAAAACTAAAACGGACGACACCAGGATGTTCCCCAACCTACCTATCACGCCCCGATCGATTTTTAGCTCACAAAGCGCTCGGACCCCATGGACCACCCTCGAAACTGTGGGCTATAGCACACTTATTTAGCACGAAGATGTCCCGTTTGTGCCGTTTCGCCTGTTTGTCCACCCAAATGGCCACGAAAAATTATTTGGACCACACTGGAATGATCTCGGAGCTCCCAGGCACGCCCCAATCGATTTTTTGCCTACAGCGCACTCGGACCCTGGTCCCACCCCCAAAATGGTAGGCTATAGCACACCAAATTTTCTCAAAAATGCATCGTTTGTGCCGTTTTGCCCGTTTTTCCACCCAAATGACCACGAAAAATTAAATAACTACACTGGGATGATCCCCAACCTCCCTGGCACGTGTCGGTTGATTTTTGGCCAATAACGCGCTCGGACCCCAAGTCCACCCCCAAAACCTTGGGCTATAGCACACTGATTTAGCCCAAAAATTCCCCATTCACACTGTTTCGCCCGTTTGTCCACCCAAATGGCCATATAAAATTAAACAAACCACACTGAGATGATCCGTAACCTCCCTAGAACTCCTCAGTCGATTATTGACCCACAGCGCGCCCGATCCCCGGGCCCACCCCCAAAATCGTGGGCTATAGCACTCCAATTTGGCACAAAAATGCCCCGTTCACACCGTATCGCCCGTTTGTCCACCCAAATGGCAACAAAAAATTTAACGGACTATACTGGGATGATCCCCAACCTCCCTGGCATGCGCCGGTCGATTTTTGGCCCATAGCGCGCCCGGACCCCGAGCCCACCCCCAAAAGCGTGGGTTATAACACACCGATTTAGCACGAAAACGCCCCGTTTACGCATTTTCGAACGTTTGTCCATCCAAATGGCCACGATAAATTAAACAAACCACACTGGGATAATCCGCAACCTCCCTGGCATGCCCTAGTCTATTTTCGATCCACAACGCGCTCGAAGCCCGGGCCACCCCCAAAACCGTAGGTTATAGCACACCAATTTGACCTAAAAATGCCCCGTTCGCGCCGTTTTGCCCGTTTGTCCACCCAAATGGCCACGAAAAATTAAATAGACCACACTGGGATGATCCCCAACCTTCCTGGCATACCCCGATCTATTTTTAGCCTACAGTATACCCAAACTGCAGACCCACCATCAAAACCGTGGGCTATAGCTCATCGATTTGCCCTGAAAATGCCCCATTCATGTCATTTCTCCCGTTTGTCCACCCAAATGATCACAAAAAACTAAACGAACCATACTAGGATGATCCCCAACATCCCTAGCACGCCCCAGTCAATTTTTGTCCCTCAGCGCGACTGAACCCCAGGCCCGCCCCCGAAACTGTGGGCTAGAGCACACCGATTTGGCCCAAAAATGTCCCGTTCGCACCGTTTTGCCCGTTTGTCCAACCAAGTTGCCACGAAAAATTAAACGGACCATATTGGGATGATCCCCAACCTCCCTGGCATGCCCTGGTCGATTTTCGGCCCACAGCGTGCCCGAACCCTGGGTTCACCCCAAAATTATGGGCTATAGCACACCGATTTGGCCCGAAAATGCCCCGTTCATCTCGTTTAGCCTATTTGTCCACCCAAATGGCCACAATAAATTAAACGGACCAAACTAGGACGATCCCCAACCTCCCTGGCACGCCCCAGTCAATTTTTGACTCACAGCGCGCTCGAACCCCGGGCCCACCCCCAAAATTGTGGGCTATAGCTCACCGATTTGGCACGAAAATGTCCCGTTTACATCATTTCGCCCGTTTGTCCACCCAAATGGTCAAAAAAAAT
This sequence comes from Capsicum pubescens, assembly GCA_030864215.1. Taxonomy (NCBI): domain Eukaryota; kingdom Viridiplantae; phylum Streptophyta; class Magnoliopsida; order Solanales; family Solanaceae; genus Capsicum; species Capsicum pubescens. Next base: position 16,427,378 of record CM061538.1, on the reverse strand, counting down.
TTAAAGGACCATACTGGGACGATCCCCAACCTCCCTAGCATGCTCCGGTCAATTTTCGGCCCACAGTGCGCCCGGAACCTTGTGCTATAGCACACAGATTTGGCCTGCAAATACCCCATTCGCGCCGTTTCGCCATTTTGTCCACCCAACTAGCCACAAAAACTTAAACAGACCACACTGGGACGATCCCCAATCTCCCTGGCATGCCCCGATTATTTTCCGACCCACATCGCACCCTGACCCCAGGCCCACCTCCGAAACCGTGGGCTATAGCGCATCGATCTGGCCAAAAAATTCCCCGTTCATGCCGCTTTGCCCGTTTGTCCCCCCAAATGGCCACAAAAAATTAAACTGACCTCACTGGGACGATCCTCAATCCCCTTGGCACGCCCCGGTCGATTTTTGGCCCACAACGCGCCCGGACCCCGAGCCCTCTAAAACCATGGACTATAGCACACCGATTTAGCCCGAAGATACCCGTTAACTCTGTTTCGCCTGTTTGTCTACCCAATTGGCCACAACAAATTAAACGGACCACACTAGACCGATCCTCAACTTCCCTGGCACACCGATTTAGCCCGAAAGCTGTTTTCACATTTGTCAACCCAAATGGCCACGAAAAATTAAACGGACCACAGTGGGACGATCCTCAACCGCCCTGGCACGCCCCAGTCAATTTTTGTCCCACAGCGCGCTCGGAACCCGGGCCAACCCTCGAAACCCTGGGCTATAGCACACCAATTTAGGTCGGAAATTCCTCATTCGCCCGTTTGTCTACCCACATGGCCACGTAAAATTAAACGGACTACACTGAGATGATCTCCAACCTCCCTGGCACTCCTCAGTCAATTTTCAGCCCACAACATGCCTAGACCCTGGGCCCAAACTCAAAAACATGGGCTGTAGGCCTATAGCACACCGATTTGGCCTAAAAATGCCCCGTTCGTGCCGTTTCGCCCGTTTGTCCACCCAATTGGCCACGAAAAATTAGACGGATCACAATGGGATGATCCCCAACCTCCCTGGCATGCCCCGATTGATTTTTGGCCCACAAGGGGCCCGAACCCTGGGACCATCCCCGAAACCGTAGGCTATAACATATTGATTTGACCCGAAAATGTCCCAATCTATCCGTTTTGACCCTTTGTGCACCCAAATGGCCACGAAAAATTAAACGAACCACACTAGGACTATCCCCAACATCCCTGGTATGCCCCGGTCAATTTTGGGCCCATAACGCGCTCGGGCCCCGAGCCCACCCCTAAAATCGTAGACTATAGCACACAATTTGGCCCAAAAACTCCCCGTTCGCACCTTTTTGCCCGTTTGTCCACCCAAATGGCCTCAAAAAATTAAATGGACCATACTGAGATGTTCCCCATACTAGGATGATCCCCAACCTCCCTGGCACGCCCCAGTCGATTTTTGGCCCTCAGAGCGCCCGGACCCCGAGCCCGCCCCCAAAATCGTGGGCTATAGCACACCGATTTGGCCCAAAAATGTCACGTTCGTACCGTTTTGCCCGTTTGTCCACCCAAGTTGCCACAGAAAATTAAACGGTCCACATTGGGATGATCCCCAACCTCCCTGGCACACCCCAGTCGATTTTCGACCCACAGTGCGCCCGAACCCCGGTCCCATCCCCAAAATTGTGGGCTATAGCACATCGATTTTGTCCCGAAAATGCCCCATTCGTGCCGTTTCGCTTGTTTGTCCACCTAAATGGCCATGAAAAATTAAACAAACCACACTGGGATGATCCTCAACCCCCCTGGCACGCCCTGGTAGATATTCGGCCCACAGCGTGCCCGGACCCCGGGCCCACCCCGAAACTGTGTGCTATAGCACACAAATTTGGCCCGCAAATACCCCATTCATGTCGTTTTGCCATTTTGTCCATGCAAATAGCCACGAAAAATTAAACGGACCACACTGGGACGATCCCCAACCTCCCTGGCATGCCCCGGTCATTTTGCGACCCACATCGCACCCTGACCCCAGGCCCACCTCCAAAATCGTGGGCTATAGCGCATCGATCTGGCTCGAAAATTCCCCGTTTATGCCGTTTCGCCCGTTTGGCCCCCCAAATGGCCACGAAAAATTAAACTGACCTCACTGGGACGATCCTGAATCCCCTTGGCACGCCCCGGTCGATTTTCGGCCCACAACGCGCCCGGACCCCGAGCCCCCTAAAACCATGGACTATAGCACACCAATTTGGCCCGAAGACGCCCGTTAACTCTGTTTTGCCCGTTTGTCCACCCAATTGGCCACAACAAATTAAACTGACCACACTAGACCGATCCCCAACCTCCCTGGCACACCGATTTGGCCCGAAAGTTGTTTTCACATTTGTCAACCCAAATGGCCACGAAAAATTAAACGGACCACACTAGGACGATCCTCAACCGCCCTGGCACGCCCCAGTCTATTTTTGGCCCACAGCGCGCTCGGAACCCGGGCCAACCTTCAAAACCCTGGGTTGTAGCACACCAATTTAGGCCAAAAATTCCTCATTCGCCCGTTTGTCTACCCACATGGCCACGAAAAATTAAACGGACCACACTGAGACGATCTCCAACCTCCCTGGCACTCCTCAGTCAAATTTCAGCCCACAACACGCCTAGACCCTGGGACCAAACCTGAAAACATGGGTGTAGGCCTATAGCACACCGATTTGGCCTAAAAATGCCCCGTTCGTGCCGTTTCGCCCGTTTGTCCACCCAATTGGCCACGAAAAATTAGACGGACCACACTGGGACGATCCCCAACCTCCCTGGCATGCCCTTATTGATTTTCGGCCCACAAGGCGCTCTAACCCTGGGATCATCCCCGAAATCGTGGGCTATAACACATTGATTTGACCCGAAAATGTCCCAATCTCTCCGTTTTGCCCTTTTATGCACCCAAATATCCACGAAAAATTAAACGAACCACACTGGGACTATCCCCAACATCCCTGGAATGCCCCGGTCAATTTTGGGAGCATAACGCGCTTGCACCCCGGGGCCACCCCTAAAACCGTAGACTATAGCACACCAATTTGGCCCAAAAACTCTCCGTTCGCACCGTTTTGCCCGTTTGTCCACCCAAATGGCCTCAAAAAATTAAATGGACCACACTGAGATGATCCCCAACCTCCCTGCCACGCCTCAGTCAATTATCGGCCCACAGCGCTCCCGAACCCCAGGCTCACCCAAAAACCGTGTGATATAGCACACCGATTTGGCCCAAAAATACCTCGTTCGCGCCGTTTCGCCCATTTATCAACCCAAATTGCCACAAGTAATTAAACGGACCACACTGGGACGATCCCCAACCTCCCTGGCATGCCGCGATCGATTTTCGTCCCAAAGCGCGCCCGGACCCCGGGCCCACCCTAGAAATTGTGGGCTATAGCACACTGATTTGGCCCTAAAATACCCCGTTCGTGCCGTTTCGCCCGTTTGTCCACCCTAATCTCCACGAAAAATAAAATGGACCACACTGGGATGATCCCCAACCTCCCTGGCACGCCCCGATCGATTTTCAACTCACAACGCGCTCGGACCCCGGGTCCACCCTCGAAACTGTGGGTTATAGCACACCGATTTAGACCGAAAAAGCCCCATTCGTGCCGTTTTACCCGTTTGTCCATGAGAACAGCCACGAAAAATTAAATGTACCAAACTAGAATGATCTCCACCCTCCCGGGCCCACCCCCGAACCAGTTGTCTACAGTACACCAATTTTTCTCAAAAATGCCCCGTTTGCACCGTTTAGCCCGTTTGTCCACCCAAATGGCCACGAAAAATTAAAGAACCATACTGGGACGATCCCCAACCTCCCTGGCACGTCTCGATTGATTTTCGACCCACAGCGCGCCCGGACCCCAGGCCCACTGTCGAAACCGTGGGCTATAGCACACTGATTTAACCTAAAAATACCCTGTTCATACTGTTTCGCCCGTTTGTTCACCCAAATGGCCATGAGAAATTAAAGAAAAACCATACTGGGATAATCCGCAACCTCCTGAGCACTCCTCGGTCGATTTTTGACCCACAGCGTGCCCGAACCCTAGGCCTACCCCCTAAACCGTGGGCTATAGCACACGAATTTGGCACGAAAATGCCCCGTTCACGTCGTATTACCCGTTTATACACCCAAATGGCCACAAAAAACTTAACGGAAAATACTGGGACGATCCCCAACCTCCCTGTCACGCCCAGGTCAATTTTCGGCCGACAGTACGCCCAGACCCCTGGCCCACCCCCAAAATCATGGGCTATAGCACACCGATTTAGCACGAAAATGCCCCGTTCACGCGTTTTCGCCCATGAGAAATTAAACAGACCACACTAGGATAATCTGCAACCTTCTTGGATAGACCCGGTCAATTTTTGACCCACAGCGCGCCCGTACCCCGGGCCACCCCCAAAACTGTGGGTTATAGCGCACCGATTTGGCCTAAAAATGCACCGTTCGCGTCATTTTACCCGTTTGTCCACTCAAATGGCCCTGAAAAATTAAACGGACCACACTGGGATGATCCCCAACCTCCCTGGCATGCCCCGATCGATTTTAACCCACAGCGTTCCCGGACCGCGGACCAACCCTCAAAACCATGGGCTATAGCTCATCGATTTACCCGAAAAATGCCCCGTTCATGCCATTTATCCCGTTTGTCCACCCAAATGATCACAAAAAATTAAACGGACCATACTGAGACGATCCCCAACCTCCCTAGCACGCCCCAGTTGATTTTCGGCTCTCAGCGCGCCCGAACCTGGGCCGTCCCCCGAAACATTGGACTATAGCACATTGATTTTGCCAAAAAATGCCCTGTACGCACCGTGTTGCCCGTTTGTGCAGCCAAGTTGCCATGAAAAATTAAACGGACCATATAGGGATGATCCCCAACCTCTCTGGCATGCCCCGGTCGATTTTCGGCCCACAGCGCGCCCGGACCCCGAGCCTACCCCAAAACTGTGGGCAATAGCACACCGATTTGGCCCGAAAATGCCCCGATCATGCCGTTTTTCCCGTTTGTCCACCAAAATAGCCACGAAAAATTAAACGAACCACACTGGGACGATCCTAAACCCCCCATGCACGCCCTGGTCAATTTTTTGCCCGAAGCACACCCGGACCCCGAGCCCGAGCCTACCCAGAAATTGTGGGCTATAGCACACCGATTTAGCCTGAAAATTCCACAATCATGCCGTTTTGCCCTTTTTCCCACCCAAATTGCCACAAAAAATTAAATGAACCACACTGGGACGATCCTCAACCCCCTGGCATGCCCCGGTCGATATTTGGCCCACAGTGCATCCGAACCCTGGGCTCACCCCCAAAACTGTGGGCTATAGCACACAGATTTGGCCTACAAATGCCCCGTTTGCGCCGTTCTGCCCGTCTTTCCACCCAAATGGCCATGAAAAAATAAACGGACCACACTTATACAATCCCCAACCTCCCTGGCATGCCCCAGTCGATTTGCGGCCAACAGCTCACCCGAACCCCAGGCCCACCCCCGAAACCATGGGCTATAGCACACTGATTTGGCCCGATAATGCCCCTGTTTGCGTCGTTTTGCCCGTTTGTCCACCCAAATGGCCACAAAAAATTTAACGAACCACACTGGGATGATCCCCAACCTCCCTGGGATGTCTTGGCCAATTTTCAACCAACAGCGCACCCGGACCCCGGGGCCACCCCCGAAACCGTGGGCTATAGCACACCGATTTGGTACAAAAATGCCCCATTCACGCCGTTTCGCCGTTTGTCCACCCAAATAGCCACGAGAAATTAAACGGACCACACTGGGATGATCCACAACCTCCCTGGCATACCCCGATCAATTTTCGACCCACAGCGCGCCCTGACCCCTAGCCCACCCCAAAAACCATAGGCTATAGCACACCGATTTGGCACAAAAATGCCCCGTTCATGCCGTTTCGCCGGTTTGTCCACCCAAATGGCCACAAAAAATTTAACGAACCATACTGGGACGATTCCCAACCTCCCTGGCACGCCCCGATCAATTTTTAGGCTACAGCGTGCCCGGACACCGTGCCCACCCCCAAAACCGTGGGCTATTGCACACCGATTTAGCACGAAAATGCCCCGTTCACGCTGTTTCACCCGTTTGTCCACCTAAATAGCCAAAAAAAAATTAATGGACCATACTGGGATGATCCCCAACCTCCTTGGCACGTCTCGGTCAATTTTTGGCCCACAGCGCACCCGAACCACTGTTCCACCCCCAAAACCGTGGCATATAGCACACTGATTTAGCCCAAAAATGCCTCGTTCATGCCATTTTGCCCGTTTGTTCACCAAAATGGCCACGAGAAATTAAACGGAATACATTGGGGTAATCCGAAACATCCCTGGCAAGACCCGGTCAATTTTTGACCCACAACGCGCCCGTTCCCCGAGCCCACCCCCAAAACCATAGGCTATAGCACACTGATTTGGCCCAAAAATGCTCCGTTCGCGTCGTTTCCCCGTTCGTCCACCCAAATGGTCATGAGAAATTAAACGGATCATACTAGGACGATCCCCAACCTCCCTGGGATACCCCGATTGGCTTTCGGCCCACTGTGCACCCAAAAACTGAGCCAACCCGGAAACCGTGGGCTATAGCACACCGATTTGGCACGAAAATGCCCCGTTCCCACCATTTCTCCCGTTTGTCCGCCCAAATGGCCACAAAAAATTAACCGACCATACTGAGACTATTCCCAACCTCTCTATCACGCCACGGTCGATTTTCGGCCCACAGCGCGCCCGAACCCCATGCCCACCTCTGAAACTGTGGGATATAACACACCGATTTGGCCTGAAAATGCCCCGTTCATGCCGTTTCTCCCGTTTGTCCACCTAAATGGCTACGAAAAAATCAACGGACCACACTGGAATGATCGCTAACCTCCCTGGCTCGCCCGAGACGATTTTCAACCCATAGTGCGCCCGGACCCCGATCCCACACCTAAAATTGTGGGCTATAGCACACCAATTAGGCCCAAAAATGCCCCGTTCGCTCCATTTCGCCAGTTTTTCCACCCAAATGGACAAGAAAAATTAAACAGACCATACTAGGACGATCCTCAACCTCCCTGGCATGCCCCGGTCGATTTTTAACCCACAGCGGGCCCAAACCCCGGGCGCACCCCCAAAATCATGGGCTATAACACACCGATTTGGCCCAAAAATCCCTCGTTCGCGCCGTTTTACCCATTTGTCCACCCAAATCCACCAAAAATTAAACAGACCACACTGGGGTGATCCCCAACCTCCCTGGCATGCCCCAATCAATTTTTGGCCCACAGCATGCCCGTACCGCGGCCCAGCCTCGAAACGTGGACTATAGCTTATCGTTTTGGCCTGAAAACGCCCCGTTCATGCCATTTTTCCAGTTTATCCACCCAAATGGCCACAAAAAATTAAACGGACCATACTAGAACGATCCCCAACTTCCCGGGCCCGCCCCCAAAATTGTGGGCTATAGCACATCAATTTGGTTCGAAAATGCCTCGTCTGCACCGTTTCGCCCGTTTGTCCACCTAAGTTGCCACAAAAAATTAAACGGAACCCATTGAGACGATCCCCAAGCTCCCTGCATGCCCCAGTCAATTTTTGGTGCACAGCGCGCCCATACCCCGAGCCCACCCCCGAAACCGTGGTCTAGAGCACACCGATTGGGCCAAAAAATGCCACGTTCGTGCCATTTCGCCCGTTTGTCCACCCAAATGGCCACGAAAAATTAAACGGACCACACTAGAACAATACTACACCCCCTGGCATGCCCCGATCGATATTCTGCCCACAGCGCACCCGGGACCCAGGCCCACACTCAAAACTGTGGGCTATATCAAATAGATTTGGCATGCAAATGCCCCGTACGCGCCGTTTTGCCCGTTTGTCCACCTAAATGGCCACGAAAAATTAAATGGACCACACTGGGATGATCCCCAACCTCCGTGGCATGCCCCGATCGATTTGCGGCCCACAGCGCACCCAGACCTCGAGCCCACCCCTAAAACCGTGGGCTATAGCACACCGATCTGACCCAAAAATGCCCCATTCGCTCCACTTTGCCCGTTTGTCCCCCCAGATGGCCATGAAAAATTAAACGGACCACACTGGGACGATCCTCAACCCCCTTGGCACGCCCCAATTAACTTTTGGCCCACAACACTCCCGGACCCCAGGCCCCCCAAAACTGTGGGCTATAGCACACCGATTTGGCCCGAAGACACTCCGCTCACACCATTTTGCCTGTTTGTCCACCCAAATGACCATAAAAAATTAAATAGACCAAAATAGGACGATCTCCAACCTCCCTGGAATGCACTAGTTGATTTTCAACCCACAATGCGCTCGGACCCCAGGTCCACCCCCGAAACCGGGGGCTATAGTATACCGATTTGCCAAGAAAATGCCCTGTTCGCTCCGTTTCGCCCGTTTGTCCACCCAAATGGCCACAAAAATTTAACGGACCACACTGGGACGTTCCCCAACCTTCCTGGCATGTCTCGATCAATTTTAGACACATAGCGCGCCCGGACCCCTGGCCCACCCCCAAAACCGTGGGCTATAGCACACTGATTTAGCCCAGAAATGCCTTGTTCGTGCCGTTTGCCCATTTGTCCACCCAAATGGCCACGAAAAGTTAAACAGTCCACACTGGGATAAATCGCAACCTCCCTGGCATGCCCCAGTCAATTTTGACCTTCAGCGCTCTCGAACGCCGATCCCACCCCCAAAAATGTGGGCTATAGCACACCGATTTGGCCATAAAATGCCCCGTTCGCGCCGTTTCCCCGTTCGTCCATCCAAATGGCCACGAGAAATTAAACGAACCACACTGGGATGATCCCCAATCTCCCTGGCACGCCCCAGTCGGTTTTTGGACCACAGCGCGCCCATACCCCGAGCCCACCCCATAAACTGTGGGATATAGAACACCAATTTGGCACGAAAATGCACCGTTCGTGCTATTTTGCTCATTTGTCCACCCAAATAGCCACAAAAAATTTAACGAACCATACTGGGATGATCCCCAACCTCCTTAGCACGCTCGGTCAATTTTTGGCCCAAAGCGCTCCCGGACCCCGGGCCCACCCCAAAACCGTGGGCTAAGCACACCGATTTGGCCCGAAAATGCCCAGTTCACTCAGTTTCGCCCGTATATCTATCCAAATTGCCACAAAAGATAATCGGACCACACTGGAACGATCTCTAACCCCTGGCTCACCCCGGTCGATATTCGGCCCACAACGCACCCGGACCCCAATCCCACCCCCAAAATCGTGAGATATAGTACACCAACTAGGCCCGAAAGTGCCCCGTTCGCGATGTTTTGACCGTTTGTCCACCCAAGTGGCCAAGAAAAATTAAACGGACCACACTGGGACGATCCTAAACCTCCCTGGCATACCCCGGTTGATTTTTAGCCCATAACGCGCCAGAACCACGGGAGGACCCCCAAAATCGTGGGCTATGGCACACGGATTTGGCCCGAAGATGCCCCGTTCACGCCGTTTTGCCAATTTGTCCACCCAAATGCCCACAAAAAATTATACGGAACACGCTGGGATGATCCCCAACCTCCCTGGCATGCCCCGATCAATTTTTGGCCCACAATACGCCCAAACCGCGGGCCCACACTCAAAACTGTGGGCTATAGCACACAGATTTGGCCTGAAAATGCATCGTTCATGCCATTTTACCCGTTTGTCCTCCCAAATGGCCACGAAAAATTAAACGGACCATACTGGGACGATCCCAACCTCCCTGGCACGCCTCAATCAATTTTCGGCCCTGAGCGCGCCCGAACCTCGGCACACCGATTTGGCCAGAAAATGCCCCGTTCGCATCGTTTCGCCCATTTGTCCACCCAAGTTGCCACAAAAAAATAAACGGACCACATTGGGACGATTCCCAACCTCCCTGGCATGCCCCGGTTGATTTTTCGCATACAGAGCGCCCGGACCCCGGGCCCACCATTAAATCGTGGGTTATAGCATAGCGATTTGGCCCGAAAATGCCCCGTTCATGCCGTTTCGCACGCTTGTCCACCCAAATGGCCAAGAAAAATTAAACGGACCACACTGGGACGATCCTTAACCCCCTGGCACGCCCTGATCGATATTTGCCCCACAGCGCACCCGAACCCCGAGCCTACCCCTGAAACCATGGGCTATAGCACACAGATTTTGCCTGCAAATGCCCCGTTCGTGCCGTTTCGCCCGTTTGTCCACCCAAATGGCCATTAAAAATTAAACGGACCACACTGTGACGATTCCCAACCTCATTGGCACACCCAGTCGATTAGTGGCCCACAGCTCACCCAGACCCCAAGCCCACCCCCAAAACCGTTGGCTATAGCACACCAATTTTGCCCGAAGACGCCCCCGTTCACGTCGTTTCGCCCATTTGTCCACCCGAATGGCCACAAAAAATTAAACGGACCACACTAGGACGATCCCCAACCTCCCTGCCACGCCACAGTCGATTTTTGGGCCACAACGCGCTCAAAACCCTGGGCCCATCCCCAAAACTGTGGGATATAGCACACCGATTTTGCACAAAAATGCCCCGTTCCCGCCGTGTCGCCCTTTTGTCCACCCAAATGGCCACTAAAAATTTAACGGACTATATTGGGACAATCCCCCACTTCCCTGGCATGCCCTGGTCGATTTTTCGGCCCACAGCGTGCCTGGATCCCAGGCCCACCCCTAAAATCGTGCGCTATAGCACACCGATTTGGCTCGAAAATACCCTGTTCACGCAGTTTCGCCCGTTTGTCTACACAAATGCCAGAAAAAACTAAACGAACCACAATGGAACCATCCCTAGCCTCCCTGGCATGCCCCAGTCGATTTTCGGCCCACAGCGTGCCCGAACCCCGAGCCAACCCCTAAAATCATGGTATATAGCCCACCGATTTGGCCTGAAAATGCCCCGTTCGTGCTGTTTTGGCCATTTGTCCACACAAATGGCCACGAAAAATTAAACGACCACACTGGGATGATCCTCAACCCCCCTGGAACGCCACGGTGGATTTTAGGCCCACAGAGCGCTCGAACCCCGGGCCCATCCCTAAAACCCTAGGCTATAGCACACCTATTTGGCACGAAAATACCCCATTTATATCGTTTCGCCCGTTTGCCTACCTAAATGGTCACGAAAAATTAAACGGGCCACACTGGGACAATCCCAACCTTCCTGGCATGCCTAGATTAATTTTTGGCCCACAGCGCACCCGGACCCCGGGCCCACCCTCAAAACCGTGGGCTATAGCAAATTGATTTGTCCTGAAAATGCCCCATTCATGCCATTTCGCCCGTTTGTCCACCCAAATAACTACAAAAAATTTAACGGACCATACTGGGACGATCCCTAACCTCCCTGGCATGCCCCAATTAATTTTCGGCCAACAACACACCCTGACCCCGAGTCCATCCCCAAAATTGTGGGCTATAACACACCGATTTGGCCCAAAAATGCCCCGTTCATGCCGTTTTGCCCGTTTGTCCACCCAAATGGCCACGAAAAATTAAACGGACCACACTGGGATGATACTCAACCCCCTGGCATACCTCGGACGATATTTGGACAATAGCGCACCCGAACCCCAGGCCCACCCACAAAACCGTTGGCTATAGCACACAGATTTGGCCCGTAAATGCCGCTTTCATGTCGTTTCGCCCGTTTGTCCACCCAAATGGCCAAGAAAAATTAAACGGACCACACTGAGATAATCCCCAATCTCCTTGGCATGGCCCGGTCGATTTGCGGCCTACACCTCACCCGGACCCTAGTCCCACCCCCAAAACCGTGGGCTATAGCACACCGATCTGGCCCGAAAATGCCCCATTCGCGTCGTTTCGCCCGTTTGTCCCCCCAAATGGCCACAAAAAGTTAAACGGACCACACTGGGACGATCCTCAACCCCCATGGTACGCCTCGGTCGGCTTTCTTCCCAGAACCCTTCAGGACCCCGGGCCCCCACAAAATCGTGGGCAATATCACAGTGATTTGGCCCGAAGACGCCCCGTTTACTCTGTTTCGCCAGTTTGTCCACCCAAATAGCCACAAAAAAAATAAACGGACCATACTAGAATGATCCCCAACCTCCCTGGCACTCCCAGTCAATTTTAGACCCACATCTCGCTCAGACCCCGGGCCCACCCCAGAAATCGTGGGCTATAGCATGCCGATTTGTCTCGAAAATTCCCCGTTCACGCCATTTCGCCCGTTTGTCCACTCAAATGGCCACGAAAAAATAATCGAACCACATTGGAATGATCCCTAACCTCCCTGGATGGCTCCGGTCGATCTTCAGCCCACAGCGCGCCCGGACCCATAGCCCACCCCCAAAATCGTGGGCTATAGCACACCGATTAGGCCCGAAAGTTCCCCATTCACGCCATTTCGACCGTTTGTCCCCCCAAGTGGCCAAGAAGAATTTAATGAACCACACCCCAGTCTATTTTCAGCCCACAGCACACCCGAACCCCAGGCGCACCCCAAAAAATCGTGGGCTATAGCACACCGATTTGGCCCAAAGACGCCCCGTTTACGGCGTTTCGCCCGTTTGTCCACCCAAATGCCCACAAAAAATTAAACGGACCACACTAGGACGATCCCCAACCTCCCTGGCATGCCCTAATAGATTTTTAACCCACATCGCGCTCGGACCTTGGGCCCACCCCCAAAACCGTGGGCTATAGCAAACCGATTTTGCAAGAAAATGCCCTGTTCGCGCTGTTTCGCCCGTTTGTCCACCCAAATGGCCACAAAAAACTTAATAGACCACACTGGGATGATCCCCAACCTCCCTGGTATGTCTCGACCAATTTTCGGCCCACAGCGCGCCCGAAACTTGGGCCCACCCCCAAAACCGTGGGCTACAGCACACCAATTTTGCCCGAAAATGCCCCATTTGCGCCGTTTCGCCGTTTATCCACCCAAATAGCCACGAGAAATTAAACGGACCACACTGGGACAATCCCCAACCTCCCTGGCATACCCCAGTCGATTTTCGACCCACAGCGCGCCCTGACCCCAATCCCACCCCCAAATCCATGGGCTATAGCACACCGATTTGGTACGAAAATGCTCCGTTCACGCCGTTTTGCCCGTTTGTCCACCCAAATAGCCACAAAAATTTAACGAACCATACTGGGATGATCCCCAACCTCTCTGGCAAACCCCGGTCTATTTTTGCCCACAGCGCGCCCGGACCCTATGCCCACCCCCCAAACCGTGGGCTATTGCACACCGATGTAGCACGAAAATGCCCCGTCCACGCTGTTTTGCCCGTTTGTCCACCCAAATAGCTAAAAAAAATTAACGGACTATATTAGGACGATCCCCATTCTAACTGGCACATCTTGGTCAATTTTCGGCCCACAACGCACCCGAACCCCGGTTCTACCCCCAATATCGTGGGATATAGCACGCTGATTTAGCCCAAAAATGCCTCGTTCGTGCCATTTTGTCCGTTTGTCCACCAAAATGGCCACAAGAAATTAAAAAGAATACACTGGGATAATCCGCAACCTCCCTGGCACGCCCAGGATAATTTTTGACACACAGCGTGCCCGGACCCCGGGCCCACCCCCAAAACCGTGGGCTAGAGCACACTGATTTAGCCCAAAAATGCCCCGTTCGCGCCGTTTCCCCATTCGTCCACCCAAATGGCTACGAGAAATTAAACGGACCACCCAGGCATACCCCGATCGACTTTTGGCCCACTGCGCGCCCGGAGACCTAGCCCACCCCAAAACCGTGGGCTATAGCACACCGATTTGTTTCGAAAATGTCCCGTTCGCGCTATTTTGCCCGTTTGTCCACCCAAATGGACACAGAAATTTTAAAGACCATACTGGGACTATCCCCAACCTCCCTAGTATGCCCCGGTCGATTTTTGGCCCACAGCATGCCTGAACCCCGTGCCCACCCAAGAAAATGTGGGCTATAGCACACCGATTTGCCCTGAAAATGCCCCGTTCCTGCCGTTTTGCCCGTTTGTCCACCCAAATGGCCACTAAAAAATAAACGGACCATGCTAGAATGATCGCTAACCTCCCTGGCATGCCCCGGTCGATTTTCAGCGCATAGCGCGCCCAGACCCCGAGCCCACCCCAAAAATCATGGGATATCGCACACCGATTAGGCCCGAAAATGCCCCGTTCGCGCTATTTCGCCCGTTTGTCCACCCAAATGGCTAAGAAAAATTAAACAGACTATACTGGGACGATCCTCAACCTCCCTGGAATGCCCTGGTCGATTTTCAATCCACAGCGCGCTTGAACCCCGGGCGCACCCCCAAAATCATGAGCTATAGCACACCGATTTGGCCTGAAAATTTCCCGTTCGCGTTGTTTCGCCTATTTGTCCACCCAAATGAACACGAAAAATTAAACGAACCGTACTGGGGCGATCCCTAACCTCCCTGTCATGCCCCGATCAATTTTTAGCCCATAACACGTCCGGACCACGGGCCCATCCTCGAAACCGTGGACTATAGCTCAGTGATTTGGCCTGAAAATGCCCTGTTCATGCCATTTCACCCGTTTGTCCACCCAAATGGCCACGATAAATTAAACGGACCATACTGGGACGATCCTCAACCTCCCTAGCACGCCTCAGTTGATTTTCGGCCCTCAGCGCGCCCAAACGCCGAACCCGCCCATGAAATTGCTGGCTATAGCACATCAATTTGGTTCCAAAATGCCCTGTTTGCACCGTATCGTCCGTTTGTCAACCTAAGTTGCCACAAAAAATTAAACGGACCACATTGAGATGATCCCCAACCTCCCTGGCATGCCCCGGTTGATTTTTGACCCACAGCGCGCCCGGACCCCGGGCTCACCCTCGAAACCGTGGGCTAGAGCACACCGAATGGTCCCGAAAATGCCCCATTCATGCCATGTCACCCGTTTGTCCACCCAAATGCCACCAAAAATTAAACGGACCATACTAGAACGATCCTTAACCCCCCTAGCATGCCCCGATCGATATTCGGACCACAGCACGCCCGGACGCCAGGCCCACACCCAAAATCATGGGCTATATCAAATAGATTTGGCCCGCAAATGCCCCATTCGCGCCGTTTCACCCGTTTGTCCACCTAAATGGCCACGAAAAATTAAATGAAGTACACTGGGACGATCCCCAACCTTCCTGGCACGCCCCGATAGATTTGCGGCCCATAGCAAACCCGTACCCAGAGCCCACCCCCAAAATTATGGGCTATAACACACCGATCTGACCCAAAAATGCCTCATTCGCGTCGTTTTGCCCCTTTGTCCCCCCAAATGGCCACGAAAAATTAAACGGACCACCTGGGATGATCCCTAACCTCCTTGGCACGCCTCGGACGACTTTCAGCCCACAACACGCCCGGACCTCGGGCCCCCCAAAATCGTGGGCTATAGCACACCGATTTGGCCTGAAGATGCCCCGTTCACGCCGTTTTGCCTGTTTGTCCACCCAAATCGCCACAAAAAATTAAACAGACCACACTAGGACGATCCCCAACCTCCCTGTCATGCACCAGTCAATTTTTGACCCATAGAGCGCTCGGAGCCCAGGTCTACCCCCAAAACCGTGGGCTATAGCATATCGATTTGGCACAAAAATACCCTGTTCGCCCCATTTCGCCCGTTTGTGCACCCAAATGGCCACAAAAAAATTAACGGACCACACTGGGACAATTCTAAACCTTCCTGGCACGTCTCGATCAATTTTCGGCGCACAACGCTCCCGGACCCCGGGCCCACCCCCAAATCGTCGGCTATAGTACACTGATTTAGCCCAAAATGCCTTGTTCGTGTCGTTTCGCCCTTTTGTCCACCCAAATTTCCATGAGAAATTAAACGGACCACACTGGGATAATCCACAACCTCCCTGGCATGCCCCAGTCAATTTTCGACCAACAGCGCGCTCGGACCCCGGGCCCACCCCCAAAACTGTGGGCTATAGCACACCGATTTGGCCATAAAATGCCCCGTTCGCGCCGTTTCGCCTATTTTTCCACCCAAATGCCCACAAAAAATTATACGGAACACACTAGGACGATCCCCAACCTCCCTGGCACACCCCGATCGATTTTTGGCCCACAGCACGCCTGGACCGGGGTCCACCCTCAAAATCGTGAGCTATATCACAGCGATTTGGTCTGAAAATACACCGTGCATGCCATTTCGCCCGTTTGTCCACCCAAATGGCCATGAAAAATTAAACAGACCATACTGGGACGATTCCCAACCTCCCTGGCATGCCCCGATCAATTTTTGGCCCTCAGTGCGCCCTGACCCCGGCCCGCCCCCAAAACCGTGGGTTATAGCACACCGATTTGGCAAGAAAATGCCCCATTTGCATCGTTTCTCCTGTTTGTCCACCCAAGTTTCCACAAAAAATTAAACGGACCATATTGGGACGATCCCCAATCTCCCTGGCATGCCCCGATCAATTTTCAGCCTACAGCGCATTCGAAGCCCGGGCCCACCCTTAAAACCGTGGGTTATAGCACACCGATTTGGCCTAAAAATGCCTCGTTCATGACGTTTTGCCCGTTTGTCCACCCAAATAGCCACAAAAAATTTAACAAACCATACTGGGATGATCCCTAACCTCCCTAACATGCCCCGGTCGATTTTTGGCCAAAAGCACTTCCTGACCCCGATCTCACCCCCAAAATCGTGGGTTATAGCATACCGATTTGGCCCAAAAATGCTCCATTCATGCAATTCCGCCCGTTTGTCCACCCAAATGGCCGCGGAAAATTAAACAGACCACACAAGAATGATCCCCAATCTCCCTGGCACGCCCCGATCGATTTTTTGCCCACAACGCGTCTGGACCCCGAGCCCCTCCCCAAAACTGTGGTCTATAACACACCGATTTGACCTAAAAAAGCCCCAATCTAGCCGTTTCACCCATTTGTCATCCCAAATGGCAACAAAAAGTTAAACAGACCATACTGGGCTATAGCACACCAATTTGGTCTGAAAATACCCCGTTTGCGTCGTTTCGCTGTTTGTCCACCCAAATGGCCACAAGAAATTAAACGGACCACTCTGGGATGATCCCCAACCTCCATGGCATGACCCGGTCGATTTTCGGCCCACAGCGCGCCCTGAACCCATGCCTACCCCCAAAACCATGGTCTATAGCACACCGGGCCCGAAAATGCCTCGTTCGCGCCGTTTCGCCCATTTGTCCACCCAAAACTCCCTGTCATACCTAGATCGATTTTTAGCCAACAACACATTCGGATCGAGGGGCCACCACCAAAACCGTGGGCTATTCCTCGCCGATTTGGCCCGAAAATGCCCCGTTCACGTCGTTTCGTCTGTTTGTCCACCCAAATGGCCACAAAAAATTAAACAGACCACACTGGGATGATCCTCAACCTCTGTGTCATGCCCCGGTCGATTTTTGGCCCACAGCGCGCCCGAAACACGAGCCCACTCCCAAAAACATGGGCTATAGCACACCGATTTGGCCCGAAGACATCCCGTTCGAGGCGTTTCGCACGTTTATCCACCCAAATTTCCAGAAAAAATCAAATAGACCACACTGGGATGATCCCCAACCTCCCAGGCACGCCCCGGTCGATTTTCAGCCCACAGCGTGCCCGAAGTCTAGGCGCACCCTCGAAATCGTGGGCTATAGCACACCGATTTGGCCCTAAAGTGCACTATTCGCGCAGTTTTGCTCTTTTTTCTGCCTAAAATGCCACGAAAAATAAAAAGGACCACACAGGGACGATCCCCAACCTCCCTGGAACGGACCAATCAATTTTCGGCCCATAGCGCGCCCGGACCTCAAGCCCACCTTTGAAACCGTGGGCTATGGAAGACCGATTTAGCCCGCAAATGCCCTGTTCACGCCTTTTCGCCTGTTTGTCCACCCAAATAGCCACGAAAAATTAAACGGACCACACTGGGAAGATCCCCAACCTCCCTGGCACCCCCTGATCGATTTTTGGCCCACAACGCGCTCGGACCCCTAGCCCCCTCAAAAACCGTGGACTATAGCTCACCGATTTGGCCCGAAGACTCCCTATTCACGCCGTTTTGCTCGTTTGTCCACCCAAACAGCCACGAAAAATAAAACAGACCACACAGGGACGATCCCCAACCTCCCTGGAACGCACCGGTCGATTTTCAGCCCATAGCGCGCCCGAACCTTGGGCCCACCCTCGAAACCGCGGGCTATACGACACTGATTTGGCCCGCAAATGCCCTGTTCACGCTGTTTCTCCCGTTTGTCCACCCAAATAGCCAAAAAAAATTCAAAGGACCACACCAGGACGATCTTCAACCTCCCTGGCATATATCGATTGATTTTCGGCCCACAACGCGTCGAACCCCTGGCCCACCCCCAAAACTGTTGGCTAATTAAATGAACGACGAGAAATAGCGCAACCTTACCCCAGGCCCTCCCCCAAAACCGTGGGCTATAGCACACCGATTTGGCCCAAAAATGCCCCGTCCATGCCGTTTCGCCTGTTTGTCCACCTAAATGGCCTCCAAAAAATAAACGGACCACACTGGAACGATCCATAACCTCCCCGGCATGCCCCAGTCAATTTTCGGCCCATAGCGCGCCCATACCACGAGCCCACCCCTAAAATCGTGGGCTATAGCACACCGATTAGGCTTGAAAATGCTCTGTTTGCACAGTTTCCCCGTTCGTCCACCCAAATGGCCACGAGAAATTAAACGAACCACACCAGGACTATCCCCAACCTCCCTGGCATGCCCCGATCAGTTTTTGGCCCGCAGCGCGCCTGGACCCCGGGCCCACCTCGAAATCGTGGGCTATAGCAAACCAATTTGGAACGAAAATGCCCAGTTTGTGCCGTTTCGCCCGTTTGTCCACCCAAATGGCCACAAAAAATTTAACGAACCATACTGGGACGATCCCCAACCTCCCTGGTATGCCCCGATCGATTTTTGACCCACATGCACCAGTACCCTGGGTCCACCCCCAAAATCGTCGACTTTAGCACACTGATTTAGCCCGAACACACCCCGTTCACATCGTTTCGTGCATTTGTCCACCTAAATGCCCACGAAAAAATTAATGGACCACACTGGAATGATCCCCAACATCCCTGGCATGCCCCGATTGATTTTTAGCCCACAGCATGCTCGAACCGCTAGCCCACCCTCTAAACCGTGGGCTATAACAGACCAATTTGGCCTGAAAATGCACCGTTCATGCCATTTCGCCCATTTGTCCACCCAAATGGCCACAAAAGATTAAACGGACCATACTGGGACGATCACCAACCTCCCTGGCACGCCCCGATCAATTTTCAGCCCACAGAGCGCCCGGACCTCGGGCCCAGCCCCAAAATCGTAGGCTAGCACACCGATTTGGCCCGAAAATGCACCGTTCATGCCGTTTTGCCTGTTTGTCCACCCGAATGGCACAAAAAATTAAACGGACCATATTGGGATGATACTCAACCCCCCTGGCACACCCCGGTCAATATTACGCCTACGGCGTGCCCGAACCCCGGGCCCACCCCCAAAACTGTAGGCTATAGTACACAGATTTGGCCCTCAAATGCCTTGTTCGTGCCATTTCGCCCGTTTATCCACCCAAATGACCACGAAAAATTAAACGAACCACACTGGGATGATCCTCAACCCTCCTGGCATGCCCCAGTCGATATTCGATCCACAACGCGCCTGGACCTTGGGCCCACCCCCGAGACCATGGACTATAGCACACAGATTTGGCCCGCAAAAGCCCTGTTCGCGCCGTTTCACCCGTTTGTCCCCCCAAATGGCCACGTAAAATTAAGAGAACCACACTGGGACGATCCCCAACCTCCCTGTCATACCTCAATTGATTTTTCGCCCATAGCACGCCTGAACTGCGGGACCACCCTTAAAATCGTGGTCTATATCACATCGATTTGGCCTAAAAATGCACCGTTCATGCCATTTCGCCCGTTTGTCAACCCAAATAGCCACAAAAAATTAAACGAACCATACTGGGACGATTCCCAACCTCCCTGGAATGCCCCGGTCAATTTTTGGCCCTCAGAGAGCCCGGACCCCGAGCCCAACCCCAAAACCGTGGGCTATAACACACCGATCTTTCCTGAAAATGCCCCGTTCACGCCGTTTGGCCACCCATATGGCCACGAAAAATTAAACTGACCACACTGGGACAATCCCCAATCTCCCTGGCAAAACCCAATTGATTTTTGGCCCACAACGCCCCCGGACCCCGAGCCCCACAAAACCGTGGACTATAGCATACGAATTTGGCCCGAAGACGCCCCGATCACTCTGTTTCTCCCCTTTTTCCACCCAAATGGCCACAACAAATTAAACGGACCACAGTAGGATTATCCCCAACCTCCCTAGAATGCCCCAGCCGACTATCGGCCCACAGCACGCTCGGACCCGGGCCCACCCCCAAAACTGTGGGCTATAGCACACCGATTTGGCACGAAAATGCTCCCATCGTGCCGTTTTGCCCATTTGTCCACCCAAATGGCCACAAAAAATTTAATGGATCATACTGGGACGATCCCCAACCTCCCTGGCATGCCCCAACCAATTTTTGGCCCTCAGCGGGCTCGGACCCCGGGCCCTCCCCCAAAACCGTGGGATATAACACACCAATTTGGCCCAAAACTGCCCCGTTCACGCTGTTACGCCCGTTTGTCCACCCAACTGGCCACGAAAAAAATAACGGACCACACTGGAACAATCCCTAACCTCCCTGGCATGCCCCGGTCGATTTTCGGCCCACAGCATGCCCGGACTGTGGCCCACCCTCAAAATCGTGGGTTATACCACACCAATTTGGCCTGAAATGCATCGTTCATGCCATTTCTCCTGTTTGTCCACCAAATGGCCACGAAAAATTAAACGGACCAACTGGGATGATCCCCAACCTCCCTGGCACGCCCCGGTTGATTTTCGGCCCTTAGAGGGCCCTGACCCCGGGCCCGTCCCTGAAACCGTGGGTTATAGCACATGAATTTGGCACTAATATACCTCGTTGGCACCGTTTCGCCCGTTTGTCCACCCAAGTTGCCACAAAACATTAAACATACCACATTGGGATGATCCACAACCTCCCTGGCACGCCCCAATCGATTTTTAACCCACAGTTCGCCCGGACCCCGGGTCCACCCCTAAAACCGCGGGCTATAGCACACCAATTTGGCCCGAAAATGCCCTGTTCGTGCCGTTTCGCTCGTTTGTCCACCCAAATGGCCACGAAAAAATAAACGGACCACACTGGGATGATGCTCAACCCCCTTGGCACGTCCCAGTTGATATTCAGCCCACAGCGCACCCAAACCCCGTGCCCACCACAAAATTATGGGCTATAACACACAGATTTGGCCCGCAAATGTCCCGTTTGCGCCGTTTCGCTCGTTTGTCCACCCAAATGGCCACAAAAAATTAAACAGTCCACATTGGGATGATCCCCAACCTTCCTAGCACGCCCCAATAGATTTGCGGCCCACAGCACACCCGAACCCCGATCCTCCCTCAAAACTGTGGGCTATAGCACACCGATTTGGCCCAAAAATTCCCCGTTCACGTCGTTTCGCACGTTTGTCCACCTAAATGGCCACAAAAAATAAACGGACCACACTAGAACAATCCCTAACCTCCCTGGCACGCCCCGGTCAATTTTTGGCCCACAGCGTGCCCGGACCCCAAGCCCACCCCCAAAATCGTAGGCTATAGCACACCGATTTAGCCCGAAAATGCCCCGTTCGCGTTGTTTTGCCCGTTTATCCACCCAAATGGCCACGAAAAATTAAACGGACTATACTGGTATGATCCTCAACCTCCCTGGTTTGCCTCGGATGCTTTTAGGCCTACAGCACGCTCGAACCCCGAGCCCACCCCCAAAACCCTGGGCTATAGCACACCTATTTGGCCCGAAAATGCCCCGTTCGCGTCGTTTCGCCCGTTAGTCTACCCAAATGGCCACAAAAAATTAAACAGACCAGACTGGGACGATCCATAACCTCCTTTGCACGCCCCAGTCAAATTTCGGCCCACAGCGCGCCTGGACCCTAGGCCCAAACCCAAAACCGTAGGATATAGGCCTATAACAAACCAATTTGGCCCAAAAATGCCCCATTCGTGCCGTTTTGCCCGTTTGTCCACCATATTGGCCACAAAAATTAGACGAACCACATTGGGATGATCCCAACCTCCCTGGCACACCCCGATCGATTTTTGTCCAACAGCACACTCGGACCCTGGGCCCGCCCTCGAAACCGTAGGCTATAGCTCACTGATTTACCCCAAAAATTCCCCGTTCATGCCGTTTTGCCCGTTTGTCCACCCAAATGGACACGAGAAATTAAACAGACCACACTGGGATGATGCGCAACTTCCCTGGCATGCCTCGGTCAATTTTCGACCAACAGCGCACCCGGACCCAAGGCCCGCCCCCGAATTCGTGGGCTATAGCAGACCGATTTGGCCAAAAAATGCCCCGTTCGCGCCGTTTCGTCGTTTGTCCACCCAAATGGCCACGAGAAATTAAACGGAACACTCTGGGACGATCCCCAACCTCCCTGATACGCTTCGATCTATTTTCGACCCACAGCGCGCCCTGACCCCATGCCTACCCCCAAAACCATGGGCTATAGCGCACCAATTTGGCCCGAAAATGCCCCGTTTGCGCCGTTTCCCCTGTTTGTCCATCCAAATGGCCACGAAAATTAATCGGACCACACTGGGACCAT
Organism: Capsicum pubescens; assembly: GCA_030864215.1. NCBI lineage: Eukaryota > Viridiplantae > Streptophyta > Magnoliopsida > Solanales > Solanaceae > Capsicum > Capsicum pubescens. Next base: position 16,404,625 of record CM061538.1, on the reverse strand, counting down.
CCTAACCTTCCTGGCATGCCCCGATTGATTTTTGGTCCACATCGCGCCCTGACCGCAGGCCCACCACCGAAATCGTGGGCTGTAGCACACCGATTTGGCCCAAAAATGCCCCGTTCGCGCCGTTTCGCCCGTTTGTCCACTCAAATGGCCACAAGAAATTAAACGGACCACCCTGGGACGATCCCCAACCTCCGTGGCATGCATCGGTCGATTTTCAGCCCACAGCGCGCCCAAATCGCGAGCCCACCCCCAAAACCGTGGGCTATAGCACACCGATTTGGCCCGAAAATGCCCCGCTCGGGGCGTCTCGCTCGTTTATCCACCCAAATTGCCACAAAAAATTGAACGTACCATACTGGGATGATCCCCAACCTCCCTGGGATGCCCGTGTCGATTTTCAGCCCACAACGCGGCCGAACTCTAGGTGCACCCCCAAAATCGTGGGCTATAACACATCTATTTGTCCCTGAAATGCACCGTTCGCGCAGTTTTGCCTGTTTTTCCGCACAAATTGCCACGAAAAATAGAACTGACCACACAGGGACGATCCCCAAACTCCCTGAAATGCCCCGGTCATTTTTTGGCCTACAGCATGCCTGGACCTCGGGCCCACCCCCGAAATCGAGGGCTATAGCACACCGATTTGGCACGAAAATGCCCCATTCGCGCCATTTCACCCGTTTGTCCACTGATAACGCTCAAACTACAGCTCTCGTAAGAGTGTAAGCAGTCGTTGTCAAATATAGAACCCAACTGGGTTGGGTGTCGAATCCCACAGGGAATACTCGGTTACTAAGTATGCAACGATTAGTAGACTTTTGGTGAAAGTTCTGTAAAAAGGGGGGATTTAATTGTAGCGTGAATTAAGAGTATCAAAGTAACAAAGAAAAACGGAATGTTTAGTAGGTTTTAATCAATGAGAATTGTAAGTTAGGGTTATGTCCACCTTATGAGTTTTACGTATCTATTGGCTATGAGTTATGCGGAATTCAGACATGCATGCGCTTATAGAGATTCATATTCTATGGTAAATCCTAGTGTCTTTCGACCATCAAGGATTATATCACTTTAACTCTTTCGAGCTTAAAGCGTATACTAATGGTACGAATTCTCCAAGAGGTTAATCCAGTTACGGCACTAACTTTTAAATAGGGGTTGGTAGCCCTATTTCCTTGTCATTCTCTCTTTTCCAAACATGTAAATTTTCTTTCGAACAAGTTAATGCTATACTGGCGTATTCTATATGTTTGCAACCACAAGAATTCAATTAAGATGAAGAGAGTAATGATATAAGCAGCATACGTATCAAGAATTCACAAACTCATAGCAACAGATAGTATCTCATAAGGCTTCCATAACCCTAATAGAGAAGTTTAGCTACTCATGAGCGCAACAGAGATCACAATAAACATCATCATCATATCAAAACTAGAATGATCTCACGTTGGAGAGGAGTGTGGCGTCACAACAAGGTTGACGTTTTTCCTCTTGGTGTTTCCCCCGAGTTAGCGTTTTTCTCTGTTAACAATTGTATCGTGAATTAGGAGCGGAAGTTGAATGAAAAAGACTTGAATTAATGAATGAGTGAATAATAAAAAGCTTGCTGAAAAATTCAGCAAATAGGGTTTTTATAACATCCTTGTCCTAGTCCTACTGAAATAAGGTTTTTATCCTTGTCCTAATCCTACTAAGTTACTGCTGATCCCCCAAGTATTTAGAAATGCTGTTTTTGCCCGGGACAAGTTCTCCATGCATCACTTTCAGTCCACAAGCTTCCAGAAGCTGCCTTCCTTCTTACGTGAAGTTTCCTTTGGCGTCCAACAGTCCATAAAATGCTGAAATATTCATCATTTATACCTGAAAACTTGCTAATCACGTTGGTTAGCTCACTTACAGGAAAAAGGACTAAAAGTGTAGGAATTATATATTTTTTCCTCAAAACTTAGCTAAAATATGGGTACATTAAGGTGCTTTAGGCGTGTAAATACGCCTATCATCAACACCCCGCACTTAAAGCTTTGTTCGTCCTCGAACAATATATCATATCCATATAAACATCTACTTAGGGTTTCACAGTAACAGCACAAAATATTCATCAAGACAGGCACAACAATTATTAACAAAGAGTAGTTTTCTAATCACTTCTAGAAACAATTCAACCTCTAACATAGACTCGTGATGATGGTTAATTCGTATCCACAAGTTAAGGCACAAAGAATCATACAAGACTACCTAAAACTCGTCAACCATGTGTGTCTCACATAAGATATTACCCATAATCACTCACAAGTATTGCATTTTTCGGAACATGGGTATAAGATTCTCCTTGCTCTCACTCTCACAAAGAATTCATATGTTGCAACTGATGACCATAAGCTTGCCCTTAGTATCATGCTCTACTAATATTAGAATGCTAAGCTTAGGATCAAATAGGTCTTTACATGGTTGTAATGTAGGCTAAGGGACGGGTAGGACTATTTTGGCCAGAAATAGTGATTTTGTTCCTAAGCGCTTTAATACATCACATTATGCTATTAACACTCTCTTTTAATCAACCCTGCTACCTTTCTTTCATCTATCACCCCTTTTCACCTATTTTGCCATTCAAACATAACTATCTTTTTATTTAATCATAAACACAATTTATCTTTTTGTTTTTCTATTTCTTTTTTTTTTTTATAACACACCTCTATGATAGCCACTCTTTTTCATAACAAATTCAAGTACCAATACACTCTAAGGCATCACTCTTCACCCAATTTCCTCTTATTTTGTCACATGACTTCACAATTTAAAGCACTTAGGAATTTGGATCAAATTATGGTCTTGGAAAAAATGGATTAGGCTTACATATGAGGCTGTCAAAGAAAATGGCTAAAGGCTCAAAGGGGGTTAACTAAAATAATGTCCACGGGTAGGTAAAAAGAAGGTAAACAATCACAGGCTGCCAAAGAAATGCCTAAATCATCTCCTAAACTCACACTCTTTATTTTGCTTTACACACACACCAGGCAAGTTCTAGCATCAGTCACAACACAGAATATACTATATCCTCACACACATAAGGCACATGGTCAACTTTATTGGGAGCAGTATAGACTCTTGACCCAACAGATGAATGAATTAAACCACACAATTATCACACAGTGAGTCACATGTAGAGCCTAAATGTCTCAATAGTAATGATTTAGCACAAACTCTTGTTATACTACCATGCCATCTATCAGAACAATTTCATGCAAAATCTAAAAAAATTAAAATTAAACTAACTAATTACGACTAATTAAAACAAAGAAGTGTAGCATACAAATACCAGTGTAGCATACAAATACCAGCACCCCACACTTAGACGGGACACACTTCCCTCAGTGGAAAATAAATAAGAAGAACCTGGTTAGTCGGACTCCTCTTCTATGTCTGGGGTCATACCCCCTGCATCGGAATCATCATCAGAGTCGTCTTTATCAGAGTCGTCTTCATCAGAGTTCTCCTCCATGTCGGAGTCTGTCATTCGTCGATCATCATCGGTTGGCATGTCTTCATCAAGAGGTTCCTCAAAATATACACCTACTCCACACATAGCCCTCGCATGCTCATTCATTGAGTAGTCATAATCCAACTGTTGGAGCTCTGCAGCAGTTGGAACATGACCCCCGCTCATCATGGTAAACCTCTTCATGCCATATAAATGGCGGAAGAAGCTTTCATCCCTAGCATGTCGTTCTGCAGTGGTCAGGTTGACGCCATGCATGGATTCAGCATCTTTAACCTTTGTGAGGTCAACCTTCTTCGGGTTGTGTGGAAGCTTATGATCTACAGGTTCCTCTTCGATCTCTTCCTTCCTCAATATCGCAGTCAACAGATTGCCAAAGCTGTAGTGGGACCTCTTGTGCAGCCTAGCCTTACGCATTGAAGATCGAATAATCGCCCCAATGTTGATAGGGACGTTCGTCATCAATGCGTACACCAAGCACACTCTATCTCGTGTTATCTTTGTGTACTGTGTCCCTGTAATTAGGCAAGAGTTGACCATCCGCAACCATATCCGAGCTTCTCTGTTCAAAGAAGCAAATGGGAAGGTATTGTGCCGACCGGTATCCTTGTGATGACTCCAACGTGCCATTGATCTTGTTCCGCACAGTGTGTGTCTGATTTCCCTGTACGGAGGTCTGTTATAAAGCTCCTTGAGTGGTGATGGATCAACAGATGGCAAACCCAGAAAAGAGTTGAAGAATTCCGCATTTAGCTGCAATACTTGGCCCCGAATCTTTACTTCACTCCCTGTAGTTTTCGGTGACCAGTTGGCATAGAATTCTCACGTTAGATCAAGATTGCACTCTCCCATATCTCGGAAGATGAAATCAAGATGTAGCGCCATGATTTTGGCCAAGATGCGAGGTTCTTTCTTTGCTAGGCTCTCCTTTTGTATCAATTCCACTTGAACATATTTTTTCACTTTATTGTTCCTGTACCACTCCTTTGCTTCCTCCTCTAGGACCCATTTTATCCCGTACATGCGTCGAGGTATTTGCAGCGAGGAGGATTCAGCTTGCTCTTTTCTTCCCCTTTTCTGGCCTTTCTGTGAAGTGGTTGTTTTTTCTTTTCCTTGTCTTGCTTTTGGTGCCATTGTACCTGAGATTAAAATAATAGTCATGTTAGCTTCATCTCGGTGGATACAATCAACAAACAAGCAGTAGAGGCACCACCCCACACTTAATTTGTTGGCACAAACTAGTGAAGTGAACGATGTCGATCACTCAGACTTCATCGATATACGTTAAGGTGTTATGTTCCAACAATATAATCAGTGCAGTCATACTTTTCTTGTCATCTTAACTATCCTTTTTGATTCTATTTCATGAAATCTTGGCAATACTTTCATGTTTGGATTGATGTACCTTTTGAGCAAGACTACTACATAGAGATTGAATCAAGTTATGGCATTAGAAATAATCACAACATCGTATGTTTGTAGTCAACCATGATTTTCATCTCGATGAACAAGTCATTCCAACATGTAGGCTTTCTAGTTACAAGATTATGCAATTTTCTTGACCATGTCAATTCCGCAAAAGTATGACAGTGTATCAAAATCAAATACAAGTTGGAAACAAGTCAAGAGCATCCTTACGTATTCTTTCACTCACTTAGTTGTATCACAACAAATCAACCATATTCAAATCACCAACACTACTTCAAGATTTAACAATTTATTATAGGCGTAGTAGTGTAGTACTTTACGGAATATAAAAGAAGAGCAAAGAAGTACTTACTTGGTTGATGGCCTCGGAAGATGTTCTTGCAAAGTTAAAAGAGCAAAAGGAAAATTTTTGAGAGATTTTGGAGAGGTAGGCGGCGCTTAGGTTGAATTTGCAATGCATTTTTGTTCTAAGACTAAGGTTCTATTTATAGGACAAGCTTGGGTCGGGTTTTGACCCGTTTGGAATCGGATTAGGAGACCAAAAAGTGAGCATAGGCGGCGCCTATGCTATGGCATTGTTAGGCATAGGCGGCGCCTATGCCATGGCATTCTAGATTCAGAGACAAAAGGCTTTTGCATAGGTGGCGCCTATGCTATGGCATTGTTAGGCATAGGCGGCACCTATGCCATGGCATTCTAGATTCAGAGACAAAAGTCTTTTGCATAGGCGGCGCCTATGCTATGGAATTGTTAGGCATAGGCGGCGCCTATGCTATGGCATTCTAGATTCAGAGAGCTTAGGCCATAGCATAGGCCTTGCCTTGTTCGTTGCCTAGATTTATATAGGCCTTGCCTTGTTCGTTGCCTAGATTTTCATAGGCAATGCCTAACTCATAGCCTTTGTTCTTTCATTCCAAACTTACCACCTTCGACATGAAACACTTCCAAATCAACATTTGAAACCAATCTCCCCCTTTACACCTCTTGCACCTACACTTACTCAAAAACAATGAAAACAATTAGAACGATGGGTTGCCTCCCATCAAGCGGCTTAGTTTTGGTCGTGGCTCGACTACAAAAACAAACTCCTAGTAAAACAAAACAATTAAAGACGATGGGTTGTCTCCCATCTAGCGCTTGATTTATTGTCGTGGCACGACATAGCTTATCTCGATTACTCAGACTTCATCGAGATATATAGTGCATCGTTTTCTGAATGGATTCAGGCGACGCTGATGCTTACTTGTAGGCATGCAGTCTTCTTTGAGATGACTCTTGTGTAAACATATCCCAGGAGGGATACCAATTATATCATCAATAGACCAACCCATAGCTCTCTTGTGCCTCTTCAGAGCAGAGATGAGAGCCTCTACGTGCTGTTCACTTAGATCATCCGCAACCGCAACACTCACTGGAAGTGTATTTCCACTTCCCAAGAACGCATACCTTAGATAATTGGGGAGCTTTTTCGATTCTAGCACTGGTGGCTCTTCAATGGAAGTCTTCGCAGTTGGTGACGGTTGATTCTTAAGATCAAGGTCCGGCTTCTTAGGAGTATGAGAATAGGACCCTATTTATGTTAGAGCACACATAGTTTCTTCATAGTCTTCATTATCCTCATGCTCAACATTCAGCAGTGCATCAGACAATGGCTCAACAGTAAGTTGTTTCTCTACAGATAATGCTTTCTTATCTTCATAATGAACATCAGCTACAGAGAACACATCCATATCTCTTGGCTGCTTCATCGATTTGCACAAATCAAAATGAATCACTTCGTCATTCATTCGAAATAAAAGCTCATTATCTCTCATGTCAATAAGCACACTTCCAGTTGCGAGGAAGGGCCGTCCCAAGATTATGGGAACTTCCGAATCTACCTCACAATCCAAAATCACAAAGTCTGCAGGAAAAATGAAGGTGGACACCTTCACCAACACATCATTTAAGATACCAACAGGTCGTTTTACCGACCTATCTGCCATCACGAGTCGCATATTGGTGGGTGTCGGATCGCCCAACCCCAACTTCCTGTAGACGGATAGCGGCATCAAATTAATGCTAGCTCCCAAATCGCATAATGCCTTGGCAAAATTTAAAGATCCAACAGTGCAAGGAATGGTGAAGGCACCAGGGTCAGCCTTTTTCTGAACTAGCGATCTGGTAGCGATTGCACTGCAATGATGAACAGTATTTGTCAACTCATAACTTGCTGCCCGTTTCTTTGTTAAAAGATCCTTCATAAATTTCGCGTACCCAGGCATCTGTTCTAGCGCCTCTACCAATGGAACATTGATGGTCAGCTGTTTTAACATCGTCATGAATTTATTGAACTTGGTATCATCAGCTTTCTTCTTTAATCTTTGAGGAAAAGGTGGTGGTGGAAGGGGAATAGTTTTCTCCACGACTTTCTTTTCCTCTTGCTTCAGATTGGCGATCTTTTCAGGCTGTGGACGTTGAGGGGTGACGTCACTAACGTCCTCTGTAGCTTCATCGGCGTCTTCAGGTTCTGAATTGATCACTTGCTTGCCTTTGGATGAGGTTTCCATCACCTTACCACTCCTGGTAGTAATAGCCATGCATGATCCGTCGTTCCTTGGATTTTGCACAGTGTCGCTAGGTAGGATGCCGGCTTTTCTTTGATTAAATGCCGTTGAAAGTTGACTCAATTGCTGCTCTAGTTGTCTTATTGCAGTGGAATGTGAGTCAACCAACTGATTTATTGAAGACAAGTCGTTCTTCACCTCATTCACTCCCGTATTAGTTGCCTCAACTCCTTTCAGCAGCTTTGCCATCATATCTTCCATAGACATCTTCCCCGAACCAGATGCTGCGGCCTCACGATTTCCAGGAGGAATATACCAACCACTCCTGTCAGTTTTATTCTTCCAACTACCTTGATCACGGTCCTTGTTTCCAGATTTATCATAATAGTTCCGACCTTGGTTTCCTTGGGCATTGCCTTGGAAACCCCCTGATTATTCAAGTAGTTGGCTTCTTCCTCGGAATCGGATTCGTCTCTTCCTTTTGACGCAACCGCTTTGACTTTTTCGGTATTCCCTGATAATAGATGCTTTGTAAGAAGATCCATCTGTGTTTTCATGTGCGCCATATATTGATCGCGTTCCTCCTCTCTTCGCCTTTGTTCTGCAGTCATGCCAATTGATGTGGTAGAGCTTGCTACCTCTGAATCCCTGGTATGCCAAGCTCTACTTTGCTTTGTCATTCGGTCTAACATATCACTTGCCTGAACAAACGTGAGGTCCATGAATGATCTTCCAGCCGCATTATCCACCACTGGCTTAGTTACCGAATTCAAGGATCTGTATAATATCTCCATCAAGTGGACATTGGTCATATGATGGTTTGGGCACCTCATAAGCTTCTTCTTGAATCTCTCCCATGTTTCGTGGAGAGCTTCAGTTGGAAGCTGTCGGAAGTTGCTAATCTCATCTCTCAACTGTGCTCTCTTGGATGGCGGAAAGAATCTTTCTAGGAAAGCGTCTTTCAATTGCCTTTAATTAGTGATAGAATCAGGAGTCAGCCCATTCAACCATAGAGTTGCCTCCCCAGATAGAGACAATGGAAATAAGCGCAGTCAAATTGCATTCTGTCCAACGCCTGGATTGTCGAATGACTTGCATGTAGAGATGAAGTTGATCAGATGCATATTCGGATCATCTCCTGCGAGTCCACCAAATAACCCCTTGAGCTGCAATAACTGAATCATGGTGCTAGTGATATTGAACTTAGCTCCAGGTGCCAATGGTGGAGGAATAATAGCCCCTGTGGCACCAGCTCCATCCAGATCGTCATCATCATCATCAAAAGGAGCCTGCACAGCTCGGCGGTCAGGTCTCATTCTAGCTTGACGATCTCTCATGTGCATAGGTGATGCCACTTCATCTGCACGCCAAGGATTCAGTAACTCATCATCACCCAGGTCCTCATCATCAAGATTTGTTGCTCGTCCTGGGTTATCAATATTTTGTTGATGCACTTGAGCAGCAGCCAATGCAGCTAATCGAGCCTGCTCCTGTTGAGCAGCCCTTCTTTCAATGTCTCGTTGCGCCTCCATCCTGCCAATAAGTTGCGGTTCAGGGTTTATGGGTAATAATGGCTGGCCCGAACTTCGAGTACTTGGCATGCACTGAACAAAACATGAATAAAACAAAAACAACAACTAAAAGTACAATACGAGAATCTTTGACCAAAGGGTCTAGTAACTATCACAAACTTAGTAGACAACTGTAACTATCCCCGGCAACGGTGCCAAAATTTGATAACGCTCAAACTACAGCTCTCGTAAGAGTGTAAGCGGTCGTTGTCAAATATAGAACCCAACTGGGTTGGGTGTCGAATCCCACAGGGAATACTCGGTCACTAAGTATGCAACGATTAGTAGACTTTTGGTGAAAGTTCTGTAAAAAGGGGAGATTTAATTGTAGCGTGAATTAAGAGTATCAAAGTAACAAAGAAAAATGGAATGTTTAGTAGGTTTTAATCAATGAGAATTGTAAGTTAGGGTTATGTCCACCTTATGAGTTTTACGTATCTATTGGCTATGAGTTATGCGGAATTCAGACATACATGCGCTTATAGAGATTCGTATTCTATGGTAAATCCTAGTGTCTTTCGACCATCAAGGATTATATCACTTTAACTCTTTCGAGCTTAAAGCGTATACTAATGGTACGAATTCTCCAAGAGGTTAATCCAGTTACGGCACTAACTTTTAAATAGGGGTTGGTAGCCCTATTTCCTTGTCATTCTCTCTTTTCCAGACATGTAACTTTTCTTTCGAACAAGTTAATGTTATACTGGCGTATTCTATATGTTTGCAACCACAAGAATTCAATTAAGATGAAGAGAGTAATGATATAAGCAGCATACGTATCAAGAATTCACAAACTCATAGCAACAGATAGTATCTCATAAGGCTTCCATAACCCTAACAGAGAAGTTTAGCTACTCATGAGCGCAACGGAGATCACAATAAACATCATCATCATATCAAAACTAGAATGATCTCACGTTGGAGAGGAGTGTGGCGTCACAACAAGGTTGACGTTTTTCCTCTTAGTGTTTCCCCCGAGTTAGCGTTTTTCTCTGTTAACAATTGTAACGTGAATTAGGAGCGGAAGTTGAATGAAAAAGACTTGAATTAATGAATGAGTGAATAATAAAAAGCTTGCTGAAAAATTCAGCAAATAGGGTTTTTATAACATCCTTGTCCTAGTCCTACTGAAATAGGGTTTTTATCCTTGTCCTAATCCTACTAAGTTACTGCTGATCCCCCAAGTCTTTAGAAATGCTGTTTTTGCCCAGGACAAGTTCTCCATGCATCACTTTCAGTCCACAAGCTTCCAGAAGCTGCCTTCCTTCTTACGTGAAGTTTCCTTTGGCGTCCAACAGTCCATAAGATGCTGAAATCTTCATCATTTATACCTGAAAACTTGCTAATCACGTTGGTTAGCTCACTTACAGGAAAAAGGACTAAAAGTGTAGGAATTATATATTTTGTCCTCGAAACTTAGCTAAAATATGGGTACATTAAGGTGCTTTAGGCGTGTAAATACGCCTATCATCAACACCCCACACTTAAAGCTTTGTTCTTCCTCGAATAATATATCATGTCCATATAAACATCTACTTAGGGTTTCACAGTAACAGCACAAAATATTCATCAAGACAGGCACAACAATTATTAACAAAGAGTAGTTTTCTAATCACTTCTAGAAACAATTCAACCTCTAACATAGACTCGTGATGATGGTTAATTCGTATCCACAAGTTAAGGCACAAAGAATCATACAAGACTACCCAAAACTCGTCAACCATGTGTGTCTCACATAAGATATTACCCATAATCACTCACAAGTATTGCATTTTTCAGAACATGGGTATAAGATTCTCCTTGCTCTCACTCTCACAAAGAATTCATATGTTGCAACTGATGACCATAAGCTTGCCCTTAGTGTCATGCTCTACTAATATCAGAATGCTAAGCTTAGGATCAAATAGGTCTTTACATGGTTGTAATGTAGGCTAAGGGACGGGTAGGACTATTTTGGCCAGAAATAGTGACTATGTTCCTAAGCGCTTTAATACATCACATTATGCTATTAACACTCTCTTTTAATCAACCCTGCTACCTTTCTTTCATCTATCACCCCTTTCACCTATTTTGCCATTCAAACATAACTATCTTTTTATTTAATCATAAACACAATTTATCTTTTTGTTTTTCTATTTCTTTTTCTTTTCTTTTTCTTTTTTTTTTATCACACACCTCTATGATAGCCACTCTTTTTCATAACAAATTCAAGTACCAATACACTCTAAGGCATCACTCTTCACCCAATTTCCTCTTATTTTGTCACATGACTTCACAATTTAAAGCCCTTAGGAATTTGGATCAAATTATGGTCTTGGAAAAAATGGATTAGGCTTACATATGAGGTTGTCAAAGAAAATGGCTAAAGGCTCAAAGAGGGTTAACTAAGATAATGTCCACGGGTAGGTAAAAAGAAGGTACACAAGTACAGGTTGCCAAAGAAATGCCTAAATCATCTCCTAAACTTGCACTCTTTATTTCGCTTTACACACACACCAGGCAAGTTCTAGCATCAGTCACCAACACAGAATATACTATCATCTCACACACACAAGGCACATGGTCAACTTTATTGGGAGTATTATAGACTCTTGACCCTAACAGATGAATGAATTAAACCACACAATTATCACACAGTGAGTCACACTTAGAGCCTAAATGTCTCAATAGTAATGATTCTAGCACAAACTCTTGTCATAACACCATGCCGCCTATCAGAACAATTTCATGCATCAAAATCTAAAAAAAATCTACAACTAATTAAAACGAACAAAAAAAAAATATGACAATAAATGTAGGCAAAGAAGTACAGCATACGAATACCAGCACCCCACACTTAGACGGGACACACTGCCCTCAGTGGAAAATAAATACGGAAAACCTGATTAGTCGGACTCCTCTTCTATGTCTGGGGTCATACCCCCTGCGTCGGAATCATCATCAGAGTCGTCATCCTCAGAGTTTCCTCAAATTGTACCCCACTTGATCCAAAAGTGCGTTGAGGTATTTATAGCGAGGAGGATTCAGCTTGCTCTTTTCTTCCGCTTTCCTAACCTTTCTGTGAGGTGGATACTTTTTGTTTTTCTTGTCGTCCTTTTTGAGGCCATTCTACCTGAGATCCTAATAGAGTCATGTTAGCTTCATCTCAGAAGATTCAATTGATAAACAAACAGTAATGGCACCACCCCACACTTAAGTTGTTGGCACAGACTAATTAAGTGAGTGATGTCGACTACTCAGACTTCATCGTCATACATTTAGGCGATATGTTCCAACAATATGTTCAGCACAGTCATACTTTCATGTCGTCTTAACTATCCTTTCCAACTCTATTTCATGTAATCTTGATCATACTTTCATGTTTGGATTAATGCACTTTTTGAACAAGACTACTACATAGAGATCGTATCAAGTTATGGCATAGAAATAATCACAACATCTCATGCTTGTATTCAATCATGATCATTATCTCGATGAACGAGTCATTCAAACATTCAAGCATTCAATTTTGAAGATTATGCAATTAACTTCACCATGTTGACTCCGCAAAAGTATGACAGTGTATAACAATCAAATACAAGTCGGAACAAAATCAAGAACACCCACACGTATTCTTTCACTCAACGAGATGTATCATATCAAACCAATCACATTCAAATTACCAACACCAATTTAAGATCTAAAATACCATTATAAGTGTAAGATTGTAACAACTTTGGAATATAAACGAAGAACTTACTTGGTGTTGAACTCGGAAGATGATCTTGCAAGGTTAGATGAGCAAAAAGAAAAGTTTTGGGAGATTTGGGAAGGTTAGGCGGCGCCTATGCTATGGCATTGTAGATTTAGAGAGCAAAGGCAATGGCATAGGCGGCGCCTTTAGCTTTGCCATGGCATAGGCGCCGCATAGTATCTCATAAGGCTTCCATAACCCTAACAGAGAAGTTTAGCTACTCATGAGCGCAACGGAGATCACAATAAACATCATCATCATATCAAAACTAGAATGATCTCACGTTGGAGAGGAGTGTGGCGTCACAACAAGGTTGACTTTTTTCCTCTTGGTGTTTCCCCCGAGTTAGCGTTTTTCTCTGTTAACAATTGTAACGTGAATTAGGAGCAAAAGTCGAATGGAAAAGACTTGAATTAATGAATGAGTGAATAATAAAAATCTTGCTGAAAAATTCAGCAAATAGGGTTTTTATAACATCCTTGTCCTAGTCCTACTGAAATAGGGTTTTTATCCTTGTCCTAATCCTACTAAGTTACTGCTGATCCCCCAAGTCTTTAGAAATGTTGTTTTTGCCCGGGACAAGTTCTTCATGCATCACTTTCAGTCCACAAGCTTCCAGAAGCTGCCTTCCTTCTTACGTGAAGTTTCCTTTGGCGTCCAACAGTCCATAAAATGCTGAAATCTTCATCATTTATACCTGAAAACTTGCTAATCACGTTGGTTAGCTCACTTACAGGAAAAAGGACTAAAAGTGTAGGAATTATATATTTTGTCCTCAAAACTTAGCTAAAATATGGGTACATTAAGGTGCTTTAGGCGTGTAAATACGCCTATCATAACGCTTAAACTACAGCTCTCGTAAGAGTGTAAGCGGTCGTTGTCAAATATAGAACCCAACTGGGTTGGGTGTCGAATCCCACAGGGAATACTCGGTCACTAAGTATGCAACGATTAGTAGACTTTTGGTGAAAGTTCTGTAAAAAGGGGGGATTTAATTGTAGCGTGAATTAAGAGTATCAAAGTAACAAAGAAAAACAGAATGTTTAGTAGGTTTTAATCAATGAGAATTGTAAGTTAGGGTTATGTCCACCTTATGAGTTTTACGTATCTATTGGCTATGAGTTATGCGGAATTCAGACATGCATGCGCTTATAGAGATTCGTATTCTATGGTAAATCCTAGTGTCTTTCGACCATCAAGGATTATATCACTTTAACTCTTTCGAGCTTAAAGCGTATACTAATGGTACGAATTCTCCAAGAGGTTAATCCAGTTACGGCACTAACTTTTAAATAGGGGTTGGTAGCCCTATTTCCTTGTCATTCTCTCTTTTCCAGACATGTAACTTTTCTTTCGAACAAGTTAATGTTATACTGGCGTATTCTATATGTTTGCAACCACAAGAATTCAATTAAGATGAAGAGAGTAATGATATAAGCAGCATACGTATCAAGAATTCACAAACTCATAGCAACAGATAGTATCTCATAAGGCTTCCATAACCCTAACAGAGAAGTTTAGCTACTCATGAGTGCAACGGAGATCACAATAAACATCATCATCATATCAAAACTAGAATGATCTCACATTGGAGAGGAGTGTGGCGTCACAACAAGGTTGACGTTTTTCCTCTTAGTGTTTCCCCCGAGTTAGCGTTTTTCTCTGTTAACAATTGTAACGTGAATTAGGAGCGGAAGTTGAATGAAAAAGACTTGAATTAATGAATGAGTGAATAATAAAAAGCTTGCTGAAAAATTCAGCAAATAGGGTTTTTATAACATCCTTGTCCTAGTCCTACTGAAATAGGGTTTTTATCCTAGTCCTAATTCTACTAAGTTACTGCTGATCCCCCAAGTCTTTAGAAATGCTGTTTTTTCCCAGGACAAGTTCTCCATGCATCACTTTCAGTCCACAAGCTTCCAGAAGTTGCCTTCCTTCTTACGTGAAGTTTCCTTTGGCGTCCAACAGTCCATAAAATGCTGAAATCTTCATCATTTATACCTGAAAACTTGCTAATCACGTTGGTTAGCTCACTTACAGGAAAAAGGACTAAAAGTGTAGGAATTATATATTTTGTCCTCAAAACTTAGCTAAAATATGGGTACATTAAGGTGCTTTAGGCGTGTAAATATGCCTATCATAACGCTTAAACCACAGCTCTCGTAAGAGTGTAAGCGGTCGTTGTCAAATATAGAACCCAACTGGGTTGGGTGTCGAATCCCACAGGGAATACTCGGTCACTAAGTATGCAACGATTAGTAGACATTTGGTGAAAGTTCTGTAAAAAGGGGGGATTTAATTGTAGCGTGAATTAAGAGTATCAAAGTAACAAAGAAAAATGGAATGTTTAGTAGGTTTTAATCAATGAGAATTGTAAGTTAGGGTTATGTCCACCTTATGAGTTTTACGTATCTATTGGCTATGAGTTATGCGGAATTCAGACATGCATGCGCTTATAGAGATTCGTATTCTATGGTAAATCCTAGTGTCTTTCGTCCATCAAGGATTATATCACTTTAACTCTTTCGAGCTTAAAGCGTATACTAATGGTACGAATTCTCCAAGAGGTTAATCCAGTTACGGCAGTAACTTTTAAACAGGGGTTGGTAGCCCTATTTCCTTGTCATTCTCTCTTTTCCAGACATGTAACTTTTCTTTCGAACTTAATGTTATACTGGCGTATTCTATATGTTTGCAACCACAAGAATTCAATTAAGATGAAGAGAGTAATGATATAAGCAGCATACGTATCAAGAATTCACAAACTTATAGCAACAGATAGTATCTCATAAGGCTTCCATAACCCTAACAGAGAAGTTTAGCTACTCATGAGCGCAACGGAGATCACAATAAACATCATCATCATATCAAAACTAGAATGATCTCACGTTGGAGAGGAGTGTGGCGTCACAACAAGGTTGACATTTTTCCTCTTGGTGTTTCCCCTGAGTTAGCGTTTTTCTATGTTAACAATTGTAACGTGAATTAGGAGCGGAAGTTAAGTGAAAAAGACTTGAATTAATGAATGAGTGAATAATAAAAAGCTTGCTGAAAAATTCAGCAAATAGGGTTTTTATAACATCCTTGTCCTAGTCCTACTGAAATAGGGTTTTTATCCTTGTCCTAATCCTACTAAGTTACTGCTGATCCCCCAAGTCTTTAGAAATGCTGTTTTTGCCCGGGACAAGTTCTCCATGCATCACTTTCAGTCCACAAGCTTCCAGAAGCTGCCTTCCTTCTTACGTGAAGTTTCCTTTGGCGTCCAACAGTCCATAAAATGCTGAAATCTTCATCATTTATACCTGAAAACTTGCTAATCACGTTGGTTAGCTCACTTACAGGAAAAAGGACTAAAAGTGTAGGAATTATATATTTTGTTCTCAAAACTTAGCTAAAATATGGGTACATTAAGGTGCTTTGGGCGTGTAAATACGCCTATCATCAACGTGGTAAGTATTCCCGCCTGTCACGCGGGTGACCCGGGTTCGATCCCCGGCAACGGCGCGAAAATTTGATAACGCTCAAACTACAGCTCTCGTAAGAGTGTAAGCGGTCGTTGTCAAATATAGAACCCAACTGGGTTGGGTGTCGAATCCCACAGGGAATACTCGGTCACTAAGTATGCAACGATTAGTAGACTTTTGGTGAAAGTTCTGTAAAAAGGGGGGATTTAATTGTAGCGTGAATTGAGAGTATCAAAGTAACAAAGAAAAACGGAATGTTTAGTAGGTTTTAATCAATGAGAATTGTAAGTTAGGGTTATGTCCACCTTATGAGTTTTACGTATCTATTGGCTATGAGTTATGCGGAATTCAGACATGCATGCGCTTATAGAGATTCGTATTCTATGGTAAATCCTAGTGTCTTTCGACCATCAAGGATTATATCACTTTAACTCTTTCGAGCTTAAAGCGTATATTAATGGTACAAATTCTCCAAGAGGTTAATCCAGTTACGGCACTAACTTTTAAACAGGGGTTGGTAGCCCTATTTCCTTGTCATTCTCTCTTTTCCAGACATGTAACTTTTCTTTCGAACAAGTTAATGCTATACTGGCGTATTCTATATGTTTGCAACCACAAGAATTCAATTAAGATGAAGAGTGTAATGATATAAGCAGCATACGTATCAAGAATTCACAAACTCATAGCAACAGATAGTATCTCATAAGGCTTCCATAACCCTAATAGAGAAGTTTAGCTACTCATGAGCGCAACGGAGATCACAATAAACATCATCATCATATCAAAACTGGAATGATCTCACGTTGGAGAGGAGTGTGGCGTCACAACAAGGTTGACGTTTTTCCTCTTGGTGTTTCCCCCGAGTTAGCGTTTTTCTCTGTTAACAATTGTAACGTGAATTAGGAGCGGAAGTTGAATGAAAAAGACTTGAATTAATGAATGAGTGAATAATAAAAATCTTGCTGAAAAATTCAGCAAATAGGGTTTTTATAACATCCTTGTCCTAGTCCTACTGAAATAGGGTTTTTATCCTTCTCCTAATCCTACTAAGTTACTGCTGATCCCCCAAGTCTTTAGAAATGCTGTTTTTGCCCGGGACAAGTTCTTCATGCATCACTTTCAGTCCACAAGCTTCCAGAAGCTGCCTTCCTTCTTACGTGACGTTTCCTTTGGCGTCCAACAATCCATAAAATGCTGAAATCTTCATCATTTATACCTGAAAACTTGCTAATCACGTTGGTTAGCTCACTTACAGGACAAAGGACTAAAAGTGTAGGAATTATATATTTTGTCCTCAAAACTTATCTAAAATATGGGTATATTAAGGTGCTTTAGGCGTGTAAATACGCCTATCATCATCCACCCAAATAGCCACTAAGAATTGAACGTACCATACTGGGATGCTCCCCAACCTCACTGGCATGCCACGGTCTATTATCGACCCATAGCGCACCCGAACCCCAGGCCCACCCCCAAAACCGTGGGTTATAGCACACCGATTTGGCCCGAAAATGCCCCTTTTGTCCACACAAATGGCCACGAAAAATTAAACGGACCATACTGGGATGATTGCTAACCTACCTAGCACGCCCCGATCGATTTTTGGCCCACAGCGCGCCCGGATCGCTGGCCCGAAGCAGAAACCGTGGGCTATTGCATACCGATTTGGCCCGAAAATGCCCCATTTGCGTCGTTTCTCCCGTTTGTCCACCCAAATGGCCACGAAAAATTAAACGGACCATATTAGGACGATCCTCAAGCTTTGTGGCATGCCCCGGTTGATTTTTGACCCGCAGAGCACCCGAACCGCGAGCCCACCCTCGAAACCGTGGCCTATAGCACACCGATTTGGCCGAAAAATGCCCCGTTCGGGGGCGTTTCGCCCGTTTATCCACTCAAATGGCCACAAAAAATTAAACGAACCACATTGGGATGATAGCCAACCTCCCTGGCACTCTCCGATCGATTTTCAGCCCACAGCGCCTGAACCCCAGGTGCACCACCAAAACCGTGGACTATAGCACACCAATTTGGCCCTAAAATGGCTCGTTCGTGTAGTTTCGCCCGTTTGTCAACCCAAATTGCCACGAAAAATAAAATGGACCACACCGGGATAATCCCGAACCACCCTGGCACGCCCCGGTCGATTTTTCACCCACAACGAGATTGGACCCCGGGCCCACCCTCGAAATCATGGGCTATAGCACACCGATTTGGCATGAAGCTGCTCCGTTCATGTCGTTTCGCCCGTTTGTCCACCCAAATGGCAATGAAAAATTAAATGGACCATACCGGGACGATACTCAACCTCCCTGGCACGCCCCGATCAATTATTGGCCCTCATCTCGCCCGAACCCAAGGCCCACCCCCGAAACAGTGGGCTATAGTACACCGATTTGGCTCGAAAATACCCCGTTCGTACCGTTTTGCCCGTTTGTCCACCCAAGTTGCCCCAAAAAGTTAAACGGACCATATTAGGAAGATCCTCAACCTCCTGGTACGCCCCAGTCGATTTTCGGCCGACATCGCGCCTGGACCACCGGCCCACCCCAAAACCGTGGTCCATACCACACCGATTTGGCCCGAAAATGCCCCGTTCATGCCGTTTAGCCCGTTTGTCCACCCAAATGGCCACAAAAAATTAAACGAACCATACTGGGATGATCCTCAACCTCCCTGGCATGACCCTGTTGATTTTTTCCCCTAGCGCGCTGGAATCCCGGGCCCCTCCCCGAAACCGTGGGTTATAGCACACAGATTTAGCCCGCAAATGCCCCGTTCGAGCCATTTCGTCCGTTTGTCCACCCAAATGGCCACAAAAAATTAAACGGACCACACTGGAATGATCCCCAACCTCCCTGGCACACCCTGGTCAATTTTCGGCCCACAGCACGCCCGAAACCACGGCCCACCAATGAAACAGTGGGCTATTGTACACCGATCTGGCCCGAAAATGCCCCATTCGTACAGTTTCGCGTGTTTGTCCCCCCAAATGGGCACGAAAAATTAAACGGACCACACTGGGACGATCCCCAACCTCCCTGGCATGCCACGATCAATTTTTGGGCCACACCGCGCCCGGAATGCTGGCCCACCGCCAAAATTGTGGGCTATAGCACACTAATTTGGCCCGAAAATGCTCCGTTCGCTCCGTTTCGTCCGTTTGTCCACCCAAATAGCCACGAAAAATAAAACGGACCACACTGGGACGATCCCCAACCTCCGTGGCATGCCCCAGTCGATTTTTGGCCCATAACGCGCCCAGACCACTCGCCCACCGCCGAAACTGTGGGCTATTCCACACCGATTTGGCCCAAAAATCCATTTGCGCTGTTTCGCCTGTTTGTCCAGCCAAATGGCCATGAAAACTTAAACAGACCACACTAGGACAATCCCAACCTCCGAGGCACGCTCGTATCAATTTTTCACCCACAGAGTGCCCGAACCGCGAGCCCACACTAGAAACCGTGGGCTATAGCACACCAATTTGTCCCGAAGATGCCCCGTTCGGAAAGTTTCGCCCGTTTATCCAACCAAATGGCCTCAAAAAATTAAATGGACCACACTGGGACGATCGCCAACCACCCTGGCATGCCCCAATCGATTTTCAACCCACAGCGCACCTGAACCCCAAGCGCATCCCCGAAACCGTGGACTATAGCACACAAATTTGGCCCTAAGATGCCTCGTTCCCGCAGTTTTGCTCGTTTGTCCACCCAAATTGCCACAAAAAATTTAACGGACCATACTGGGATGATCCCCAACCTCCCTGGCACACCCCGGTCGATTTTCGGCCCTCAGCTCACCTGAACCCAGGGCCCACCCCCGAAACCGTGGGCTATAGTACACCGATTTGTTCCGAAAATGCCCTGTTCGCACCGTTTTACCCGTTTGTCCGCCCAAGTTGCCACGAAAAGTTAAACGGATCATATTAGGAAGATCCCAACTCCCCTGGCAAGCCCCGGTCGATTTTTGGCCTACGACGTGCCCGGACCCCGGGCCCACCCCCAAAATCATGGGCTATACCACACCGATTTGGCCCGAAAATGCCCCGTTCGTGCCGTTTTGCCCGTTTGTCCACCCAAATAGTCACGAAAAATTAAACGAACCACACTGGGACGATCCTCAACCTCCCTGACACGCCCCAGATGATTTTCGGCCCCTAGCGCGCCCGGACCCCGAGCCCACCCCTAAAATCGTAGGCTAATAGCACACAGATTTGTCCCGCAAATGCCCCGTTCGCGCCGTTTCGCTTGTTTTTCCACCTAAATGGCCACGAAAAATAAACGTACCACACTAGGATGATCCCCAACCTCCCTGGCATGGCCCGGATGATTTACGGCCCATAGCACGACCGGACCTCGGGACCATTCCTGAGACCATGGGCTATAGCACACAGATTTGGCCCACAAAAAACCCATTCGCGGCGTTTCGCCCGTTTATCCCCTCAAATGGCCACGTAAAATTAAACGAACCACACTGGGACGATCCCCAACCTCCCTGCCACACCTCAATCGATTTTTCGCCCACAGCACGCCCGGACCCAGGGCCCATCCCCGAAATTGTGGGCTAAAGCACAAAGATTTGGCCCGCAAATGCCTCGTTCACACCGTTTTGCCCGTTTGTCCACCCAAATGGCAACGAAAAATTAAAAAGACCACATTGGGACGATCCCCAACCTCCCAGGCACGCCCCGATCGATTTGTAGCCCACAGCGCACCCGAACCCCGGTCCCACCTCTGAAACTGTGGGCTATAGAAAACCGATTTGGCCTGAATATTACCCGTTCACGCCGTTTCGCAGGTTTGTCCACCTAAATGGCCACAAAAAATAAACGGACCACACTAGAACGATCCCTAACCTCCCTAGCACGCCCCGGTCGATTTTTGGCCCACAGCGCGCCCGGACCCCGAGCCCACCCCCGAAATCGTGGGCTATAGCACACCGATTTGACCTAAAATTGCCCCGTTCGTGCTGTTTTGCCCGTTTGTCCACCCAAATGGCCACAAAAAATTAAACGGACCACACTGGGATGATCCTCAACCTCCCTAGCTTGTCTCGGTCGCTTTTAGGCCCACGGTGCGCTCGAACCCTGAGCCCACCCCCAAAACCCTAGGCTATAGCACACCTATTTGGCCCAAAAATGCCCCATTCACGTCGTTTCGTCCATTTGTCTACCCAAATGGCCACAAAAAAAATAAACGGACCACACTGGGACGATCCCCAACCTCCCTGGCACGTCCCAGTCGACTTTCGGCCCACAGAACGCCTGGACCCTGGGCCCAATCCCGAAATCGTAGGTTGTAGGCCTATAGCAAACTGATTTGGCCCAAAAATGCCCTGTTCGTGCCGTTTCGCCCGTTTGTCCACCCAATTGGCCAGAGTAAATTAGACAAACTACATTGGGACGATCACCAACCTCCTGGCATGCCCCGATCGATGTTCGGCCCACAGCGCGCCTAGACCCCGGGCCCACCCTTAAAACAGTGGGCTATAGCACGCCGATTTAGCGTGAAAATGCCCCGTTCATGCCGTTTCGCCGATTTGTCCACCCAAATAGCCAAAAAAAAATTAATGGACCATACTGGGACGATCCCTAACCTCCCTGGCATGCCCTGGTCTATTTTTAGCCCATAGCACTCCCTGACCCCGGGCCCACCCCTAAAACTGTGGGCTATAGCAATCCGATTTGGCCCTAAAAATGCCCCGTTCGTGGCGTTTCACTCGTTTGTCCACCCAAATAGCCACGAAAAATTAAATGGACCACACTAGGACGATCCCTAACCTCCCTGGCACGCCCCAATCGATT
The DNA here is from genome assembly GCA_030864215.1 of Capsicum pubescens. Taxonomy (NCBI): domain Eukaryota; kingdom Viridiplantae; phylum Streptophyta; class Magnoliopsida; order Solanales; family Solanaceae; genus Capsicum; species Capsicum pubescens. The sequence goes on along the minus strand of CM061538.1, from coordinate 16,382,581 downwards.
TCGGCCTACAGCACGCCCAGAACCCGGGCCTATCCCCGAAATCGTGGGCTATAACACATCGATTTGACCCAAAAATGCCCCAATCTCGCCGTTTCGCTCGTTTGTTCACCCAAATGGGGACAAAAAATTAAACGGACCATACTAGGACTATCCCCAACATCCCTGGCATGCCCCGGTCTATTTTCGGCCCACAGCGCGCTCGGACCCCGGGCTCACCCCTAAAACCGTGGGCTATAGCACACTGATTTGGCCCGAAAACTACCCGTTCGCTCCGTTTCGCCCGTTTGTCCACCCAAATGGCCTTGAAAAATTAAATGGACCATACTGGGATGATGCCCAACCTCTCTGCCATGCCTCGGTTCATTATCGTCCCATAACGCGCCCGGACCCCGGGCCCACCCTCAAAACTGTGGGATATAGCACACCGATTTGGCCCAAAAATACCCCATTCGCGCCGTTTTGCCCGTTTGTCCACCCAAATGGCCACAAAAAATTAAATGGACTACACTGGGATGATCCCCAACCTACCTAGCATGTCCCGATCGATTTTCAGCCTACAGCGCGCCCGGACCCCGAGCCCATCACCAAAACTGTAGGCTATAGCACACCGATTTGGCCATAAAATACACCGTTCGCGCTGTTTCGCCCATTTGTCTACCCAAATTGCCACGAAAAATAAAATGGAGCACACCGGGATAATCCCCAACCTCCCTGGAACGCCCCATTCAATTTTTGACACTCAACGCGCCCGTAGCCCAGGCCTACCCTCGAAACCGCAGGCTATAGCACACCGTTTGGCCCGAAGACGCCCCATTCGCGCCGTTTTGCCCATTTTTCCACCCAAATGGCCACGAAAAATTAAATGAACTACACTGAAACGGTCTCCAACCTCCCTGGTATACCTCGATCAATTTTCTGCCCACGGCGCTCCCGGACCTCTGGCCCACCTCCGAAACCATTGGCTATAGCACACCGATTTAGCCCAAAAATGTCCATTCGCGCCGTTTTGCCCATTTGTCCACCCAAATAGGGGTGGGCATCGGTCGGTTCAGTTTGGTTTTGAGTGTTATCGATTCGGTTTATCGGTTTTCGGTTTTTAAATATGCAAAACCAATAACCAACCGGAATGGCCATTAAAAATTAAACGAACCACACTGGGACGATCCCCAACCTCCCTGGCACGTCTCGAATTATTTTCAGCCTACACCGCGCTCGGACCCCAGGCCCACCTCCGAAACCGTGGGCTATAGCACACTGATTTAGCCCAAAAATGCCCCGTTCATGCCGTTTTACCCGTTTGTCCACCCAAATGGCCACGAGAAATTAAACAGACCACACTGGGACAATCCGCAACTTCCCTGGCACGCCTCGATTGATTTCCGACACACAGCGAGCCCGGACCCCGAGCACCACCACAAAACCGAGGGGTATAAAACAACAATTTGGTCCGAAAATGCCTCATTCGCGTCGTTTCGCCGTTTGTCCACCCAAATGGCCACGAGAAATTAAACGGACCACTCTTGGACGATCCCTAACCTCCATGGCTCGACCCAATCAATTTTCGGCCCACAGCATGCCCTGACCCGATGCCTACCCCCAAAACCATGGGCTATAGCACACCGGTTTGGCCCAAAAATGCCCCGTTCGCGCCGTTTCACCCGTTTGTCCACCCAAATGGCCACGAAAAACTAAACGGACCACACTAGGACGATCCCTAACCTCCTTGGCATGCCCCGATCGATTTTTGGCCCACAGCACACCCGAAACGCGGACCCACCACCAAAACCTTGGGCTATAGCACGCCGATTTGGCTCGAAAATGGCCCGTTCATACCGTTTCGTCCGTTTGTCCACCTAAATGGCCACGAAAAATTAAACGGACCACACTGGGATGATCCCCAACCTCTGTGGCACCCCGATCGATTTTTGAGCCACAACGCACCCAAAATGCGAGCTCACCCCCAAAATCGTGGGCTATAGCACACCAATTTGTCCCGAAGATGCCCCATTCGAGGCGTTTTGCCCGTTTATCCACCCAAATTTCGACAAAAAATTAAACGGACCACACTGCGACGATCCCCAACCTCCCTGGCATGCCCCGATCGATTTTCAGCCCACAGCGCGCCCGAATTCTAGGCGCACCCCCAAAATCGTGAGTTATAGCACACCGATTTGGCCCTAAAATGCACCATTCGCGCAGTCTCGCTAGTTTTTTTGCCCAAATTGCCACAAAAAATAAAACGGACCAACAGGGACGATCCCCAACCTCCCTGGAATGCCTCGGTCAATTTTCGGCCCATAGCACGCCCGGACCTCGGGCCCACCCCCAAAATCGAGGGCTATAACACACCAATTTGGCCTGAAAATGCCCCGTTCATGCCGTTTTGCCCGTTTGTCCTCCCAAATGCCCACGAAAAATTAAACGGACCATACTGGGACGATCCTCAACCTCCCTGGCACGCCCCGTTCGCACCGTTTTGCCCGTTTGTCCACCCAAGTTACCACAAAAAATTAAATGGACCATATTGGGAAGATCCCCAACCTCCCTGGAACGCCCCGATCGATTTTCGGCGTACAGCGCGCCCGGACCCCAGGCCCACTCCCGAAACCGTGGGCTATAGCACACCGATTTGGCCCGCAAATGCCCTGTTCAAATCGTTTCACCCGTTTGTCCACCCAAATGGCGACAAAAAATTAAACGGACCATACTAGGACGATCCCCAGCCTCCCTGGCACCCCCCGGTCGATTTTCGGCCCACAGCGCGCCCGAACCTCGAGCCCACCCCCGAAACCGTGGGCTATAGCACACTAATTTACCCCGAAAATGCTTCATTCATGCCGTTTCGCCCGTTTGTCCACCCAAATGGCCACGAAAAATTAAACGGACCACAATGGGACGATCATCAATCTCCCTGGCACACCCCGATCGATATTCGGCCCATAGCGTCCCCGGGCTCACCCCCGAGACCATGGGTTATAGCACACATATTTTGCCCAAAAATGCCCCGTTTGCGCCGTTTCACCCGTTTGTCCACCCAAACGGAAATGGAAAATTAAACGGACCACACCGGGACGATCCCTAACTTCCCTGGCACGCCCCGATCTATTTTTGGCACAAAGCGCGCCCGGATCCCGAGCCTACCTCCGAAACCGTGGGATATAGAATACCGATTTGGCCTGAAAATGCCATGTTCGCACCGTTTCGCCCGTTTGTCCCCCCAAATGGCCACAAAAAATTAAAAGGACCATACTGGGACGATCCCCAACTCTCTGGCACGCCTCGGTCGATTTTAGGCCCACAGTGCGCTCGGACCACGGGCCCCGCAATACCGTGGGCTATAGCATACCGATTTGGCCTGAAGATGCCCCGTTCACGTTGTTTCGCCCGTTTGTCCTCCCAAAAGGCCATTAAAAATTAAATGGACCACACTAGGACGATCCCCAACCTCCCTGGCACACCCCATTCGATTTTTGGCACACAGCGAGCTCGTACCTCAGGCCCACCCCCAAAATCGTGGGCTATATCTCACCGATTTGGCACGAAAATGCCCCGTTCGCACCATTTCACCCGTTTGTCCACCCAAATAGCCACTAAAAATTGAACGTACTATACTGGGATGCTCCCCAACCTCACTGGCATGTCACGGTCGATTATCGACCCATAGCGCACCCGAACCCCAGGCCCACCCCCAAAACCATGGGTTATAGCACACCGATTTAGCCCGAAAATGCCCCGTTCGCATCGTTTCGCCCGTTTGTCCACACAAATGGCCACGAAAAATTAAATGGACCACACTGGGACGATTGCTAACCTACCTGGCACGCCCCGATCGATTTTCGGCCCATAGCGTGCCCGGATCGCTGGCCCACCGCAGAAACCGTGGGCTATTGCACACCGATTTGGCCCGAAAATGCCCCATTTGCACCGTTTCTCCCGTTTGTCCACCCAAATGGCCACGAAAAATTAAACGAACCACACTGGGATGATCCCCAAGCTCGGAGGAACGCCTCGTTTGATTTTTGACCCGCAGCGCACCCGAACCGTGAGCCCACCCTCAAAACCGTGGGCTATAGCACACTGATTTGGCCCGAAGATGCCCCGTTCGGGGCGTTTCGCCCGTTTATCTACCCAAATGGCCACAAAAAATTAAACAGACCACACTGGGATGATCGCCAACCTCCCTGGCACGCTCCGGTCAATTTTCATCCCACAGCTCCCGAACCCCAGGTGCACCACCAAAACTGTGGACTATAGCACACCAATTTAGCCCTAAAATGCCTCGTTCGCTCAGTTTCGCCCATTTGTGCACCCAAATTGCCACGAAAAATAAAATGGACCACACCGGGACGATCCCCAACCACCCTAGAATGCCCCGGTTGATTTTTAGCCCACAGCGAGATCGTAACCCGAGCCCACCCTCGAAATCATGGGCTATAGCACACCGATTTGGCCTGAAACTGCTCCGATTATGTCGTTTCACCCGTTTGTCCACCCAAATGGCCACGAAAAATTAAAATGACCATACTGAGACGATCCCCAACCTCCATGGCACGCCCCGATCAATTTTTGGCCCTCAGCTCGCCCGAACACAGGGCCCACCCCCGAACAGTGGGCTATAGTACACCGATTTGGCCCGAAAATACTCCGTTCGTACCGTTTCGCCCGTTTGTCCACCCAAGTTGCCACAAAAAGTTAAACGGACCATATTGGGAAGATCCTCAACCTCCCTGGCACGCCCCGGTCGATTTTCGGCTGACATCGCGCCCGGACCCCGAGTCCACCCCCAAAACCGTGGGCTATACCACACCGATTTGGCTCGAAAATGCCCCATTCGTCCCGTTTCGCCCGTTTGTCCACCCAAATGGCCACGAAAAATTAAACGGACCACACTGGGATGATCCTCAACCTCCCTGGCACGACCCGGTCGATTTTTGGCCCCTAGCGCGCTGGAATCCCGGGCCCCTCCCCGAAATTGTGGGTTATAGCACACAGATTTAGCCCGCAAATGCCCCGTTCGTGCCATTTCGCCCGTTTTTCCACCCAAATGGCCACAAAAAATTAAAAGGACCACACTGGAACGATCCCCAACATCCCTGGCACACCCTGGTCAATTTTTGGCCCACAGCACGCCCGGACCCCCGGTCCACCCATGAAACAGTGGGCTATAGTACACCGATCTGGCCCGAAAATGCCCTATTCGCGCAGTTTCGCATGTTTGTCCCCCCAAATGGCCACGAAAAATTAAACGGACCATACTGGGATGATCCCCAACCTCCCTGGCATGCCACGATCGATTTTTGGGCCATAGCGTGCCCGGATCGCTGGCCCACCGCCGAAATCGTGGGTTATAGCACACCGATTTGGCCCGAAAATGCCCCGTTCGCTCCGTTTTGCCCGTTTGTCCACCCAAATGGCCACGAAAAATTAAACGGACCACACTGGGACGATCCCAACCTCCCTGGCACGCCACAATCGATTTTTGGGCCACAGCGCGCCCGAACCGCGAGCGCACCCCAAAACCATGGGCTATAGCACATTAATTTGGCCCGCAAAAGCCCCGTTCACGCTGTTTCACCCGTTTGACCACCTAAATGGCAATGAAAAATTAAACGGACCACACTGGGACGATCCCCAACCACCCTGACACTCCCCGATCGATTTTCAGCCCACAACGCCAGGACTCCAGGCCTACCCCTATAAACGTGGTCTATAGCACACCGATCTGGTCCAAAAATGCCCCGTGCGCACCGTTTCGCCCGTTTGTCCACCCAAATAGCCACGAAAAATTAAACGGACCGCACTGGGGCGATTCTTAACCCCCTTGGCACTCCCCAGTAGATATTCAGCCCACAGCGCGCCCGGACCCCGGGCCAACCCCTGAGACCATGGGCTATAGCACACAGATTTGTCCAGCAAAAGTCCCGTTCACGCCGTTCCGCCTGTTTGTCCACCCAAATGGCCACCAAAAATTAAACGGACCACACTGGGATGATCCCCAACCACCCTGGCACGCCCGATCGTTTTTCGGCCCACAGCGCGCCAGGACCCCGGGCCTACCCCCAAAAACATGGGCAATAGCACACCAATTTATCCCAAAGTGCCTCATTAACGCCGTTTCACCCGTTTGTCCACCCAAATGGGCACGAAAAATTAAACGAACCACACTAGGACGATCTCCAACCTCCCTGGCATGCCTTGGTCGATTTTTGGCCCACAGTATGCTCAAACCCCCGGCCCACCCCCGAAACCGTGGGCTATAGCTCACCGATTTGGCCAAAAAATGTCCCGTTCGTGCCGTTTCGCCCGTTTGTCCACCTAAATAGCCACAAAAATTTTAACAGACCACACTGGGACAATCCCCAACCTCCCTGGCATGCCTCGGTCGATTTTCGGGCCACAGCGCACCCGGACCCAATCCCAACCCCAAAACTGTGGGCTATAGCACACCGATTTAGTATGAAAATGCCCCATTCGCGCCGTTTCGCCCATTTGTCCACCCTAATGGCCACAAAAAATTAAACGGACCATACTAAGATAATCACCAACCTCCCTGGCACGCCCTGGTCGATTTTGGGCCCACAGCGTGCCCATACCCCGGTCCCACCCCCAAAACCGTGGTCAATAGCACATCGATTTGTCCCAAAAATGCTTCATTCACGCCGTTTCGCCCGTTTGTACATCCAAATGGCCACGAAAACTTAAACGGACCACACTGGGACGATCTCCAACCTCCCTGGCACGCCCCGGTTGATTTTAAGCCCACAGTGCACCCAGACCCCAGGCCCGTCCCCGAAACCGTGGGCTATAGCACACCGATTTCTCCCTAAAATGCCCTGTTCGCGCTGTTTTGCCCGTTTGTCCACCCAAATTGCCACAAAAAATAAACAAACCACACTGGAACGATCCCCAACCTCCCTGGCACGCCCCGATCGATTTTCGGCCCACTGCGCGCCCGAACTCCGGACCCACCCCCGAAATCGTGGGCTATAGTACACCGATTTGGCCTAAAAATGCCCCGTTCATGCCGTTTCGCATGTTTGTCCACCCAAATGGTAATGAAAATTAACCGGACCATACTGGGATGATCCCTAACATCCCTGGCATGCCTCGATCGAATTTCGGCTCTCAGCTCGTCCGAACCCCAGGCCCACCCCCAAAATCGTGGGTTATAGCACACCGATTTGGCCCGAAAATACCCCGTTTGCACGGTTTCGCCCGTTTGTACACCCAAGTTGCCACGAAAAATCAAACGGACCACATTGGGAAGATCCCCAACCTCCCT